>CM052438.1:167178573-167236189 GCA_028533085.1 Varecia variegata
CTCGAGGATTCTGATGCAGCAAATCTGGGATGAGGACAAGGAATCTGCATTTTTTGCAGCCCTCTGAGGTGATTCCCGAATCACGTTGCTTTACGATTCTCAGACCCTGGTAGGGTGTAGCCACAGACTGGGATGGGAGGACCCAGGCCAGAAAGCCTTGACCTCAGCAAGGAGCAGGTACGCTTTAGGGACCGTCCAACTCCTAATCTGAACCTAATTAATTCCTTGCAAGAGTCATCCTGTGGCTGCGATCCAGGACGCAGCCACTGTCAGCCCTGTGGCAGGTGCCAGGGCTGACGTAGGCTTAGGGTCTGCGGGGGCCTAAGACTGCGGCAACCAGAGACTCTGTCTGCGGCTGCTTATCATGCTGGACGGCTGGGGGCTCCGAGTGAAGCCGGTCCAGTTCTCTGTATGTACAACTTGCCTCGTTTCACAAAGGAAGTGCATATGATATAAAACATAACAGGGAAAATGTAAATGTATGAGGAAGTGTAGGCTTGGGTGAAATAAACACAGCTGAGTTGCCCATAAGGTTATTACCTCGAGACGGCAAACGTAAGCTGTGCACATAGTATGCTTTCTGTGGCCGTACTCACGGCAGACATCACTAACTGATCACTGTCCTCATTTTCTTAGCTTGGATGCACCCTGGCCATGCTTACGGCCAGCATCACTCACTGCAGCCTCAGACCCCTCAACTCAGCACCATCAGTGAATCTAGTTGGAATGCAAAATAGAAGCACTTGCCATCCTTGAGCTCTCATTGTTATGTTCAACAATATATAATTTTGCCTGTGAGCTTCCTGGTGGCCAAAGCAAAAAAAGGGAAGCTTTGTCAGTTATATAGCTCTCATTTCCCAAGGTGTACACACACTTAGATACTAGAAAAAATGTGGCTGGCTGGAACCTAGAATTCAAGACCATCCCCAAACACACCAACCTTGATAGCCCTTCATGATGGAAACAAGAGAAGTCACTGGGCCAAAAGGCAAAAACGAGCCCATTGTGTGCTCAACCATGTGCTGGTTGTCAGCAGTGGGCACAGACGCTGTGCTGTTTGCCAGGGAGGGGTTGGGAGGGCCAGGTGAATGCACAGGAGGCAGCTGGGCAACAGTTTTACATGGTAGTTGGTGCTTAGATAGCACATGCTCTGTACTAGCATGACTGACACTGCTGTGAGGTGCCTGGTCACCATTATCCCCATTTTACAGATAAGGACAGTGAAGAACAAGAGGTGAAATAATTTCCCCCACATTCTGCTGTTGCTAAGACAGGAGCTGGGTGTCACAGCCTGGCCATCTGGTTGCAGAGTCCATGCTACCAGCCCCTACACAACACTACCTCCTGGCCACAGGCAAAAGCAGTGCTGTTGGGAGAGTGATGGGGACCTGATCCACATTGTCCACTCTGCACCACAGTGGAGCCCATGTGCTGCTCCTGCCCTGAGGACGGCTTGCAGGGGGACAGCTTGGTGGGCAGGGCGGGGTAGAACGAGGAGGCTACAGCTCAGTCGAGGCACAAAGCTTAGTCCCTGACTGCATGCTGGGGACCTTCGTCAAACACGGAGAACCTGAGGCTTCTGCTGGACTTGGAGCCGTGCGGGGCGGGGTGGGGGCCGGGTCTGACTCAGGTTGGCGGTCCCTGGGTGCCCACATAGCAGAGTCCACGTCGCTGGGCCCCAGGGAGGTTCATGGCCACCCCTGCTCCTGCCCTGAGGAAGGGCTGGGGCCGTGGATGGGGCAGACAACGACAGAGTTCCAATGGGGGCTCTGGTGCCTCGTGGGACGATCTGTGACATGGGGTATCAGAGCCCTCAGCAAGGTGCCTGACACCCAGTAACCCCAAACCAGAGCATGCAGCTGTTTCCTGGGTTTTGCCCTTCCCACAACGCTCCCAGCCCAGCAGCCCCTGTGGCTGTCTCTGTCCCAGACTGTGGCAGTGGTGAGTATGGGGGGGGCTGCCAGATCAGGGGGTGAGTTCCTGCCCTTCAGTGATGCCTGTGGGTGGGGCCCCCACCCAAAAAGTAGGCAGGAGGGGCTTGGGGGTTCCAGACGGGGCTCTCTACCTTGGCTGTCCTGGGTCCCGTTAGCCCCTGTGGTTGGGACGGGACCCCTTTCTTCCCCACACAGGTCTCTCCTGCTCAGCCCTCCTTGCCTGGGTAGCAGGAAGAATGTGGGTGCTGGGGATGGTCCAGGAAGCCGAGAGCCCCCAAAGGGAAGCCGCAGATGTCAGCTGGCAGACAACAGGGTGTGAATTACCGTCTGGGTGGTCGGGACTGGGTGCCCAGGGTTGGCTGTGAGGCGGGGCTGGGAGTCTTGAGAGGGTGGGGGCAAGAGAGACCTGATACAACCTCTGTCCCAGGCCACCTGCTGACCTCCCCCCTGCATGGGGCCAGCAGCTTGCAGGTCCCTCTGTGGCCTTGGCTGCCACCTTCTCAGATGGAGAGGGCATGCAGGAGAACTACATGTGTCCCTAGTTTGGCCTGGCCTGGCCTGGCCTTGTGGGCCCCTCCCACCCTCCACCGCCAGGGAGGGTCCCAGAGAGCTTCTCGGGCTGTGGGGCCAGGGACCTGGGTTTGAATCTAACTCCACCTCCATCTTCCTGTGCGACCCTGGGCCAGACAGGCTAGGGGTGGGCTCAAAACTGTGCTTGCAAACTACCCTGGAGAAGGCTGAGAAAACGCCTGAAGTTATCAAGGGGTGGCCGCTTCCTCTGGTGTGTCCATCCTGCCCAAGGCCCCACAGCTGGAAGGTGCAGGTGCCAGGATTTGAACCCCACGTCTCTGACTTCAAAGACCATCCTCCTGGCTGCACCCTTCCCACCGTCCCAGGCCTTCTGGGACAACCCCAGGGCATGTCGTGTTGTCAGACCGTGGGCCCTGACTTTTGCAGAATCTGGTCACTGCAAGCACCGAGCCTGCTGGGCCCCTCATTGCAACCTCCTGGAGAAGACCCAGTTTCAGTTCCCCCCTTGTCCCCAGGCCTGTGGGTTCTGGCAGGGAGGGGCCATAGACCCATCTCTCTGATCCCTGAAGTGGCCCCTGCAGCCGATCTTCTGTCCTGAGCCCTCATCCCTTCTGAGCGCTGCGAGGTCTTCTGCGGGCTGCCAGCTCTCCGCCAAGGTCCCAGCCTAGGGACCTGCTGTTCAGAGGACAGGCACGTGGGCACCCCTGGGCAGAAGGACACAGGGGTGCCCCTTGGGACTGCCCACCCACAGCCTCCTGGGGAGTCTGCAGACAGGGCCTAGGACGTGTCCAGGAAGCTGGACTTGGCTGGGGGAAGGAGTGGCTGGCAAGGACACCGACCCATGGGAATGGAAGGGGGCCTTGAGCTGGATCGGGACCCTCCTGTGTGGACCGGCACGTGGTGCAGGGGCTCTGAGGGGTTGGGCTGGGGGACTTTCATCAGGCAGTATAGACCATTTCACAATTTTAATAATGGGCATGGCTGTGTGGGCGAGTGCTGCCGCATGTCAGCCCAGCGTGAGTGCAGGTGAGCGCTTGTGCACACGCCGAGGCCCTGAAACCCCCTAAGGGCTCAGTCCGTTCCCAGCTGCGAGGAACCCCCAGCTCTTCTCCCCTGGGACTAAGCTCAGGTGGTCCATGGTGGGAAGGAAGTGCCCATGTCTTCCAGCCTGGCCTTTTGGGGCCTGTTCTGGCTGCTGACCCCATCCTGCCTCCCCGAAGAGCCACCTCCAGCCTCTGCCCTGGGGTCTTCCAGGTGAGCAAGGCCCCCAGGCCAAGAGCAGCAGGATGTGGGGGGACACTAATGGCACCGGAGCATCCAGCCGCCAGGGCATCCCCTGGCTAAGCTGCCACCACCTTCTTCCCCTGCAGAGGGCAGAGACCCCAGCTGTCATGCTTCATCAGGGCAAAGTGTGGCCGTTCCCCCGGGTCTTCAGCAGCTGCGGGCTAAGGTTTGTTCATTCGTTCACTCATTCATTCATCGCATGCATACTTAATGGGCACAGACTCTTTGCCAAGCACAGTTTTAGACCCCTAAGAATGCGCAGTGGACGAGCACAACGCCCCTGCCACACGGCGCCTGTGTCTGATGAATGCAGAGAACCCTGGACACGCCGACACACCAGGACGCATGCGCACACGCGGTGCACACGGGTACACCGGCACACCCTCCCCTCCGCACACAGGTCCGCGCCAGCACACAGTTGCCAACTCTGACAGCACAATCTAAGCTGAACGTGACTGGGGACCCCTGGGGCCCGCCCAAGGCCCCGTCCTGTGGAAGGAAGTAGAAGAATGAACAGCGAGCGGGACAAACAGGAAAGGGGGGGCGCTCATCACGCAGCCGGGCCCCCTGGCCTCGCTGTGCAGGAATCCGACATTCCCCTGGCAACCCCCTTCCCTCCCGAAATCAGTCAACCAAACAGCTCCTGCGCGCTGGGGCGGCAGGGCTGGTGCCCTCACCTCCCGTCTCTTCTGGAGAAAGGCCGTGATTCCCAACTCCCAGGCAGGAACGTGGAACCTCCAGGGCAGGGACGGCCGGTGGGTCCCAGAGGCTGGGACTGGACAGACTGGGCAGGGACAGTCTGCGCTCAGCCTCCTGCCCGGTGGGAAGGTGCAGATGTCCCCCTGTCCCCAGCTGCCCTCTCTGACGTCATTTCCCCAGCACCTGCCTTCTGGGCTGGGGGGAGGGCAGGCCCAGGGCCAAGCCCCTCCCCACTTCACCTCAGATGCCCAGAGCAGCACCTCTGGGGACAGGAGCTGGCTTCCTGCAGGATGCTGGAAGTGCAGAGGGCTCGGTGGGGAGGTGGGAGTGGAAGGTGGGAGCTCAGGAGGCCCCTGGCAGCCTCCTGGGGCTGTGTGGGTGGGAGGGGTGCTGGTGGCAGCTGGTGGGAGTGAGGGGTCCACCCTCCGCCCCAGCATCACACTCACCGGGATCCCAGCAGCCACTCCTCTCAGTCCTGGCCCATGGAGGGCTCTGGCCCTGGGGGTGGCATCCACACTCCTTCACAGGAAGGACGTCGAGGAACCCACCTGGTGGGTAGGTGGGGGACTGGTAGGGTGGAAGGAGAGAGGCCCTTCCCCAGAGGGGCAGGCTCCACACCCAAGGGCGCCCACAGAGAAGAGGGACAGAGAGCAGGAGTGAGAACCATGTGGTGGACAGGACCCCAGCAGGGGAGCTGGGGGTGGGAGCTGGGCCACCCTGCAGGGAGGCAGCAGGGCCACTGCAGAGGGTATGGCAGTCCCTAGCAGGCATGGGGCAGGTACATCATCCCGGCACCCTTTCTTCTTCCAAATCATCATCATCGTCCCAGCAGCCACCATTCATTTAGAGCTAACCTTTAACCTTGACACCCCAACAAGGTAGACACGATTGCTCCCCCCACCCCCTTATAGTGTGGAAACCAAAACTTGGAAAAGCTAAGTTGCCTGCTGCCCCACTGCACAAACCCAGGAGTCATTCACATTGTAGTCTAAATAAATGGCTTCCCTTGGAGTTGGCAGTGAGCAACCTGTAGGACTGCACATGACAGCTTCACATCCACAGTCACACGGTTAGTGGAGACACTGGGGCCTGGGGCCCTGAGTCTGCGTCCAGTGTCTTTCAGGCCTCAAGGCCAATGGGACGCAGACTCCCAGTTCAGAGAAGGAAGGGAGGAAGTGGGCCCCTTTTAAGGAGACACAACTCAATTAAATCCAACTTTTCACCCGTCAATTCGTGCAATAACTATTTATTGGGCACATGCTCTATGCCAGGCATTGTGGAAAGAATTGAGGGTCACCAAGATGAACTAGGTCCCCAGTGTTATGGGGTTTACAGTCTAGTGAGGGGCACAGGCAATGAACACAAACATAAACCAGAAAAGCACCCCCTGTCAGGAGCAGAGAGGGCAGCAAAGGTGATCATGGCCCTGCCTCTATCTGCCAGCAAGTGCACAGGATGAGACAAAGAGGCCTGTCACCAGACCGGCTGTCATTACCTGAGGTCCTCACTGCCTGGGACACCGTGGAGGCTGCCACTGCACCAGAATGCAGGGCACAGGCTGGCCGGCCTGTTCAAGGGGTCGCACAGTAACCAATCAAAATGCGAACACAAATGAGAACCGAGCATCCCTCAGCCCCTGCATGGGGAACTGCTCTGGGCCCTCTATTCAATGTGGGCAGGAAAACCCTTTCCGGGAGGCCAAGGGAAACTACCTGCAGCTTGGGATGGTCTAAAACCCCTCTTCAGGAATAGTTTGATGAATTTATTTAGCAGGGGCTGAGGGGTTGTCCAGGTGGGCGGCGTATATTTCCTTCCTCTGAGGACTGAGGGGACAGGGACTCTACCCTGGGTCTATGCATGGGGCATGCAGGCCATAGGATGCATGTGCCCAGCCCTGTATGGAGTCTGGTTTCCATCTCTTTCGGGGAAAGAAACTTGAAGGTGGCAGCCTGGCTCTGAGTGGGTATGGAGAGTGGAGTGGAGAAGCCATCTGGGAGGGCAGCGGCTTTCCTGCTGATGTCACAGGCCAGAGTGGGCAGCTGGGGAGGTTTTCACTGCACCAGGAGGTGAGACACCTGGCTCCTGCCCCAGGTGTCCCCTAATTAGTTGCACCATGGTCAGCTGTTTGCAAAAATAGTCACTTATCCCCCTTTCTGTATCTATGCTTTCTGCAACATGACTATGCAGCTAGCACCTCCCTGAATCTTGGCTGGTCTTGTGACTTGCTTTGGCCAACAGAATGTGTGAGAAGGGATGGTGTGCCAATTCTGAGCCTAAGTCTCAAGAGGTCTTGCACACTTCCTCCTTTATCTCCCTCTTCTCTCTCCTTTCTCTCTCTCTCCAAATCCTACCATTGCATGTGCAGAAGCTCAGGTTAGCCTGCTGGAGGATGAGAGGCAAGTGGGCCAGTACCCCATCATCCCAGACACCAGCCAACCCACCCTCAGAAGCAGAACCACTGGCTCACCTGAAGCCAACCACAGATGCAAGAGAAGACCAGAAGAACCACCCAGCTGAGCCCAATCTGAACCGTTAACATGCAAATTCATGAGCTGAACAAATGGTGGTTGTTTCAGGCCCTAGATTTGGGGGTAGTTCATTACACAGCAATAGCTAGCTGTTAGGATGATGACTTAGATAATAACAATGACAGCTGCCATTTGCAGAGGCCCCTCTGTATGCCTCGTCCAGTTCCAAGTACTCAACATATATCACCTCATTTAACCCTCACAGTAGCTCTGAGAGTTGGTATTTATTTCGATCCTCACTTTACAGACAAGAAAACAGAGGCTCAGAGAAGACATGGGTCTGGTCTAAGGCTGCTGAACAGTAGAGGCAGAAATGAGATGAGAACCTAAAGTCTGTCTTCACGGACTCAGTTTCTGAGTCTTCTTCCCAGACCAGTCTTACTGTCAGAGTGAACCAGCAGCCCTTGAGAGGCTGTAATGTATTCTGCACACGGGAGCTGACATCATTGAGAATGTTGTCAGCCTTCTGTTCCCCGAGAATTATGCCCTATCTCGCCCTGTTCTTCTCGCCCCCAGCCAATGCCTCTAACTCCTTTGGGCTTGTGGGAAGAAAGACAAAAGGCACAGATGTTAGAATAATCTCTTTCTTTTTGATCCCACTCCCTATGTAATCAGCAAATATTTATTGAGGGACTGTTACATGCTCATTTCTAGAGTGTTCTTACTTTCATGACACATTTTCTGGGTCCCCATTGTATGCCAGGCCCTCATTCAGCCCAGGTAACCCTTACACAGGGTTGGGACCATCCCAGTTTACAGGTGAGAAAACGGAGGTTCCAGGGAGGTCAAGTGTCTGCCTTGAGGTCACCTAACTAGCCAGTGGCCAGGACAGACTTGGTTCCAGGTGTGGCTGAATTCAGGCAGGGTCTCCTCTTGCTCCATCACCACAGCTCTGGCTTTTTTTAAAAGGGGATTTTGACACTCCTCCTGGGCTCTGTGTATGGATGACTCTGTAAGGCAGGCCAGGGGCTGCAAGGCTGAGAGGAGGGAGGAAGGGCAGCGGGGCTGCTGGACGACGTCCCCGACCCTCAGAGCTGGCTGGCTCCCGGTCTCGATGCTCAGGCCCCGGGTGGTGCTGTGGGCGGCAGCCGGCCAAGCAGGACAGGAGGAAGTGGCATGTGCTGGCGGGGGAGAAATATCCACAGGCTGCAGCCTCCTCTCCTGTGACAATCACAGCCATCCTTCATCCCAACCTGCCCCGCCCACCCCTGTGCTCAGCGGCTGGACTACTGCCACCTTCCACCACCAGGCACTAGGCACGGGGCCCTTCCCCTCCCTGGCTGAACTGTTCACAAATGGGAAACTCAGGGAGAGTCCGGGCTGTCTTCTCCTGGGGCAATCACAACCCTGGTGAGACGGCTGGTCACAGGCCTCCAAGGGTCCCAGAGCCCAGTCCCCGCAAGGGTGCCTCCTTTAGGTGGGAAGCAGGCCCCCGCCCAGGAGCCCTGGGCAACCAGAGTCTAGCTGCAAGGGGCCTTCAGCGGTGTGTGGGAGAAGGGGGAACAGATGGGAGAGGCTGGGAGGCCTGAGGGTCTTCTAGGCTAGGAGGGGTCCCCGTGTCCCACGACCGCACTTGGTAGCTTTCCCCTGAGGCAAGTCTGATGCTGGAAAGATCCCTGCATGGGAGGCCCTTTCTGGCTGAGAAACCTTAGACTGGTCGCTCTGCCTTTCTGGACCCCCAGAAGATGGACAGAAAATCCTCAGGGCTACCGACCACACCGGATGCTGATAACTAACGTTTGGTAAGTGTGGCACTTGCACACATTCTCTTAGCTATTCCCACAACGACCCTAAGAAAGCTCTCAGGATTCTTAGCATCATCCCCATTTTGCAGATGAGAAAACTGAGGGGACTCAGCGAGGTTGAGTAGCTTGCACAGCTGACGAGTGAGTGGCCGCAGAGGGTGTGGACTCGGCCACCTGACTCCCAGCCTGGTGGCTCAGCCTCAGGCCCGCAGCCTCCCTGCTCAGGGTGGGTGACTGTTGCCCATGAGTGGACGCCCTGGCGGACTCCCGGGCTGCCGGGCAGGTCGTGCCTCCACGCTGGCTGGCCCCGTGTCCTGGACTGGGCTGCTGGTCCCCAAACTCCCCTAGCGCCTTGAACTCCTCTGCCTTAACATCCCCGCCACGAATGAGCCGTGCTCCTCCGGCCCCTGGAACAACCTCCCTCTGTTCCCTGTCCTAACTCCTGCTCCTCCTTCAGATCTGTCTTCAGGAGCTCCCCTGACCACACCCCTCATGACAGAGGTGGCCTTGCTGTGCCCTCCCATGGCCCTCTCTAAGGGGAGCTCCTCCTGCCGACATGGGTTCAAATCCAGACTCCTCCCTTCCTGTTTGTCCCTTCTCTCAAAAATGAGCATAACACTGGGTCCGACCCTGTAGGGCTGTTGCCAGGAATAACCGAGTCAGCACGTGGATGGGCTTGGAAATGCTGCCAGGCTGTTTTTCCCTCTCCTGTGGGGTGGTGTCCAGAGGTGGGTGCTCGGAGTGGCCCAGTGTTCGACATGCCATCGTGGGCTTTCCTACAGTCCAGTCTCCAACACAACCGGGCTGCATGGAACCCTGGCTGTACAATTGTTTACCTTGACACCCAGAAGGCTGAGAAAGCACGGAGTCTGCACGTGGCATGTGCCCAGGCCGACTCCGAGGCATTCGCGCTGTGAGGCTGAAAGTTCTTACGAGGTTGCCTGAAACAAACAAACAAAAAACCATGTCAGCAGGGCCCTTGGTGGCTCCCTGTGCGCTAAATGTGTCTGTGACAAGATCAAGCGTGCTTTCTTTATCGAGAAGCAAAGTCGTGTGGAAGTGTGGAACGCACCAGTGCAAAGGCAGAGAGCTAAATTTAAAAAGACAGCTTTTTTTTGAGTAATTTTTAAAAAAAAGCACTGTCTGATACAGAGCAAACTCTTGATGCCTGACTGGCACCAAGCCCCCGTGGGAGTTCGCCTAACAGTGAGCTAAAATTGCCGGGTAAAGTTTGTAGGACTCACCCGGAGCCTTCCAGAGAGCTGGGACAGGACAAGGCTTGCACAGCCTTGGAGTCTGGGGTGTTGGAGGGGCAGGAAGGATCTGCAGGCAGGAGAGGAGAGCCACCTGGGCGGCTGGGGGTGGGGAGGGAGGCAGGGGAGGGAGCAGGTGCCAAGGCTTAGGGTGCTCAGCCAGGGACTGGCTGGGGCAGTGGGCACAGAGCAGGGAGAGGGGAGGGTGGGAAGTGAGTTGGGGGCAAGGAATGGAGGCTGAAGGGTGGTGTTGGTTGGAGGGGAGGGACAGGGCTGTACAGGCGTCTTTAAAGGGGCACTCTGGCTGCTGTGTGCAGAGCAGACTGAGGGGCTTGAGTTGGGGCAGGGAGCCCAGTAGGAGGCCAGTTGTCTGAACAAGAGGTTCCAGCCACCTGGGAGAGGGAGCCGTTGTCCAGCCATCCTGCTCTGCCAGGGACTGAGGGATTTCCTGGGACTCAAGACTGGGAAGGTCTGGGCAAGTGGGATGAGTTGCCCAGCCTAGGATGAACCAGTCCACAGAGCGAGGGTCCCCTGGGGTTAGAAGCAAGGGTCAGAGAAGACTCCCAGGTACAGCTGGAGCAGCTGAGGATGCTGAAGCCCCTTTCCTGGACTTGGGGACCCGGGGGAGCAGCGCAACTGGGGGCAGACGAGGGGTCCTCATGGAACAAGAGCCACAGTGGAAGCTTGGACCGAGAACGGGTTAATGACCTGTGTTGAGGGTATAAAAGGGTCAGGTGGCTGGAGAGCAGGAGAGAAATTTTGTCAAAAGGATTTCCTGGGAGGGAGGTCTGGGGATGCTTAGATTTCCAGCCTTGGGAGCACCCGCCCCTCCCTTGGGCCTGGTCGGGGCCCTCCCTGTGGACCAAGAGAAGGTGGTAACTTGTTCTCCAGCAGATCGGGGACAGAGCAGGTCGGGGATATAATAGGCTCCCACCAGGGAAATCTAAAAGGGCCAGAAAAGGGCTGCTGCCTGCTGGGTTGCGTGGAGGGAGACGGGTCTGAGGTGGGAGGCTACGGGACTCCCAGAGCTTGTCAGAGTGGAGGACACGTGTGTGTTTTCTGTGTCCAAACATGGGCCTGGGCTGTCAAGGAGTTTCACCAGACACTGCTCCTCTTCCTCCTCCCCCCGCCCCTCCTCCTCCTCCTCCTCCTCCTCCTCCTCCTCCTCCTCCTCCTCCTCCTCCTCTTCGTCCGGGTTATGTGGTAAAGTAAATTTTGGGAACAATTCAACAGAGAGTCTGTGCTTGGTGGACGAGGAAAGCCAGAGGTGGGGGGACCAGCCCCACGGTGGCACCCAGGATGTGTGCTCTGGGTAGCCTGAAGCTACTTGTATACAATGTCTTTAATAATTTTGTGCATGAAACAAAGTCTGTGTACCTTGAACCATCAGAAAGCACAGGTCAGGTGTGGAATTTTTCACTTGAAGCATCATGACGGGACTCAAAAAGTTCAGATTTTGCATTTTGGACTTTGGGTTTTTGCATTAGAGACACTCAACCTGTAGCAACACGGGGCCAGAGGGGGACGGAGCAAGGACCCGTGCAGGGGAGAAAGGAGGTCAAACCCCTTCTCCAGCTTGCTGCCTGCCAACGGCAGAAAGGAGTATGAGCTTTAACCCAAGTTCAAAGGTGCTACTCTTACCTGGGACCAGACACCTGTGATGTAAACCTGACTCTGTGTTTGCAATTTAAAGTGACCTTAGAATTTTTATCATCAGAAAACTTGCGAGACTGCCTGAGTTTTTATCCGGGAGTGAGGGAGAACTTCCTCCTGTGAAAGAATTGTAAAGAGGCATTGGGCGACAAGAATGAAGTTGCTCCCCACTTCCCCGTGAATCCAGCTTATCAGTGCTCTGGTTCCAGTCATCATGGGTGTGACTCTGTCTCCCCCACTAGAACGTGCGCTCCCTGAGGGCAGGTCCCTGTCGGATTTGGCTGTATCCCTCTGGGACCTGGCCCCAGGCTGGGTATTGATGTTAATTTCCTCCCTCCTTCCATCTGACCCTGGTGTTCAGAAGAGGTGACAGCGGGTTCAGAGCGTAGCCCAGAGTCTCATGGTGTGGACAGGGATTCGTTGCGTCGTTCCTGGCATCTCCAAGTGTCAGTCACGTAAATCAGTCAGACAGCCCATCAGCCAGGGAGGGGAATAAACGGTCAGGCGGTCAGACAGTCGGGCATCGATCAGGCGACGGCTGGCCGCCGCCTTGCCGGTCAGACTGACTGACAGACAGTGCAATGACCCGCCGGCACTCATCTGATATGCACTCCGCTTTCCAGAGTCCCCTCCCAGGACAGCAAGACTGTTTCTCCTCTCCTGGAGGCCCCCCTGCCCAGGAGGCCTGGTCTGGGGTGCTCCTGGCACAGTGCCCACCCTGATCGCAGACTTGGCAGCCTCCTCACTGCTGGCTCCAGCACTGCCACTCCTGCTCCCTCTCCCTCCCAAGGTGGGAGCTTCAGGCTCTGCCAAAGCATTACTAAGCGCTGCGGTGACGTCACCCTCCCGGTCCCACCCCGCCCCCGGCCCGCTTACCCTTCACCCTTGGCTGCCCCCGTGAAGATGACACATCCTGGGTGGGGGAGGGGCCTGTCCCCTGGGACAGACGTGAAGGTCCTCAGTGAAGGCTCAGCACACTCAGCCTGCGTCCTCGGTGGTCTGCCGCGTCCCCCAGCTGGAGGCTGCTGGGCTCAGGCAGTCGTGGTCCTGGAGGCTGAGCTAGACAGATCCAAGTGCACATTGAGGCTGCTCCACTCACCAGCCGGGTGGCCCTGGACAAGTGACTTTATCTCCTTGAGGTTCGGCTTAAGGAGGACCATAATAGGACCTGCCTCAGCAGGTGGGAGTGAGGCTCAAATGAGAAGATGTACATCAGTCCTCGGCCCCATGTACAAGGAGACTCCAGCCCGTCTTGGCTGCCTGTGGGATGTTCGTTCCTGATCCCTCAAGGTCAATCTCAAAGTTAAATGGCTGGTCCTTGGCTGCCATGGTTAGATGAGGGCAATGACTCCTCACTGATGTTCTCAAGCTGCCAGGTCAACGCTGCCTTCCTGGGACCACTGCAACCATCTCCCAGTGTGGGGCCCAGCGTGGGAGTGGGCCCCAGGTGTGCCACCCTTGCAAATTCCCAGCACGGCTCCCTGCTTGGGTTGCAGGGATTGCCTGTCCTCCGTATGGCCAAAGGCCACAGTTCCAACTCCCAGCGCTGGCTCTTCTCTCTTCCTCCCAAGGGGCTCGCACCTCCCGGACAAATAGCCAAATGGGAGGTTTAGTCAGCGGCAGCCTTGAAATACAACCAGGCTGTTAATCCCCATCCCCCTGGCACCTGGGGTCTGGAACCCCTGAATTCTGAGTGCAGAAGGCTGGCTTGCTGGGCATGGGGAGAGGAAAAGCCTTGCTTGCCATCCCAGCAGGGAGACCAGAACACAGCTGAGCATCTGCAGTGATCGCTCTGCCCATGATCCCTGTCTGACCAGTGGACGGTCACTCGGGCTGCCCCAGCAGGTACCAGCGAGCCAACACTTCTCAGGTGTGTCCCCCAGAACATTAGTCTTGCAAGGCCTTTCACAAGACATACACCTACACTCACCACCACCCACCCAAAATGATATAATAGTAGTGAGGGGTATGTGGCTTGTTTGAGATGGAAGGTGTGTAGGAGACCTCCTCATGGAGCTGGAATCTCACAGGACTCTACCCTTAGTGTAAGGTAAATAATGAATAACTCCACTGCACAGAGGGGAAGCAAAGAAATATGTCTGTCTTAAGCATGACATCGTGTGGAAGGGGAAAAATATCTACACGGAGACTTCATATGCATAAGCCAGCCCTAATGTGAGTTTGCACCTTGAGCTGGTGCTACCCATATGGGTCGATAAACTTCAAGAAGAGATTTCAGTTTAATGCGGTCCTGGGTTGGTAAGGCTCAAACGTGATGTGCAGGATCAAATATAAACTCTCTCTGGAGGAATGTAGCTTTAAAGAGCCTCACAGTTAACGTTCCAAGAAATAAGAGATCCCAGTAAAGAAAAATTATAAAACACACAAAGAAACAAAAGAAGAGTCAGCAGAAGCAACAGACAGCAGAACCAGATCTGGAAAGACGTGACATTGGAATTAAATGTGAAATACAGAATGTTTCAAAAAATAAGAGAGACTTGAAAGTATAAGCAAGTAACAAGAGCCCATGCAAACTAAATGGGTTTAAAACTAATCAAGTGAAACTTCTAGAAATGAAAAACATAACCCTTGAAATTGCAGAATTTAAGATATGGGTCAAATAAGAGATTACATAAAGGTGAAGACAGAATTAGTAATATGTAAGAATTGCAGAAATTACCCTGAATATAGTTCAAAGAGAAAAAGTGTTGGAAAATATAAAAAAGAAGTAAAGACATGGAGGATAGAGTCAGATCTAACATGTTTACTCAGAATACTAGAAAGAGAGGAGAATATTTCAAGAATTGTTGAAAGACGGCCAGGCATGGTGGCTCATGCCTGTAATCCTAGCATTCTGGGAGGCTGAGGTGGGAGGATTACTTGAGGTCATGAGTTCAAGACCAGCCTGAGCAAGAGCAAGAACTTGTCTCTACCAAAAATAGAAAAATCAGCCGGGCATCATGGCCTGCATGCTGGTAGTCCCAGCTACTTGGGAGGCTGAGGCAGAAGGATCTCTTGAGCCCAGAAGTTGGAGGTTGCGGTGAGCTATGATGACACCACTGCACTCTACCCGGGGGAACAGAGTGAGACTCTGTCTCAAAAAAAAAAAAAAAAAAAGAATTGTTCAAAGACATCAAAACTTAGACTCAGAAAACTCAGTAACTCCTAAGCACTAGAAGTAAAAAGAAATCTGCACCTATACACATTAAAGCGAAACAGCAGAAGTAAGAACCAGAGATCATCACTCATATGATCTAAAAAACTTGATCTAAAAAACTTTATCTAAAAAACTCTAAAAAACTTGATCTTGTGGAAGTAGAGAGTAGAACAGTGGTGTGGGAGGGATGGAGGGAGCTTGGTCAATGGGTACAAAGTTAGACAGGAGGAATAAGTTCTGCTGTTCTATTGCACAGTAGGGTGACTATAGTTACCAATAATGTACTGTATATTTCAAAATATCTAGAAGAGAGGATTTTGAATGTTCTAACCACAAAGAAATTGTAACTACTTTAAGCTACGGATTTGCTAATTACCCTGATTTGATCATTATGCTATGTATACATATATCAAAACATCACATTATACCCCATAAATAGGTACAATTATGTGTCAATTAAAAACACATTTTTTTTTTGAGACAGAGTCTTGCTCTGTCCCCCTGTGTATAGTACAGTGGTGTCATTGTAGCTCACTGCAACCTCCAACTCCTGGGCTCAAGCGATCCTCCTGCCTCAGCCTCCCAAGTAGCTGGGACTATAGGTGCAGTCCATGATGCCTGGCTAATTTTTCTATTTTTAGAAGAGGCTAATTTTTTCTATTTTTAGTAGAGATGGGGTCTCACTCTTGCTCAGGCTGGTCTCGAACTCCTGAGCTCAGGAGATCCTCCTGCCTCTGCCTCCCAGAGTGCTAGGATTACAGGCATGAGCCACCGCACCTGGTCGATTAAAAAGAGATTGAACTTAAAAAGAGAGAGAGAGATCGTAAAAGCAACCAGAGAGACAAAAAAACAAACAAATAAAAACACCACATGAAATAGACTTCTTAGCAGCAGCAATTCAATCTAGAAGACATTGAAATAATATTTTTAGCATATTTGAAATTTATATTGTTAACTGAAAATTCTCTATCTAGTGAATCCACATGTCAAGAACAAAGATGTAATAACACTGAGGGTTACCACCATGGACCCCACTGAAGGACATTCTAAAGCATGTACTTTATTCCCTCTAAGGTCAAGAACAGATAAGGATGTCTGTTGTCACCAACTCTATTTAACATCATACTGGAGGTTCTAGCCAGGGCAATTAGGCAAGAAAAAGAAATAAAAGGCAACCAGATTGGAAAGGAAGAAATAAAATTATCTTTATCTGCAGATAGCATGTTCTTATATATAGAAAATCCTGAGGCATCAACTAAAGAACTATTAGAACTAATAAATAGGTTCAGCAAGGTTGCAGGATACAAAACCAATGTACAAAAATAAGCTGAGCACAGTGGCTCATGCCACTAGTCCTACCCACTCAGGAGGCTGAGACAGGAGGATTGCTCGAGGCTGCAGTGTACTAGGATCACACGTGGGAATAGCCACTGCACTCCAGCCTGGGCAACATAGAGAGACCTTGTCTCCAAAATAATATAATAATAATAATAACTGTATTTCTATGCACCAGCAATGAATAATCCAAAAATGGATTTAAGAAAACAATTCCACTTATAATAGCATCACAAAGAATAAAACACTTAAGAATACATTTAACAGAAGAAGGGTAATACTTGCACCCTAAAAACCACAAAATATTGTCGCAATAAATTAAGGGAGACAAATAAATGCAAAGATTTCTCCTGTTTATAGATTGAAAGATTTAATATTGTTAAGATGGCAATACATTCCAATTTACAAACTCAATGCAACCCCTATCAAAATCCTAGCTGGCTGTTTTACAGAAACTGACAAGCTGATCCTAAATTTCATATGGAAATTTAAGGGACCAAGAATAGCTAAAACTAATTTGAAAAAGAACAAAGTTGGAGGACTCACACTTTATGATTTTAAAATTTAACACAAAGCTGAAATAATTAAGACAGTGTGGTAGTGGTAGAAAAAATAGACATGTAGATCAATGGAACAGAATTGAGGATCCAGAAATAAAACCGTACATTTATGGAAAAGGGTGCCAAGACATTTCAATGGGGAAAGAATATTCTTTTCAACAAATGGTGCTAGAACAACTGGATATCCATATGCAAAAGAATGAAATTGGATCCTTTCCTTACACCATACCTAAAATTAACTTACAATGAATCATAAACCTAAATGAGAGAGCTAAAACTATAAAACTCTCCTAAAACATAGGAACATGAGTATAAATCTTGGTGACCCCAGTTTAGGCAAAACCTTCTTGAATATAACACCAAAAGCACAAGCAACAAAAAACTAGATAAATTGGACTTAATCAAAATTAAAAACATTTGTGCTTCAAAAGACACTATTAAGAAAGTGAAAAACAACTACAGAATGGGAAATACATTTGTAAATCATATATCTGATAAAGGACTAGTATCCAGAATATATAAGGAACACTTGCAACTCAATGTTAAAGAGACAAATAATCCAATTGAAAAATAGGCAAAGTACTTGAATAGCTATTTCTCTAAACAACATATATAAATGGTAATAAGCACATAAAAACATGCTCAACATCATTAGCCATCAGGGAAATGCAAATCAAAACTACAAGATACAACTGCATACCCACTAGGGTGGTGATAATTTTTTAAAAAAAGAAGAAAATATAAAGTGTTGTCAGGGATGTTGAGAAATTGGAACCTTCACATATTGCTTGTGGGAACGTAAGATAGTGAAGCCACTTTGGAAAATAGTTTGACAATTTCTCAAAATATTAAACACAGAGTTACCATATGCCCCAGCAATTCCACTCCTAGGTATACATCCAAGAAAACTGAACACATAGATCCATATAAAAATCTATACACTAGTGCTCATAGCAGCATTATTCATAATAGCCAAAAAGTGGAAACAACTCAAATATCCTTTGGCTGATGAATGCATACATATAATGTGATATGTTCATACACTGAAATACTACTATTCATACACTGGAATACTATACTATACGTGCTGCAACACAATGAGTCTTGAAGACATTATGCTGAGTGAAAGAAGCCAGACACAAAAGACCACATATGTACGCTTATATTTATGGGAAATGTCTAAAATAGAGAAATCCACAGAGACAAAAAGTAGATTCGTGGTTGTCTAGGGCTGGGGGATTTGGAGAGAAATGTGGAGTGACTACTAATGATTATAGGGTTTCTTGTTGGGGTGACAAAAATGTTCTAAAGTTGATTGTAGTGATGGTTGCACAACTCTGTGAATATACTAAAAACTACTGAATTGTACAATTTAAATGAATGTGTCATATGTATGGTATGCAAATTATATCTCAACAAAGCTGGCTGGTTTTTTTTTTTTTAATGTACTCTAGGCAAAAAGGAAAATATCTCAGAGTTGGAAGTCCTGAGATACAACAAAGAAATATGAGCAGTTCAGGCACATTGGCTCATGTTTGTAATCCCAGCACTTTGGGAGGCTGAGGCAGGAGGATTGCTTGAGGCCAGGAGTTCGAGACCAGCCTGAGCAAGAGCGAGACCCTGTCTCTACTAAAAATAGAAAGAAATTATATGGACAGCTAAAAATATATATAGAAAAATTAGCCGGGCATGGTGGCACATGCCTGTAGTCTTAGCTACTCAAGAGGTTGAGGCAGGAGGATCGCTTGAGCCCAGGAGTTTGAGGTTGCTGTGAGCTAGGCTGATGCCATGGCACTCTAGCCCGGGCAACAGAGTGAGACTCTGTCTCAAAAAAAAAAAAAATTAGCTGGGTATGCTAGTGCATGCCTCTAGTCCTAGCTACTCAGGAGGCTGAGGCAGGAGGATCACTTGAGCCTGGGAGGTTGAGGTTGCAGTGAACTATGATGTGTGGTGTTAAATTAAAAACATAATGACTCTATATACAACAGTAATAATGCCTAATTGTTGGGGGCAGCTAATATAACAAGATGGAATTAAAACACTGGACAATAATAGCAAGTATGTGGAAGGAGAGTGGATGGAATTAAAGTGTTAAGAGACCATTGTATTGTTTGGGAGGAGAGTAAAATTATATTGACTTTACTTTTGTTATGTTAAGTAAGAATATTGAAATATTAAGGATAACAATTAAAAGGACATATAGTCATGTGCCACATAACAATGTTAGGCCAACAACAGACCCCATACATGACAGTGGTCCCATAAGATTATAATGGAGCTGAAAAATTCCTATCACCCAGTGACAACATAGCCATCAGCCATCCTAACATCGTAGGGCAATGTATTACCTTTTCTATGTTTAAATATGTTTAGATACACAAATAACACTGTGCTACAGTTGTCTACAGTATTCAGTACAGTAACATGCTGTACTGGTTCGTAGCCTAGGAGCAACAGGCTATACCATGTGGCCTAGGTGTGTAGCAGGCCATACCATCTAGGTTTATGTAAGTACACCCTATAATGTTTGCATGAAGAAATCACCTAATGACACATTTCTCAGAATATATCCCCATTGTTAAGTGACACATGACTATAAATAGGAAATCAAACTGCTTAACAGTAGAGAGGGAAATGGAACTCAGTACATATACAAAACTGGACTTTGTCTTATGACTGGCCATGTAAGCAGATCACAGAGGAGCTGCACTTGTGGACAGAGTCCCATAGAGAAGGCAAAGCTCAAAACAGACAAATATTTCAAGTGCTAGGTTTTGGGACATTCATGAGTAACATTAGTTTTTGTTCCTATTGTTTGTTTTCTCCCTTTAATACGTTTTTCAGTGAGGTTCAAATCCATTTAATTCAAAATGAGTCAAAAAAGAGAAGAAACAGTAAAAGCTGTGCAAATAGCATAAAATAAGATGGAGGAAATAAAATCAAATATATCAGTAATCACAATAAATATAAATGGACCAAATATTCTGGTTAAAAGACAAATTTTTCAAACTAAATTAAAATTTAGCTCTAAGCTAGTTATTTTTTTCATTGAGCCTACATGCTTTTGTATTTGTTCCTTTGTTAAAATAACAGCTTTATTGAAATATAATTCACACACCACACAATTCAACAATTTAAAGTATACAATTTCATGGTTTTTAGAATATTCACAGATCTGTGCAACCATCAGTTTTAGAACATTTCCAGTTGCCCCCAGCTTACTGTATTGAGAGTTTCCAGACCATGGCACAGGGCAGGAGAATCCTGGGGGAGCCAGACGGCTTCTTGAGTTCAGGTCGTAGAACTAGGAGTTTCAGGAGGCCAAAAAGCCTGGAGTTCACAGGAAAGAGTCTCAGGGCAGAGTGAACTGCACAGAGAGAGAATTCTGCAGGTAGGAGATTCCCCCTGGGTATTCAATGAGTGTGCATTAGTGCATGCACGTGAGCAACATACCCAAGCCTGGTGAAAGAACCAGTTGACAAAATTAGAGTTCACACAGGCCTGGGAATAGTTGCTTTTAGCACAAGCCAGGATTTAAAAAGTCATAATTTATGAGTCATGGGTAGAATACTCAAAAAGAATTGTTTCAATGTTGCAGAAAAATTAGCCCTAGACTAAACGCTGCTTTGGTCCCACCTGATAAAGTTTAAAAGCAAGACCTAAAAGAATCCATCTGTCTCCAAGTATCTTAACTGTATTCCAAAACAATGCTCAAGAATAGTTATGGAAATACCCACACATCCAGCACCCCACAAGGTAAAATTCATAAGGTATGGCATTCAATGAAAAATTACCAGGATAGTAGATAAAAACTACAGCATCTGAGATGAAAAATATGTGAGATTAATGGCAGGTTAAAAACATTGTAAAAGAAAGATCAGTGAACTTGAAGTCATTGCAACAGAAATTACTTAAAAAAAAAAACCATGGATATAAAAGAGACCAAAAAAGATAATAATGAGTACAGTATCAGTGACATGTAGGAACAACTTCCAGCAGCCTAATAGATATGCAATTGGAGTTCTTAAAGGAAGGGAGAAGGGAGAAGAAAATATTTGAAGAATTAATGACCAATATTTTTTCAAATTTGATGACATAAATATGCACAGAAAATATGAAGAAAATGCCACCAAGCCACCCTAATAATCAGGTTGTTCAAAACCAATGATAAAGACAAAATCTTAAGAGCAGCCAGAGAGAAAAGACATTCTGCATCATGACCAAGTGGAGTTTTATGACAAAACCTAAGCTCGGCTTAATCTTTGAAAATCAATCAATATAATTTGCTATATTAACAGACTAAAGAACAAGAGTCATCTGGTCATCCGAATGAATGCAGTAAAAGTACTTCTAAAATCCAACATCCATTCCTTATAAACACTCTCAGCAATAGATCACAAGAGAGGAGAAGAGAGGGAACCTCCTCAACCTGATAAACGGTGATTATAGAAAACCTACAACTAACATCACACTTCATGATAAATGCTTTTCTCCTAAGACGAGGAGCAAGGCAAGGATGTCCCGTTGCCACTTCTATTCAACACTGTGCTGGAGGTTCTGGCCGGTGCATTCAGATAAGGAAAAGAAATAAAAGTCATCCAGATCACAAAGAAATAAAACTGCCTTTATTTTGCAGATGACATGATGATTTTTGCAACAAATCCTATGGAATGTACAAAAATATTGTTATAAATAAATAATAAGTGAGTTAAGTAAGGTGGCAGGATATAAGACCAATATATAAAAATCGATTGTATTTCTGTGTACTAGCCCCAAGAGGAAATGGAAACCAAAAATACCGTTTGCAATCATATCAAAAATATGCAATATTTAGGGATAAATCTAACAAAAGATGTGAAAAACCTATAAACTAAAAACTGAAAAATATTGCTGAGAAGAGTTAAAAAAGACTTAAATAAATGGTGAGATATACCATGCTAATGGATTGGAAGACTGAATATTGTTAAGATAACAGTTCTTCCCAGATTGATCTACAGATTCAACTCTATCCCAATCAAAATGCTTCTAACTATTTTGTAGAAATTAACAAGCTGATTCTAAATTTCACTTGGACATGCAAAGGCCTTGGAATAGCTAAGTTGGAGGACTTATACTACCTCACTTCAAGTCTTTGCACAAAGCTACAGTAATCAAAACAGTGTGGTAATGGCATCAAAATAGACAGACTAATGGAACAAATAAATGGGCTATAACTAGACCCACTCATATTGGGTTAATTGGTTTTGAACAAAGGTACAAAGGCATTTCAGTGGAGAAGGGATAGTCTTGTCGACACATGGTGCTGGAGTAATTGCATGTCCATATTAAGAAAAAACTTTGATCCGTATCTTACATCATATACAAAAATTAACTCAAAATGGGTCATAGACTTAAATGTAAAACCTAAAATTATAAAACTTCTGGACGAAAATGTAAGAGAAGAAATTTGTGAGCTTGGGACATTAAAGAAAAAAATGAAAAACTGGACTTCATCAAAATTAAGAACTTTCGCTCTTCAAAATACATCGTTAAGAGAATGAAAAGTAAGTCACAAACAGGTAGAAACTGTAAATCACTTATCTGATAAAAGACTTGTATCCAGAATACATAAAGAACTCTTAAAATTCAACACATAAAAATTATAAATGGACAAAAAATTTGAGCAAATACTTCACCAAGGAAAATATGCAATACACAATGAGAGAAATCAAAATTAAATTATTTTATTAAAATAGTAATTATTAAAATAATTAAGTTTTAGTTATTAAAATTGAAATAAAAATAGTTTAAGATTGAATAACTTTAAAATAAATTAAATTTATTTAAATTTTAATATTATTTAAAATAAATTAATCTAAATTTTAATATTATTTAAAATAAATTTAAATAAATTAAACAATTTTTTAATTTTAAATAATTTAATTATTTAAATTACACTTTAATTTTAATTAAAAAGACTGACCATACCAAATGTTGGCAAGGATGTGGAACAGTTCAAACTTTTATACACTGCTAGCAGAAATGTCAAATGGTACAACTACTTTGAAATACAGTGTGGCAGTTTCTTAAAAAGTAAGGATATATGTCCCATAGGCCTCAGCTATTGAACCTCTCTTTAACTGCTAGAAATGAAAGCGTATGTTCATTTAACGATCTGTACACCAATATTCATGGCAGCTTTATTTATAGTAGCCAAATCTGTAAACAACTCAAACGTCCATTGAAAGATGAAAAGATAAACAAATTGTGATATAGCCATGCAATAAAACATTACTCAGCAATAAAAACTATTGATATCCACAGAACTTAGATGAACCTCAAAATAATTATGCTGAATGCAAGAAGCCAGACAAAATAGAGTACATATTGTATGATTCCATTTTATAAAATTCTAGAAAATGCAAACAAATGTATAAGAGCATAAAACAGATCAGTAGTTACCTGGAGGGAAGGTGGGAGAGGAGAAGGGAGAAAGTTCCCAGGGACATGAGGAAACTTCTGGGATTGATAGATACATGTTCACTACCTTGAATATGCTGATGGTTCCACAAGCGTATACGGAGGAAACAAAAGATTCCTCATCCATGGCAAGGTTTATGGCTGAGGCCTCTATAATAAAAAACAGAGTAACAAGAGAAAAGCATACAAACTTATTTAATATAATTTTTATGCAACTTGGGAGCTTTCAGAAATTAAGATCCAAAGAAACAGAAAAAACTGCATTTTTATGGGTAGTCGTGTAGAAGTATGATTGGACAAAAGGGGGTATTATCCAGTTATAAACTGGGGGGAACTTAGCAAGGACGGTCTGTTCAGATTCTTGCCCTCTCTGTGTCTTCAAGGATAAGGACATTGCTTTCCTCTAGGTATAGGGTGGGCTGCTTTGGAACGAGGGTCTTATGACCTCCTTCTGATGATGTTCAGAGAGTTCAGTTTATGGGCTGCTTCAGCGAGGAAGGGTAGGAGAAGGTCAGAGAGACCTTCCTGCTTCTGCTGTTTTTCCAAGTGCCAAGGTGCCACATTTTGGGGTGGTGTGTCCTGAATCCCATCATATACACATGTCAAAACTCATCAAATTTTATGCTTTGTATACATAAAGTGACTTTATGCCAATTATACCACAATTAAATTATTAAAATAATCAGAGGATATTATGAACTTTAATCCAAATCCAGTTTTTGAAAGCAAGTGACATGAATGAATTCTTAGAAAAATAAAACTTAAAAATTGACACCAAAAGCAATATGATGTAAAACAGTGTCCTCTAAGGGGTGCAGCATGGGAACCTTGATCTCAATACTCCCAGGACTAAATCCGAAGTTTCAAACTTTCTGTGATGAAAACATCAGGCTCAGACAGCTTTACAGACAAACTCTACCAAACATGCAAGTGTCAGATAATTCCGATCCTACACAAAATATTCCAGAAGTCAGAAAAAGATAGGATATCTCAGTTCATTTTTATGAGGCTGATATAAACTTGATACCAAAGCAAGACACAATACAATGGAAAAAGAAACTTCTTCACTCTTGGACATAGATACAAAACTCTAGACGAAGCGTTAGCAAACCCAATCTTGTAATGAATGAATGAAAACCATAACAACTCATGGCCATGTTCAATTTATCCCAGGAATGCAAAGCTGGTTTGACTTTGGAAAATAATGTAATTGACGTTAGACAAGTCAAAGGATAGATGCTACATAATTATTTCAACAGATGCAGAAAAAGAGTGCAACAAATTTCAACATCCATTCATGACAAAAAAACTCTTAGAAAATTGGGAAGAGAAAAAAATTTTCTTTAACCTAGTAAGTGCTATCTACAGAAACCCCAGAGCAAGCATTATAAAGTATGAGGAAAGATTGAAAACATTCCCTTTGGAGTCAGGCAGAAGACCAAGATGCCCACCCGTGCAGCTTCTATGTGCTGTTGTATTGGTGGTCTCAGCCAGCACAGTAAGAGAGAAAATAAGATACAGTAAATTTTTTTAAAAATGAAAGGATATAAAGATTGGAATAAAAGCAAAAAAAAAAAAAAAAACCTGCTTGCAAATGGTGCTATTATTTACACAGACAGCCCAAAAGAATTCATAGTTGTACTATTAGGATTAAGAAGAGAATTTAGCAAGATTGCTGGGTACAAAATCAACATAGAAAAATCCATGCTATTTCTAGATCCCAGTGCAAACAATTAGAAAATGTAAATAATAAAGACGATAGTGTTTACAATAGTTGCCGCATCTGTGAAATGTGGACGGCAGCGCCTGCTTCACCGTGTTTATGTGAGCGTTAAATGAGACACATAAGTCAGGTATGAGCAAGTGCAAAGTTACTGAGTCAGTAAAGGTCAGGCCCTCTTCCTCCTCCCTGGCCTGGGCTAGGCACTCCCTAGAGGCTGCTTGGTGGACTTAGCCTACCTTAGCCTCAGGAGTTCCAGGAAGGCAGGCATGACCCTCACCCAAGTATCTACCATAAAAGGCAGAAAATGACCAGGGCCACAAGAGACAAGGCACCATGAGGCCGGACGATGGTGAGAGATGCTTTCCGTCTGGAAGCACTTTATCAGGGGCCTTGAAAGGGGGCGGAATGTAGACACTCAGGGAAGAGATAGAGGGTACTCCAGCTGGGGGGACAGTATGAACAATAGGTAGAGGTGGAAACAGGGGGACAGTGTTTAGGACAAGAGAGGGGTTGGTGCTGGCTGTGGCTAAGCCTGGGTAGAGAGGCATCGTGTGCTCTGAAAGAGGAAAGTCACTAATGGTGGGACTTGGGGCATCACGCAGATGCCACCCGCAGAAGACACACAGGCCAGGAGACCCGGGTACAGCAACACCGTGGTCTCTGACCTCCTCCCACGCTCCTTCCGACGCTTGCCTCTGAGCTCAGCAGGGTTGTCCATTCCGTTCCCTGCTCCACCCAGCCCTGGTGGCTCCCTGAGAGCTGGTGGCCTTCCTGCCTCTGCGGTTTGAGAGAAGCCCCCTGTCCGAGGGAGGAAATCTCTGCAAGGTGTTTACTGCAGGGACACAGGGAGCCACGGTGGCCTCGAGCCAAGTCTGAGTGCTGACCGGGGATTTTGCAAGGAAGAAGGAAGGGGGCCTGGATGTTTGAACAGCTGGGGTGGATCAGCGGCTGCCATCACGCGTCCCCCTCACCCCTCCCCTGCTTCCGGGCTCTGACGCCCAGTCCTACCTGGGCTTCTGCCTGGTGAAGGGCCCGTTAGTGGAGCTCTATGGCCGGAGGGCATTTTGCCCTCAAACAGGTAGATGGTGGAAGGAAAGTGTTCTGTGTTTTCTCCTAGGTGAGTTTGAAGGCAGGGAGCCCATGCGGGTGTACAGGCAGAATTGCACCGTGAGCTCCCCAGAGGACAGGTTGGAGACCCTGCTAAAACCAAACACGCTGATTCATAAATCTGTCAGAAGTTACAGCTAACTGGGGAGGTACCAAGGATGCCTTCCCGGCAAAGGATACAGGGGACATCAGGCGGGGGAAGCTGAGCCTCCCAGTTCCCCATTTCCTCCTAGAGACAGGCCTGGGCGTGTGGCAGTGGGGCCTGGAGACAGTGGGGCCCCTGAGTGAGAGCTGCCGTGCCCCACACTCCAATCACATCCAGGGAACACCGGCCTGAATTCTCCTGCCTGGCTGCAAAAACACCCTTTACCAGCCACGTCTCCTGAGTCTGCAGTCCCTGGTACGCACCTCTTCATACAGGTCTTCCTGCTCTTCCTCCTTGGGGTGTCTAATAAGGACGTCCCCGGGGACGGTCACCGTGCAGCCACCAGCCAGTGACCGTGCGCCTGAGTTCTTTCCCATGTTACGAGGCCTGGGAGGGGCTGGACCTGTGAAGTTCTGCTCAGGCCATTGCGTTGTCCACCCCCTGGGGGATCCTCTGCAGCCACCAGGGTCACAGTGAGACCACTCAAATGCTGTGAAATGGGGACTAGCCAGTAAACCCACTCAGCCCCTCCTGGGCAAAGAGCTTCCTCTTAGGCAGCCCAGAGCATGTGGCAGTATCACCCGAAAGCAAGGGACAGAGAGCACCTTGCACCCCACCTCCCCAGTCGGGTGGGCGAGCTCTGAAGGAAGGTACATTCCAGCCAGGTCCTGAGCCGTGTCATCTCCCTGAGCCTCAGACTTTCAGTCTGTAAAAGGGGGGGCAGTGACGGCCACCCATGGGTTATTGTGAAGATGGAATGAGATGTAAAGGGCTTGTCACATAATGGGTTTGCCAAATGCTACTGTCCCTCTGTCCCCACTGCAGGACGGTGTTGGGTGAGGAGCAGCCCTGGGAACCCCCCTAACCCTGGGTCCTGGCCTGGGAGCCGAGCTCTCCTGCCTCCCAGCAGATGGCCTCCCTGCCACTGTTTTTCCAGCACTTTCCAAGCTGGATAACTGTGTGCGGCCCTGGGGCGTGGGGCAGGGAGTGGGGTGGATTTTGCTGACTTTGCCTTTCTGCTCCTGCTCGATCAAAGTGGGAGAGGCGTGAAGGAAGGAAAAAGGCTCGTTTGCAGCCAGCCTCATCCAGGGGCAGAGACTGCCTGGAGGCTGTGGAACAGGAGAGGCCAGGGGGCACGGGGCTGGCACTCCAGGGTCAGGTCGGGTTTCTCGGGCCCCAAGAAGAACCCGGAAAGCTGGGCTGTCTCGGGTCTCTTTTCATCTCTGCCCCCCTCCCCGCCTCCAACAGCAGCTTCTTGCTGGTCTCTTCTTGCCTCTGCTCTGTTTGCTCAGGCGGACTCACACTCTGGTGCCCACTGGGGGCAGGCTCTGGGCACAGGAAGCTGGGCAAGCTGGGCAAGCTGGGGCTCCTAACTCGTCCCTGCCCTCCCAGAGAGGGGGGCCCCAGAAGGGTGTCAAGGAACTGGGGATGAGGGAGGATGGAGACAGGGCAGGTTAGCTGGATGCAGAGCAGAGAGGTGGAATGATGGATGGAGGGAGGGGGATGAGAAGGGAATGGGTGCAGGAATGGAGCGATGGATGGTGGAAGGGATGGAAGGGATGGGAGGGTGGAAAGTGAATGGAACAATGGAGAGATGGAGAGATTCAGGGAGGGGTGGAGAGGTGGGTGGATGGGTGAATGGGTGGATGGGTGGACAGATGGGTGATGGGTGGAAGGAGGGAGGGCTGATGGATGGATGAGGTGTAAAGGAGGTGGAGGAATGGGTGGAAGAAGAAATGGCAGGAAGGATGGAGGGGTGGATGGAGAAATGGAGAGATGGATGGGTGAAGGGATGGAAGGGTGGAAGTAGATGGAACAATGGAGGGGTGGAGAGATTCAGAGAGGGGTGGAGAGGTGGGTGGATGGGTAATGGGGTGGAGGGAGGGAGGAAATATGGATGCCTGGCTGATGAAGGCACAAAGGGGTACAGGGATGGGTGGATGAGGGAGGGATGGCAGGAAGAATGGATGAAGGAATACGGAGAGGTGGATGGAGAGACTGAAAAGTGGAGGGAATGGGGAATAAAGAGAACAGGGAGAGTGAGGAAGGGATGGAGAGACAGAAGGAGAGAGGGAGAGACAAATAGAGGAAGGACAGATGGAGAAACGGAGGGATGAATGGAGGGATGGATGAAAGGGTGGAGAGATGAGGGCTCACTGTCCCCTGAGGGGCTCACCTTTACCTGTCCCTGCAGTTCCTGAAGCAGGGCATGTGCCTGTTTGCTTCTGTCTGATTTCAGGTATGTGCGTCTGTCGAACTGGAACCAGTGCGTGTGGACATGCTGGGGAAAGTAGGGGCCCCGCAAATGCTGAAACATTCTGTTTCGTCTCCTCCTTGCCTGGGAGTGGGAGGTCCTTTGGGGAGGACAAAGAGAAGAGAGGCAGGGACGTCTCTGCTGGGGAGGGAGGGGGAGGAGAGGCCAGCTCAGCTGTTCGTATAAACTCCCCACCCTGGTGGCATATGGGGAACATGTGGCCCCCTCCCTCCTGGCACCGAGCAACGTCATGCCAGGGCTGCTGGCAGCCAAGGGCACAGAGCGTTCCCAGAGGGAACTGGCAGGCGGGCAGGAGGCAAGCATTCATCCGCAGCCTGGGGCCTGGCTCTGGGTGGGCCCGAGGGACTGGGAAAAGCTGAGAGGAGGTGGCCCCCGCTCCCCTACTCCCCTGGGGGGGTATCCGCAGGAAGCCTGTGGGCCCAGCCACCCCTCCAGACTTCCGCTGAGAAGCAGAGTCCTGGGGCCACCAGCAGGGACCAGCCCTCCACCCCTCACAGGGCCTCCTCTGCCTGCTTTCGGCTCCAGGAATCAGCATCAGAGACAGAACCCTGAGCTTGGAGCCTGCAGATCTGACCTCTGACCCCACTCTGCCAGTCACCTACTGTGCAGGCTCCACGCTTCCCTTCTTCCTGGGCTTCCCTCAGCTTCCTCACTGTTCCAGACACCGCCCTGCCCACAGGGGCTAGTCAAGGATGAAGTTTCATCACAAGTAAGCAAAACAAGCCCTGCCTATTGGGCGTCACAAAAAGCCAGGCGTTTTCCGTGTGAAGAACGGTCCCCCATCGTGAGACCATGCCCACCTTCCTCTTACGTTGCCGGCATGGAAGAGTGCCACTTCTTTTATGAAATGAGGCAAAGAGATGTAATCTCATCAGACATCTCCCCTGCCCCCCGCTTTATTTTTGTAATTTTTGATTGGTGCATAAAACCCAAAATTGTGAACCACTAGACGCGACAATTCCTAAAGGGCCGTGCCAGAGCTAGGTAGGACTCTCTGTTTTCTAAACATGCCCCTGGAATGGGTCCCCCTCCCCGACCAGAGCTCTAATTTGGGACCATCATTCACGCCTACAACTTCCCTCCTGAACCCTCACCCGCACCCCTGGAGGCAGCTGTGCCTGTGGAGGTTCAGGGACAGGCAGACTTCTCTGCGGGGCCAGCACTGGGCCTTGTCCCTCGACATGCCATCTCAGCCCCCAGCGCGACGGGAGCTGTCCTCTTTCCCAGTGATCTTGTGACCAGACCCTGGAGAGGCACCCAGGACAACTCCAGACAGGACAAGTGTGGGCTGATGATTGCTCCCTGTGAACTGTGCTACATCTGGAGAGAATCAAGTTCAAGTTCAGCAGCTAAGCAGCCCAGTTGGGCTGGGTGGGCCAGGACACAGAAGACAGGATTGGAGGCTTGCAAGCGTCAGCACATGTGGACGAGCTGGGCTGGCCCCTGAGTGCTTGCAGGCCCACCAGACAGGGCGTGGGGAGTCCATCCGAGGCCGTGGGAGCCTGGGGCCAGACACGTTCCCAGGCCAGGCTGCAGCAAAGCCTCAGAGCTCCCCCTTTACTTTCTCCTCCTCCTGGACACCCCCCCACCCAGTGCCAGCTCTTCCAGTTGTGGCAACTTGCAAAAGAAGCATCAGCACCCACCCTAGTGAGACCTGCCAGCTCAGCAGTTTCCGCCTGCCCCACGCCCCAGCGTGTGCCGTCCTCCCGGTCGGAGCAGACTGCAGGGAGCTCGGGAGGCAGGGAGGCTGCAGACAGGCAGGGCCCAGCCCGGCTCCCTGGTTTCCTGGATCTGAGAGTTTGCATTCATTTATTATTTAGCAAATGTCTCAATCACTGACTGAGGGATGTGTAAAGCGGCCCAGAGGGCAGGGTGGGCGGTGTGCACAGGCACATACCTCTGTGTGTGTCTCCACGTGTGATTGGGTGTGTCTGTGTGTGTCTGTGCATTTCTGAATGTGTGTCTGTGCATCCGGGTGTGTGTGTGCATGTCTGCAAGTCTCTGGGTGGGTCGGTGGGGTTTCTGAGATGAGCCAAGGAGGGGCTCCATGCTGCAAGGCGCCTGGCTGCAGCAGGTGCATATGTGGGGGAGGCAGGCGCACCCCCATCCACAGGAGCGAATGTGGAGGGTGATGGTGAAGGCTCTGCTGTGTGTCAGGCCCTGAGATGTCACCAGCAACAGGCCCAAGGATAAAGTCAGAAGCCTCCACTTTCCTAAGCAGACTCTTACAGTTCTTGGAAGAGGAGGAAATGTGGAAAGGCTCACGTTTAAACTTTTTTTAATTTATTTTTTTAATTGGTACTACACACAGTTTCAAACGTTTAGATAATTTGAAAGGGTATCAGTGAAAAGTCAGCCTCTCACCCTCTTGCTGTCCTCCCTCCAGAGTCACAGGCTGCCCCGAAACCGCATTCGTGGGACAGTGAGATGCAGAGAGGTGACTGACTGGGGACCCATCTAATTGCCAAGGCAGGTGAGGGCCAGGCAGGGCTGGAGACCAGAGCTTCTAACTGCCACCTGGTAAGCTTCTCCTGGGCACACTGCCTCCCGGCTGCTCACCCGGGGGCAGGTGGGACCCCTGAAAGTCCTTCAGACACAGTCCTGGGTCCCTCCCAGACAGGAGCCACATACTTAGCGAGACTTCTGATGGCTGAAGGCCTCCTGGGGTCTGCGCCGAGGTAGGGGCCATGGCCGGGCCCCCAGGTGGGGAGACACTGGGCTCTGTGGGATGCCTGCTTCCTTCTCCCTCTGCACCTCAGACCAGACGCCCAGGGGGTAGGGACTGAGCCCTGGCTTCACTCCGCCTGGCTTGTCACTGCTGGCCAAGTGTCACAGCCTCTCTGGGCAGCCTCCATATTGCCATTCACAAGGCTGAGATAATCAGAGAGCCACTTGCAGGCCAGTGGTGAGGATGAAGTGAGATGAAGCCCGTAGGTGCTTAGTGCCCGATGCACTTCTTAATATTGGGATGAAGGTAAACATCTGATTACCGAGACTATTACCCCTACCTTCTCCCTGGCCTTGTTTTCCTCCACAGCTCATCACTATCTGAAATTCTGTATATTTTACTCATTTCTTTATCATCTCTCTCCGTGAGAGATGTTCCATGAGGGCAGGGATTTTTAATTTTTTTTTTTTTCATTACAAATTTCTAGCACCCAGAGCAGTGCCTGGCACAGAGGGGGTGCTCTGTGAGTATTTGTTGAATGAATGAACTGAATGTAGCATTAGGTTTGTTCCGGGTGGGAACCCGAAAAATATCATAAAGCCTGTGAAACAAAAGCTGCAGGAGTCTGCAGAGTCTTAGGCTGTAGGTTGAAGTTTTTAAATCTAACTTCGACCACAGACAGCTGCAGCCACACCAGCATTCCTATCCCCCGATAAGGACAATGCTACCCTCGCCCCTATCTCTGCAGGTGTTGCTCACTGCCCCAGAAAAACCCTCTATAAAACCCAAGGCTTTCCCCTCCCCTCCACCCATCTGCACCCAGATGCTCAAAATCAACAGCATTTTGCTACACGTGAGGCTTCGTGTATCTCTCTCTCAGCTCCGGACCTAACAGTAGCATTTCAGCTTTGAGCTTGAACACCCCACAGGGGCTCGGTGAAGAGCTGTGGACCGAATGAAGGATGGACGTGAGCCTGGCCTTGAAGAATGTTACGGTTGTCAAGAAGTTCTCCGCTCCATCAAGGATGACAGGGACCCACCAGGACCAGAATTAGGAAAGGCCAGAGGAGCCGGAGGGAGGGGCTCCCGTGTCTGGCTGGGCTGTCACTGGGGATGTGGCTGCCCTCCAGGACATTGCCAGGGGGTGAGGACAGGCCCCAGAGGTCCCCTCCTCAGACTGTGCCAGCCCTGGGAAGGCCGTCTGCCCACATCCCCTTGGCCACACTCCGTGGTCCCTGTTCTTCTGGCTGTCCCAGCGTTTGCTCCCACTCCCGTTACCACGGAGTGTTGAGCTGTGGGTCACTGCTTCCCCTGGGGGGACCAGGGCTGACTGGTCATCATTGGCCCGGCCCTAGCCCAGGTCTGGGGCACACAGGAACACAGGGGAGGCTGGAGGTGTGACTGAAGGAGCAGAGGAGTAAGTGTGAGTGAATGAATGGGTGGGGAGTGAGGGAGAGAAGGCATGGGTGAATGAATGAATGAGTGAGTGAATGAATGAGTCAGTGAAAGCATGAATGAGTGCACTAGCCAGCTGGCCAGGTGGGGGTAGCTGAGAGTGGCCCCCCCCAGCCCAGGCTGGCAGCCCCAGCCCGCTGTCTGCCTGGGTGTCTTGGCGCCTGCTCACTCCATGGCAGCCTCACAAAGGCCCATCTGCGAGCCCAGATCTAGCATCTTCTCGCCTCTCCTCCCCCTCCCCACCCCCGGGATGGCGCAGCCCCTCTCCCTTCACCTCCCGTTAAAATAAACATTCATTTACCAGGATTTCCTCGGGGCGCCTCCCCACGCCCAGGCAGCCCCCACCCTGGCTTGTAAAACTGCCTCCTCTGCTCAGAGTTTCCTTCTAATTGTCCTTTTCCTTCTACTTGCTGTGGCTGGGGGTGGGGGTGGAGGGAAAGGGGGGGCACACAGCTGGGCTGGTCCAGCTGTTTCCCCAGAAGCCTGGAGCTGCTTTCGGAAATGAGGTGATAGAGGGCTCCCCCCAGCCAGGCAAGGATTAAGTTAACTGGCTGCCAAAAGTTCTGGGGCAGCCACCCCTGGTCCCTGGGCCAGCTTGCTCCTTGCAGCCTGGAGGGCGCAGGGCAGGGGGGAGAGGAGGGGAGGCCCCCACTCCAGCTGGGCGCTGACATACCGCAGAGCAAGGATTCTGGGGTTTTCTCCCAGCCGCCCCCTCCTCTTTCCCTTCATCTTGCTGCAGCTTCAGTCACCAGGACTGGTCTGCTGTGTGGCTCCGGGCAGTCTTCTAACCTCTCTGGCCTCCCATTTTACCTTCTGGTAGGTGGGGCAGAAAGAACGAGGCTGAGAGGGTGTTGGACCACCTCCCCTCACCCCAGCCCCCAGCCCCGCCAAAGCCCTTGGGACTCTGAGGTCCACCATCAAGCCCTGCACCCCCGCACCGGTTCATTTAGCCTGGGAATGTGCCAGACCCGGAGCTGGGGACCCAGCAATGTCCAAGGCACAGGGAAGAGACAACGCGAATTCTGTGTGACAAGTGCTCTTGGCAAATGGGTGCTGGAAGGTCAGGGAAGGCTGAAATGTGAAAGACAATCAGCAGTAGCGCAGTCCCCATCAAGACCCCAAACTGCCACCGATGACCAGGATTGCCAATGCAACTTGTCACTAGAGTCCCCTTTCCGGTTTCCATCCTGCCTGATGAGCTACTTGCATCACAACCATCCCCCACTTCACTGGAGTCCTGAGCGCCCTGAACTATTTCCTTCCCTTCTAGTAACCATCTTTCCCCTTCCCTTTTGTCTGTACCCAAGTTAGAATCCTCAGTGGTCCCCCTCTTCAGTAACACTCTTGCCAATCCCTGACTCTCTTCTCCCATCTTTTGCACCCAGCTGTGAAATGCCAACCCTGAAATGACTTAATTCTCAACTTCTTTACCTGCACCAGGATGGGTGGAGAAAACCACCCCCCAGGGCACATTGACTTGACTGGGAATGCAGCAGCCTCAGTGGGCTTAAAACACTTATTTAACTCACACGTCTGTGCTTTGGGTGAGGCTCGTCTCTGTTCCAGGTAGCACCGCTGGCACAGCTGAGCTGGAGGCTGGGAGAGCCGCTCTCAAGGGTCTGGGCGGTCGGTGCTGTTCCATCAGCTGGGAACTCAGAGGGAGAACTGCGAGGGTGTGTGTCCGTGTGTGTGTGTGTGTGTGTGTGTGTGTGTGTGTGTGTGTGTGTTGGGGGCCAGGAGGGAAGGAGAGAGGGAGGGAGAGAAAGATAAAGTAGATGGGGGTAAAATGTTTATGATAAGTGAATCTGGGTAAGAAGTACATGAGTGGTCTTTGTACTATTTTTATTTTTGCAATGTTTTTGGTAAATTTAAAATTATTTCCAAATAAAAAATTGAGAAAATAGAAGCATCTTGTAAACATTCTAAATATTTGAAAATTTTGTAGTTAATCTTGTAGTTTTCACAGTAGTCAAAAACCAAACCATCCTATTATTTCAATCTTTTAAAGTTTGTTGAAACTTATTTTATGGTCGGGCAGAATTGTTTTGGCAATTGTCCTTGAATAATTCTGTCATTGTTTGATGAATTTCTCTTTATTCCTCAGGTACTGCTTGTTAATCATGTTATTCATATCATCTATATACTTACTGATTTTATTTTTTTGGTCAACTTGCTCTATGAATTACTGGGAAAGGTGTGATAAAATCTTCCACTCTGGCCGGGCGAGGTGGCTCATGCCTGTAATCCTAGCACTTTGGGAGGCCGAAGCAGGAGGATCACTTGAGTCTAGGAGTTCAAGACCAGCTTAGGCAACATAGTGAGACCAGAAATTTAAAAATTAGCAGGATGTGATGGTATGCACCTATAGTCCCAGCTACTCAGGAGGCTGAGGCAGGAGGAGCACTTGAGCCCAGGAGTTCAAGGCTGCAGTGAGCTCTGATCATGCCACTGCACTCCAGCCTGGGCAGCAGAGTGAGACTCTGCCTCTAAAAAAAAAAAAAAAAAAAAAAAAAAATGACCTCTATGCCACAAAATCCAATAGGAATTTTCCCTCTTAGCAGTATCCACCTGTTGACCATTTCCTCCCTTATTTTAGAGAACACTTTATTGTTTTCTGTATAAACAATATACACTTATAAAAATTAATAACAGAATGTGAACCTGAATAATGTAAAAATCACCCCAAATCCCATTGCTCAGAAGCAACTGTTATTAAAATTTGATTAATACAGTTCCAGCTATCTCTCTATACATGCACACAGAGGGATGCATAAATAGACAATAGGAAAAATAGAGAGGTGTATCTTAATAATATGGGATAATAAATATTCTGTTTCAAATTCAAAGTATTGCATTTAATTTTATTTGACTTTTTAATAGCATAAATTCAAAGTATTGCATTTAATTTTATTTGACTTTTTAATAGCATAAAAAGCCAAGTTCAGTAGGGAATAAGGAGCTGACCTAAATAACTGTTGAAAAACAGTGTTTTGACCAGCTACTGTAAGGTTAAAGAGAAAAAGAACTACACACAAACACTATCGTCATTAATTTGTTTGGCGGGGGTGGGGGAGGAGGGGGCTTCAGATGGGCAATCCTAAAACTACTTTGCTTTTAATACTAGCAAATAAATAAGTACACATATTGTAAATAACTAGAGCCAAATTTTCCACTTTCAGAGAAAGAAGTGACAAGTAACGGGGGAGAATAGAATGAACGTGGTGATGCTGGGTTAGAGTCAGGATGTCAGTATGAACTCATGCTAATTTTGATATTTTGCAGATAGAAGCAGAAAAAAATATAGTTATGTGTGGATGTATATATGTCCTAGTTCTGTCCTCTGAGATGGCCGAGAAGCAGTGCCCCTCCAGGAAAAATAAGCATCCAGATCTTGACTACTAAACAACATTCTCCTGGAGAGATGGCTGCTTTAGGGCTGAAACAGAAAATATAACACGAGCCTGGAGTATCTTGTAATCTTACAGTGCCAGAAAGTAAGAAAGTGCTTTAGGGCTGAAACAGAAAATATAACATGAGCCTGGAGTATCTTGTAACCTTACAGTGCCAGAAAAGTAAGAAAGTGCTTACAAAAAAAAAAAAAATAGAGGCATGTCAAAAGGACACAGGATACTCAACATCATAATTTATTAATATGAGGGAGTTGCAAAATAAAACAAGATACCACCATACACCTATTAGAATGGCTAAAATCTAAAACACCAACAGTACCAAGCGCTGGTAAGGATGTGGAACTCTCATTCATTGCTGGTGGGAATGCAAAATAGTACAGCCACTTTGGGAGACAATTTGGCAGTTTCTTATAAAACTAAACACACTCCTACTATACGATCTGGCAATTGTGCACTTTGGTATTTACCCAAATGAGCTGAAATCTTAGGGCCACACAAAAACCTACACACGAATGTTTGCAACAGCTTTATTCACAATTGCCAAAACTTGAAAGCAACCGAGATGTCCTTCAATAGGTGGAGAGATAAACTGGGGTATATCCAGACAATGGAACATCATTCAGAGATAAAAAGAAATGAGCTGTCAACCCAGGAAAAGACATGGAGGAGGCTTAAATGCATAATGCTAAGTGAAAGAAGCCCATCTGAAAAGACTGCTGCTTGATTCTGCCATAGGATTCCAGCTATATGACATTCTGAAAAAAGCAAAACCGTGGAGATGACCTTATATCAGCGTTAGTGTCTTTCTTAGTCTGGACGAATGGTTATGTGAGACGTTAACATTTGGGAAGCTGAGTGAGGAGTATATGGGGAAGACTTTGCAGATTTTCTGTAAATCTAAAATTATTTCCAAATAGAAAGCTAAAAAAAAGTTAGCAAATTGAAACGGAAGAAACTGCTTAATTTTAGATAAATGCTTTTTTCTTTTTTTTTTAACCACAAATGATATGAGTTCCTATCAGGCTCTTTAAAGTGAAGAAACATTATTATGTAAAATATTATGAGACCATAATAATTATGTTATTTTTAAAATGATATTTTCCAACTTTATTCCTTATCGATTGACTCTTTCTGTGAAAACTGAGGAAATTAGCACACCGACAGTTCCTTCCACTCTCCCTCCTTCATTGTCCAATTCTCCTTAGTTATATTATTATTATTTTTATTGTTGATGTTTATGACATTTGCACTGTGTTCTATATTCCAATTTCACAGAGATTTTTATATTTAAATGAATTCAGAGCTTATGGCCAACAAGTTCACCCTGGCTTCTCCCTCTTGAGCTGTTTAGTTTGATAAATCCCTTTGTTGACTAAATTCCATTGCCCCATAGTTTGTTTGTTTCAAGAAGAACTAAGGCACTCATTCCCTAAGTTCTCGGATGCTCGGGATGGTCTGTCTGTGGCCTTTCTGCTTCAGGGAAACTTATCTGAGTATACATTTCTCGGGTCACACTTCCCATCCTTCGGGACCTGGTCAACGTTGCCCCACAGATTCCGGGCAGTGTGTTTCTGGAGAGAGGTCTGCAGCCAGCCTCACCTCCTGCTTCCTACTGCTTAGCATTTTTGCCTGGGTGCCATGATTCTTTCTCTAGCCTTGAAGTTCAACACCTTTATCAGAATATAACGCTGGATGCTGATGGTCTACATCAATTGATCGCCACATTCAAATCAGGTATTTTCTGTTATGTCTGAATATTTTTTATTGTTTCATTTGTTCTGTTTTTCTTTCGGGAACACTTACTGTGCAAACGCGTCTCTCTCCTTCGGTCCTTCCACGTCTCTTAGTCTTTCCTGTAACTGCTTGTTAGGGGATAAGTAGGGTCCCCCTAAAAAAGATGTGCTGAAGTCCTGGTGTCCAGCCCCTCTGAATGTGACCTCACTGGGAAATAGGGTTGTTGCAGATATAATTCAGATGAGATCACACTGGATGAGAGGGGCCCTTAAGCCCGTGTGACAGGTGTCCTCTTGTAAGAGGAGAAGAGCCACAGACACAGAGAGAGAATGGCATGGAACGACCAGGGCAGAGGGTGGGGTGTTGCAGCTGGAAGCCAAAGGACACCAAGGGTCGCCCGTGCTCCCCAGAAGCCAGGGGAGATGGGGGGCAGAGTCTCCCCCGGGGCGGTCAGAATGCGCTACAGCTGCTACCACCTGGATTTCAGAGTTCGAGCCTCCAGGACTGGTAAAGAATAAATTTGTCTTGTTTGAAGCCGCCCAGTCTGTGCTACTTTGTTCCAGCAGCCCTAGAGCACTAACGTACTGTTTTTATATTAATATATTTGTTTGTCCCTTTATATGTCTGTGTATGTTTTCTCCATATGTTCCCTATGTGACCCCACCCACTCCATCTCTCTGCGTATCTTGCGAGTTGTTTTCTTATTTTCAACATGTCTTTTTAATTTCAGAATGTCCTTATTTGTTGCTTCCGTTCCTTTCCTGGGACCTGCTAACCGGCTGTCTTTCCGGCTGGTGCCTTGCAAGTGCTTTACGGAACCCTCGACGTCTTTTAATTCGTGAGCGGAGGTCAGATCATCTGCAGTCTCTCAGAGTCCCTGGAGCACGGTGTGTCTGGCTCTCTCTCTGATTTTGCTTTTCATAAGCCCTCTTGCGATGCAAGCTCTTTTGCTTATGATCCTTACCGCCACTTCCTATTATTATTATTTTTTTTTTAGTCCTTTTACGGTTCCTTTGTGATTATTATTCATCTTGGAATAGGACCAGCTGTTTGTTACAGGAGGACGTTGAAGAGCAGGGTCGGTAATCCGGAGAGTGATTAGGGTCCGTGCTCTCAAACACGCTCTTCCTAAATCTGTCATTGTCTCTCACTGGACACACATCACCCCCACGTCAGCACCGAGGGTGACAGGTGGCCAGACTCTCACAAAGGTGTCCAGGCTGCGGGGTGGCCTCCCCGTGCGACCCGCCCAGCATTCCCCGCTCCCCTCGTGCTGGGAGGAGCTGGGAGCTGGGCAGGGAGAGACGGCTGGTCAGCACGCCCCCTCCCACCCCCACTGTCCCTTGGTGTTGAACTGGGTCTGTGCGGGGACAGGTCTGATGCTTCCGTGGCCTGAACTCCCCCAGCCCCTGTCCCTGCAAAGGAGGCCTCCCCACAGGGAGACCGGCTTCCGCCTCGCGGATTTGTGCCCTCCTCGTATTTTACAGCATTTAGCCAGTGTACTTTCTGGTTTAATTTTAAAAATGGAGGCCTTGCTCTATTTTTTCGCCTCCAAACTCATTGTTGTTTTCTGTGGGCTTTGGGTACAAGGAGCCGAGGAAACAGGCCTCCAGCCTGCCGTCTTAAATCCCCGCATGCTTTGAAAACACTCTCCCCTCTGTTTCTGGGACTCAGAATGCATTTCTGATTTTCTTCTTTACTCATAGGCCACGTTTTCTTGTTGTCCCTTGTCCCCATCTTCCTCTGTCCAGCCATGAAATGCAGGCAGAACAGAGGTGCTTCCTGGAAGGCCACACAGCTGGTGAGGGACAAGTCAGTGTCTCTGGCTCAGGCGCTCCGGCTCCCCACTGGGGGACGTGGGCTTCCCACGTGTGACCACGTTTGCACTGCGCATGCCTTGCCCGCAGCTCCCGAGGAGCCACCGTGCATCCTCATCCTTCCTCGGGTCACAGTTCCAGAAATAACCAGGGGCTCCTACAGCAGAGGGTGGACTTGTCCCAACCCTCCTCCATCAGCCGCAGGCCTGGGAGGGTCACTCAACACCCAGGACCCCTGGATCCTGATGTGCCTGGCACACTGCAGGGGTTGCAGTGAAAGGCACCCCAGTGTCTGAACAGGAACTAGCACCCGGGAAACCACCCCAGCCACGGTCTGCCTGAGTGGCTTCCAGGATTCCTGAAGAGCCTGTGTGTGGCTTCACCCCGCAGCCAAGGAACAGATGACAGTGAGGGCCAGAGAGGACCCCACAGTCTGGGACATGCTCTCAAGTGCTGACTCTACTGCTAACTGACCCGCGGGCACCCAGAGGGGGCCACCACCCCCTTCCTCTGTGTCTCCACCTGCCCAGTGGGTGGGGTGGCCTGGAGGATCCCCGAGTCCCTGCTGGTGATCCAGGGATCCGGGCCCCCTTCCTGCAATCTAGGTTGGGCGGCAAGTGGGGATTGTTCCCTGAGACCTCTCCTGGCTGTGTCTGAGGAGGCCCCCAGGACCTGCAGCTGGGGCTGCCTGGGCAGTGTGGGGGTGTTTGGCTCTGAGACCTCCAGGTCACAGTGACGATCCACTCTTCCTCGCCACTGGAGGAGGGCTCAGGGCTCCACTGCCCCAAGGAGCAACCTCATGGTTGATGAACTTCACAGTGAACTCCAAGGGAGCCTCTCAGGCCAAGGGCAGTTTTATGGCCCAGTATTTGGTCTCTCAGGTGCTCCACAGGAAGTCTTTACTTATTCCAAGGACATAACCTCAAGTTGGCCTAGGGGCAGACATTGGGAGGCTAAGTTATGGGAACTAGCTGAGATCTGGGCTGTGGTCAAAGGCTTGGATAACAAGCAGCCTTTGGCTCTTGTCTCCGCCAAGACCTTTTGATATTTCTGCCATCCTCTTGCCTTCTTTCTGCTATCCCTACTTATGAAAGGAGAGGATGAACCTTTCATTCATCCATCCACCCGCTTATCTACCCACCCACCAGTCCATTCATCCATCCACCCACTTACCCATCTACCCATCATCCATCCATTTATTCATCTACCCACTTATCCGCCCATATGCCTATCCATTATCCACCCACCTACCCATCCATTATCCATCCATCCACCTACCCATCCTTCCATTCATCCATCCACCCACTCACCCATCACTCATCATCCATACAGTCATCCATCATCCATCCATTTTCCACCCATCCACCTACACATCCATCATCCACCCATCCACCTACTCACCCATCTACCCATCATCCATCCATCTATTCATCCATCCACCCAACCACTCACCCATCCACCCACTCACCCATCTACTCATCATCCATACAGCCATCCATTATCCATCCGTTTTCCACCCATCCACCTACACATCCATCATCCAGCCATCCACCCACTCACCCATCTATCCATCATCCATCCATCTATTCATCCATCCACCCAACCACTCACCCATGCACCCACTCATCCATCCACCCATCCTTCCCTCCACCCAGTCTATCCATTATAAGGCTATCTGTCCATCCTCTATTCATCATCCATCATCCTCTGTTTATCATCCATCCATATTTTCATCCTTTTCACTCATTATCCATCCATCCATCATCTATTCATTCACTCATCCCTCCCTCACTCTGTACATCCCTGTTCAAAAAGCCATGGGCTTGATAATAATAACAATGACAATTCTACTACAAACAATAATCGCCACTATTTATTGAAAGCTTACTATGTGTGAGGCACTGTGCTAATTGCTTTACTTGCATTATGTCATCTAATCTGCCACTATCCAAAGTGTCCCCTGTCACAGATAAGGACACTGTGATAAATAATCACCTGGGGTTACTTCCCTGGGGTTACAAATATCAAAAAGATATTATTTCTCTGACTTTCAGTGCTCGCCATGGAGAGAAAGAGACTGATCCATGAAAAAGTCCAGGAGCATAAAAAGTAATAATAATAACTATATATTACATATTAAAGATGTCCTTGTCACTTGAGGCCAGGAGTTTGAGATCAGCCTGGGCAACATGGTGAGACCTCATCTCTACAAAAAGTAAAAAAATTATCCAGGTGTGGTGGCACAAGCCTTTAGTCCCAGCTACTCAGGAGACTGAAGTGGGAGGTTTGCCAGGAGTTCAAGGCTGCAGAGACCTGTGATTGTGCCACTGCACTCCAGCCTGGGTGACAGGGTGAGACCCTGTCTCTAAAAAGAAAAAGATGGTCCTTTACAACATTATGTGTATTTGCCTATTTCCTGACCTTACAGACCCCTGTACAGTAGAAACACAGAGTGACAGGTGCCCCAGGGGGACCACATGAAGAGCCCACAGAAGCCCTGCACGAGGATCAGGGCTCAGGGAGACGAGGGCGTGACTCTGGGGTAGCAGGGGATGGTTAGCTGCAGAGGTAACATTAATGCAAATAGCTTTCAGCGTTTGCAACAGAGGAGTCATGGGAGAACCTGGGCAAGATGAGACCTTCAGAAAAGGTCACCTGTAGCCCATGGGATCACTAGAATGACATAGGTGTCAGAAATAAACACCCCAGTGCTGCCCAGCTGACATGCTATATTTCGGCAGGAAAAATAACAGATTGCTAAATAGTCTGTTCACTATTATCCCATTTCATGCTATAAAGTGCATACAGTCGTCCCTCAGTATCCAGGGGGATTGGTTCCAGGATGTCCCGCTGATACCAAAATCCACAGAGACTCAGGTTCCTGATATGCAATGGTGTAGTATGTGCATATAACCTATGCAGCCCCTCCCGTATCCTTTAAATCATCTCTAGATTACTTATAATGCCTAATGCAATATAAATGCTATGTAAACAGTTGCCATACTGTATTTTTTCTAATTTGTATTATTTTTCATTGTTGCATTGTTATTTTTTAGTTTTTCGAATATTTTTGATCAATCTGCCTTTGGTTGACTCCACTGACGCAGAATCTGCGGATATGGAGGCGATTGTATACATCTAGGGAAAAAAGACTGGGAAGATATTCTAGAATGTCCGCAATGGAGATTTCTGGGCAGCGGGGTTGGTGATGGTTTTTATTTTCTCCTCGTACTTTCTCTGTAATGAGCACAGTGAAAGGAAGCGAGGCTGGGAGGCACGACACCCGGTCTGACATCCTTTTGGCGCTGACGTGCAAGGACACCTGGGGCAAGTCCCTTCCCCTTTTTGGCTCTTGGCTTCGTCATCCACAGAACAAGAATTGGCCCAGGTTCCTCAAGGCCCCATCTGGCCTGGCTACTCCAGGCTGGGGACTCTCAGACCCGGGTCTGCAAATATTTTCTTAGTGGTCCTTGCATTCTATGAAAATTTCACAAAAAGTGTTTGTGTGCTTTCATTTTGCTGATAAAATCTAAGGAATGAGTTCTTACAAAGTACTAAGATTCGTGTCTGGTGCATTATAAAGCCTCCATACATGTGAGCTATTTTTATTAAGAAAAAATGCTGTTGCCATTTATCAAGACAATGCCTCTCTTTTGCAGTGATCATTCACAATGGAAAGACATTTTCCTACAGTAAGGTTTTGGTTCTCAGGCCAGTGTTTCTCAAATCAGGGCCTGGGGACCCCAGAGGTCCCCAAGACATGTTTTTCTCCTGTCAAGGGGGACTGCTACTCAAGTGGAATAAGAACACAGGTCTGGGCCCCTGAAGAGCAGGGAATGTGGGCTCTGACACCGCTCAGCCCTGCTGTCACCGCTTCCCTTCAGCTGGGAGGCCTTGCTTTTTCCTGAGTTTGGAGGCGGCCTTGGAAACACACGTACCTTTCCCAGGAAAATGAGTCCCTGGGGAGGCCTCCCTGCCTGCAGGCTCGCTGCAGCACCTGTGTTCTGTAACACAGCCCTAATTGAAATCACATGAACATTATGATTCCATTACGGGGAACAAGAGGCCGCTGCAGGAATGCGCCCCACGGGGCCTAATCAGCTGGACCAGATCGTTTATAAAGGGCTGCGCATCTGCCTGGAGCGTCAGTGTTAAGTAAGGCGGACAGGGGCCTATTCATTATTAACAAGGCTTTCTGCGTTTGGCTGGGCAGGAGGACAGAGCTGGCTGCAAGCGGAGTCTGAGGGAGGCAGCATCAAGGTGCTGACGGCAAGCGCCGTCCACCTTGCCCATTGGAGGACCCTGAGAGGCAGAGGGCTCTGCCCGGGTAGAGGGGACTTCCTTTCCCCAAAGCCTTGACTGGGGCAAGCGCTCGTGCTGATCTCAGAGGCTAAGGAACTCGCCCGAGGTCCCACAACTAATGCGTAGAGCAGTTAGAATCCGAATCCAGGCAAGCCGGGTCCAGAGCCCACGTGCTCAGCCAACTTGGCGAACGCAGTCCACCCCTTGGCAGTCCACAGCTCTCCTGAGATGTGCCCTGGTACCATTCAGTGTTCCGAAAACGTGAGCTCTTTGAGGATGTGATGTAAAGGAAAAAGCGCTGAAAATCAGTAAATGAAATCAGAAAACATGGTCGGGGAGTTAGCTCTTCCATTCATTTATTTGATTCATAGCTCTAAGTGCCAATGCAGTGCCAGGCACGATGCTAGGTGTCACCGCTAAACAGGAACGAGACCCAGTCCTTGCTCTCTAGGAGTCAGTAACTACTGGGTGCCTCCCTGCTCTGCGGGAAGTGTGCACCCTGAGCCCTGGGCATACGTGGTCTTGTTGAATCCTTAACATAACGAATGACCCCTTCGTTGTTATGTAATGTGTAAGACTCGTGAATAGAGAAATTAGCGAACTGTGAGTATTCTGTTATAAAATATAATTCTATGTAATTGAATACTAATTTAATTACATATGGTTGGAGGTGGCAGCGTTTGACAGGAGCACAGGCTCTAGAATCCCACGGCCTCAGTTCTAACCCTGATTTGTTGCATATCAGAGTGTTGTCCTCGATCATGTCACCTCACTCTCTGTGTCTGCCTCTGCCTCGCCCTTGTCCTGGTCATGGGGGAGGAGGTGGAAGGAGGCCAGCAGGATGAGTGGTATTGCTATCTTGTAGGAGTCACTGAATACGGCTTTGGGATCAGGAAGAAACTGAGGGCAGAGGAATGTGCGGTTGAGACCAGGGGTTCTGGAGGCAGGACAGGCCTGGCCCTGAACCATGGCTGTTCCAGCGGCTGTACAACCCCAGGCAAGTAGCTCTGCATGAGGACTCTCACTTCCTACACCTGCCAGATGGGGACAGTAGCAGCACTTAACTAACCAGCTGTTATGAGGAATAAATGAGATGACAGAAACACAGCACACAGAAAGTGGTCTCAGACATAATAAACAGTGCCAAAAAACCCCAAAAACAAAAACCAAAAGCAAACAGCCTTCACCTATCATTTTAAAGGAATCTCCAATATCCAAGGCGAGACCCCTGGTCCATTGGAGCCAGTAAAATGGGCTGGTAAGACCGATTCTGCAGGAATTGAGAGTTGATAATAGGTGTGGATGTGTTTGCAAACAGTTAACACGATGCATGCATGTGCAATTCTCCTTATTGAGCACCGATTGTATGCCAGGCCAGACCTCAGATGGGGGGGCCGGAATGGGAGACAGAAGACCTGGTCTCCCAGCTTCTGGGAGTGTCCAGTTGGCTGGGGGAGGGCTTGGGCATCTCCGATGGCACCACGTGTGTGCTGTCAACTAGGAAATGCAGGCCCTTAGGGGGCAGCGGCTGAGGTGTCACTCACCGGCTCCTCCCTGCCCAGGCTGCTTGGCATTTCTGGAACAGTCTGTTCACTGGGCATAAGCACAAACCCTCATGTGTCTTCTCCCCTGATTCAGGTGGGACACTTTGGTTCCCTTCCCTCCAGGGCACTGGGGACCTTGATCCCGTCCGAAGAATACTTTCTAAAGAATGATCACCTTGTATTACGATGCAGACCCTACGTCCTTTACATTCATCCATAACAGCTGAGGAAACTGAGGCTCAGGGAGGTGCAATGTCCCAGCTCTCACAGCTGGTAGGGGTGGCCTCTCTGATGCCCAGGCTCTAGCTCTGTTCATGGTGCTCACTGACCCGCACCCTGCCCTGCCCCAAGGATGCATGCCGTGACCATGAGGGGCATCTTCCCTTGTCGTTTCTTGCTCTGGTAGTGAGAGCTGGACTTGGGTAGGGGTGGTCCAGCCTAAACAGCTGCCTCCCCAGCTCGGACCCCAGTCCATGGTAGGGACTTCAGGTTATTTGCTCTTTCATCTCAATCTTCTTATGAAATAACAACAACAAGAACAACAGCACAACCACACAGCCACCTTGTGTCTGGTGCTCACGATATGTTGGGTCATCTGTCTTGATCCTCACGTTAACTGCAGAAGGTAGACAGTTCAACACACATACTTTACAGATGAGGAAGCTAAAGTTTAGAGAGAAAAAGTAGAGCTAGGATTTGAACCCAGGCAGCCTTACCCGCAGAATTTCAGCTCACTCGCCTTTCATTGTGCGCTTCCTCTCTGCAGGAACCGTGCGTGCTGAGAACTGCATGCTGCATATCCCAGCAAGCTAGGTACTGCTGTTACCCCATTTCACAGAGGAGGCAATTGAGGTTCGCAGAGATTAAGTGACTTGCCCCAAAATACGTAACTAAAGTGGCAGAGGCAGGACTTGAACACGCCTCTTTCTGAGGTCAAACCTGTGCTCTCCACCTTCATATCTGCAGAGGAGGGGCTCCCAGCGACCTCTCTCATGTTGGGGCCGGAGAGGCAGGAGCTGCTGGGCACAGGGCAAAAGCAGCCCAGCAGGGAAGGCAGAGGCAGAGCCTCCATTCAAAGGTACCCAAAGGACCCAGTTGTCTTCACCCAACGGCCCCTGATTAAAAATAGAGCACGCGAGCCTGGCTCCCTGGGAGCCTAGCCGGGATCAGAGGCCATTTCCAGCAAGCCTGGGTCTTTTAAGTCATCCATCTGTCTGCATTTTTCATCACGTGCCATTGATTTGCAAGGGCTCTTCCTGAGAGCCCCTCTGGTGCCCGCCTGGCAGGGTGGCTGGCTCTCATCTCCCTCATCCCTGGGGTGCTCCCCGTTTCCAGGAAGACGGCTCAGCACCAGCTGCCTGCTCAGCAGCCCCCGAAACTGGATCCTCCATCACCAGCACTGCCAGGGCCGAGGGCCTTGGTCTCCCTCTCTTCCCACCACGTGTTCCACATTGCGAGGGCTGCAGGAGCTCTGGGGAAAGCAGATCTGAACACAAATACGGGACTCCTGCCCTCCAGTCTCGCACCATGCCCCAGTCCAGCTCCGCCCCTCCCTGCCCCGGGAGGTTTACCTCGAAGGATTGCACCCCAGGCTGCCTTAGATACTGGCAGGAAACCAGAGAGTGGGAGGAGAGAGACGTTGCGGTATTTCCACTGAGGTTTTGGCTACATTTCTTTATAATGGTAGCTCCAGTGTGGTGGCCCTTCTCCCACACTCCTGTCCTTGCTGGGTTCTGCTAATGCTTCCCCATTTTTTCCCCGCCCCCTGCCTTCGGGACTAGGGGCCCCCGTTGCAGGTCCCCGGGTGCCTCAGCATCCATCTCTAGCTCCCTTAGTCCTGCCCATGCCTCTGTTGAATCCTCCTCGAACCCTGGCTGATGCAACTTCTGTTTCCTTCCAAAATCCTGAATAAGCTACAGGAACTCCTGGCTCCACGAAATGTAACCATGGGCAGAAATAAAAGCTCCCAGATTAAGGCTGCCTGGGACACTGGAAAGACTCATATTCACTTCTATTTAGAGGACAAAAGTCATGGTCCCTCCATACACCTTAGGTAGGGTGTCTTCATTTCTCTCTCTCTCTCTCTCTCTCTCTCTCCCTGCCTGAGGGATAAACAGAAATGCTCTGTTTTATCAATGCTCTTTTGACAGCTGCTTTGTCTAGAAAAGTCCGAGGCTGAATTTGAACCTCCTGAATAGAAGGGGTGGAACCTCCTGATGAGGGAGTGGGCTTGGATCACACAGCTCCCCATGGGGCCTGTAGCCTTCCACGTCCCTGACCAGGGTATGACTTCAAGCAACTTCACCGCAAAGCTCGCTGAGTACCTCAATTGACATTATTTGTCTGCAAGTGATAGAAAGTCCAATGAAAACAGCTTAAATCATGAGAAATTTATTATCTTGCCCAACAAGATGTCCAGAATAGTGGTGCTGGAGTCGGCAAACTCAGCAGCAGCTCAGTAGAGGTGGAACTCTCAGTTGGCTTCTCAACTACCCTCTTGGCTTTGCCCTCATGGTTACAAAACAGCTGCCTCAGCACCTGGCATCACAGCAAGATCTAAAGAAGGAATGCAAGAGTCCCTTTATTAGACACTGATCCAGCTGCCGTAACAAGACCCAAAATAGCTAGATTTTGGATTAAACAAGATAGACATTTATTTTCCTTTCCCTTTATAGTCCAAGTCCAGGGTTAACATGGTAGCCCCGTGGTATTAAGGGCTAGGTTTCTCTATCTTGTTGCCCTTGTCTACAAGGACAGAGATGGATCATTGTCATGTATATACAGTGATGGGGATACATTCTGAGAAATGTGTTGTTAGATGATTTCACTGTTTTGCGAACTTCATAGAGTGTATTTCCACAAACCTAGATGGCATAGCCGACTACACACCTAGGCTGTGTGGTGTAGCCTATCGCTCCAAGGCTATAAACCTGTACTGTGTGTTACTGCACCGTAGGCAATTATAACACAATGGTATTTGTGTGTCTGAACATACCTAGACATAGAAAAGGCACAGTAAAAATTATAATCTTATGGGACCACTGTCGTATATGGGGTCTGTCACTGACCAAAACATCATCATGTGGCACATGACTATACTCTGGTCATCAGGAAGGAGGACAAGAGGGAGGGGAGGACACGCCCCTCCTTTTGTAGGTATAGCCACAGAGGTTGCACACATCACTACCTCATATTGCTGGTTAGAACGTGGCTGCATGGCCACACCTAGCTTCAAGGCAGGCAGGGAAATGCAGTGTTTGGACAGCCACGTGCCCAGCTAAAGACTCCCCCTACATGCAAAAAGGGAAAAACAGCTACTTGGGGACAATGTGTCATCTCTTCACAGGCCCTGTCTCATGTCCCCTTTGAATAACAAGGAAAACCTTCCCAGGCGCCCCGCCCCCACTACCACCGTCAGATTCCTCCTCAGGTCTCATTGGCCAAGGTTTATGCCACGCCAGTTCCGTGTCTGCGGGGAATCCTGGCTGGTTGGGACGCAAGTTCTGCCAGGAAGAAAGAAGGGCAAGAGTGGCTGTTGAGTGTTTTGTGTCAACAGGCATTGTGCACCAGATGACACAGCTACAACCTGGAAAGCTTCCTGATTCTTCTAACCCCACCTTTTTGTGTGCGGCGGGCAACAGGCACTGGCTGTGCTCAGCTAGGCCAGCACAGAAACGAGTGGCCGTCAGTGAGGACTGCGATGCTGCTGGATCTCAGGGACTAGAAGCAGGAGAGCCAATGCCGCAGGGCTCCCTGCTCTCTCTGCAGGCGGTCCTCATTCCCTTGCAGACTGTGTCCTCCACAGGACGGGGACACCGCTGATGAGCCCCCCAGAGCCCCAACACTTCCTCCGTTGCAATGAACAACCTGTGGAAGAACTGCCTGGCTGAGATCGAATACCCATCCCCAGACTGATCACCTGTGATCTCAGGAGTGAGGTCATAGAATGGGACGGTCCTTCCTAAAAGCATAGGGTGGACTCAGGAGAGGGTAGGACCCCCAGAGACAATGGTCAGGGTGGAGCCTGAGCAGATAAAATGATAGGTGAGCATTTGCATTTTTTACTAAGACCAAAAATGGGGGTGGTGAGGTGACCTTTGAAGGTACGGGTGGTAAGGAGGGAATGACAAGACCCTAGAAAGCTGCTTAGATTCCAGAAGGAACCATCCCTGATGAAACTGCCTGTGGCTCATTGTTCTGATGTATTTTCTGGTTCAGGTACCATACCTCGTGTTTAGGATTGTGTGTGCACTGGTTTTCAAATTGTGCTCCAAGGGACTGCTGGAGGCTGGGGGTGTGAGGGTGTCCCCACTGCAGCCAGAGTGGCAGCACCATTTTGCCTGTTTTATCTATGCCTTCGTTCCTGTGTCTATAAAATGGCAATAATAAGAGTAGCTATTCATAAGATTATTTTTAGGATCGAATTAGATAATCCAGGTGAAGGGCCTGGCACATAGGAAGTGCTCAAAACTTGTTGGCTAGTGTTATTTATTATTTTACAGGAGATATTATTTGCAACAAAGGTTCTGTGGTTAAAGGAATTTGAACTCACTGATCTATTAGAACAGAAGTTCCAGGCATCTGAAGACGCAGTACAACCTGGCAGCCGTGGGACCCTGGGCAATCTTGGTCTCCTCCTGCAGATTGGACCTGCCACCTGGTGTTCTTGTGTCCCCTGGAAAATAGGCCCTTGCTTCTCCCCATCCCCAGCCCTGGGGACACAGCCCCACACCAGGGCACGTGGCTGGGCAGCATCTGGGCCCCACCTGAGGGCTGAGTTGGGTGCTCCTGTGTAGTACAAGTCCCGGCCATCTTTCTGGCCTCAGTCTCCTGTTCGGTTAGGCGGGGGTTGCACAGTACCCCGCTGTCCAGCAGGGTGGCTGCCACTATCGATGTGGGATGACGGTACCAGGGTTCTGTCCCCGCTGTGCCCTTGGGCGGAGGAGTTGGGATTGTGGCTGTCTGGGAGTCACAGGTGATGGGAGCACATGAGGCTGGGGAGGGGACAAGTGGGAGCCTCCAGGAAGATGAGCTGTGGCCTGACCCCAGCGAGAAGTGCTGTGGGTGTCCATCTGCCACCCTCCCCACCAGACCTTCCCCCAGGGGATGACAGAGCCCCACTGATCGACTGGGCCCCGCGAGTCCCACCTGCCATGGCCTCTGAGCCGAGGCCTTTGACCTCCTGCTCTGTACAGGCTGCCAGACAAAGAGGCACAGTGAAGAGAGGGAGGGACGTCACAGTCCCCCATCCCCACCAGCCCCAGGGCAGCCTCTTGTCCAAGCCCTCCGAAAAGTTACAGGGAGCCCCTCCTCCCCACTGCTGATGAGCCTGGAAGCCTGGTGTTGCAGACTGGTGCTTTCTAGCCCCCTCTGGGCAGCCCCTTTGACAGCCTAGTGCAGGATTTTCCAAACATGCCTGATCCCAAGAATCACCCGGGACAGTTGTCAAGACCCTGGCTTCCAGAGTCACGCTGCTCTTGCATCCTGACTCAGTGGGCCAGGGTGGGGCCCAGCAATCTGCACTTCACCAGTACCTTAAATGATTTGATGGACACTGAAGTTGGAGAGTCACATAGCCATTGAGATTAAAGGCGATGGCCTATGGATCCCTTCTGACCTGGGTTAGATGCTGTGCAAACTTGGGCAAATGACTTAACCTCTCTGGTTCCCTCTGAGACAAAATGGGGACAACATAGTACCTACAGGATCAAGGGATCCTTGCGAAGGCTGAGTGCGAGGAGGAGAAGCCCTTGCAGCTGTGCCTGGTGAGCAGCAGCAGATGGTAGTGACCAGCATTGTTTTTGTCATTATTATTGATAATACAGCTAACCCCTGCCTGCACTAGGACACTGTGTAGCTTAGGTGAAGGAGGTGGGGCTCCACAGGGCACACATTCCAGTGTCTCATACCCACATTCTGCCCCCTCCCAGGGCCCCAGGATGAGAGCTTAGCCCTGACCACCCCGGGGGCCTGTTAATGCCATTAGCTCTGCTGGCCGCATCCCCTCCTGCCGCACTCAGCACCTCCCTCCCCAGGGCCCCAGCAGCGCCGTCTGCTTCTCCCATCAGGGCCGCCCAAGTGCTGCCCTTCTGGGGTGGGGGTGGTCAGTCCCACCTCAGGTGATGCGTGTGGAGCCGCAGCAGGCCCGGGCTGGGGCCGGGAGGGCAGGGAGCGCATGCGTGGGTGGGTGGGATGTCACCAGTCTGGGATCTGCCCTTGGTGCTGGGCCAGCGATGGGTCCCAGACTCTCCCCCGGGCTGTGCAGAGGTCGGGATGAGGTTGCCTGAGGGGAGGAGAGCAAGGCAGGAGGACGTAAAAAGCTACAATCCTGTTCCTACAAGCCACCTCTCTCTCTCAACACACAGAAACCAGGTGTCTTTACCGGCTCCACGGCACGTGCCAGGGCCGCAAAGGAGCCCCTCGCTGTCCTCCCACCTGGGAGGGTTTCTACGGGGGAAGGACGGCTGGGGGCAGGCGTATCTGAGTGTGAGTCCTGGCCTGCGGCTGTGTGTTCTGCCTCCCTGGGCCTCGACTTCCTCACCTGTAAAGTGGGGGTCGCCACGGGGCCCACGTGTGCAGAGTCCCGCGAGGATGCATCACGCTGCAGCCTGAGGGCACCTAGTGGGTGCTCCACACTCGAGGGGCCTTTTTGTATCACACTGCACAAACCACATTAATGGAAAACAGAGCTGAGTCACAGTCACCTGCTGGCCGGGCTCCTCTGTAAATTTGACTGTCCTCGTTTCCCCTGACCCTTCGGTCCTGTCGCTGCTGGGATACAGTGCTTACGGGGCTGCAGTTTGGTCTGGGGCCAGGGCTGCTGCCTGGAGCTTTTTTCCCCGCAGAACCTCGCACCGTAGCTTGTTTTCCATGCACTGTGGGATTGCATTCGTTGCATTCAATTTAATACAAATGTCCTGAACACCCCTGATCCACAAGGCCCTGGGTGACCATCTGGAACATTCACTCACAGCTTTCTTCTTTCCAGAGTTCCAAGTTCCAGAGTTTCTTTTTTTATTCCCCCCTTTTTCCATGTATTAGACCTTGGGTCACAGGATTGTATTAATCATGATCCTTCGTTCATGCCATCCTCTTGCCACAGGTCTATGAGTGGCTCTCCTTTGTTTATTTATGCAAATGAACACTCAGGACCTGATCATCCGACCAGAGAATCAGAACATTTACCAAAACTTGCACCTGTCTGTGGGCTTCTTCCCTATTGTCACTGCCAGTCTGCCCTACCCCTGGAAGCCACATTGTCTCATTACATCTAACATAGACTTTGTGCAGGGGCCGTGGTTACCCCTCTCTCACAGCTGAGGCAGCCCAGGAAGAGAAGGAACCGGCCCGAGGGTCCCCAGCAAAGCGGGGTCAGGCAGGGCTGTAGAGTCCTGGAGCCAGGAGGCCCCTGGGGATCAGCTTGACTCTCTGTTGGGAAACACAAAGCCCAAAGGGGTTAAAGTCCCTGCCCCAGGTCATACAAGAAGTTACTGCTCATAGCCCAGGGCTGCCGGCTCCTAATTCAGGGCCTGCTCTAGGAAACCAGACAAAGGCTGGTGTCAGGGCCCTCTCCTCTGATTTCTTAACCTCTGTGTCCTGCCACGCCCTCATCCACACACGGGGACAGCAACAGCACCCACTCAGGAGCTGGTGCGGGGCTGATCCAGGGTCTCAGCTGCAAGGTGCCGAGCACAGCGGCTGGTACACGGCGAATCCTCGGCAAGTGAGGGCCGATGGAGGATTACGATCTTGGCCTGCGTTTCTCCATCTGTAACATGGGACGAAGAGAGGCTCGGATGATCTGAGGGGTGTGCCCATGCTTCGGAAAAATGGAATTTTGAAATAGTCCTAGAGAGGAAGTCCAGCATAGTGGTTAAGAACACAGACCCTGGGACAGCTGGGGTTCAAGTGTCCACTCTGCCAAGCGTTAGCTGAGCCATCGTGAGCAAATCCTTCAACATTTCTGTGCCTCAGTTTCCTCATCTGTGTAATGGGGGTAATGATAGCTGCTACCTCCTAGAATTGTTGTGAGGATCAAACAAGTTGACTTCTGTGTGAAGTGCTTTGAACAATACCGGATGTGGTTAAAGACTTTATAAATGTTATTTAGCTATTACTAAAAACGCTGGTTATTAGCTTTCACTTTTTACAATCAATTATAATATTAGTAATAAAATAGAATGTAAATGCTATTAACCTTCCCGATAGAAAATAAAACCGCATGGCCAACAAACACTGGGGATTGATCATTAATTTTTCACTTTTTACGGAGAGTTGTCAGAAGAGATTACCTAAAGCGAACAAACGAAGAAATAGAAATGTATTATTTTTTACGATTCAGTTCAGAAAAACGAAAAACAAACTTGGAGTGTTTGGGAGAATAGAGAAATTTACTTTTTATGAATTTTTTAACCATATGCACATGTTTATTCCATGAAAAAGAAAGTTTAATGAGAACATTTTAAAGACAAATATATAAAGACACGTCCACATGAACGAGTATCAGTTAGAAGAAAGCTGTTGTTCTCTGTGTGCCGCTATAGAAAGGTGTCCGCGACACGTTATTTAGTGTAAAAACAGATTGTGGAATAATAGATTCAATATGATCTGGGTTTTTGCAAAGGGAAAAGATAGATTTGAAGCGAGTGGGTTGGGTGTTCAGGGAAAATGTCAAGAAGGGCACTCACTAATTTATTAACACCGCCAGTCTGCCTGGTTAGCAAGAAATAGGAAAGAGAACAGAGAAGCCCACATTCCTGCCCCGTTTCGAGTTCTTTGGTCAACAAGCCTGTATTACTTACAAAGAGAAAATATGTAAATAACGAAATAAATTGGAAGCCAGTGTGATGATTTTGGTTCCTAGCAGGAAGGAGCGTGACACCTGCAGCCCAGCTCCTCCCCGCTTCCCCTCACTCCTAACCAGGCATCCCCACTCCTGTCACATGTTGCGAATGTCCCGGAAGGAGCTTTGCTCTAACCCTGGCTGGGCCCTCCAATCCTGGTTGGCCCCACGGCGCAGCTAAAGTTATCCTGAGCAGCTTCCTGACCCAGCAAGGAGACGACTGGCTGCTGGGGCCAAGGAAGCCTTGTGCTTAGCTCGCCCCACGGAAGGTTCTGGAACTGGGAGCAGATAGGCCCAGGCAGGCCCAAGTGACAGGTCACCTGTGCGTAGTAATATAAGAGGCATCAAGGGGCCTCCTTCTACAAGGTGTCCAGTCATTCATTCATTCACCCATCAAATGTGTGTTCAGCCCCTGACAATAGCGTCTGCATTCTCACCACTTCCTAAGTGCCCGCAACACGGCTTCTCAACCCCCTCTTGCCCGACGCCTTCTTTTTATGTTAAAGGTGCATAACGTCCCCTCTAATATTCTCAAATAGACCCCGTGGATACACCGTAACCTACCTGCACACGTAATTTTCTAAAAGACCCATATATAATGCTCCAGCTGTAATATAAAGAGGAAATATAAGGAATATCCTATAAAATAAAACCCGTGCTCAAACACGCAAGTGATCAGGCCCAGCTGCTCTGGAAGACACATGCAGTAGTCGGGGGCACGGCCTCCGCAGGCCCGCGGTGAAGGTGACAGCTACAGACGTACTGGCACGCGGGGCACCGAGCAGAGACTCCAGCATTCTCATCGTACCACCGTCAGATGCGCGTTTCCAAAACTGTGAGCGGTTCCTGGCATGTTCTGAATAAAACTAAATATAGATTCCCTTGTTTTTGTCTTGAGTTGCATCCGGAGAATTCAGGATATATTCAAAGTGTGCAGAATGCTTTGTGTTTATATGTAAAGCAGAGTTAAAGTCTAGACTCACATAATGATGAACACATTTTCTTTCTCACATGAACGTCTAGCGGGACGGGACGCAGGCAAGTCATGTGCGCTGGGGGACAGTTCCTCACTGGGCAGGGCTGTCCCACTCTTTCTTCATCACCTGCCTTCCCAGGTCCACCCCCTGCTCAATACGGCGGTGCCCACCTGTCCCCATCTTTGTGACAATCCAAAACGCCCCTGTCTACTTCCAAATCATCCCCTGTCACCCAGTTAGATGTGTCATTTAACCGTCTCAATGATCTCCTGTAAGAAGAACTAATGTCATTCCCATTTTACAGATGAGGAAACTGAGAGCGCCCAGGTAAAGTGGCTGAGCCAGAGTCCTCCCCTGAAGTCCATGCAGTCTGCTACACGCCCTTCCCTCCTGCCTACCAGGCCTGGGCTGGCACTGAAGACCCAAATATGCGGAAGGCATCCCAGCTGGGGGGACGCCAACACCTAGACACCCTCTCTGTACAGCATGGGGAGGGTTTGGACAGGGCAATGTATGGGGCGCTGGGACATGCAGCTGAAGAAGGACCACAGAGCGAGAGCTCCACTGCTGGGCCAGGTGGGAAGGTGGAGGAGCAATGAAGGAACAGCATTGCAGGCAGGGGGAACTGCATGAACAAAGGCATGAGGACAGGGGAGCATGAGATGCTCGGGGTCTGTGAGGGGTGAGGGTGGAGGCAGGGATAAGTGGGCTGTGATGCGACTGTGAAGCACCAAGAGGCATGGCAAAGCAGCATGGTTTGGTGTGGGCTGGGCAGGCAATGGGGAGCCATGGGAGGTGTTTGAGCAGGGTACCTACATGAGGCTGTTGGTTTTAGAACAATCCCTGGGAGCATGCAGGAGGGTGATCTGGGAGGGTAAAAGGAGGAGGCGGTGGGTGTCTCAACAGTTCAGGCTGCAGAGAGGGTGAGCGCCGACAGCAGAGGCATTTTGGAGGCAGAATTAGCGGCTTCATAACAGACAGGCTGTGGGTCCAACAACCTTGGAAAGCAGGCAACAGCTGGAGAAGAAACAAATTTGAGCAAAAGCAGGATCTGGACTAAGACATTTAGAATTTGAACTCTTTCCCCAATGCCACACCCCCACCTGCTGCTCCATCCACCTGGAACAGTCACCCCCAGTTTTCAGTGTGGCCAGGGCTCCTGTTAAATGTCCCCTCTTGAGGGAGCCTGCCCTGACCACTCTGTCTAGAAAAATAGCCATCACTTCTTTTATTTCCTGTCCAAGCACTCTGCTCATTCCTATTGTAACGGTCCCCTTGTAATGTTCCCGACCTGCTGGTTTTCTGTTCCCTGGAAGACAGTAAGGATCCTTCCCATTTGAGGCCCCTTCTGTATTCCCAGGGCCTAGCACTGTGTCTGGTGCACAGTAGGTGCTTGAAAATGTTTGTCAAATGAATACATAAGATACTAGAGGGCCATCAAGGGAGAAATGCCCAGTGAGCACTCAGAAATGCCCCCACTGCTGAAAGCCACCATTTGGGTCTCTCTCCTGTGATGTCAGTCAGCCCTGCTGGTCTTTAAAGTCACAGCCAGGGATGTCAACACTTGTCTCGGAGCCACGCACCACGAAGGGGTGTGTCAGGGTCCCAGTGGAAGCCTGGGGTGCAGACTGGCAGTCTCCGTGGACTTCTCCCCAATTGCTGCAAGAGGATGGTGGGAGGGAGGCCCCTCCATCCCCGCGCTGTGGCTGCGTGTAGCAGGGTGTTGGGATGCAGGGAGGGAGGAGGAGGGGACCCGGAGCCGGGTGCTTCCTGGAAGCCAGAGGCAGGATGCCAAAGGCGTGCCTTCCCCAGCAATCCCCAGGCCCAAGGGAGGGAGCACCAGACCTGAGCTCAGCAGGTCCGAGGCACCCTGTAGCCTGCCCCCAGCCTGCTCCGCGGGGGGTCCTGTTGCCCACTCAGCACCCTCTGTTCGTCCCCACAGAGCTCCTCAAGGGCATGTCTGGCCTTAATAAAAGAAGTCAAACGTCCTCAGTCATTCTGTGACTGCCACTGTCTGCCTTAATTCCCACACCGGCCCTGGGAGATGCGCACTGTCACCATCCCTGTTTCACAGATGGGGAAACTGAGGCTGAGGGAGGCTGTGGCTCATCCAGGGACACAGAACTAGGCAGAGACTAGTCTCGTGCTCTTAGCCACGGCACACATGCACCGTTGTCCCCACCCCCGTCCCCACCTGGACCTCCGCATGCCTGGGTGTACGACCTCTGGACACCCCACGCCAGGGCACCCCACGCCTGGGTACCACACGCCTGGGTACCCCACACCAGGGCACCCCACTCCTGGTCACCCCACACCAGGGCACCCCACACCTGAGTACCCCACACCTGGTCACCCCACACCTGGGTACCCCACGCCTGGTCACCCCACACCTAGTCACCCCACACCTGGGTACCCCACGCCTGGGTACCCCACAGCTGGTCACCCCACGCCAGGGCACCCCACACCTGGGTACCCCACA
>CM052438.1:167236689-167258177 GCA_028533085.1 Varecia variegata
GGTACCCCACACCTGGTCACCCCACTCCTGGTCACCCCACACCAGGGCACCCCACACCTGAGTACCCCACAGCTGGTCACCCCACACCAGGGCACCCCACACCTGAGTACCCCACACCTGGTCACCCCACTCCTGGTCACCCCACACCAGGGCACCCCACACCTGGATGCCCCACACCAGGGCACCCCACACCTGGTCACCCCACGCCTGGTCACCCCACGCCTTGGTGCCCCACCCCTGGGCGCCTCGCGCCTGGTCACTCCACGCCTGGGTGCCCCAGGCCTGGTCACCTCACACATGGTCACCCCACACCTGGGTACCCCACGCCTGGTCACCCCACGCCAGGGCACCCCATGCCAGGGCACCCCACACCTGGTCACTCCACGCCTGGTCACCCCACGCCAGGGCACCCCACACCTGGGTACCCCGCACCTGGTCACCCCACACCAGGGCACCCCACACCTGGGTACCCCATGCCTGGTCACCCCACACCAGGGCACCCCACACCTGGTCACCCCACTCCTGGTCACCCCACACCAGGGCATCCCACACCTGGTCACCCCACACCTGGTCACCCCACACCTGGGTACCCCATACCTGGTCACCCCACACCAGGGCACCCCACACCTGGGTACCCCACGCCTGGTCACCCCACACCTAGTCACCCCACACATGGACACCCCACACTAGGGTGCCCCACACTGGCAGTGGGAACAGGCCAGGTGGGGGCCCTGGAGACCCTGACAGCTGGCCCCCAGGATCACTATCACAGAGGGTCTGCCTTCTTATCCCCACTCCTCGGCAGGAAGTTGGCGGGAGAGAGATAAGGAGGGGGCGGGCCTCTGCGGAGCCAGGGCTGCTGAGAATGGAAGGAAGTGGCCAGAGAGAGGCCGGTGTCTGCGTGCGGGTGGGGGAAGGGGGACCGGGAGGCTATCTGCTACAAGTAACCCTGCCCCAGGACCCCCAGAGAGGTGGAAAGGGGCTGAGGCCAGAGGGTCTGGTCCCTGTGGCTGGGGTGGGGGCAGAGGTCATTAGTGTCTGCCTGAGACCCAGATCAAAGGGCCAAACAGAGGATACAGCATGACCCAGGACCCTCCCCTTTCCTGCAGGCCTGAACCAACAGTTGGCCAAGCAAGTCATGCGGTCCCCCGTCTGCCCCCCGCGCTCTCGATCCATCACCAGTCCCCACCCATTCTGTCAGCCCCAGCGGCCTCCATCCAAGCCTGCGTTCACCCCACCCACTCATCCTGCCTCCCTGCCTCTGAGCTCGCTCCTGTCCTGTCACCTCGCTGACTCGACTCGTCCCGTAGGTCCCAGCCTAGACACGGCATTCTCAGGGAAGCCTTCTCAGACCCGCCACGTCCAGCGTGAGGAACACGGCCCACGGGTTCCCACAGCCCTGGTCTTCCCTTTCTATGATGCTGTGACAATGCCAATTTCATATACACATCCGTTTCCCCAGCTCCCCGAGGGAGCTGATAACTCCGCAGCACCTGGGACAGTGCCTGGCACATAGTAGGTGCTCAGTGAATCCATCTGGAATCTTTCTTTCGATGTCCATCTCCCCCCCTCCCTTACTCCTTTCAAGGCTTCCTGAACGCCCACCTGGGCCAGGCTGGTGTTTGCCACTGCCCTTGAGGACAGCGGGGCCTGGCATGGGAGTACGTGAGGAGGAGGAGAGGGGATCAGGGGCCTGTCCACAAATCACATGGCAAAAGACCCAGAGAGAGACCCCTTGGGCTCCAGGGGAGAGGATGAGGAGGTAATGAGGGTGGGCTTCAGGGAGGAGGTGGCACCTGAGCCAGCAGAGATAGCAGTCGCTGGGGGCGAGAAGTGCATGGAGGAGTCTCCCTAAAGCCGAGAGGGGGACAGAGCGGGAGTGATGAGGCAAGATCAGCATCGAAGTGGGACGGGGAGAGGAACAGAGATAGAACACCAGGGAGATGAGAGAGACAACGTTACAGAAAAAGACAGAGTGAGACCTCCGAGCACCACTGCATGCCCAGGCTGTGTGCTGGGGGAGGCCAGAGGATGGTCCGGGGCCTGGCTGTGGCGTGTCCTGCCTCTGAGAGAGTGGACAGACCTGGGGGAGGGGCTCTGGCTCCTCATCTCCTCGAGAGAAATGGTCATGGTCACAGGCCTTAATGGAGCCGATGACTCACAGCTGGAGGCCGCTGCGCCGTGTGTGTGTGTGTGTGTGTGTGTGTGTGTGTGTGTGTGTGTGTGTGTGGTGGGGGTGGGGATGCGGAGACAGCTCCGGCTCCAAGGATGAAACGCTGCAGCCAGTGCTGGCGCCTGGGCCTGCTAGCTGCCTGGATGCCTCTGACGCAGACAGGCTGCCCCCCGAAGCAGAGGCCTGGCCGAGCCCACCTGCAAGCTGCCGGCTGGGCTGTGCCCGCCTCCCGTCCCCCAGCCCCTTCCTCTCTGGGACTGGGAAGGGTGGTCTGGGGCCTTCTGGAGTTGGGCAGGAGGTGGGGAAGAGGGTGCAGCACCGGTCCTGAGGTCACCCTGAGGGCAAAGCTGGGGTGCGAGCCATTCGGGGGCCCTGCGTGGGATCTGCGTGACCTGGACATCAGGATGGCTGGGGGGCTATGGGGGCGGGGGCGCAAAGCGGAGTCGCCAGGGATACGCCTGTCCTCAGGGTGAGATGTCTGGGCCCCGGCCTTCCTAGGCCTAGCTCTTAGCAAACCCCAGGCATTGTTCAGGCTCAGAGTCCGGGGAGAGTGGACTTCTCATCTGCCCTCGGGGAGGACTTAGTTATTAAAATGAAACCAGCTACCATTTATTGGGAACTGACTTTCGGCCAGGCATGGAGCTATGTACTTTATACAAACACTGTGTTTGATCCCCCAAACGATTGTCAGTCACAGACACAAGCATCTCCTCTGCATTAGTTATCTGTCACTGTGTAACAAATTACCCCCAAGTTTAGTGGCTTAAGGCAGCACACATTTATTGTCCTGTAGGTCCGGAACTGGGCACAACTCAGCTGGGCTCTTAGATTCAGCGTCTCTCACAAAACTGCAGTTGAGCCAGCTGCCAGGGCTGCGGTCTCATCTGAAGGCTTAACCGGGAAAGGATCATTTTCCCCAGCTTTCTTGGTGCTTGTTGGCAGAATTCTGTCCTCTGTGGGCTGTGGCCAGAGGCTGCCCACAGCGCCTTACCATGTGGACCTCTCCCACATGGCTGCTTGCTTCACCAAAGTGCGCAAGCAGAAGGCAGCAGAGTCTGCTAGCAACACAGAACCCACAATCTTCTGTAACGTAAGCAGTAACGAAGTGAAATCCCTCCACGTTGCTGTATTCCATTGGTTAGAAGTGAGCTCAGCAGAGAGGGTTATAAAGGCCAGGAACACCAGGAGGTGGGATCGCTGGCACATTCTTAGCGGCTATCTGCCACCCCTCTGTGTGATAGATGAGTTAACCATCCAAGGTCACAGCTAGTAAGTGGCAGGGTCAAGATTTGGATGTGGGTCTGCCGGACTTCCGATCTGTCGCGATGCTGAGCCCAGGCTCTGGAAACAGACTGGCTCCACCACTGCTAGTGGTTGACCTTGGACAAGTTAGGTACCACCGGAAGCCTCAGTTTACTCCTCTGTAAAATGGGCACAACAACAACAATAATGATAGAAAGTCTCACGTAGCACTTACTGTGGTGCTCTGCACATGAGACCTCTCATGAATGAGCTCACTTTGTTCCTGCAGGCACCTGTGCAGTATGAGCCTCCTATTTTGCCCACACTAAATCCTACCATGTTGTTTCCTGTTTTAAACTGTCCAGTGGTTTCCCCTCCCACTCGGGGCGAGAGCCAGAGCCTTCTGCACGGCCTCCGAGCACCTGCAGTCTCCGTCTCCTGGCTCACTCCTTTGCAGCCACGCTGGCTTCTGGCTGTTTCTCAGACACACCACACACACGCCAGTTCCCCTCCCGGGGCTCTTGCATGCGCCGTTCCCACAGCCTGGATCCCGTTCCTGCAGCTGTCCGCCCCACCCCCACTTCCTGCAGCTTCTGCTCAAGTGTCATCTCTTGATGAGGTCGTCTTGGCCCCCATGGTTTAAGTACCACTTTTCTTGCCGTCTTCTTTCTTTTTTTTTCCTTTTTCCTCCTATTATTTTCTACTCCCTTACCCTGCTTCTCTGGTCATAATAGCACCCGATGTTATATGACAACCATTTTGGCTTCTTCATTTATTGTCTGTCTCCTTCAGTAAACTGTAAACCCCAGAAGGGCAGACACTTTATTTTGTTCACCACTGAATCAGAATAGTGCCTGGCCTACCCAAAGGCACTCAATAAATATTTGAGGAATGAATGAATGGATGAATGAATGAAAGCTTTCTGTCATCGAGGGGCAAGGCTGTGAAAGGCGTCTCCGACCCTTCTGTTGGGCCTGGCTGCACCCCCTCCTCTCTCCTTGCCTTCTCCCTCTACGGGGTCCGGGTGAGAAGGAACTCTGGGAATAGCTGAACAGAGTTTCCCCCACTGTTGCTCAGAGCAGGAACGTGGCCTGGCGCTGGAAGGCAGAACCTGCTCGGGTACCTTCCGCCTATCAGCCCTGGCTGCCATCTGCTGAATCTAAACAAGTCAGTCAGAGCAGAGGTTTCCAGTTCCATTGCAGAGATGGGCAGTGCAATAATGAAAAATCACAAATGTGAGTACAAATGCAAATACAAATACGACTAGCTCATGTTGATCAAGCTATTGCCAGGTGTTACGGGCTGAATCGTGTCCTCCCAAAATTGATGAAGTCTTAACCCCCAGTACCTCTGAACTCAACTGTATTTAGAGATAGGTCTTTAAAGAGGTAATTAAGTGAAAATGAGGCCATTGGGGGGGCCCGAATCCAATATGACCAGTGTCCTTTTTAATAAGAGATTAGGACACAGACACACACAGAGGGAAGACCATGTGAAGACACAGTGAGAAGACAGACGTCTACAGGCCTAGGAGGGAGAGCTCAGAAGAAACCAACTCTGCTGCCACCTTTATCTTAGACTTCCAGCTTCCAGAACTGTGAGAACATAAACTTCTGTTTGAGCCAGCCAGGCTGTGGTACCTTGTTATAGCAATACCAGCAAACTCATACATCAGGGATGATGCTAGGTGGGGCATGTGTGCAATTCTGGCCAAAGGGAAGGTCTGATGGGGGTGCTTCCAGAAGGCTTTTTTCTCTCTTAAAAAAGAGCCGCAGGAGGAAAAAGCCCACTCTCTTAAGGCCTGTGGACATGTTGTGCCTGGAGCTGCTGCAGCTGTTTTGCCACCATGAGGCAAGCAAGGATGGATACACAGACAGATGGAGAGAAACTGTATCCTTGATACCCATAAATTACCCACTCTAGTTTTGGACTTCTATTTATATGAGAAAATTAAGTTTCCTTGCTGTTTAGGCCACTTTGAGTTGGGCTTTTGTTGTTTGCATCCACACTGGTGTAGCATCCTAGTGATAGAGGCAGGCCCCAGCTCCACCCCAAGGCTCAGAGAAGTGGGGTGACACATCTCACATCATACAGCAAGTGAGTGGGCCTGCTGAGACTCAGTCCTCAGCTTTTTGCTCCAAACTTCAGGCTTTCTGGGCTGCATCAGGCTGTCTTGGCCCTGACATTTTGGATGGGATAAGCTCCCTGTAATCTGAAACCCCCTGGCCTCCCACACCGCCATGGGAAGCAGGGAAGGAGGACGCAGAGGATGGAAGCAGAGTCGAGAAGTGGACACTTGATGGAGGCAGACATGGACTCGGAGAGGCAGGACTTGGTCAGAGTCGGGGGCAGCAGGCACAGCTGGGGCTGCCTGGGGAGGCTGTGAGCCTCAGTTTCCTCCATTGCACCATGGGAATGATAGTAGTACCTACCTCTTTGGCTTGCTATGAGGAGTAAAAAGGAAAATGCAAAATGCTACAGCAGTATCAGGCTGTAGTAAGTGGTCCTAGGCCTTAGCTAGTACTAGTATTATTGCAACATTAGTCTGCCTCCTTCTTGGGCTGCCTCCCACCTGGAGCAGCAGCATTAGTTCAAAATCGGCTTTGGAAATGTCTCTTAGTCCCTCGATAACAGGAATTTGTCCCAGGTAGCAGAACAGCTCTGTGATGTTGTACATTGAAACCCAAGAGCCCACAGGCATGACTGGAATTCAGGGGAAGGGTCCCCCAGGATTCTCTGCACAGCCTGCCAGGACCACCCACTTTCTCCTTCTCACTGCCTCAGCCTGGCTAAAAAGCGCCGGGTGGGCTCGGCTGCCATTAGAGAAGCTGATCACCTTCCTAGCTACTATTTCTCCAGCGCTATTGTGTACCTCTTTTCATTCACCAACACCACCCTCCTGAGTAGTAGGAATCCTGTCCCTGAAGAGGAAACTGAGGTTCAGAGTGGTGAGGTCACTTTTCCACAGTAAGTGGCAGAGCTGTCATCTGCACTCAGACCTCTCTAGATCCAGAGCCTGTGCTTTGTCTACTCTTCTGCATGCGCTGGAAAGTGGTCCCTTTATCCCACCCAAGCCAAACCCAATTGAGGGCCCAAATCATGAACTGGTCACCAAACACTGTGGTTAATGGATAGTGCCCTAAGTGTGAAGTGCGGTGCCAGGCACCACGTGAGATCCCTCTCAGGGATTCACAATTTACCTTAGCACAGTAAAGGCTCTGAGAAGTCCTGCTGTAAAGAAACCTTTTTAACTTTGAGTAACTACCAGTTTCCATTTGGTAGCTCTCTTTTCTAAGAATCCTGTTCGCACCCCTTGCACAGAACATACTTTGGAGAAAGGTCAGTCTAGAGAGGGGAAGAGTCTTTCAAGGGCCTTCAGAGCAAAGTCACCCAGACAAAGTGACTTCCTCCCCAGAGGGGGCACAGAGACAGCAGAGAGCAAAAAGGGATGGGCTCTGGACATGGGGTTTCAAAAGGGCGGGGTTACTCAGGAACCTGGATGACCAGTTGGGGATTGTGATTATGGTGGGGGAGGGGGCTGGAAAAAAATGGCCTCTCTCCACGTCTCTAGCCAGAAGGAATTATCCAGACTGGAGGGGAGACAGGAGAGGTTGCAGTGAGGGAGAGGGGACAAGAGCCCAGCAGGGTGAGGCAGGACTGGCTGCCAGGGTGCAGTGCAGGAACTGGAAAGCACTCCATGAATTTTAAGCAGCAAATGAATTAAAACAAGGAATTAGGTGTTTGCAAAATTGTGAGGAGGGCTGGGCTGGGAAGGGACAGTCAGGGGCTGATCCTAGACTTTGGTTGGGAGGGTCATAACTGTTGCTGTGACCAGATGCATGGAGGCTGCTGCTGCTACCACAGGAACTGCTACACACCCACAAGGCCGGTGAGCAGACGCTGGGGCCACCAGAGTTGCAGCGAGGTGGCTGCAGCTTCTCCTCCTCCCTCCCCACTTCATCCAGGCGCATTTAACTGGACAGCCTCATTCACAGCCCAAATCCTAGCTGCAAGGGAGTCTGGGAAAGTGATTGTTTAGCTTCTCAACTTCCTCAACACTAGGAGGTTGAAAGAGCCCACCCAAGAACCTGCCCCATCAGTGGACAGCAGGCAAAGCCACAGGAGTTTATGCTCTTCACAGATCAAAATGTCTGGAGGGAGGGCTGGCTGATGTTGGGTTAATGTCATAGCATCTCTGATTCTCTTGGCTTTTCCTTCATGTGGCAAGACAGCTGCCACATCTCCAACATTATACTGGTTATCCCATGGAAGAGCAAGCCAGGCAGAGGGAATGGCCAGTGCAAAGGCCCTGAGGCCAGTGCTTGCCTAAAGTGCTTGAAGAAAAGTAAGGAGGCCGGAGTGTAGTAAGTGAGGGGGCCCAGTATAGTAGGGGAGGAGAGAAGAGAGGACTTGAGGGCCAGCAGGTGGACCACGTAGGGCCCTTGGGCCATTGCATAGATTTTGAATTTTACCCAGCATGAGATGGAGCCATTGCAGAGGTTTGAAATTTGAGTTTTAAAGAATGACGTTATCTGACTCACATGGCAACAGGCTCACTCTGAGTAGTGTGCAAGAAGAGCTGGGGGGCGGGGGCAGGCGGAGGCAGGGGGAGGGTGCAAGCCAGAAGTGAGGGCTTTTGCCATAACCCCGGCGAGAGATGAGGGTGTCTTGGATGAGGATGGTGGTAGCGGAGGTGGGGAGAAACGGCTGGATTCCAGGCACATTTCGAAAGTGCAGCTAACAGGATTTCCTGACAGATCAGATGGGGGGTGGTGAGAGAAAGAGATGAGTCAAAGATGATGCCAGGGTTTTGGCCTGAGCACTGGATAGAGGAGGCCATGGCTCTTCCTGCTTCTCGTAGGTTCTGGGGCCGCTGGGGCAGATCAAGGGTTCTGTTCTGAACTTGTGAAGTTCAACTCTTGTTCATCTTCAAAACAGCTGCCTGAGTGCTATTTCTCTAAAAGTCAACCAAACAAATGAATGAACAAGCAAAAACCCTAGTTGGCTAAGTCGTGATGTCCCAACTCTTTGGCTTTGGAAGGGACTTTATTAAAACCTGCCCAAACATAACTTTCCAGCTCTTCTCCTCCCACCCCGCCATGCCTCTGTGCCCACAGCCTCCACTGAGCCTCTTGCAGATCATTCACTCACTCATTCATTCATTCACTCATGCACTCAGCACTTGTTTAGCTTCCACCCCGGCAAACACAGAGTCAGGCTTTGGGGTTTGGAACCTCACAGAGCTCACAGTCACTCTCCCACCGTCTCCCCCACCCCGATGTCTCTGCACAAGCTATGTCATTTGCTTCAAATGCCCGTCGCCTCTTTCTCCTGCCCCTATTCACCTCTAAGGCCCAACTGTTATCCTGTCCTCTGGGGGACCTTTTTGATGCCCTAGACACAAGGTCAAGGTTTCCAGCATCCTCTGCCCCTGTCGTCTGTGGGGTCTTCTCAAAGGCGGTGCCTTCTATCCCCAAATGTTTGCTTGAATGAATGAATGGATGTTAGCAAGGATTCAGCAGCTTCAATCTTGGTCTGAGCCACACTTGGTTAATGATGTCCTTCTGATCACGGCCCCAGCTGGGGTGAGCGAGCCTTGTTTCCAATCTCTTTTCAAACCAACTATCAGCAATGTCCTTTTGAGACCTGTATGGCCCCTGGAGAGTTACGGTGGGTTCCCCAGGCTGGAGAGGAGGAGGCAGGAACAGGGATGGGGGCAGAGAGGTGCTTCTGATTCTGGTTAGTCCAAGCCACCAGCACCAGCCATCCCCTCTGGCCTCTGAGAGCCACGGTAACCATGGCAACCAGGATGGGGGGGCAGGAGAAGAAGGGAGCCAGGTCCACAGAGAGGCCCGCAGGCCAGGCTGGGCTCAGGGGCCACTCTAAGTGTTTGTCAGGGTGGGGGACGGGAAAGATGGGGGTGCCCCAGAGGCCAGGAGTGAGATAGCTCTGGGAAAGGGGGATCTGTAATGCACAGCGTTAGAGCTCTGGGCTGATAACTGTCCTTGTGTCCAACACCACAGGGTGCTCCAGGCCCAGCCCTCTTCTCTGAGAACCAGGAAAGAAAGAAGAGTGAGAGGTACAGAAAAGAGACCCACACTGATAAAAGAGGCAGAGGCCAAACTCGGAGAGCAGGAGAGAGAGAGGTACGGGGCGGGGTGGGGGGGGGCAGGGGGAGAGAAAGAATGCAGGAGATATTAGATGGAGAAGGCAGGGAGGGAGCGGGGAGAGAGTCAGGGACCTGCGCAGAGAAAGAGTAGTGGCAGAAGACAGAAAGGAACACAGAGTGACAGACACACGGAGAGAGGGAAGGAGAGACAGAGAGAAAGGGAAGTGCTGATAGAGGTGGAGAATTAAAGGAGAAGGGGCGAGGCAGAGATGAAGGAGCGGCAGGTGCAGAGGGGAGGGCAGGTAGGAGAAAACGGGGCAGAGAAGCAGAATCACCTGGGACGGGGCATGCACAGAGAGAACGTCAGCCAAAAAGCAAAAACGTGGGACCAGAGTGAGACAACCAGAAGTGAAATGAAGAAAAGGAGAAAGAGTCAGACGTAGAGAGACCATCAGGAAAGGGGAGGGAGGAGATGGAGGCTGAAGGATGATCAACTCAGCAGAGGACATGAGCTCGGCCATCGTGGCAGGCTCTCAGCCCTACCCCACGCAGGTCTTGAGCCCTCTGCCATGTAAAGGACCCAGAGACAACCCCAGTCTGCCCTAGAAATGGTCCCCAGGACTCAGCCCCTTGTCTTCCCAGGACAGTGGCCAGGCCAGGTGTCCCATCAGAGCAACACTGGGGCCAGAAACGTGCCTGGGCTGTTTGGTGGGGACCCAGAGGAACAGCAGCAGCCACAGCAGGTTGGCTGCTGGAAGTGTTTCCTGGTGGCGGCCACCCTCCCTGGGTCCTCCGTATGTTCCTTGCATATGTTTAGCAACTTGCCTGCAAACTATGAGCTGTATTTACACCAGGGCAGGTAACGGTCTATTGCTGGGGAAGGAAGCTGGCAGTGTTTTACATCTCAAGGTGGTATTGGCATCTATGCTGGTTGGGATTCCCAGGCAACCTGCAGCTCCTGCTTAGTGAAAAAATAAGAGCTACTGCTTTGCTGCCAAGAGGTAAATTTCTCCAGATGATGATGCCAGGAAAAAGAATTTCTCTTTCAAAGAACTGAATAACTTATTTTTCCCCCTGAAGACAAATGAGATCTATAGAACCCAGTATCTCCTTTTGCCTTGGCTGCCAGGAAGCTCAGATCAAGATGCGATGATAATGAATTTATAATCAATTCCTAAACTAAAGATTCTTAACTTGAAGTCCATGGATCCTAAAGACTTTCTAAAGCCTCTGAAACTATATGCAAAACTATGTCTGTATATATTTTTCTGGGGAGGGGATCTTCAGCTTTCCCAAGGTTCTCAGAGATGTCTGCTACATTTAAATGCACTCGAATGTTTATAGCAGCATAATTCACAATTGTAAAGACGTGGAAACAACCCAAGTGCTAGTCAATACATGAGTAGATTAATAAAATGTGGTATATGTATACCATGGAGTACTACTGAGCTATAAGAAACAATGGTGATATAGCACCTATTGTATTTTCCTGGATAGAGCTGGAACCCATTCTTCTAAGTGAAATATCCCAAGAATGGAAAAATAATAAGCACCGCATGTACTCGCCATCAAATTGGTTTCACTGATGAACACCTAAGTGCTCATATAAGAATAACATTAATAGGGTGTCAGGCAGATGGGAGGGGGGAGGAGGGGATGGGTGTATACATACATAATGAGTGCGATGCACACCGTCTGGGGGATGGACACGCTTGAAGCTCTGACTCAGGGGGGAGGGAGAACAGGGGCAATATACATAACCTAAACATTTGTACCCCCATAATATGCTGAAATAAAAAAATAAAATAAAATAAAAAATAAATAAAATAAATGGTTTAAAAAGGGGGCAGTCAGGATTAGGCTTGCAATATCGTGTCTGTGGATTCAAGTCATATCTGATATTCCTCTGTTGCAGAGGTTACTGGTGGTCCACCGAGGCCCCTCTCCTCTTCCTCTGTAGTAATACAGCTGCAGGTGTGCACATGCATGCCCAGTGGACTACATTTCCCATCACCCTCTGTACCTGGATGTGGCCACTGAGAGAGCTCTGGCCAATAGGCTGTGAGTGAGTCATGCATGCTACTCCAGGCCACACTCCACCTCCACTCCCACTGGCTAGAACCTGGAGCCTGGCTATGTCAGGAACCCAATCTCAAACAGGTAGAAATGACAATGACTTCAGTAGAAAAGCAACCTGGGTCCTGACAACCTTGGAACTGTTACATGAGGGAGAAAGACATTCCATGTTATTTCACTGTATTGTGAGGTCTCTTTGTTATAGCAGTTTAGCTTTACCCATGAAATGTGCCATTGTTGAGTTCCCACAGCAGAACCACATTTTGCACCTGAGTCACCTGGTTCCTGGGGCTATTTAGCATCATGTGAAGGTGACCCTGACCCCATCATAACCACCCAGAGGACAGGAGGCCTTTGTCATGCCCCGAGCAGACTTCCAAGCCCCCCAGCTCTCTGGCACTTCTGCTCTTCCTTTCCCCAGCATAGGCTGTCACCAGCCCACTGGGTCCTCACTCGTGTTCCCACCCTCACATTGCTTCCTAGATAGAACCTGGCTTTCCTGGATTCTGTCTGAAGGCAGTGCAATGGCTGAGGACACAGGCGTGGGCTCAGTCTACCTCCAGCACGGGCTTTGCACCTCAGGGAGCTCATTTGACCCCTCTGAACCTCAGTCTCTTCATCTTTAAATGGGGGGTGATGAACAATGCCCACTGCTTGGGACTGTTGTGAAAATAACCCGAGTAAATGCATGTGCAGCTCAACTCCCGGTAATCTCCGTCATTGTCCTCCCTTTACGTCCAAGTCACCACTGGCCTCCACCTGACCTCCAAGGAGCCTCCCTCTCTGATCTCCCCACTCCAAGGCCCCAGAAGCCTCTTTCTCCTAAGGTGGGCCCATTGCTGAAAAATGAATCATCCCTAAATTTAGTGGCATAAAACATCTCCGGCAGTTTTGTGGGTCAGGAATTCATGACGTCTGGCTAGGTTGTTTTGCTTGGGGTCTCTCATGCAGTTGTGGTCAGGATGTCAGCTGGGGCTAAAGTTGCATCCAAAGGCCTGGCTGGGGCTGGAGGGTCTGTCCCCATGGTGGCTCCCTCCCCTGGCTGTCTGCTGGGGGCCTCAGTTCCTCACCACAGGGTCCTCTCACCATGGCAACTGGCTTCCCCAGAGTGAGTCATCCCAGAGAGGGAGCAGGGACAAAGCCAAAATGCCTTTCATGATCTCGTCCCAGAAGTCACACACTGTCACTTTGGCCACATTCTGTTCATTACAAGAGTGTCACTAAGTCCAGCCACACTCAAGGGGAGGGGAATTTGGCTCTACCTTTTAAAGCGAGAGCGTTGGAAAATTTGAAAACATATTTTTAAATCATCACATACATGGTCCATGAAAAGTGCCTGCTTGAATTACGTGCAGGCAGACACACACACCCCTGTCACTCTTGCACCCCTCCCCTGCACACAGGCACAGTCCTCCTGTCCTATCACAGGGCCATGGTTAGGTACACTGTCCCTTAGATGGCAACCCTCCTGTTGGTGCCCCATTTCCTGTCCTGTGACATGGGCGTATGACAGTAGGACCCGCCTGGTAAAAGCTGTCCTGAGGACTAAATGGGTTTACACACCCAGCTTGGAGCACCGCACCTGGCTGACAGTAGGTCATTACTCTTGTCATCAGTATTGTCCTACAGAGTTGCCCTGTGGCATGACTTCCAGCATGGCATGCTGTATACAGTAGGTGCTCAATGCATGTGTGCCTGCCCAACTGATTCACTATCCAGAGCTTCTCTGTGTCCCCGGGTGTCACTGACAGGCTTCTGTCAACATGGGCCGAATTAGAGAAATTGAAACCAAAGGACCGGTATGAGAAAAGATTTGAAGGAAATAAATCAATCATGGCTAAACCCCTCCCACAAATGGACCCTCCCATGAACACTGGCCAACCAAGCTTGCCTGTCCTTTCAGTCCTTTCCTTTACCATACCGGGGACTTGAGCCCAGTACGGGACACCGGGAACCAGGGTCAAGCCTGCCTCCTTGTCCCAGCAGCACTGAAGCCAGTGAGCAGCCCGAGGGGAGCACAGGTGTTTGTACTCAGTGACGGTGTCCCACCGTTTACCCTCCCGGGGGCTTCCTTTGTCAGCCTGGGCCCTCACTCCTGGGGGCTCACATCACTGCGTTTCCTGCCTGTGGCTTCATCAGTGGATAATCTTTGAAACACTACCCAGGTCCTAATGGGTCTCTCTCTGTGTCAGAGAAGCAGGTCCCTGGAGGAACAGGGGTCTGAGCTTCCATTCAATGTTGCAAAGCTTCATGGCCAGACTGCCGGGTAAAGGAACGAGAACCATTTGTTTATTCATTCGTTTCATTAACAGACAACCATAGAACCTCTTCCGGGAGTCGGGATTTGAGCCAGGCACCTTTTGTGTCTGCTAGGAGTGATCTTCAAATGTAGGTCCCAGGACACAAGACAGGGCCTAACCCATAGTAAACATTTAAAAACTGTTTGTTCTTTGAATGAAAAAATGAATTCACTACGCTGCTTAAAACCCCATTCTCCAGAACTCCTCATAAAGCCCAAACTCTTTAGCTGGGAATTTCGGCAGTGAACAGAACAATGATCCCTTGCCTTCTAATCTAATAAATAAGTATACAATACAGAATCTTGGAAGATCCTAAGTGCTATGAAAAAAAGGACAAGATAAGGGGTATTAGGATTAAAATTTCAAATGGGGTAGCCAGAGTAATCCTGGCTGCAAAGGTGACATCTATGGGAAGGTCATGTAGCCATCTGGTAGAAGAACATTCTGGACAGGGAACAGCAAGTGCAAGGGCCCTGGAGCAAGAATATGTCTGGCATGTTGGTGTCAGAGGAATGGCCACGGGCCAGTCTGGCTGGAGCAGAATAAGCAGAGTGGGAGAGGAGAAGATGACCTAAGGCAGGGGGTGGCAGATGGATCAGTCTGAGCCTGGTAGGTCGTTGTCAGGACTTCAGCTTTTACTCTGAGAAGTGACAGGGACAAATGCAGACCTGTCCTCTAGATAAATAGTCCACTCTGCTTCTCAGAGGCATGTGGAGTTGGAGACACTCGTGGGGAACGCCCAGTAGTTGTGAAGCCCACTACAGATGGCAAAGAGAAAGAGCCCGGACCAAGGTCTCCAGCAAGCCACAGGTGGCCAGGTGTGCAGAGAGAGCTCAGGTGTACCTGAGCTGTCTTCGTGAGCAATCCAAACTAAGCCCAGGTCTGCCCGGGGCCCCTGCACCGGCAACACTGCATCTTTGCCCTTTGGTTTCTGAGCCCAAGGGTGAAACCTGGGGTTTCTTCCCAGACTGGGGGTGGCTGAGTCTTTTGTGCTTACCTTCTGCAATCCACATCTAAGCCCAGGTGCTTCCCCGGCCCCTGCACAACCTGAACTGGCTTCTTTGCCCTTTGACTTCTGTGCCCAAGAGTGAAAGCCGGGGTTTCTGGGGTTCCTTCACAGGGCAGCCTCGTGTCTGCCAAATCCCAAAGCAGAGCATCTCCTCCAGGATCTGCGAGCTCCATTAAACAGGGAGCACATCTGTCGGATTCACTGGCAAACCGGGTGTTTACCTAGTATGGTTGCTGGCACGCGAGTAGTACTCTAAAATGCTGAATGGATGAATGACACCTCAGATTTGAGGACTCACACCCCAGTATGTGGCCTGGTGTCTCTGATCATGGTGTGCTCAGTGGCACAGACAGTAAAAAAAAAAAAAAAAAAAAAGGATCTTTTTGGCCAGGGAGGAAATGCTATTTGATTTTTTTCCCTTAAGAGGATTTAACCTACTAATTCTGTTTTGCTAAAGCTAATATTCATTGATTATTTGATTCATTCTTTCATTCACTAGATATTTATTGAGCCCCTCCCAGGTGCCAAGCACTGTGAATTAAACACTGGATAAGGCTACTCCAGAGTGGCTGGTCCATCCACGCTCAGACTCGAACTGCCTCGGTCTGCTGTGCTGCGATCATCCGAACAGACCCAAGGCCTTGTAGCAAAGGTCAGCCTCTTAAAAAAATGAAGCCACTAAGCAAACATTCTCGGGGAGCTTTATGGAGTCAAGCTGTTTATGCTGGGGAAGGATTTCTAAAAACTGCGCATGGGGACGTTTATCCGCCTTATAATTGGCTCTGGCTCCTCTGTAACTGAGAATCATCAGGCCTAAGCCTGTCTCTCTGTTTATTAGAAGTTTACATATTTGGAATAAAAAGCAAAGAATCAGGCAGACAGTAGCAGAGACAGAGAAAAACCTGGGAGGAAGGAAATCTAGAAGGAGACAAGTGGACATCTGGACTCACAGGCTTTAGCCCTGGCTCTCTTGTAAATCAGTGGATGAACTGGGCCAAGCCACTGACCCGCTCTGACGTGTGAGGTTCCTCATCTGCAAAGAAAGCCGGTGGGGTAAAATCACTTTCGATAAACTGTAAGATGCTCTCCTGTTCCTCTCTTCCGGGAGTCCTTATTCCGTCTTCCTGCATAGGTGCTCGCCCATCCTCCTGTCAGAACGCCAGACGGAGGTCAGCAGGCGTCGCTCTGTCGCTCTGAAAAACAGGGAAAGTCAAATAAAAGCTGATCATTGCCCAACACTCGTTAGCTCGAGAACAAGATACTCTCTCTATTTTTTTGGTGAAAGGGTCTTGAGGGTCAGTTCACATATTGACACATGAACTAACTGTTCCCATTAAATGAGTCAGGCAAGATGTGAACATTAATTTGAGTAAGTGAATCAGCCTCACTCTGAAAAAAAAAAAAAAAAAAGATAGCATGAAGCAGAACGGACGTGTCCCAGCACACACAGACACACAGCATGGCCATATGCCACCTCTCGTTCCCTCGCTCTCAAGCAGAGGGCTAGCCACCGCCACAGTTCCTTCCATGTCCGGGGCTCTGTGGGCTCCATGGTGGGCTCTAGGATCCTGGGGCCTGTAAGATGGCTTGATTTTCTTCCTGCGGGTCTGTAAGTTGTTTTCATTTAGCAGACAGGGAAGCTGACGTAACAGGATAAAGTTATTAGAGGCAGCAAGATAAAGTGGTTAAGAGCTTGGATCGTGCAGGCAGATTGCCAGAGCCCGAATCCCAGCTCTGCCACTTAGCTAGGTGATGTCTGCCTGATTCCTTTGCCATTCCGTGCCTCGGTTTCCCCATCTGTAAAATGAGGAGAGTGAGTATTGAGAAATTACTTAGAAGAGCACCTGGCACATAGTAAGTGCTCTGTGGTTTTAGTTAAGGAAACCATTCCTAAGGGAGTGGAGAGCTCTGGAGCCCAACTCCTTCCTGCATCTGCTCCAGTGATAGGTGGTGCAGAGCACGCTTGTCAGTGAGAACTTGGCGTGGGGTCATTGCTTTTGAGCCTTGTCACCTTGAAGTGCATGTTTGGAATATGGAAGCTAAGTGGGGTGGTGGAGGGAGGGAGTGTATTAGTTTGCTGGGGCTGCCATAACCAAGAACTACAACTGGATGGTTTGGAAGAACAGAAAGTTCTGGCCTCACAGCTCTGGAGGCTAGAGAGTCTGAAATCGCGGCATCAGCAGGGCCATGCTCCCTTAGAGACTCTGGGAAGAATCCTTCCTGGCCCCTTGCTAGCTTCTGATGGTGGCCAGCAAACCTCGGTGTCCGTTGGCTTGCAGTGGCCTCAGTCTAGTCTCTGCCTCTGTTGTTACACGACCTTGTCCCTGTGTATCTTTGTGTCCCTGCCCTCTGTGTCTGTCTCTGTACCCAAACTCTCCCACCCCACCACCATTTTTTGAGACAGGGTCTTCCTCTGTTGCCCAGGCTGGACTGCAGTGAAGCTAATGTAGCTCACTGCAACCTTGAACTCCTAGGCTCAAGCAATCCTCCCACCTCAGCCACCTGAGTAGCTGGGACTACAGGTGGGGACCACCATGAATGGCTATTTTTATTATCTTTTATAGAGATGGGGTCTTGCTATGTTGCCCAGGCTGGTCTTGAACTCTTGGCCTCAAGTGATCCTCCTGCCTCAGCCTCCCAAAGTGCTGGGATTATAGGAGTGAGCCACCGGGCCCAGCCCAAATTTCCTTTTGATAGGATACAGTCACATTGGGTTGGTGCCTCATTTTAACTTAATCATCTACAGAGATCCTATTTCCAAATAAGGTACCATTCATGGTGCTGGGCCTTAGGACGTCCATATCTTTTGGAAGGGACACGGTTCAACTCATAACAGAAGTAGAGGGAAGGAAGGGGAAGGAGGGAGGAAGGTTGGAGAGAGTGAGGACCCTAGAGGCAGCCTATGCTACCCAGGTAACAGGAGCCATAAGGGGCATCCTTCCCACCCCAGTGGCCTTTGCTGACACACCCTGTCATTGTGACAGCTGAGTGCAGATCTGTCCTTGAGCCTGGAGATGGCCTTCCTCAGTTCTGCTGTCTGCTGCTGGCTGGCACCCCAGAAAATGAAGCGGACATCAAAATCAGCACCCAGGAGGTGGGCTGGCCTTCTCTTCACCACGCTCAGCACACCCCTCAGTGGCCTGTGCACCCTGTGTGACCCCTACAGGGTCATTTAGCTTCAAAGCAGGCAACCCTTACTGGCTAAAGGGGACTCATAGGCCAGTCACCCGCTGTTTGTCTCAAAAGTCATGGCCGCTGCAGTCAGAGTATCTGGAGTTCTTTCTGGTTCTGTCCCTGTGTTGCTTGGTGAGTCACTCCACCTCTCGGAACCTCACTTTGCTCATCTGTAAAATGGGGGCAGTCCTAATAACCAAAGGGTTATCAGAAAGAACAGAAGGGATAATAGACATGAAGTAGCGTGAGTCAGGATACAGAACCCAGGCTCTGGTGTATGACTGCCTGGGCTCAAATTCCAGCTCTGCCACTCACCAGCTAGGAGATCTTGGGCAGGTAACTTAATCTTCCTGAGCCTCCATTTTCCCTACTGTAAAATGGGGACAATCATAGACCCTTCCTCACAGGATCATTTGGAGGAATAAATAGAGGTACCACGTTTAATGAAGTGCCTGGTATTCAGTAAGAGCTCAATAAAGTTCTTAATTTCTGCCTTTCATAGCTTTGCCTCCCTCTAAGCATGCAGTAGACTCTCGATGTGTGCTTTGTGCATCAATGAGACTTGGTCTGTGAGGAAAATAGATACAACAGTCTTCAGTACTTACTGTGCCCTGGGTAAGTACTTTCCAGGTGCTGTTTCAGTGACACTTCCAAAACCCTCAGGGGTAGTAGTTACCTCCATTTTGCAGAGGAGGAAACTGGGCTTCAAGGAGGGTAAGCAAGTTGTCCAGGGTCACAGCGGGGCTGAGATCTCAGCCCAGATCTAATCTACCCCTGGAGTCCAAAAGCTGCATCATTGTGGTAGTGCAAGAAGATTGGTCTGACTCATGGCGGGATTGTTAGCAACCCCGAGACGTATCCGCTGCTCAGGTGCAGGACAGCCCTTGGCCATGCAGGCACCTGGAGAGCTTCCTGGCGGGAACTCCCGGATACTGCCCGAGATCCCGGCTGACTGATACTATGAACCTGCCTTTCCATTCCTTCCCCGGGAGTCTGCATCAGAGTGCAGAAGGGGTGTGCGTGAGAGGCTCTGGAGTCGGGGCTGATAGTTCACAGAGGGAAGAGGGTATCTGCGAGCACATGAGGCTTGGAGAGGAGAAAATGAGGCAGTTTGGGCCCAAAGAACAGTTAATTTGGGAAGCAAAACTCAAGCTCTCCTAAATGCTGAAGTTGCTTGCTGGTGGGTTTGGTCAACATGGCGTCACCGCAGTGTTTTCATCTGTAAAATGGGACAGCTATCGCTGTTGCACAGGATGAGTCTGGAATGAACAGGTTTTCTGATTGTGCTGATTGTGCCAAGGACCATGTGCATTCTTTGTCCTTACTCACAAGTGGGTGCCCAGGTACAGAGCCAGCCCCTGGCCCCAAATCTCACCTTCACAAATATTTGTTGTGTGGCTAAATTGTACCAGGTGCCCCTATGAGACCCTGAGTTTCAAACCTGGAATCTCAGCAGGTCTGCATGGGTGATGATGGTGATTTTAAAAAGTCTTGCATTTGTTACCTGCTTTCTGGTTTTCAAAGCCCTGTGCAGATGTCATCTCCTTCAGTGTTTACAACAGCTCTGTGGGGTAGGTGTTACTATCTCCCTTTATAGATGAGGAGGAGAAAGGCTCAGAGAAGTTAGGCCACTAGGCCAAGGCCACACAGTCAGAAAGTTCAATGCCAGGACTGGCCCCAGGCCTCCTGACCTCCTCCCTGCCCACTACTTTCTCTCTGTCTTATGAGCACATGGTCCCAATGTAAGTAAAAGGAAAAAGGTTTGAATCCCAGTTCTTTATCTGCTGGGCAATTTTGGCAGGTTTCTCTAAGTTTTCCTCTCTGTAAAATGGGCCTCCTCACCATCCTGACCTTATGGAGTTGTTTGGAGGATTGAGTGAGCTCGTAGGCCTCTAAAGACTTAGCACAGTGCCTGCCATTCCTCACGATCAAGATTAGCAGTCTAACACACAGAGAGGCAAAGTAACCTGCCCCAAGCTACAGAGCTGGTGAATGGAGAAGGCAGGCTTTGAACTTGGGCCTATTTAACCTCATAACCTGAGCTTCCACCCAGGCAAACACTGCACAAATGGCAGTTACTATAATAGTACTGTGCTATTTAATAATCGGTTCATTAAGAAAATGAAGGTTCAGTAGTCTCCTTACCCAGCAAGATCTTGCCTTGTTACTCCCAGGGAGTTACTTTCTGGAAAACCTACCCACAAAGCATCTAGAAGAAGCTTGACCCTGGCCCCTCCCAGCAGAGCTGTCCAGACACTACCTCTTTTCCTGCAGGGTGTGTGTGTGTGTGTGTGTGTGTGTGTGAATGAACACCATCCCATCCCTTCCTTCCAGCTCCCAGCCAGCGGCATTCCTGGGGGTGGAGGAGGAGCAGGCAGGCCCTTGGGCCTTGTGCTGAAAACACTCAGAGGCAGCCCATGGCCTGCGGGTGTTTTACTGGAGGGAGCAAAAGAGAGAAAGTGGAGGCCCTCTGAACTAGTCCAGGCCCTCAAGGGTCAAGACAATATCCTTCAAACCCCCAAAGGATGTTCCTAGGATTTGTGAATTTATTTCATTGCAAAGATAAACAAATTTAATCACTCTCAGTTGCACACTTAATGAACTGTCACTTTTTGGAAATGATTGCAAATTACATATAAAAGGAGACAATTCAGAAAAAAATCAGGAAGGCAATGATTAAACATTTAAAATGCAGACTGCATTGGAAAAACTAGGTTGGGAGGTCAACATGCCTCCAGTGAAAGAGTCCGCCCTGTCTAGGTCTATCGTCATTTATTCAGCCATTCATGCATCTGGCTCACCTGTCCTGAGCATTGATCACGTCCCAGGAGTTTTCCACGGGACCCACACAGCCACTCAATGCCAGAGTTACAGTTATGATTCACATTTTAGAAACGTATAAGAGGCAGGCTTGGGTGGCACAATTAGGAAGTGGTGTGCAAAATCCCCCCGCGTGCCACCTCTGCACCAGGACCTGGAGACCCAGAGAGGAACAAGGCAGGGCCCCAGACCTTGAGGAGCTCACAGTCTACTCAGCCGCAACATTATAGATGTTAGGAGCCAGAGGTCATCCCTTCTGGTGATGTCAAACTCCTTTTAAATGAAGGATACTTTCTCCTTGAAATCTTATGTGAGACACCGTCATGCAAAACAAATGAAAAGGAAAAAAGCTGTTTCTGGCTAAAGCTGGAAGGGAGCTTTCTTTTCCTCTCCCACTGTCCTTAAGACAACTAGCAGCAGGACCTACCAGCTCAGTCTGAAACCCACTGATCTTGTCCAAACGCCTCATTTTACAGATGGGAACAGATTTTACACTTCATTTTACAGATGGGAACACTGAGGCCCAGAGAGACGGGAATCACCGAGATGCCCAAGACTGGAGCTTGGGTCTGGGGACTCCTGGTT
>CM052438.1:167258677-167294481 GCA_028533085.1 Varecia variegata
GGACTGAAGGCGGAGACCAAGGCCGGGAGGTGGCGAGGGGCAGCCGCGGGAGGAGACGTGCCTACACCGCCGCCGCCACGGCAGCAGCGGCGGCGGCGACTGGAGACTGGAGGGGAGGCGGTTTGGGGAGGAGGAGGGGGCGCGGGGAGAGGGAGGGACGGAGCGGTGGCTGGGAGGTGGGGCCGGCGGGCGGGCGGGCGCGCGGCTGCAGCTGCCGCCGGCGTCTCGGGGGCTCCAGGCTGCGGGGCGGACGCAGCGCCGAGCGATCCACAGCGGAGCCGCGCGAGGCTGCCCGCGCCCGCGTCCCGGCCCCGGCCCGAGCCCGGAGCTCCGCCGCCGCCTCGCGCCGCGGGTCGCCGGACACGCCGCCGCCGCCAGGAAGGCAGCCGGCGCCCAGCAAGTTGCGAGCGCGCCTCTCCGCCCGGGAAAGTTTCCCCCGCGGCCGCCGGCGGGAGTTGGCGCGGGGTCCGGCCGCCGCCGCGGGAAGGTAGGGTGCCGCGATCCTCCGTGCCTCCGCGCGCCCCGCCGCTGCGCCCGGGACCGGACCCCCACGCGCGCTGCCCCGGAGGCTGTGCGCACGGTGGGGGAGGGGGTGCAACGGGGATCCCGGGACGGTCTCCGGGAAGCCCAGGAACCAAGTTCTACTCAAACTAGCATGGGGGGGGGCAGGGAGGACGGGCTCGCCCCCATCCCTGTCCCGGGTCCGCGAGGGCAGGAGCCTTCGCCCGGGACAGGTGCAGTGCCATGGGCGCCGAGCGCTCTGGGTGGGTGAGTGGGGGCTTCCGGAGAAAGGCGGGGAGTGGCAGGTGTGGTTGCAAGGTCCGGGGTTCCGGCCAGGGCTGCGCCCGGAGGACGGGGGTGCGCCCCAGCCACCCTGTAGGAGGACAGGTAGGGATTAGGGACCAGGAGCGGGGATCCGCGCCGGGAGGATCGGTGGGCCCAGCACCGGCACTGAGGGCGGGCCGCCTTCGGGGTCCCTGGCAGCGGGGCGGGGCGCCACGCTTTCCTCCAGGGCTCCCTTATTTGCTACAAGGTGTGTGCGGTTTGGAGAAACGAGACTCCCTAGGGTGGTGGGTGTATCGGCAACTCGAGCATGTCCAGATTTAGGGATGCAGCGGGAGTCCGCTTGTAGGGTCGCTCGGCTCGGGTGGGTTCGCGCCGGCTCCGGGTCCCGGCTGGAGCGAGGTGAGTGGGCTCCCGCCAGGGGGCGCCCTGCCCCGGCCCGCGCGCCCGCAGGAAGGCGAGTCCCGGCTCTCCCGACTGCGCCCGAGTCCGGGAGTCGCGACCCGCAGACCCGCCAACTTACGCAGGGGGCGCCCGGCGGAGCCCCCGCCGGACTAGAGGAGAGGGCCGAGTGTGAGGCCGAGGGGGCTGTGTGCTGGAGAGCTCGGCAGTCATGAGGTTATTTTTCCTGGGGGGCTGGCAGGTTGAGTGGCTGAATAGGAAATTCACCTCCCGAAAACAAAAACAAAAGAAACTTTACACTATCAGCGAAAGGGTGGAGAGAGGGTGGGTTGAAGAATTAACTTTTCGAGGTTTTTTGGAGTTGCTGAAACTCAAACTGCAAAATGCACCCTTTTTGTAAAAGTTGTACCTTTGTTCCCTGGATCTGGCCAAATCCCTAGCTGGTGTGGGCAGGATGGGGGTCCCGGGGTATATCCACTGGTATCCATCCTCTCTCTGGGCCCAAGGAAACTGGGAGGCCCAGGGCGGGGAATGGGGGCCTTAAAGACTTACGCAGCCCAAGCAGAAGTGTTAAATTTCTCAGCAGTCAACAAGGGCCTCCACCCCACCCCCTGGGTCTGGGGTCTCCAGGCCACAGTGGTCTGGTCATTGCACAGTTATTGGTGGGAACCTGCTCTGTGTTCCCGTTGTCTGACCCTCAGGGCCCCTGTGTGTTGAGGCTGTGTGTCTGTGTCTTGGGAAGTGTGGGGACAGCTGCTGGCGTCTGTGAAGAGTGTCATCTTTGGCACATGTGGGGCTGTCCAGCGTTGAAGGGACCCTGGAGGGACTGTTGCCTCATTTTTCCTCTCGTTCCTTCCCTCCTCCCCACACCCCAGGTGAGTACAAAATGAGCAAATCAAAGAAGGTGCAGTGGCCGCATAGTGGCCAGTGGAAGTTTTCATCTTTCTCCTGGCTAGCAGCGCGTGCTCCCTGGACAGGCCCCTCCTGCTCAGAGTCCCCTACAAAGGTGGTGGACATGGGGCGGTCCCTCAAAGAGAGATGAGGCTCCCGTGTTCGGTGTAGCCGCCAAGTGTTTTTGTTGGGTGCTACTGAAATGCTCTGGGACAGAGTTGCCATGAGAAAGATCAGCATGATTTTTGTTTTGAATAGAGGAGGAGGAGGAGAGAGGAGAGAAAGGAAGGGTGGAGAAGCTGTTGTCTCTGGAATCCTCTTTAAGACATTCCAGGGGGCCAGAAAACAAAAGGGAGTTTTTTGTTTTGTTTTGCTTTTAGTGACTCTTGTTTTTCTGCTGAGGGAAGGCTGCTAGGAACAGCCCTGCCCTGGAACCTGTGTGGGAGCCCCCAGAAGGCCGGCAGCTCCTGTGTGCTGCCCTCCCCTCTGCCCCTACCCTCATCCCTCCTGTCTTAAATTGAGGAGGGGATTGAGGCCCCTGAGGACTGCTGTCGTCTGTGCTCTGACTTAGCCTACCTTATGTGGATGTAGACATCTCCCAGGGCAAACTCTGAGACCTCTGACCAAGCTAGGTTTCAAGTCCTGGGCGGTCTGTTTTCTTGTCTCCCCTTCTCCCAGATCCATTCAAAGGGCTAACGTACATGATGTTTTTACCCAACCTGAGGCCAAAATGGTAGTATGTCACTGAAAGCTCCAGGACACTGTCTAGAAGCAGAAGGGATCTGGGGCTGGGCTCAGGACACCACCCTTTAGAAGATTCCACGTCAGCCTGGAAATAGCTGCCTGAGTTGCTAAATGAGGTTGTGATGGTCCAGGGCTGGGTGGGTTGGAGAACAGGGTGCTGGGCAGGAACAGGTTTGGAAGGTATCCAGGCAAGGGATTGTGGCAGGGATTTGGGGGAGGAGGGCCAGGAAAAGGGAGAATGGCAGATTTGAAATCCAGCTCTTCCGGATCATCAGTGTGGCCTTGCGCTAGTCTCTTTCCCTCTGGAACCTGCTGTCCCAGGCTGCAAATGAGGGTGTTGGCCAAGGAGATTCTGGGGGCCTTGCAACGTAGAGTTAGGAGAGCCTGCCCTTTTAGGGGGCTGGGCAGCCTGCTGGGCTCTGCCTTCCGTCCTGGCTCATCCTTCTCTCCAATTCTTGCCTCTATCCACCCAACCCTGCACGGCAAAGTCCTGCCTGAGTGAGCCCAGTGGATTAGACACCAGCTTTTGTCGTCCTTTGGCTTGTGTGGACAAAATGCTCAGCAGTTTTGGGTAGAGGGGGTAATGTCGGTGACCAGTTCCTGCTGGGAGTCCCATGGCAGTCTGCAAGCTCATGCCCCACTCTTCCTTGGGAAGAGCCAATGTCAGTTTCTGGGCTGCACATTTTAGGGACCCCTCCCCTTCCAGAGGGCTGCTCTTCTGGCCTATTTCATCAGCCGCTGAGAAGGAAAATCAGGAACATTTGTTCATGCTCAGCTGGGACGCAGCAAAGGGAGGGGGGCTTGGAAACCAGCACTTTGGGCCCCCAGAGCAGATGACGCCCGTTGATCAGGCATTTCTGCCACCTGATGCCGTGGAGCAAGCGTGCCAGCTTGGGCTCCTCCTGCCACCCAGGCTGGCACCTTGGACCGACATCAGTGCTCCATCCGAGGGAGTGGGTGCGGATCATGAAACACTTTTTAAAAAGAGAGGGAGCGTGCGACGATGAGCCAATCGTTTGCAGCTGGCAGAGCAGGTCTTTCGTCCCTGCACTTGCTGGCTTAAGATCCAGCCCCTGCCCCTTGTCTGCACCGAAGACTGCTGGTTTAATTGGTGCATTGAACAACTCGGAGATGAGCAGAAACATGCTCGCTGGTCGTGGGTGGGTGTGTACATACTGGAAGGCAGCAGGATGGAGTGGAAAGGTCGCTGAACTAGGAGTTAGGAGACTTGCTTTCTCATCCCGATTCTGTAACAAATGGAGCAGTGTGACCTCGAGTGAGTCACTGCCTCTCTCTGAACCTCAGTTTCCCTATTTCTTTAGAGGCAGAAATGCATGGTGGTTAAACCGCTTGGGTTTGAATGTCGGCTTTATCCTGTGTATCAGTTGTGTTATCTTAAGCCATTCAACCTCTGGTGCCTTAGTTTCTTGATCTATAAAATGGGACTAGTGATACCCCTCAAGAGTGTTGTGAATAGTCAATGAGATAAAACTTGCAAAACATTTAGCAGAGTGCCTGGCACATAGTAAGTGCTCATTAAGTGTCCAGCATTGTCATTGTCATTACTATTGTTGTAAAATGGGAGAGATAAACTTTGATCCTTTCCAGTATTCTTGAGCATGGGGTGTGTGTGTGTGTGTGTGTGTGTGTGTGTAAAAATCCACTTTGAGGGTAGAATAAGTTGCTCTTTTGGTTCTTTTCCTCCTCTGTCTCCTCATTGAGGGAGTCCTCCTGAGCCCTGTGATTATTCTCATGGTAGCCTCGTCCCCGTGGCAAGGAGCCCAATTTGACGTCACTGCAAATATCCTGGTTTCTGGCAGTTGAGGGATGATATTTCATCAGCTAGTATTTGCCTGTCCTTTCCTTCCACCCTTTGTTTCCCACCCTTAACCATGGTACGAAGACCATATGTGCAGATAATGAGTTTAAGCTGATCAACCTCTCTCAGATTCACCCGAATAAGAGCCTGTCTTCCTAGAAGACACTTTCGACTTTCAAATAAATAATCTGGTTCCTCCGTTGTGTTGCTTTATGTCTGGCTGGCCCCGCATCCCTTTTTGTGGTCTGCCCTTGGTCTACTGCAGGGACATGAGCTGGGCCAGGTCTGCGGTCCAAGGCTTTGGGCTTTACTGGCTGTCCTGGCTGGGGCAGCCCCTCCGGCTGCTTGTGAGGGGACAGGCCAGGCTGCATCTCCTCCTCATGTCGGTCCAGCAAGACTGTTGCCCTGGGCCAGCCCAGAGGTGATCATTGTGGCATCATAGGGGCAGATGTTTGGGGAATGCTCACCATCCGCCAGGAGCTAGACAATGCTTCAACCTGGCCTCCCCCCACCGGGATGGTTCAGATAGTGGCTCCATTTTGTAGACTGGAGAGTCAGGCAGGAAGAATGGGATTTGATTTTGGGTTGCTGTGATTCTCCGTCCTGTGCACCAAACCACTTTATGATATTTCCTGTTGCATCAAAACCTCCTGTGAGCCCCAGGGCCCCAGGGCCCCAGGAAAGATATCTCTTAGATTCGGTCAGGCCGCTCCTCCCTGCTTTTGATCATCTTCCAGGCTCAGAGCACCTTGTGGGATTCCCTCTTTTCATCCTACATGGATTCCTCAGCATCTGGGGGACAGTGAGGGGGAAGAGTTTTTGGGACATGACTGCTTACCAAGGGGAATGCTCTTATTAAGCAACAAGAAGTTGTAAGGGAAAGAGGACACATGTTGGAGTCACCCATCTGAATCTGAATCCTGTTTCTGTCATTTATTGGCAGTGTGGCCTGGTTTTCTTATCTGTGAAGATCAGAATAATCGCAACAAGAACACTGTTATGCTAAGTGACATTAGCTACTGCAGCAGACGACTCCAAAATCTCAGTGGCTTAATTAACACAACAGGGTTGACTCCCACTCACATGACTTGTCTGAGCGGGTCTGGGCTCCACGTGGTTACGCAGGGACCTGGGCTGATGGTGACCCCATCTTTGTAGCTGCCCCTTCTGGAGCGTGTGGCACCCACAGCGCAGAAGAGGAGGGAGATGGGAAAGCCACACTAGCACTCAGTTCCTTCAGCCAGCAGGTGACACACGTCACTTCAGCTCCACTGCATTGGTCAGAACTGCCACCTGGCCCCAGACCAGCTGCAAGGGACGCTGAGATGCAAGGAAGCTGCTGCAGGGACGCGAGCACTGACTCTGCATTTACATTCACCCTCATGGGGGGCTTTGAGGATTGTGAGATGAGGCATCGAAAGCTTCTGACGTAGACCTGGTACGTTGTCAGTCCCTAACACGTGGAAGCTTCCTTTTCCTGATAATCCCTGATGTGCGTTGCTCTTTATAGATTACAGACCGTCTATAGGAACTATTTCTGGGCAGATCGTATTGTGCCTATAACACACTGGAGGGAGGTGAGGCCCACTGAGGCCGAGGGCTGTCGAGTGAGTACAGAGCAGGGACCTTTGGCCCAGGGCTCCCAGGACCCCTCTGGCTTACTGAAGTTTACTGCTCTGAGGACTTTTTCTAGAACTTCTCCCAGGATCGTTCAGAACCCACGTCTGCGCCTTTCTCCCCCCGCCCCATTCCCTAGCCTTATGTGTGTGTGTGGCAGGGGGAGGGGTGGGAGGGGAGGTTGCAGGAACTATCTGGAAGCTGAGGGAGAAGGGCCATAGGATGTGGGCCCCACGCATGCTGCTTTGGGGGTTGCTGTGCGTTCGAGCTCGGGGGTGTCCCCCAAAGCACACGTGTGCTTACCTGCGGCTCCTTCCCAGCCGTGCGGCCACAGGCAGCCCTTTGTCTCCGTGTGCGATTGGGCAGGGAAGGAGAGGGGCCGCCATGGTCTGGCTTGTTTGATCTTCCAAGTCTCTCTCCACATCTCTTGTGGAAATCTGAGCCCCAGTGCCGGAGGTGGGGCCTAATGGGAGGTGTTTGTGTCATGGGGCGGGCCCCTCATGAATGGCCTGGTGCTGTCCTCACTCTGTTAGTTCCCAGGGGAGCTGGTGGTTTTCTCTCTCTTCCTCTCTCACCATGTGATCTCTGCACACGCCAGCTCTCCTTGTCCTTCCACTGTGAGTGGAAGGAGCCTAAGGCCTCAGCGGAAGCAGCGCTGGCGCCGTGCTCTCGTACAGCAGAACCGTGAGCCCAGCACACCTCCTTTCTTTGTAAATTACGCAGACTCGGGTATTCCTGTTAGCAACATAAATGGACTGAGACAGGGCCTGATGAGGCTTTCCAGGCCTGCTTTTCTGGGGACAGTAAGATGGCCAGACCTAGGTTCGAATCCTGACTGCTCTACTTAGCACTCGTTCATCTCGCAGAGCCTGCCTCAGTTTTCTCTCCTGCGCAATGGTGAGACTATAGGAAAAGCTAGTCAAGTGCCCAGCACATAGTAGGTGTCACTGTGTTTGCACCGCTCCTTTCCCACTTGAGCAAGAAGGAAGAGCTGCCCTTGGCAGGGAGCAGCCCCTGGGGCCAGGCCGGGAGTGGGCCCAGCACACGTGCTCAGACTCAGACTCCCAGCTCCCGGGTGGAGATTCACTGGCTCCCCCCGCCCTGGGACATAGGCCTGTCTTTTCATGTCTAACTACCACTGGGGGCGCGGGGCTGGGGGATGCTGCTGAGAGAGGCTTCCGCCCACCCCGCCCCGGGTCGCTGCCTCGCCTGCTGGGGGGACAGATTGCAGTGCGCCGTAGCGGGCCAAGTGTGCTGGGCCACCTGGTGCCTGACATTTAGGGCGCCCTCCAGCAGAGCAGGCCCCGTGAACCCCTCCCTCGGGGGCTGTGGGTTTTTAGCCCCCAGGGGAATGAGGCGCTTCTCAGTGGACCTCGTGGGGGGGAGCTGGGTGAGCTGGACACAGGAGTGCACGGCTAGGAAGAGGGTGCTCCTCAAGACAGGGTTCCGAGATGGCCCTTTCCCCACCTGGGCGTAGTGGACACTTGTCCCTGGGGGCACTGAAGAGAGTGGCCTTTCTCCGAAGCTGGAGACATGCCGACTCCGGGTTTCTCTGAGAAGCATGGGCCAGCACTCAGCCCGGTCGAGCTGCGACTTGGCACCTTGGGGCCCTCAGACACACCTCATTCACTCCTGCCCCCGGACCTCAGCTTCTGCAGGGCGGGGCAGCAGCTTTGGGGCAGTTCCGTAGCCCTGTGGGGCGGCGTGTGGGTTTCCCCAGGGCCGCGGTGACACAGTAGCACAAACTGAGTGGCTTAACACAACGGCAATTTATTCTCGTAGTTCTGGAGGCTCGAGTCCGAAATCAAGGTGTTAGCAGCACTGTATTCTGGCTGACAGCTGCAGGGGAGGATCCTCCCTGGCTCCTTTCTGGTTGCCGGTGGGTATTGGCAATCCCTGCTGTTCCTTGGCTTGTGAATGCCTCGCTCCGATCTCTGCCTCCCTCCTCCGACACACGCCATTCTCCCTGTGTGTCTGTCTCTCCTCTTCTTGTAAGGGTACCAGGCATGTTGGTTGGGGCTCACGCTAATGGCCTCATCTTAGCTTGATTACATCTGCAAAGACCCTAGTTCCAAATGTCGCATTCATAGGTAGCAGGGGTCAGGGTGTCAACATATCTTTTTGGGGTATGCAGTTCGACCCATAGCAGGTGGGTAGTGTTATTGCAGTGTTTACAACCAAGGAAATCAATTCAAAGAGTAATTTACCCAAGTTCATACAACTACACAACTCGTAGGTGATTGGCAAATTACTATCTATCCATTTCAGTTTTCTTATCAGTACAGTGGGGTTTTACACCCACATCATATTCTAGTTATGCGCAGCAAAGGAGGTAAATGTCTTCATCAAAACACACTTTGTCGTCGTCGGAGCTCAGCACCTGTCGGTCGTGTTACCCACTTTGCTCCCACCCAGAAGGCCTGGAAGGTGCCGGGTATTCAGCCAGGGCTCGGGAAGCATCAGCATATATGAATTATAACTAAATGGAGATAGGATGTTTTCTAGAAATAATTGTTTGAAACGACTGAATGAAAGGCACCACCTGCATTTTTTCAACTTTTCTGTCTGGAGCTGCCTGCCGGCTCTGTCTCCTTGTACGTCGACAGTATCTGTGGAGATGAATTGTTCTTGCTTGGTGTTTATCCTGGGTTCACCTTTAGCACCCCACAAGTCACGGTGACTTTCGCAAGTTGGGCTTCTCTCCCCAGGGGGGCTTCTGGGCGTCCCTGCAAGGTCCCTGAGAGGGCTTGTCGGTGACTGTCAGCTCCAGAGCCCTTCCCTCGAGGGCCGGGGGGTTTGGGGCTCAGCCGTGGAGGCTGGAGGGCTCTGATACGCAGCCTCACCTGGTGCCGCTGGGCAGAGGAGGCAGCCTTTGGTGGAGGGTTAGGAATGCAGCTTCTGGACACAATGGCCCGCTTCAAATCCTGGTTCAGCCTCCTACCATGACCTTTGTCTGATCGTTGAGAAATCACTTAAATTCTCTGTGCTGCCATTTTAGCTCATAGGGTTTGGTTAAAATGCATAAATGCATCATCTTTTAGGATGGAATGTGGGACATCAAAAGTATCCCATGAATGTTAGAATTACTCTATATGATTTATTTATCATCTGTCTCCCCCCGTAGAGCAAAGGCCGAGATGTTTCTGTTTTGTTCTCTGTGGAGCCTGCGGGGTGGAGCTCGGTGCCTGGGGTTGAGCAGATGCTCAGTTTATGCGTGCTGATCCGACGAGTGAATGAATGAATGAATGAAAGAATGCTGAGCTTGGGATCCCATCCTTCCCCGCTACGCACCAAGCCTCTACCTGTGAACCCCTCGTATGTAGGGGCCTGGGGTTACCGTGGCAACAAAGCCGGGGAGCCACAGGGTGCTGTGGAAATGGCCAGGGGCTTGGGGACAGAGAAGGCCTCCTCGTGGAAGTGCAGTCCTAGCTGAAACGGGGAGATGAGGAGAAGCTGAGGAAGGGCCCCGGAAGATTGTGGTTGCCACGGGAAGCAGGATGTGGTGGCCCAGGGGGAGATCACATTCAGAATGTGATCTTGCGGGGGACAGACTGACACGCGGTCAGAGACGCTCCCCAGCGTTTCCAGCACTCCAGAGACAGGCCAGTCCTTCTCCGGTGTGATCACCCGACAGGTGCACCTCATTTCAGGGAGTCCGGACCTAAGAAAATGCCAGCTGGATTAGAAGGTCTTCATTCAGTTTATAGACCATTTGAGACTCCCCTTGCTTCCTGCGGCCTTAACAATAGATTCGATTTACAGAAGTTCAGCTTACACACTGCCAGGGAAAACATCTGCTGTGTAATGTGATCATGTTAGCCGCCTTGCTTAAGGCCCTTCCACAACGGTGGATCCTCCGTTGTGTTCAGAAGGCTTTTCATGTGGCCTCCACCCCGTCCCCACCCAGGCCTGACTCCTGTCTCCAGCCCACCTGCCACCCTGTTTCCCTCTACCGCATCTCCTCATGCCCTCCCTGGATGGTTTTTTCCTCCCTCTTTGGTTACCTGACTCCTCCTTGTCTTTTGGATCCCGATCCCTGCATCACCTCCTCTGGGAAGTCCTCCTTGAATCCCAGATGGGCCAAATTCCCCATCTGTTGGCTCTGATCACTGCACAGAGCTCAAAGTCCTCTCTTCAGTGGTGTTTGTCACTGTTCGGCAATTGCTGACTTCTTTGCATGATGTTTTAAACATCCATCCCATCGACTCCAGTGTGAGCTCTGAAAGGCAGGACAGTGTCTGTTCATTCCTGTGTCTCAGGCACCTGGCACCGACCCAGGTACCCGGCAGGCGCTCATAAGGTGCCTGAGAAATTCTTTTGCCTTCTCTCCGTTTTCTGCTCTGCAAATCAGTCTTTTCAGGTTGTCTTGGGGAGTGATCGCAGCTAACATGTATTGATCCCTTGCAGGGTGCCAGGTGCGTACACGTCTGATCTCATCAACCAGCAGAATGGTTTACAGCAAGGACACTGCAGCCCACCTGCAGTGGGACCATAAAATCGGTCCAACAATAATACCTAATTTATTGAGTTGCTGTGAGGACTCCATAAACTAAGTCCTGTCAAGTTAATTTTCTCCCAGTTTTGGAAGCTGGAAGTCCTTGATCAAGGGGTTGATATGTTTGGTTCCTTCTGAGGTCTCTCTTTTGGCGTGTGGGTGGCCACTGTCTCACTGCATCCTCACACGCTCTTTCCCCTGGTGTCTCCTGTTTGTCCAAATTTCCTCTATAATATTTAATAATCCCAGTGGGACCGGATTGGGGCCCACCCTGAAGGCCTCACTGTAACTCAGTCACCCCATCAAAGGCCAGCTCTCCGAATACAGTCACATCCTGCAGTACTGGGGGTTAGGGCTTAAATGTGTGAATTTTGGGGGACACAATTCATCCCATAACACCTTCTAATTCAGTACTCTGATTATCCTCGTTTTATAGTTGAGGAATCTAGTGCACAGTGAGGTTAAGTCACTTGCCCAAGGTCACACAGCTGTTAACAGAGGTGCAGAGATGCAAACCTGGAGCCCACACCTCACCACCAGACGGCCTGTTTCCTGGAGTCATCAGCTCTTTGACAATAATTATGTTTTACCCGTGAAAGACTTAGAAAAAAATGAAGCGTAAACATAGAGAATATGGAAATAGAACAAAAACATATTCAGTGGGGGGGAACTCTCAGCCTTAAACCCATCCTTGCCCAGAGATGCCAGTGCTTCCAGCTGCTTGTGTGTCTCGAATTGCTCTCTCAGTAAAGGAGCACTTCTGTGTTCTCAGCGTCCTTCTTTTGGTAGACCTGGTGGCATTCCATACATACTGCCCTGGGTCTTACATTTGTTTATTTGTTCTTTTTTTTTTTTCTTGATAAGTAGTTTTACTTATCTTTTTTCTGTTACATGTGTATACTGCACAGTGGTGGAGTCTGGGCTTTTGGTGTGCCCATCATGCGAGTTGTTTACTTGGTCTGTGTTGGCACATGCGCTTCTGCCCTGTTGTAGTCGTGCGTCTCCAACAGCAGACCCTGAGCGAGGATTTGGGTATTGATTGGCAGTCTCGCTGGTGGAGGGTCCCAGGGGTATCAGCTTCCCGGTACTTCAGATGCCTCCAGGCCGGGAGGCTGAAGGGGTGCTTGAGGTCAGAGCTCCCTGAGGGAAGAGAACTGTCACCAACGCGGTGGAGGTTCTCCTGGGTGGACGTGGGGTCAGGGGGAGGTGCGTTGTGATGGGTGCCTCGAGTGCCACGGCGTGGACAGCGCCATGCGTCCATTCCCCACTAGTGGACTGAACGCTCGTCTCCCGTTGCCCCGCTGAACAGACAGTCTACAGAGACACCTGTTTTGGAGTGGCTGTCCAGGTCCGCGGCCACCTGCTCTCCCTCATGGTTGTCTGGCCTTCCCTGGCCTCTTCCTACCCCCTGCCCATCCCCGCTTGGTCCCCACAAGCATCATCTTGGCCTTTCCATCTCTCGGGGTCTGGGACCTGGGCCAGGTGGGGTGTGGGTAAGCGCCCCGGGGGTCCTTTGGAGAGGACATGTAAGGAGGAGACCCAGGGTTCAGGATACAGGGCATCTCTGCCTTCCCCCAGCATGTGATGAGGGCAGCGATGGGCAGATCAAAGGGCTTTTGTTGTTGTTTTATTTTCCTTTCCAGAGCATTCTTGCTGGGAAAGCAGGCTGCAGAGCCAAGGCAAACAGTGGCTTGGAGGCTGCCGCCTGCTCCTGCTGTGAGAGGGGAGGGCCGGCCAGGGGGGGTCACCTGTGCTCTGAGGGGCTGGAGCTGGCCATAGGTGGGACTTCCCCAGGGGTCTCTCCCCTTTCCCTTCCCCATGCCAAGAGACCCATGGGGACACTGGGGCCCCAGCTCAGGGGCCATGGGCCCCCAGCAGGACCTGGAGGCCTGGGAATGTGGCATTGTCAAGGAATTGGGGGAGCTGGACCACAGCTTGGACCTAGCCCATGGATTGCTGTCCCCCACTGTTCCTCGGCTGAAGTGCTATGGGGAGCACTGGACTGGGAGTCCAGAGAGCCTGAGCCCAGACCCAGTCCTGGTTTGGCTCTAACAAACCTTTGTGTCCCCCGTGGGCTTCTGATCCACGTCAGGGGAGCTGCTTGTCCTCTGGGTCTCCTGCCAACTCCAGAGCCCCTGGGTGTCCCCTGAGAGTCTCTCAGACAGGGGATGGGGAACATGACCCGGGAGCCTTGCATCCCCTGGAGAAAAGCGCTCAGGAAGCCGAGGGCGTGGTTGTTGATGGAAGTGGGGTGTTGTTTAAATAAATTAAGAGCCAAAGAGGACAATTCATCCGTGTTATTTTCACTCGCTGGGATGATATGCATAACATTTCCTCCCTTTCATTTGATAATTTTTCCTTCTCCAAGTAGTTTGATGAAAGAAAGTGTCTGATGATTTGAGGCACAATGAGCTCAAATAAAAATATTCTTTTCAAAAAGTGGTTGCTATGTAATTGAATTTAAATAATGAGCAATTCTTTTTCTACGTAGTCCAACTACTCACAAAGGTCTATTCAGACCTGTTTAAGAAGACAGAGTGTGTGTGTGTGTGTGTGTGTGTGTGTGCGCGCGCGCGCGTGGGTGTGTGTGTGTAAAGAAAAATGACCTCACAGATAGACTCTTTTTGGAAAAAGAATAATAGTGATGATAATATAGTTAAAGTGTAAGTTCGTGCTTGTCTGCTGGTGAGAAATGTGCAGGATTAAAATTAAACACCGTGCTGGAGGGAAGAGATCCGAAGGCAGCTGTAGGTAGAGTCCTTGTGGCATTTGAATAGGGGCCGTAGCCAGGGAGGAGAACCCAGCACTGGAGTCTCACTGATCTGGGTTCAAATCCTGGCTCTGCCCTTTACCAACTTCATGACCACTGGCAAGTTATTTATCCCACCTGAGCCTCAGTTTCCTCATCTGAAAATAGGGACAGCAAAACCAAGGTCAAGTGGCTGGCCTGGTGCTGGGCATGGGAGAGACCTGCCGTGTTGGCCCCTCCTTCCCCTCCCATTCCCTCCCCTTCTCTTCCTTTTTCTCTCCAGAAACACAGCAGTTTTTCCATGTACACACTGGACCCATACTTTTTTTTTTTTTTTTTTCTGAGACAGGGTCTTACTCTGTTGCCTGGGCTGGAAGTGCAGTGCTGTCATCATAGCTCACTGCAACCTCACACTCCTGAGCTCAAACAATACCCAGGCTCCTGAGTAGCTTGGACTACAGGTGGTATGCACCACCACGCCCGGCTAATTTTTCTATTTTTTTGTAGGGATGGAGTCTCAGTATGTTGCTCAGGCTGGTCTTGAATTCCTGGGCTCAATCCATCCTCCACCTCAGCTTCCCAAAGTCCTGGGATTACAGGCGTGAGCCACGGTGCCCAGTCTGGACCCATGTAAGTTGTATCTCATTTGATGCCCAGCAGTTCGATTGGAGTGAGATTTTTATCCCCATTTTGCAGAATGGAAACCTGAGGTGCTGAGTCATAGAATTTGGTAGATTACCTAGCAGGTAGAGGGGTACATGCGAAACTGGAAGGATTTGTCTGAACCATGGCAAGGTCTGGCCTTTTCCATTGTAAGGGAATTTTTGCCCGGGAGGTATGTTGAGTGCAGAAATGGGTCCCGGTGTTGCTGCATGTAGCCAGCCTGCCTGGCTTCCCAGCTTCCTTCTTTCCTTCCCTCCCTCTTTCTTTCGTTCCTCCCTCCCTCCCTTCTTCCCTCCTTCCTCCCTCTCCACCCCCCTCCCTTCCTTCCGTTGTGTGCGCCCCGCTTTTACTGAACACTGGAGGCTGCAGGTGGTGCACCCAGAGGGTGGTTACATCACTATCCACCATGGTAGTGCACAATTGACTTTTCCGGTCTTAAAAGCCCTTTAGCCACACCCCCCGTTGGAACTCTCTCCCGGGTCCCTGGCTCTGCCTGGGCTCTCCTGCCCACTCCTCTTCTCCCAAGCCTCTCCCTGGTCTCAGGCCCCCTCTGTCCCTCCCTCAGAGTGTTTCGCTCTTTTGGTCTCACTTGGAGGACCCCCTGCCCCCCATGTAGGTGGTTCGGGTTTGGTACCGCTAACATGCAGAGGGCAAGAGGGACAGCGAAGATGGCCCCTGCAGCGCCCAACTCACCATCCCTCCCTGCCATACGCTAGCTTGTTGACAGAGACCCTTTCTTATTGGTCCTGGGCAGCTCCCAGTCTTGTACCTGCAGAGGGACAGCTTCACGGGGGTGGCCCCTGCTCCCGCACTCGATGCTTCCTGATCCCCCGAGACTGAGTTACACCCTGATACATAGAGGCTCCGTAGAAAACACCACTCTTATGAGCCCTCCTGTGGGAGCTGGCAGGTCACCTTCCTGAGTCACGTCTGTGTGGCTGTCTGTCCTGTCGGTTAAGGGGGGCTGTCGACAGAAGTGGCCCTTGTTCCCCCAAGAAGGAATTCGGGTGATGCGTGTCTGGGTGCACACGTGCACTTGTGTGGGTTCTGCTGTGTCCTGAACCCGTGCGGTAAGGCCTCGCCGAGGGCTCATGTCAGAAATTTGTGTGACGTTGGAGGCAGAAGGTGACAATGTCTCTGGGGTAAGGAGCAGCAGGATTAGGCCAAGCCCTTCCTGCCCCTTCGGTGGTAATGGAAGGAAGGAGGTGTGGGATGCAGTGGTTAGAGCCGGGGTCTGGGGTCAGGCTGTCGTGGCTGGATTCCAGCCCTGTCCCTTTCTGGTTCGTGTGACCTCGGGCCACTTCAGTCTTGGTGCTTCCTCTTCCTCTGTGTGAAGCTAGATAACAGCAGTGCAGGCGTTGGGAAGGTGAAGTCACAGCGTTGCTGAGCGCAGCACGGGCGGGGCCTCCGCAGGGCTGCTCTGCCCCGAGCTAGGAATCCCCCACATTTTGAATTGCCCTTGGGTTGGTTTCTGTCACACCTGTTCTGCCACCTCCGAGAGCAGCAGGAAGACCCCCAAACACTGTTTCTGCAGTTTGTGAGCCCTGCCTTTGCTTCCTGGGCCAGGATGGCCATGCTGGGCACCTTCCTCTGCCCCAGAGCTCCGTAGGAGGAAAAGACTTTGGAGAGGAAGAGGAAACTGTAACTGAGGGAGGAAATGCTGTTGTAATACAATCCAAGTGTCCAGTTTCGGGCACAGTTTGCTATAAATGGCCTTGAAAAGGCCGAACTGTGGATGTTAGGGAACTTTTAGAAATTTCTAGCATGAGTGAGGGGGAAAGAGCAAGAAGGAGCCACCTGGCCTGGTTGAGGGGAGAAAATGAGATTGCTTGATTTTCATTTGTGCCATATGCACGGTGAGTTTTCTGCAAATGTTAATAAAGACATAAAGCGTGAGACAACAGGGCCCCCTGGGCGGCTGCTGGAAGCGCCTGCACAGTGCCGCTCCTCCCTGGTTTTATGTGCGCAGCTCTTCGGAAAAGGCAATTTTCAGCGATGTCAGATCGCCAATCTCAGTTGCATTAGGGAAAATCTCTTTCCTATAGCCCAGAGATCAACGTGAGATTGTCTGCTCTGGGCCGCAGTCTTGTCTCTGCGCTGAGGTCCCAGCCTGCAGCCAGCCTGGGTCCTGTCTCCACTGTTTACTGCTTAGCAGGGGAGAAAGGAAACAGATGTGATTGGTTTGAAATGAATAAGGTTACTGTCATGTTTCTGGCTTTTCCAGTGGTGCCTAATGGGTTGCAAGAAACTCCATGGAGTGGAGAGAAAGAGCCCTGGGTTAGAAATGAACATGTAGATTCAAGTTCCAGCTTTGCTGTAGCCCAGCTGTGTGACGCTAGGCAAGGCGCTAGTCCTCTCTGGGCCTGTTTGCCATCTATAAAAACCAGGGACAAAACCAAACACAAAAATAAAAACACACCAGAGCAGAGAGAAAAATTATCGTCACAGCTAGCTTCACAGGGTTGGCATGAGGAATAGAATCCAAAAAGCTGAAGAAAGGGGCCAGGCTTGGGTTTGGGGCCTTCTCTGTTTCTCTTATAACCATCCTGGGTGTAAGAAGGCTGCGCTGCTTAAGAAAGTAGCCAGGGTTTCTGAGTGGCAGGAGCAGCCTGGAGAGGTGGTACCTGGATGGCAAACACTTTTCATCTCAAATGCCAATGCTGATCGATTGGTAGGACCTGCTTTGAGCCCAGTTGGAGGGTGGATGAGGCTGTTTTATCCAGGCTCAGCAGGAAGGAGTGCCAAGATCAATTACTGATGTCTGCCTTGGCTGGAGGAGGGTTGAGTGCCAGCGTACAGAATAGATTTGGAGAACCTTGGCGTGCTGGGTAGAGCCTGGGAACTGGGCACCTGAGTGCTCTGTCACTGCTAAGGTGATGGTTCTCTGTTGGGCCGGATTTCAAAGTAATTATGCATGGGCGTCTTCCTTTCTCAGGAAATCTGGTTGGTACCCTGGAGTTGGACTAGTGCATTGCTGGGCATGTGCATTTTGAAGGGGCTGCTTATGTGATTTTAGTATAATTTCATCCTGGTGGAGAAATACTAAGTACAGCCATTGACAGCCCATGGAGGCCTCAATTCACTCATCAGTATACAGTGGATATTAGACTCTGCCTCACTAAAGTGCACGGGTTTGTGAGGCTCCAGTGAGCTCACAAGGAAGATGTTCCGGCCAGCGGCTAAAATGCATGAAGTGCACTGCCCAAGGATGCAAAATGGCGACTTATGAGTCTATTTACGTAAAGTTCAAAGTCAGCGAGGTGCATCTATGGTAGTTCAAGTCCCAACAGTGATTACCTCTGGGCAGGAGTTGGGGAGGTCCCAGAAAGGGCCCAAGGGGCTTCTGGGTGCTGGTCTGTTTCTTTTGTCTGTCTGGTTGGTGGTTATATAGGTTATGTAGGTATATATAGGTGTGTGTGTGTGTGTGTATATATATGTTATATAGGTGTACTCAGCTTGCGAATGTTCATTGAGCTGTGCACTTCAGATCTAGGTACTTTTCTCTCTGTGTGTTGTACTTCAATTTAAAAAATTCTGTTAATGAGCCAGAAAATATTACAGCTGGTTCTAACCAGTTGGCAAAGTGGGAGATGGAACATAAACTCTGGATTGCTGCTTTCCTTGACAAATGGGATGGTTGTGCAGTCTGTACCCCTATGTAGCAAAAGTAGCCTGGGGGTGAGCAGCTGCCTGCTTTGGGTGGCCGTGTTGCCTCTCCCGTTTTGCTTCAGGGTCCTTGCTGGGATTTGAACTGGGACCCATGACAAAATGCTTCCCTTTGGGACTCCCAACCCTTTTCAGGGAGAAAGGCTTTGCAGGTGAGCTGGGTGGGTTAGGAAGGAGCAAAGGTCTCATGGCCATGTTGGACTCAAATCCTGACTCTACCTAAATGTACAATCCTGGTGACCAGGAGCGAGTTATTCAGTCTCTCTGAGCCTCAATGTACCCATTTGTAAAACGAGGAGGGTAACACCCACATCAAAAGACTGTTTTGGGGTTAGGACAGGATTATGCCGAGGGACATGGATGGTCAGGTGAGCTACGTGTGCCCGCTTTCCCCACTGCCTGCCTCGTGCCTGTGGGGAGGGAGACTCGGTTACTGGGGTATAGCTGCCTGGACCCAGCCCTCCCTTTGGTGACGTTGAGGTGGGATGTGGGAAACCCGTTCTCTGGGGCCCTGGCAGTGTCCTCCTCCCTGGCCCAGCCTTGCGTCAAAGGGCAGGGTCCTCCTCTGACTGGGCAGGGCCAGGCACCCAGGCGAGGTAGTGACTGCAGCTCCCAGCAGCTCATCCTGCTGGTCACAGCGCCAGGTCCGCCTCCCCCTCCCTGCCCACGGACGAGCATCTGCTTTGCCTTACGGGGCAGCCAGCGCCCGGGAATGTGCCAGCTCCCTGAGTCTCTCATCTCCATCCGCCCCCAATGCCTGGCCTCACGGGGACGGTTCTCGGGTTCTCAGGGACAGAGTGCTTCCGTGAGAGGCTTGCTGTTTGGCTGTTCTCTGCCCGCGGGCTCTCTTATCCCCGAAATTCCTTGGGCAGGGAGGTGCGGGGAGCGAGCGACTTCCCCTCTCTAAGCCTCAGTAGCCCTATCTGGAAAACGGGTGTGAATCATTTCTGCCTCTCCGGACTGCTCTGCGGAGGAAACGTTTGTACCGGGCCTGGTTGCTGCCCAGGAATCCTGAGTATGACGGCGAACACCAGTGTCGCGATTGTGGTTGCCTGTGAGACGGCACCAAGGGGCATTTGGGTTGACTTTGGTATAAAGGATGTGGCTTGAAATGACCTCTTTGTCTCAGGACAATCTGTTTCGATTTATTCCACCGTGGGAATTTGAAAATGGCCCAAATGTTTCTCCTCCTCTCTCTCTCTCCCCAGCACTGGGGTTTCTCACTCACTCACCTCCCTCTTGCACACTCATCCTCACTTGCTCACACTCACCTTCCCACACTCAAAGTGCAGGTGGAACTTCCAACGGCCCGGATACTCTTCTCTCTACCTCACAGGCTTGCACCTTCTCAACTGCACACACAGGTATTCTCCCAGCCACACCTGCCTCCCCCTCCCTCCCTCGTTCCCAGCAGAGCCATGAGGTCTCACTCTAATTTCTTTTTACCAACCAGACTGTGTGGCTGTGTGTTACGAGCCAAGTCACTTAACCCCTGTGGGCCTTGGTTTCCTCCCTCTCAACAGAGGCAAAGCTACCGGTGTTTATTTAGAGAGATCGTCACTTTCCTCTGCCGCATCTCAGATCATCTGAGATAAGGTGCTTTCTGCATCTTAAATTCCACGACTCGGCCAGTGAGTGGATGCGATCTCATTAGGCAGACTGTGTGCCAACCTGGAATTGTATTTTAGCCTTTTCCTGGTACTGAAGAGACATCATTTTATTTCGAGCTAGAAATTAACACAAGGTCAGGAGCAAACAGAAAGTTCAAGATGGTGACTCACTCCTGACTCCAGAGAAGACACGACGTCATAGCATCTCACTTGCTTTCATTCCTCTTCCTTCCCCTGACACCCCCAGCAGAGGTGACTGGGGAAACAGAGGCAGTGGTCAGGTTGCCCTTGCTAGCTGGGGAAGGGTGGCAGAAGTCAAGACAAACAGCCTGTGTTTCCTGCACCAAATCCACTAGAAGGATCCACTTCATTCTGGTGTGTCCCCCTCCTCCCCACAAAGTTCCAGGGACAAAGAGAGCTAGAATTTATGCAGAGCAGACAACATGGTACATACTGTCCTGTTGAATCTTTGCACCAACCCCGAAGGTTAAGTGTGGATTCACTTCCCTTTTAGGGATGGAGAGAACGCAGCATGGGAGGCCCAGTCCTTGGCCCAGGATCACACAGCGAATCTGGCAGAGCTGGGTCTGCACCTGGGTGGTCTGGTGCTTGAGCTAAGTTTTTGATCGTGTAGTCAAAAGCCTGGCCCAGTGGGACCAAGGTAGAGTGGAAGCACCCAGAATCTAAAGATGGGAATCTGAGTTTTAATCTTGCTCTGATACAAATTCATTATGATCCTTGGGCAAGTCCCTTCTCTTCTTTGGGCTGAGTTAACCCCTAGTAAAATGGTGGAGAGGGACGAGCTAATGTCCAAGACCTCTTCCAGCACAGTGTTCTGCGTCTTTCTGGAGCGGTCCATGTCAGGTGGTGAGTAAGAGTCAGGGTGCTGGGGTTGAACCCCCACTTGAGGAGCCATGTGGAGTGGGCAGGTTGTCCAACTTCTCTGATGCTCAGGCTTTGTATTTGCAACGTGGAGAGAAAATCAACACCATAAGGCTGCCATGAGGAGTACGTGTCAGCTCTCACTGGGGTTTGAGGATTTGTCTTGGTACTCTTGCTGGGGATGGAGGCCAGCTGCCTGGCATGGAGAGCCTCAGCCTAGAGTTAGAGGAATTCTCCCCCAAGTGACATTGTGCATGGGTCGCCACGATGCCTTTGGATAAAAACCCATTCGGCCACCCGAACGCCTTGGGGTTTCATCACCAAAGTGCCAACTTCAGCATCCAAATGCTGACGTGAAAAGGGCCCAGTATGATTTAGCCCAGTGGTGTTCAACTTGTAGCTACAGAACTCAAAGAAAGTTCCACATGGAACTTTCAGATATGAAATTGCTCCAAATGGGGCTGCTCCACCCTCCCCAGCTCCCTGCCCCCTTCGCTTTGGTATCTCCTGAAGGACCCTTGGGAAACCCATTTTGAAAACCACAGGCCAGTAGGTGACAGCTAATGAAACTGAGACCCAGAACGGGGCAGTAACTCACCCAGGAATCCGAAGCAGGCACGTCTGCTAGAATCATTTCCACCAGCGGTATCATTTTCCGTTTTTATAAGAGGGCTCTCCTGTGCTTCTTTCAGCCATTGGTCTTAATTAATCACCTAGAGACACGTCTTTCAATATTGACACTTACTTACCAGCTGACATTTCTGAATGATTCTCTCTCCTTCCTTCTTCACAGCCACAGGTAAAGACTGGATGGATATTTATTGTTAAAGCAAGGAAAATGGGGCTTTTTATTCGGAAGCTTTTGAAACACAGTATTTACCCAAAGAATCCTGCCTGAGTCTGCAGGTGTTTGGAGACCTAGGAGAATAAATTTGACAAAATAAATGAATAAAAATTATGACCAAGATGAATCCACGTATGAGGTGGCTTGTAAGGGGCTCTCAGAGACCTATTTTAATGAAGCATTGCTGCCCACTCCCCACATTATCCCTTTTGCAGCCCCCCACCCCAATTTGGTGTTCCAGACCACATGGGATTCTTCCTGCAAAACCTAATTTCCGCACGGATTTAGCCAGAGGTGACCCAACACACGAAGAGCTTCAGTGGGACTCCGTAGGTGGGGGTCCCTGGGGTGGGCACCACGCCTGCTGCATGCAAAACACCCCGGTGAAGAGGAGGTGCAGCAAAAGAAAGAATGATGCTCACAAGACATCTGATGTCCTAAAGCCAAAGCGATATGACTTGGCCAGGGTCACACAGTGACTTGGAGGCAGAGCCCTGTCCTCTAGGGTCCTAGGCTGGGGCCCTTTCCAACACACTGAACCATTTCTTTGCTGAAGGCAGGCTGCCCTTTTTGGCTTTATTATCTAGATAATAACCCAATTCTTTAGGGTGGGCAAAGAGAGAGCTGGAGTGAACTACTAATTAGAGACTGGCTTTTAGAGCACATAAACGGGCCATGCTGTCAGAGCAGGTGGGGAGCACCTCCTGTGTGTCCTGCTGTCCCTGTGTGGTGGGAGCATCAGGAATGGCGAAGACCCGGTGCCTGCCTGTGAGTGTGGGAGAAACACATGTGCATTCAGTTCAAGGCTGGTGAGGCCCGTGCGCGGCTTCCCGCAGGCTCCGTGTTCTGGGAGTGGGCGGAGAACACCGTCTTCTCCAAGCCTGACCCTGGCAGCCCAGCAGATGTGTTTCTTTCTTCCTTTTCCACTTGGGAGGCAGGCAGGCTTCTGGGCCAGGCTGCCTGGGTTCAGATGCCAGCTCTTACTGCTTGCACCTGTGATCCTAGGCTGACTGTGCTTCCATTTCCTGATCTGTAGAATGGGGACAGTAATAGTACCTTTCTCATAGGGTGGGGGTGAGGCCCTATGCGATAATCCATCACATATGTGCTTAGTAAAGTGCCTGGTGGGATAAGCGAGCAGCCTGCATTAGATATTAGTTTGGGGAATCTTAGAAGGGAGTGTGATTGTTTATGCATTTAAAAAATAATGTTGGCCAGAAACAGTGGCTCGCGCCTGTAAAGAGGTGGGAGGATCGCTTGAGGCCAGGAGTTTGAGACCAGCCTGAACAATAGCCAGACCCCCGTCTCTACAGAGAATAGAAAAATTTGCTGGGCGTGGTGGTGCGCACCTGTAGTCCCAGCTACTCAGGAGGCTGAGGCAGGAGGATTGCTTGAGCTGAGGAGTTTGAGGTTGCTGTGAGCTATGATGATGCCACTGCACTCTAGCTGGGGCAAGAGAGTGAGACTCTGCCAAAAAAAAAAAAAGTCTATCATTTTTCTTTTTCTGATTATAAAAATCACACATATACATATCCTAACTACCTAAAGATAACATTTGCCTGTATTTCTCTTCAGTTCTTTCCCTGTGCAGTGGGCGTGTGAGTATGTGTGTGTGTTGTTAAATAAAATTGATGGGAGGCCATTGTTTTTGACAGAGCTCCTGCTCTAGGCCCCAACAGACCCAACCAAAATGGAGTTACTCATGCTAAGGTTCCACATCACCAAAACTGAAACCTGAGCTGTTTACGTGTAAGATCTGACCTTCTGAGAAATCAGGAGAGAGATATAGCCAAATCCCCAAACAAGCCCATTTTAGCCGGCATGATAAGCAAGGCCCCTCTGCTTTAACCCATACAAGGAAAGCAACTTTAAAATGACAAATCCACTTTTAGTTCCTTGTTTCTGCTTTCTTTAGCCTTTTTCTGTCTATAAAGCCCTGGACGCCCTCTGCTCAGCTCAGTGGAGTGTCTTTCTATTTTGTAGATGGGATGCTGCCCAATTCATGAATCACTAATAAAAGCCAATTAGATCTTTGAAACTCAATTTGTTGAAATTTTGTTCTTTGGCAGTTTGTGTGTATGTGTGTGTGTGCATACATATGTATATATATGCATATACATCTATATATACACACATGATTGGGCATGTATTGTCAGTATAATTTTCAAAAAATTAAAGCCATGAATCTCCTATAAATCTAGAATGAACATAAGTCAGAGATTGATTTAATTAGGGAGGGAGCCAGTAGGATGGTGAAGCTCATTCTCAGGAGAATTGGAGGAACAGTCGTAATATAGGCATTGGAGAAGGAACGCTGGAATGAGCTGGCTGGCTTGGATACAAAACTGGTTTCTGCCCTATAGGGCCATATGACCATAACCTTGGGGCTTGTCTTTTTTGCCAGCCAAAAAATCTACAAGTTCATATGTAACTTCGTACAAAGTTACATTCCTCTAGAATCTCCTCAATAATTAAATGATCCTTGGTGAGCTTGCTAAACAGGGCTCCAGTATGGTGTTGAAAGAGATAGGCCTCTCCTCGCCTTCTTTCCACATTTTGGATTATTTTTCTTAACAGTATCTATGTATTCTTTCTGATCATGTGCTAGAAGACATTGTGCACCTCACCTTTCACGCTTAATACTCCCATTCAGTTTTGAAAGAAAGGTTTAAGGAAGGACCCGGAATCCCCCACAGAGTGTGACTGCTCCGAAACCCAGCTACCCTCCGTGGGTACCCCCAGCCCCCTGCGGGGGTCCCAGGGCAGCTGGACTTGCCGCTGCCTCCTGGCACATTTTATTGTATTTGTCGATTTTCCTGTCTCTTTCTCCATTGGAACTGAGTTTCCTGAGATGAAGGATTTGTTAAACTGAACTGTCTTCCTGATCTGTCTGTCCCCAAGCGTCTATTATGTGGACACAGAGGGATTCACTTCAGAGGTGCTTGCTGATCTGAGTGAACTTGGATTTTCAAAGGACTGGCCCTTGTCAGTTACAAAAAGATGTGTGCCCTGCTATTAGGGACGGGCAGGGCTCCTCTCCCGACTGTTGAGTCAAAGAAGCTCCTTGCAGCGTGACAGCCTTTTCCCATCTCATCGCCCGTCTCTAATTCTGCCGTTTAATTGTGTTTGGAGGGCCAGACACTCAGTCTAGAAAGCCAGTCTTATCTCTTCTCTCTGGGACTCCTTGATCAAGCCCTCTGGTTTCCTAACTTTCTTTCCTAATCAAGGTCTTAAAGGGGTAAAAAAGTTCTTGGCCTTCTCAGGCTGGGGAGGGAGGAGTGCGGCTTGAAGGATTAATCTTCCCACTATGAATTTTAAAGCTCTCTGGTTGCACGTGTTGGGAAAACCCATCAAAATGCTAATGGCTCTGCGGTCTTGCCTCCTGCAGACCTTTTTTGCATTAGAATATATTTACATGGACTTGAGCAGGGAAGAATTACAAAGAGTTGGGGTGCAGTTTTCCCAGATTCCCCCGCAACCCAGTGGGTTATCAAGTCTGAATTAAAAGCCCCAGTTGCGGTTGGCCGTGAGGCTGGACCCTTCACTCGATTCCAGTTTATAGTGCTCAGTGTTCAGCTTCCTCGCTAGCTGCAGGGCGGCCAGTTCAGCAACATCTCTATTACTGTCGTGTGGCTTTGTAACACTGCTCTATCTGAGGCAGAATATCCTTGGACACGCGTTCCCGTGTGTGGAAGACTGCACATTGCATGCACATGGAGTTCAAGGTCTGGAACATGTTGAGACACAATTCATACCAAAGCCAACTTCAGCCCTAAGACAATCTTTTTTCTTGTTGGCCCCTGAGCCAGAGCACTGCCTGTTCTTGCAGGCTTTGAAAGTCCAGGTGTCCTCGCTCAGACAGCCCCAGGGCCTGCGATGTAGGACCTCAGATGTGTCCTAGGGAGGATAAACAAATGAATGCAGGCTGGACTCAGTGGGCGCCATGGCTTGGGCAGCTTTGGCTGCAGACAAAATCCTGAGTCTGGTCCTTCCTCTGTCGGGTTTAGCTCTGCAACTGTAGACGAGATGCTCGACCTCTCTGATCAGGGCTCAGTGCCCTCCTTTGCTGGTGGGCAGGAGAACACTGGCCTCGTGGCAGAAGAGTTGTGTGTTTATCCAGGTAGATGACACAGTGGAAAGCGGGTGGGATTTGGAGTCAGGGGCCAGGCAGTGTAGGCTCCACCTCCAGGGATAAGTCACTTAAATCCTTAGAGCTTCCAGGCCCCTCAGTACCAAATGCCGGAGGTCTGGGATGCAAGGTTTTGGATGCAGAGGTCTGGGATGTGAGGTCTGGGATGTGAGGTCTAGGATACCAGCTCTGGGATGCGGGGCCACTTGCCTGGCAGGTCTGCTGGCGATTTCCCTCTTGTGGGAGTGAGTGAGCCTTAGCAGACTTTGTTGATAGAATCATTTGTTTTCTGTTTCCCTTTCTCTATGAACAACTCACCAATGTTTAGTTACCTAACAAAAATAAAAATGCTGCAGCTCACTTCCCTGGTCTGTAAGATGGGGAGAGTGTTAATACCCCCCTTGCAGTGTGGGAGGAGTAAGAGTGAAGTTCAAATGTACGGTGAGGTCCAGTGGATAGTCCTTGTCCTTACCCTCCTTCAGGTGATGAGAAAGTGCTTTCGGACGGGACAAAGGGGAAGCAGATGCTGGGCGAAGCCCACGGATGGCAAGGGGTCTACGGCTCCCAGGGGCTCCACACTCTCCCTCCTGCTCAGCTGGCCAGCGTGGGCATGTCTGTCTAACGTAGGTCCCACGCAGGAGGGCACCCAGAGTCCCTGGCTGGCGTGTGCCATCTGCAGAAGAGCCCCTGACCAGATGGGAGACGTGAGGGGAGATGATTGTGAACAGCAGCTGCATCGAGAATGAACAGCTCAATGTGTTAATTTATGGGGTTAGTACATTCCCTTCCTCCCTGGCCCTTCCACCCTCCCCAAGCCGCTGGGAACCGAGGGGCTCAGGTTGTGAGTCCCGTGCTCTTGGGCAGACCTGGGAGCCCCTTGGTGGCAGGGCCCAGAGCCCCCTGTGCTGTGTCCAATTACATTTGGGGAATGGCCTCCACTCCTGAGCAGAAATAGGTCCCAGTCTTTGAGGGCGCTATGGCTCCCACCTCAGCCCCACAGAGACCCTGGGTGGGGACTCATTATGGGACAGAGAGTGGTGGGCTTAGTGACAGGGAGGGCGGTGGGAAGCACCTCACTCCCCCAGTGAACCAAGCGCAGGTAGAGAGATTGGGCAGGGGCTCAGTGCTCTGGCGTTGTCATTAAGGGCTGGCCTGGGGGGTTGTGGAGATGCAGAGGCAGCCAGAGCCTCCTGAGCTCTGCCTGGGCTCCTCTCCCTCCCTCTCCCCCATGCCTACCCCCTACATTGCTAATTTAAAGCAAAGCAAAACAAAGCCCTGGCTTTGCTTTGGAGCTATAAATTGCAGAGCTTTTATCTGTCAACAGCAATGCATCAGACTGGCAGAGGCCCAGCCTGGATCCTGTGGCTGGCACCAGACAGGGGGCCTGAGGCCGAGCTGGCCTTCAGAGCTGGCCCCTGGGGTCTCTCTGAGGACGCTGCCCTTCTTGGGGCAGAGACCAAGAGTTCTTGTGGTCTCAGGACACAGAAGGGTGTTGTTTCATCTAGGAGCAGGAAAGAGATGGGCTAGGGTAGGGGAGACAGGGAAAGAGGGAGAGAAGAGGAGGGAGGAGGAGAGGGAGGGGGAGCAGGAGAGATGGAGAGGGATTGCTAGCAGTTTCTTTCCCCCAGTAGTTATTCTAATGGGTGTAAAGTGGTACCTCACTGCAGGTTTGATTTGTATTTCCATAACAATTAGTGATACTAGACATCTTTTCACGTACTTATTGGCCATTTGTATATTTTCTTTGGAGAAATGTCTATTAATATATTTTGCCAATTTTTGAATTGGATTGTCTGTTTTTTGTTGTTGTTGAGTTTGAGTTCTCTGCATATTTTGGATATTAATCCTTTATCAGATGTACGATTTGCAAATATTTTCTCCCATTCCATGGGGTGCCTTTTTACTCTGTTAATATTGTCTTTTGGTGCACGAAATTTTAAAATTTTCATGAAGTCCGGTTTAGCTATTTTTTGTTTTGTTGCCTGTGCCTTTGGTGTCACGTTGAAGCGATCATTGCCAAATCCAATGTCAAATTGCTCTGGCTAGAACATCCAGTACTATGTTGAATAGAAGTGGCAAAAATGGACATCCTTGTCTTGTTCCTGACCTTAGAAGGAAGGCTTTCGGTCTTTCACCGTTGAGTATGATGTTTGCTCTGGGTGTTTCATATATGACTTCTATTATGTTGAGGTAGTTTTCTTGCATTCCTAATTTGTTGAATGTTTTTATCATGAAAGGGTGTTGAATTTTCTCAAATGCTTTTTCTGCATCAGTGGATATGATCCTGTAGTTTTTTCCTCTTCATTCTTTTAATGTGGTGTATTAACTTGATTTTTGTGTGTTTCACCATCCTTGCATTCCAGGAATTAGTCCTACTTCATCATGGTGTGTAATCCTTTTAATATGCTACTGAATGTGGTTTGCCAGGATTTTGTTGGGGATTTTTGCATCAATGTTCATATGGGATATCACTCTGTGGTTTTCTTTTCTTATAGCATCTTCATCTGGCTTTGGTATCAGCATAATGCTTGGCAGTTACCCTTTTTGCAGAAAGTTGCAGCAGATTATATTTTGCAAGATTCCTGCTTCCTCTGTGTATCAGGTACTTATGAAGTGCTGACTACTTGCAATCTAGTAGCTCATCTAATCCCTAGCTCAAGCCTGCAAGGTAAGGATTATGATTATCCACACTTTGCAGGTGGATATCTTGAAGTTTAGTGGGATAAAGAGCTTTCCTGAGGTCACCGGAGTGGTGAGAGGCAGAGCTGAGATGTAAACCCAGGCCTGTGGGAGACAAAAGCCTGGCCTTTTATTAACCACAATAGTCATTTGATACCAGATGCTTCCCGTCTCCTATCCTGTCTCCCACCCACGTTGCAGACAGGCACCAGGCCGTACTTGGAGGTTGGTCCTCATGCAAGGCCATGCACAGGTAACCGTCTAAATGGTGCCATGCTGTTCAGTTATCCTGACTCTTTACCCATCATAGGGTCTTCCCCCAAATCCCATCACTGCAGAGCAGCGTGGAGCTTCCCTCTGCCCTAAACTAGGTAGTTGGCCTATCCCACACCTGTCCACAGCCGGCCTATTGTACACAGTTGGCAAACTAACCGCCCTGCAGACTGGGGCTTGACTCGGACACAGGGAAACTCTGGTCTCCTTGTGGCACTGTTGAATTCTTCACCACTTGGATTGGCAGAGGCCAAGGCAAGAGGTAGCTCTGACCCCTATTCCTGAGGGCTTCATCTTGTAGATGTGCAGACAGCGCAGGTGGTGAGGTGGGGTGAGCTGGGGGCTGACAGCGTTTGACCACGTGGTCTCTGCTCAGCCCCACAACTCTGGAGCACTATAAAGCAACTCTCTTCACAGCCGCAAGGAAGCTCAGTCTCTCAGGGTCTAGAGAAAATGATACAAGTAGTTGAGAGTCTTCCATTCCCTCTCTTCCCTGCATTCACCTAGCCCGCCTTCCCACATTCCTTTAACTCATTCTGTTTTTCCCCCCTCAGAAACAGGGTCTTGCTCTGTCACTGAGGCTGGAGTGCGGTGGCACGATCATAGCTCAATGCAGCCTCAAACCCCTGGGCTCAGGCCATCCTCCTGCCTCAGTCTCCCGAGTAGCTGGGACTACAGGCGTGCACCATCATGCCTGGCTAATTTTTCATATTTTTTGTAGAGATTGGGTCTAGTTATGTCACCTAGGCTGGTCTCAAACTCCTGGCCTCAAGCAATCCTCCCACCTTGGCCTCCCAAAGTGCTGGAATTACATGCATGAGCTACCACGCCCAACCCATTTAACTCATTCTTTTATAGATCCATTCATCTTCCGTCTGACCTATCCATCCCCACAACCATTCTTCCATATATCCATCTATCTTTCCATTCCTACAACCAATTAGAACCTAGTTCCTCCTTTCCACCATTCCAGTTCTTTTGTATTAATAGATCCATTCTCTACCCATCCATCCATCTATCCTAGCAACCATCTATCCATCCAGCTATTATTTGCTGAGTCAGGAACTGAGGCCCACAGAGGGAGTAAGACACCATCCCTATCATTGAGGAACTCATAGTCTGGTAGGTTGGAAAAATCACATGAACAAAAAATATACTGTTACCTATATACACAAACTGTTGTGGGAGCCCAGAGAACAATGCTTTATCATGCCTGTTGATGGGAAAGTTTCTCTGAGGAGATAATAGAAGGAAGGCTTTGAAGGATGAGTAGGAGTTTGCCAAGTGAGGGGAGAGGTGAAGTTCAGGGTCAGGAAGGGAATTTCAGGCAGAGTGAACACCAGTGAGCTTGGGCTGAGCATGCTGGTGGGGTATGTGAGTCCCGGTGAGTTCAGTTTGACTGTGGGCTCTGTGCATGCTGTGGGGACCTGAAGATAGGCCTGAAGGCAGGGAGGGATCAGATGATAAAAGGCAAAGGGAGGCCAGGGAATCCCCTGAGGCAGGAGATGGACACAGTGCTCCACAAGTATGGGCTGACTATGACAGTGAAGGAGGGGACAGAGGCTGCAGGCTGGCAGACCAGCCAGGAGCCTGTGTGCAGCAAGTGGACAGGCAGCAAGGAGGCTAAGCCCTGCCCGGGTCGAGCAGGAGCTGTGGGGATGGAGGCTCAGAGGCGATTTGGGAGACATGAGAAGAAAGAGACACAATAGCTGGGGAATAGACAAGAGTTTTGATCTGGGTGTTGGTTACACAGGGATCCTCTGTTTATGAAGCATGAATAAGCTAAATACTCATGGTGTGTGCACTATTATATACATAAGTTATATTTTAATTAAAAATATTAAAAAACTGAGTGGGAAACATCAGGGTAGACATTGAAGTTTCTCATTTGAACCTCATCTAGGACACCAAAGTGGCTCTCAGAATTTTTTTTATGGATTGAGAGCTCAGCCCTTAGTTTGGGAGAAAGAAGAGCTAACGTTTGAGCCAGACCTTGAGAATCGGGTAGACTGGGCTAGTAGTCATCATCTTTACTACCATTTATTAAGCTCTTACTATCTTTTGTGGATTGTAAGGCACACTTTTTGTTTTTACATTTTAATGTTTTTGAAACCAAGGATGCATCATACCCCAAAAAATGACATCATAATTAATTAGATTAATTGGTAGTATTTTCTCTTTCTTAGAAGTACTTAAAATTATGTTGTGATCATAATCCACGGAGACTTACATTCAAGAGCTACGATGTCGAGTGCTTGGCTCTCTGCTAAGTGCTGCACGTACATTTCTCACCCAATCTCATGACGTCCTGGGAGTGATCAGCTGTTGTTAGTCCTGTGTCCCGCATTAGGAGTTGAGGCACGCAGTAGGCAGGTCACTTGCTCTAGGTTTCAGAGCTCGTAAGAACGGATTTAGGATTTCAACTTATGCCACATCAGACCCTGGGGAGGACTTTGTGTAGGTCTGGGGCTGGGAGGGTGGTGAGGACTGGGGAGCTAGATCAAGGGCCACCCCCATGGCCCCCACCAGCTTCCCACATTGCCCCTATCACCCAGCTGTTCCTGCTCTGGGCCCTAAACCCTGGGACTCTCTTCCCTCTCCCAGGAGAGCTCTGGCTCTAACTCTGTAGAGCTCTGGCTCTAATATCTCCCCCACAGAGAGAAGGGGATTGCAATGAGATCTCAGGGGCAAGGGGAAGAAATTCTAAGAGCTGGTTTCCCTCACACAATGCAGATTTGCTTAAATGGGCATTAGGATTAGTGCTGGGTTTTGCCTCTCCTGGCAGCCTGGTAATAAACTAATCTCCTCTCTGGCTGCAGGAAGACCCGAATTCCCCTGAAGACGGAGACCGCTTAAGGCTTAGGGGAGCAAAACCTGGAAAGTAATTTTGTTATTGCCCGACCCTGCCCACACCCCTGACACACAGCCTGCAGCTCCTTCCCGGCGTGGCTGCGGCCTTTGATTCCGTTAATGTGTGACATTCACCCAGGCTGCGCGGCTGACAGGCACTCTTGACATTAATACGTGTTCCGTGCGGTCCCTGGAGCTCATAAAAGCTCATTATCAGTTCTGAGCCAGTAAATGCAGTGCGGGCTCAGGTAGGCCCGAGTTCCTCAACGATGCCCCCAGGCAGTAAAGGAGCGACCTCTGCGCCTGCCAAGCCACACACTCCGCCCTTTGTCCAGGGGACTCGCCCTCCCGGGCCACTGGAAAGTGACCAGGAAACCATTCCATAGGCATAGCCCTGCGTTCAGGTTTACAGCCAAGGGAAGGGGCTCCTTCTGCCCTGTGCAGAGGGCACTCCGGCCGGCTTTGGGGGAAGGCAGTTAGTTTGTCAGCACCCACCCACGTGCGGAATGTGCCGGCCTCCGCCCAGCCTTCCCTCTGGGGAGCACCGGGCTTTGGAATTGCAGAAGCATTTCCACACGGAGAAGGGCACCCCGGGCGTCACTGCAGCAAGGCTGTAGTGGCCTGAAATGCAAATACGCCACACAGCCACAGTGGTAAACAACAAATGGCAAATAAATTATGGTGCACACATGCTATGGGACACTGTGCAGCTAGGAAAAGGACTCAGGAAGATTTATATATTTTCACGCTCACAGGTGGACGTGATATCATTGACGAGTGATGCAAGTGACATTGTAGAACATGGTAAGATACCAGTTGTGTAAAATGTCACAGTGTGTGTGTGCCCACATAGGCACATGCTCACACACACACACACACACACACACACACACACACACACATGCACGTGTGCACTCATATGTAATTAGGTAGAATAAACTCTAGAAGGTCTCATTCCAAAGCCTTTGCAGTGGTTCTGTTAAATAGGACACATAGGTGAAGGAGAATGTTCACATTTGTGGTTAAACATGAAAGTTATATATATCTATGTATGTATGTATTTATACTGTAATGAATTCCTCTGCTGTAGCCTCAGTCTGGCTCGTGATGCCTGAGGTCTCCCTGTGCTGACACTACCTGTATGGACATCTGAGCTGAGAGAGCCAGATCAAATGAGGCCACATCCTCCAGCCAAGCCCTGTTTCCCGCCAGTTAGTGGGAGTTCTGGGAACCCCTTCCATGCGTGGGACGCATGGCCTGCCACGTTTAAGAGGTGTGACCTTGGGCAAGTTGTCTAACTCCTCTGAGCTCATCATGGTCCGTGTCGCTGAAGTGGTGGTACTTTCTCACGGGTTGCAGAAGGTATCAGGGTGCTTGTCATTATCACGCAGGACAACATGGAAACTGATCAGGGCTTCCACTGGACAGCCTGTCATCGAGGGCGGAGGGAGTCTGGCAGGGGAGAGATTGGGGAACTGGCTCTCAGCTCCCTGCCCCCTGGCTTAAGTCTTGCTCTTTTGTTTCTCAGCTGTGCGTGTGAGCACGCCAGTCCCTTGGGCCTGGCCTAAGCCTCAGCTGGCAGGTATGTGGCCAGGACATGGTGAATTTGATCCATCTCCGGTGACCTGGGGACGCTTTGTCAAACTGACAGAGGGGAAGGGTGGGGGAGGCTGGAATTCCGGCCCCTGTACTCCAGGGCTAAGTCCTTTTTTTTTTTTTTTTTTTTTTTTTACCACCAAAGACTTCTCCTCTTCTTACTTATCTTTTCATGAATACCAGACCTGGAAAGTATTGGTCTGCCCAAAGAGTCTGCATTCATTAGGCAATGATTAATTCTTTTTCCTATTTTCAAAATCACTTAGAAAGCCTTTTTTCAGCCTGAGAAAACTGGAGTTCCCACACCAAGTTGATAATGTTCTAGCTAGAAGCAAAGAAGCGCGATGTGATGTTTTGATTAGTATGTTCAGTATCATCACACGGATGCCGTACAGGCTCGGGGCTGACTAGGGAAGATGGAAAATAGGCCCCAGTCCCCAGGCGATGCAGACGCCGTCCTGGGGGCCTTTGTGGGGTGGGGGGCTTAGTTCCCGCTTTCTAGCCGTGGGTGCCCTGTCTGACTTCCGCACCTGCAGAGGTGGAAGGAGGGAGGGGAGCCCTCAGGGACCGAGAGCCACGTCTAGACTGGGCCGACCCCCGAAGCTGCGTGCCCCCCGAACCCTTGCCTTTGTGAGATATATTTCTCTCTCTTCTCCCTCTAGAGTCGATCCTGAAGCCGCTGTCAGAAGGAGAGCTCGGGAGAAGCTTGGCATCCGTGGGCTCGGAGGGAGAGACACACGTGGAAAGAGGTACGATTTACGACATGGTGGGGTGGCAGCGTGACTCATTGGAACAACAGGATCTAATCTGCTCTCTCCTCCTCTGCCCTCCAAGCCCACCATTGCTGAGCGAGACGGCTCTCGGCCCCTGCAGATGGGGTGCAGGGCGGGCGAAGGGCAGCTTCACTCTTGTCCCCACCCCCAGGCCTTTGTTCCAGGCTGAGGGCGAAGGGGCCCAGAGCTGATCCAGGAAGTGAGGGTCGATGGGTGGAAGGGAGCAAGCCCTCCAAGGAAGAGCAGTGCTCCTGGGGGCTCCCGGGGGGGCTCAGGGAACCTGTGTCAGGGATCCCCCCATGCCTCCCCTCTCCCCGACCTCGCCCCCCACGCCCACCGTGGTCTTGGGACTGTGGGAAGGAAATAGCTTCCCAGGTGATCCCCACGTCTCACCCCCGACTCTCTCTTGGATAAAGTCTAAATCCACAAGGACTGGGGTTAGTCACCACATTGCATGATGACATTGAGAGTGGAAAGGACGTGGTCACTTCTGAGGCTCTGGGAAGCCCTTTTTGGGCTGCTCACGACCCCAGGGCTGGGTGGCCTCCCAGAAGCGTCCCAAGTGGAGAGCTAGGACGTCATCCGTCCTCTGGGCAGCCCCGGCCAGCAGCGTGTCTTATAAGTCACTTTCCTCGTGGGGCCTCATATTCCTCATTTGTAAAATGCAGCAGCCATGAGTGGAATCTCTGTTCCAGTCCTCACGTCCTCCTCCGTTTCTGAGATCCCAAGACCAGGGCTGAACTAGAGGAAGGGACAGGTGGGAAGGTGGGAAGGCAGTAGAGAGGAGAGGCGCTTTGAAACTCTAAGGAGATCCGAGATCCCATTGCCCATCTTAGGCAAAGGAGATGGCTCAGGGGCTGGGGTAATCCCAGGGTCTGAGGTGCAGAGGGACCTGGGCTTGAGTCCCTGCTAACCAGAGCAGCAAACTAACAAGCACGACTGAGCGCTTCCCATGCCAGGTGTAGTGTGAAGCACACTCTTGCGTCATCCCATTCTGTCCTCTGAACCCCCTGTGACCTTGGCTCTATTATCACCTCCATTTTAGAGAAGAGAAACCTGGGCCTCAGAGATGCTAATGAGTTGCCCAAAGTCACACAGCACTGAGTAATGTATCCCAGATTTAAAGCCACTGCCTGAACTGCCCTACTGTGTGTGTGTCTTTTGCTTACTAAGTCTGTGATTTGAAGCTTAAGGTTAAAAATAACCTGTTGACCAGATCCAAAGTTTCAGTTCCCGAAAAAACATAAAAATGGCTTGTTTTCCTTGTCCTGGATTTTTTTTTTTTAAACTTTGGGCTTTTCATAAAATCCCTGTGGGTCTTGGTTTTCTGCTCTCTACAATGGGAAGGTAGCATCGATTCACGGGCTGTGCTGGGGAAGAGACGAGGTGGGGACTCAGGAAGCTCCCCACACTGTCCCTGGTCTGTGCCCCCACACGCACCCCTCCTGGCCTCCCCCAGGGGCTGCCGTCAGGGCAGGTGGGGCGTGCAGATTGTGAAGTCTGCGGCACTAATGGCATTTCTGTTTCGGCTGCCCCTGGTGCCCGTGGTGGAAAGCACTCGGCCACTTTCTAAGTCACTGATCTGATAGGTCGCTCTCCCTTTCCGAGTGTGGCCCTGGCTGCCCGAGGTTATTTTAGGCTGGATGCAAGACAGGGTGGCTGGTTCCCAGGGGCAGATAACGCAGGGCCAGGCCGAGGCCTCGGTGGGCAGCGTTGGAGGAGTGGCGAGGCGGACGGCCGTGGGGGCTGGCCCGCACGGACAGCGTCTGTGCCCTGCGGCTCACCCCACCAGCTGTCCCAGCTGTAATCTTAATTGTAAACCTCCTGGCTGTGACTGCCCTGGTCCCCACAGGAAGCGATGGCCTTATCGCAGAGCCTGGCTCCTGCCTGGTTTTCTTAATCTGGAGAAGGCGCTGAAGTGAGTCGGAAAAAGCTTCATGTCCCCAGCACCTTTCTTCTCGGGGGTTTCTCCATCAGGGGAAGCCGTGAGCCTCAGTGTATGTGAAGAAAGAATCTGTCTAAGTGCAGAGAAAAGCAGCAGGGGTGCTGTTGTTCTTGGTTTGCCTTCAGGAGGGGAGCCCAGGGAGCAGAGTGAGTTAGCCTTGCCCCTCTTATTAGCCAGGAAACAGGTAAATGTTATTGAGTCACAGGGACAGTGTAAAGATGGCCATAAGGCAACAGACAGAGGCAGGTGCTGTCCTGAAAAAGGTTTGCTGGGGTTTGGGAGCCAGAAGGGTGGAGGCTGAGGCCCAGCTCTGCCTTTCAGTAGCTGTCTGGCTCTAGGCGGGTGACTTGGTCCCCCACAGCCTCAGTTTTCTCATCTGTAAGATGGGCTAATA
>CM052438.1:167294981-167315053 GCA_028533085.1 Varecia variegata
GTGTGGCCTTGGCCAAATCTCTCGACCTCTCTGAACACCCTCATTGCCTCCTTAAGGTGGACCAATATTCTCTACTTGCTCACACATGAGGTTGGGTGAGGGTCCATGCAAACAGTGGAAGGGGCTAAAAGGCAGTTGAATGCATGATGCAGTCTCCACCCCAGAGTTCCTGCCCATGGTTGTCAGGATCTGGTGCCCTCTTGATGTCTTGCCCACCTTTCTCTGGGCAGACTCTGGCCTGTATTCAACACATTCATAGTTCAGCCCTGGAGCCAGAGGCCAGAGCTCCAGCCGTGTTCTGACCCCAGGCAAGGTGGGTGGGATCATCACCTCCCTCAGAACAGACCTTTTGCTTCTGTCCGCACAGCTGGAGATGGTGTCGATGGTGTTCCGGGTCCAGTGACCCCTCACATTGGGGGATTCAGGATCACCACCGCTTGTTGGCCAGGTAGAGAAGGGAGCCACTGTTGCTATGTAGCCCACATTTGCCATCTGGTATTTATAAAGCATAAAGCAGTTTAACCCAAGAGGGAGAGCGGAGCTTTGGCACTAGATGAATTTCAGGGCTATTTCTTCGCTCGTTATTATCTCGGGCAAATGAACTGAGTTTATTATCCAGTTAGATGAAGACAGTCAGAGACAATTGCAGGCTTCGTGGTGAAGATTAAATGAGGTGATGGATGTCATGCCTGTAACCCGTTGCCTGGGAAGGAGTCAACATTCCCGAAACGGTGGACGTCATTACCATTGTCATCCGCAAGCTGTCCTGCGTTGTTCTCCACTTCTGACACCAGGGACTCGGGCCCTGAGCTTCGGCCTAGGAAGGGGCAGCTGCCCCTGGCCCCATCCCTCTTGCTGGCTCCCCCCTGCTCTGTGCTGGGATGTGTGCGTGAGGGGACAGAGTGACAGGTTATCAGGACCCTATGTTCCTGCTCACTCAGCTCTGCGCCTGCCAGACTCTTCTGGCCTCGCACCAGCCCTGTGCCCACCTGTAACTCACAACAGCCCCTGGCCCTTTTCTGCCTTTCTTAGGTAATTTTTATCTGGAACCTTCTTTTTTTCTTTTTCAATTTCTGTTCTAAATTTACTCAAGAAGCTTCATGCCAGGGCCACACACCCACTGGCTAAGCCAGTGGAGTTTTCCCCTCAGAGATTCCCTAGTTCCCTGACGTGTTGACGTGACAGCCAGCCAGACAGACCCATTTGCTCTGCGGGCGACTGCGTGTTGACACCATGGAGCGATAATGATAAGACTTCACCTTCCGCAGCTAAAGAATGAGCAAGTCACTGCTTTTTCTGTTCATGCAGCAAAAATTAGCGGAAAGCCCTCCTAGGAGGCCTTAGTATTGTTTTTTCCATAATGACATATCTCTACATTGTGAATCACAGCTGGAGAAGAACTTTCAAACATTCAGATATGGCCAAGAGGGGAGGAATGCCATTTGCAAATGCACTGTCAGCATCAGAGAGGGGAAGTGAGTAGCCCGAGGTCACACAGCTACTAAATAGTAGAGACAGGCCTAGTCTGTGAGTCTTCTGACCTGGTCTGCTGCACCCAGCTGCCTCCTTTTTTAGTTAAAGGGGAAAACAGTGTATTTTAATTAATAGCCTACAAATAAAGGGAAAAGGCTAGATTTGCTGGCTGCTGTATTTTATTTCCTGCCCGGAGCAGCTGATACGAGAGAAAATGAACAGTCCCGTTCCTTGTGCTTTGGAGTTTGCAAAGGGGTCTCCCTCTCTGGGCAGGGCAGAGCCCAGGAAGGAAGGGCACCATGGGATCGAGGAAGAAGAATGGGCTCTGGACTCTGAAGCTTGTTTTTTTTTTTTTTAAATAAGTCTTATCACAGCGGAACTGAGGGAACGTGAAAAGTTCCCGTGTGCCCGTTGCTCCCAGACATGAACAGCCTCCCCCGCGGGCGACGTCCTGCGTCAGAGTGGAAGGTGTATTGCAGTCCGTGAACCTGCACGGACACGTCACCTTCCCCCAAACTCTGTGGTTTACAGCAGGGTTCACGCTTGGTATTGTTTGTTCTATGGGTTTGGACAAACGTACAAGGACATGTATCCATCACTGTAGTTTCACACAGAAGAGTTTCACTGCCCTGAAAGTCCTCTGTGCTCTGCCCACTCATCGGTCCCTCTCTAACCCCCAGCAACCAAATGGTCTTTTCACTGTCTCCGTAGTGTTGCCTTTTCCAGGATGTCGTACAGTTGGAGTCATCTGGTGTGTAGCCTTTTCAGGTTGGCTTCTTGCACTTAGTAATACGCATTTAAGGTTTCTCCATCTCTTTTCATGGCTTGATAGCTCATTTCTGGTTTTTTTTTTTTTACTTTTTTTATTATGATAAAATATACATAACGAAATTCACTATCTTTGCAACAATTTTTAAGTTCAGTGGTATTAAATACATTCACATCCAGAACTTTTTTCATATGGCAAAACTGAAACTCTCTGCCCATTAAACAATAACTCTCCGTTCTTCCCCCTACCCCCAGCCCCTGGCAACCACCATTCTCCTTTCTGTCTCTATGATTTTGACTACTCTATATATCTCATATGAGTGGAATCATACAGTATTTATCTTTTTGTGACTGACTTATTTCACCTAGCATAATGTCCTCAAGGTCCCTCTGTGTTGTAGCGTATGCCAGAATTTCATTCTTTTGTAAGGTTGAATAATATCCCATTTGTGTGTGTATATATACCATATTTTGCTATTCATTCATGCATTGGTGGGCACTTGGGTTGCTTCCACATTTTAGAGATTGTGAATAGTGCTGCCAAGCTCATTTCTTTTTAGTGCCAAATAACACTCCATTGTTCCACAGTTCACTTAGCCATTCACCTACTGAAGGACATGTCGTTGTTTCCAAGTTTGGGCAATTATGGATAAAGCTGCTTTAAACATTGATGTGGACATGAGTTTTCAACTCATTGGGGTAAATACCAAGGAGCACGATTGCTGGATTGTGTGGTAAAAGTATGTATGTTTATTTTTGTGAAAAACTGACAAACTGTCTTCCAAAGTGGCTGTTTCATTTTGCATTCCCACCAGCAGTGTGAGGGTCCTTGTTGCTCCACATCCTCATTTGGTGTTAGTATTTTGGATTTGGGCCATTCTGACAGGTGTGTGGTGCAATTCCCTAATGACCTATATGCTGAGCATCCTTTCATATGCTTATTGCCATCTCTGTGTTTTCTTTGGTGAGGTGTCTATGATTCAGGTCTTTTGCCATTTTTTAAATTGGGTTGTTTGTTTTTTTATTGTTGAGTTTTGTGAAGTCTTTATATATTTTGGATAATAGTCCTTTGTCAGATATGTCCCAGTCTATAGCTTGTCTTCTCATTCTCTTGATAATGTCTTTCATAGAGCACAGGTTTTTAACTTTATTGAAGTTCAGCTTATCAATTATTTCTTCCATAGATCATGCCTTTGGTGTTGAGTATGTCATGGCCATACTCAAAGTCATCTAGATTTTCTCCTATTTTATCTTCTAGAGGTTTTATAGTTTTGCATTTTATATTTAGGTCTATGATCCATTTTGGGTTAATTTTTGTGGAGGATGCAAGGTCTGTGTCTAGATTCTTTTTTTTGCATGTAAATGTCCAGTTAGTATGCCAGCACCATTTGTTGAAAAGATTATCTTTTTTCCATTGTATTGCCTTTGCTCTTTTGTCAAAGACCAGTTGACTATATTAATGTGGATCTATTTCTGGACTCTCTATTCTGTTCCATTTATCTATTTGTCCATACTTTTGCCAATACTACATGTTGTAATTACTGTAGCTTTATAGTAAGCCTTAAAGCTGTGTAGTGTCAGTCCTCCAACTCTGTTCTTTTCTTTTAATATTGTGTTGGCCATTTTGGCTTTTTTTTTTTTTTTTGCCTCTCCATATGAACTTTAGAATCAGTTTACTGATATACATGAAACAACTTTTGTTTAGACTTGTTTGTGTTAAATCTATATATCAAGTTGAGAAGAACTGACATCTTGACAATATTGAGCATTTCTATCTTTGAACATCAAATGTCTCTCCATTTCGTTAGTTCTCTGACTTCTTCATCACAGTTTTGTAGTTTTCCTTATATAGATTTTGTACATGTTTTGTGAAATTTATACCTTAGTATTTCATTTCCTTGGGTGCTAATAGAAATGGTTTTGTGTTTTTAATTTCAAATTCTACTTGCTCATTGCTGATATATAGGAAAGCAATTGAATTTTGTATATTAACTTTGTATCGCACAACCTTGCTATAATTGCTTATTTGTTCCAGAATTCTTTTTGTCATTTCTTTCAGATTTTCTACCTAGGTAATCATGTCATCTGCAAACAAAGACAGTTTTACTTCTTCCTTCCCAATCTGTATACCTGTTTTCCATTTTCTTGTTTTGTTGCATTAGCTAGGACTTCTAGTATGATGTTAAAAATTGGTGGTGAGAAGGAAAATCCTTGCCTTGTTCCTAATCTTAGTGGGAAAGCTTCAGATTTCTCACCATCAAGTATGATGTTAGCTATAGGTGTTTTGTAGAGGCTCTTTATCAAGGTAAGGAAAGTCCCCTCTGTTCCTATTTTGCTGAGACTTTTTATCACGAATAGGTAGTGGATTTTGTCAGATGCTTTTTCTGCATCTATTGATATGATCATGTGATTTTTCTTCATTAGGTTGTTGATGTGATGGATTACATTATTTGATTTTTGAATATTGAACCAGTCTTGCATAGCTGGAATAAATCTCACTTGGTCATAGTATATAATTCTTTCTATACATTGTTGGATTTGATTTGTTAATATTTGTTGAGGATTTTTGCATTTATATTCATGAGAGATATCGGCCTGTAGTTTTCTTTTCTTGTACTTCTTTTTCTGGTTTGGGTATCAGTATAATGCTGGCCTCATAGAATAAGTTAGGAAGTATTCACTCTGCTTCTGTATTCTGGAAGAGATTGTTGAGAATTGGTATAATTTCTCCCTTAAATGTATGGGAGAAATGAACCCATCCAGGCCTGATGCTTTCTGCTTTGAAAGGATTTTAATTATTGATTCAATTTCTTTAATAGATACAAGCCTATTCAGATTGTCAATTTCTTTTTGTGTGAATTTTGGCTGATTGTGTCTTTCCATTTCATCTGAGTTATCAAATTTGTGGGCATAGAGTTGTTCATAGTATTTCATTATTATCCTTTCAACATCCATGGGAATTGTGGTGATGTCCCCTTTTTCATTTCCATTATTAATAATTTGTATCTTCTTTCTTTTTTTTTTTTTCCCTTGGTTAGCATGGCTAAAGGTTGATTGATTTTATAAATTTTTTCAAAGAAACAACTTTTGGTTTTATTGATTTTTCTGTATTGAGTTCCTGTTTTTTGGAGCCTATGTTTCAATCATAGCTCTAACACTAAGTATCTGACGGATCTTGGGGTAAATATCTTTTATTTTATGAATCTCAGTTTCCACATCTGCAGAATGGGTGTGGGGATAATGACACCTGGCACAGAATTGGTTTGAGGGCAAATGTCAAATGTGAGTACACATTTATTTACTCAGCAAATATTTGTCGAGCCCCTACTATGTACCAGGCAATGTTCTATATGCTAAGAATATCATTGTGAATAAAATAATAAAGTCCCTGCCCTCATGGAGCTTGTCTTCTAGTTGGGGGAGACAGAAACCAAACAAACAAATTGAATGTCAGACAGTATTAAGTGTGTGAAGTTCAATAGTGAGAGGAAGGGGCCTGGAGTGTCTGGGGGTTGCTATTTTGGATAGTGGGTATTGGGAAGGCCTTCCTGATCAGAGGTCATTCAAACTGAGACCTGAAGGCAGTGAGGAACAAGTCTTGACATTATCTGGGGAAAGAGCCTTCCTGTTTGAGGGAACAGCAAGAATAAGGGGCATTAGGCCGCCAGGTCAGGAGGCAAAGGTGCTAGAGCAAGGATAGCGTGGATGGAGAGGAAGCCAGGAAGGAACGGAGGCCCAGCCCTTAGGGTGCTGCTGGCCAAGGTAAAGACTTTGGATTTTGATTCTAAATGAGCAAGGAAGAGACAGGATCAAATTTACATTTTACTAAGATCACTCTGGCTACTGGATGGAGACCAGACTGCAGGTGGCAGGGAGACCAAGACTGATTTTAGAATCCATGCAAGAGGCAAGGTGGATTGGAAGGGTGACATGGTGGCAGAGGTGCAGAGACGCCACAACATGCAGAATCTATTCTGAAAACAGAGCTGATGGGACTCACTGATGGGTAGGATGGGGTGGGAGAAAGAGGAGTGAAGGATGACCACAGTTTTTGTCCTGCAATGGGGGAGACTGGGGCGGGCTTTGGCAGAGGGTGGAGTCTGTTGGGGCATTTTAAGTTGAGATGCCTATTGGCCACTCACGTGGAGGTGGAGAGTAGATGACGGAGATATGCATCCGGAGTTTCGGGGTGAGGTCGGGGCTGGGGCTGGCTCTCCAACTTGAAAGCCATCAGCTCATGGACAATATTTCAAACCTTTGGCCTTATTGATCACCCAAGGAGTAGGTATAGATGCAAAAGATGATGGGGGACTGAGCCACTATCAAGGGCAGTTGAACGTTGTTTGAGAAAATTCTGGTACATGCTGGAAATGAAGCGTGCACCTTTGGTCAGGGGCAAGGGTGAGGGGCTTGAGGATGGGGACAGAAATGAAGCTCTGTGCCTTGCTCCAAGGTCTGTCTAGACCTTCCAGTGTCTTTGTTAGTTCATTCATTCATTCACTGAAGCCAAAACATTTATTAAATGTTGCCTGTGCCCCAAGCACAAAGCTGTTTATTTCTGGGCTCCTGAGGGAAGAGCCACTTAGTGCCTGCCCTGAAGGAGGGTGCCGTTCAGTTGTTGATGCTCGACATAAAACGTACCAGGTGCATCAGGGGCATTCCTAGGCGTATTAGACAGATTTCCCAAAGAAACAGGGCTGACAGAATATGCAGTTGGCCCTCTGTATCTGTGGGTTCCGCATCCATGGATTTCGCCAACTTCAGATCAAGTTGGTATTTTGGAAAAAAAAATAATACAAGAAACTCAATGCAGTATAACAACTATTTACATGGCATTTGCATTATATTTGGTATCATAAGTAATCTAGAGATGATTTAAAGTATATGGGAGAATGTGTAGGTTACATACAAATAGTGAGCCATAGTATATCAGGGACTTGGCATTAATGGATTTTGGTATCCTAGGGTGTTCTGGAACCAACAGATGGATACCCCCATGGATACCAAGGGATGACTTGTATATATGAAGATATTTATTATAAGGAATTGGCTCATGTGGCTATAGAGGCTGAGAAGCCCTAAGCCCTGCAGTTGATAGGTTTGAGACTGGGGAGAACCAGTGGTGTAAGTTCTAGTGCAAGGACAGGAGAAGACCAGTGCTCCAGCTCAGGAAGTCCGTCCAGGGAAGTGCTCTTTTACTCAGCCTTTTTGTTCTACTCAGGTCTTCAGTTGATTGGATGAGGCCCCCCACATTCCCAGGGCTCTCTTCTTTTCCTGTTCTACCCGTTCAAATGTTAATCTCATCTGGAAACATCCTCAGGCTCACACCCAGAATAATGTTTGACCAAATGTCTGGGCACCCCATGGTCCAGTCAAGTAGACACATAAAATTAACTATCACTGCAGGGTATGTGATACCTGGGGAAGAAGATTTCTAAATACCTGCCTCCCCTATACAACCAAACTGTTTTCAGTAATAATGATGAAATAAAATCAGTTATCATAATGGCCAGAAAAGAAATGCAGACAGTGAAACTTTTAGTGAACTCCATATGTATAACCAGGCCCGTAATTAAACACATTAGGACGCCAAGAAAGGAAAAAAATAATGGGTTAACACATTTTAATTACATCAAAGGATACTTTGACAAAAGAGAAAAAAAATACAAAGAAACTTCCGATTGTGAACTCCGCAAAGTCCAGAGAGTGATTGGCACAGGGAACGGCGGCATTGGCAGTAACCCAGTTTCTGTGTTCTTGTCCTTGCAGTTGCAGTGCTATTATTTATTTGAAATCTGTTGTTTTAGCGCAGGGATACCTAGTCCCACAGGGGTGGAGACTCGAACTGCCCGCAGAGAGAACCGAATCTTGATTCTCTGAGTGTGTGTCGCAGAATCTGCACGCGTTGGCATCTGACTGAACAAGTAGGTGCTCTCTGAATTCACATCCATGCAAACACAATGTGTTTTTAAAGGCTAAGTAATAAAAAAGTGCTCGTTTGAAGCCTACACACATTATTAAAACTCATCAGTGACTGCAGCCATTGTTTAGAACTTAGATCACCAAAAGATCTTTTTCAAAGCAGAATGTTTTATCACCGACATTGTTTAGAACTGTCAGCTTTTAGTGGTTTTTAGGTTTGTTTTTAAATTCCCTACAGGCAGTTCATCCCCTTGTTGCCACCTCTCTGGAAGGACAGCCCCCCTTCCCCTGGCACCCCGACAGCGCCCTGGCACGCCCACAGAGAGATGCTTCCAGGAGGCAGTTGTTGGGGGAGGGGGGCTGGACCTTGGTCGCAGGGTCGAGGAGACCCTGTGGCCGAGTCCTGCAATAGGACCAGGTAGGTTCCAGGTGGAACAGAGGGAGGCAGGACAGAGCCTGGCGTCCTGGGGACCCCTGGTGTCCTGGGGGACCCCCAAGTCAGTACATATTTGTCTACAGTCCCTGAAAGCCACCAGGGTTCCAGCACCATCTGTGTGCCGTGCCTAGTGTTATGGGGAGCCGGGCACTGAGGGCTTCGTCCTCAGAGTGGCACGGAGCCACTGTCCCCACGCCTGAGAGGGCCTGTGAGGCTGCGCTCCTCTCGGGGAGGTGGTCTGCCCTCCTCAGTGGGTCCCCGCCTGCCCTCCCTCCCTCTCCATCCCTTTGCCTTTCCACAGTGCAGTCTGGAGGCAGCTGTTCTAATTAAAAATCTCATAAATGCCAGGAGATAAGGATCCAGGGATTTTGTTTTTTATTTCTGCTGAGACTCCCCAGAGGGTCTCTTTGGTAGGAAAGGTCCCTTTGGACCTGAGATTTTATCCTAGGCTTCAAAGACAGGGCTTCTTAGGAACAGGACATCTGTTTAAACTGAACTTGAACCGAGAGGCAGGCGTGTCCCGTGGGAGAGGAGGGGGCACAGCCTGAGGGTGTGGAATCTGCTTTCTGTCTCTGGGGAAAGCTCCCCAGGCTTGTTCCTACGTCCTGCGTCCCCACACTGGGCAATGGCTCTCAGTAAACGCAGAGGACGTGATAGCAAGGGACCGCGAGACAGTGGCCAGGCTTTGAGCCGCCTGCTGTCCACAGAGCATCCAGGCCCATGACCTCAAAGCCTTCCCCACCTGGGAGAGGTGGCAAGGAGACCCACAGCAACAGAGCTGGCTCCTGCTTGGGAGGTCCCAGTGGTCCTCAGAAGTCTCTATGCAGTTGGGGACTGCCCAGCTCTCCACGGTTATGCTAACAGAGCCCCCTTCACCCTCCCCACTCCCTCCCTTTCCTCTTTTCTTCTCCCCTCAGTCATTCACGGAGCATCCACTGGGTTCAGAGAGTAAAAACTCCCAATCCCTGACCTCCAAGTGCTCGCAGTCGGATACAGCCACCAGGTCACTCTCAAAAGCTGAGACAAGTTGAGCACTTTGGTTGTGTGTGTGCAGCTGTTAAATTGTTAAGACAACAAAGCAACAATTCAGAGAGCTTGGAAAATGGAGGGAAAAGAAATCATTCACTTCCTCTCTCAGGACAAGAGGCTCTCTCGTTTCCTGCTTTTGTTCACACTTAGGCACGTGTTCGACAGTTGCCACCAGAAAGTCAGTTCAGTGTGGCTTCCTGCTCTCCTCTGTCCCCCTTCCCGGGCGTCCCAGGGCTGGAGGGCCCCTGCTGTCAGACATGCAGCTGGGGGGCCTCCTGTGTCCACTGTCACCTGCGTGCCCTGGGATGGGGGCCAGGTCTAGCCAATAAAATTACGGTCTGCCCAGCTAAATTTGAACTTCCTGTAGACCGACCATGAATCAATTCTTACTAAAAGTCTGCCCCATGTAGTATTTGTTCCACGTCCTATTTGGGGCATTAACTAAAAGATTATTTGTTGTTTACCTGAAATTCAAACTTAACTGGGCCTCCTGCATTTTATCTGGCAACTCTATGCGTGGGTATCTTTTCCCATGTGTGTGGTCAACGCCGCTTTATTTAATGGTGGAGAAAACTATCTGGCTGATATGTTTCCTTTCATGAGAAATGCTTTCCCTAACTCGAATCTCTCCTGTTTTTTGACCACACCTCTGTACTGCTCTGCAGTTTAGCATATTTGGAGGTCACTGCATCCCGGTGGGTCCCCTCTAGGTACCCCATCCCCAGCCTCCTTCTGAGCCTCCAGTGGCTTTAGATCACTGGTTTACTCCGTCTAGGGGGCGAGAGGGATAGTGGGAGGTGTGACTTAGCAGTCCCTCTCCTGCCTCTTGGGGGCTGCTTCCTCCAGCGTGCACCAGCATCTTAGGCAGGATGGACACAGGAATTGTGTCCTTGCCGTGTTGGAGGGAGCAAGGGTTTAAGGATGTTGGTCCAGGCTGCAAACCCATAGAGGTTGATGACATCTTTCTTTCCATCAGTGAACTTACTTTTCATGCCAAGGCAGCTTCAGGGTGATAAAAATATAAAGCGAAGTGGCAGACAGTAAAAAGAAAAAAAAAAGTGATTGGAAGCTGGGAAGACAGGGTGTTGCCTTGTGGTTAAATGGATTTTCTGTTTAACTGAGGGTTAAGTAGAAAACTCATTTTGATTCAACCTCTGTTGCTGCCAATCTCTCTAAAACGTATTAGCCAGCTCCCTGGTTTTCCTAAGTGCACCATAATGACCATAATTGAATCTGTTCGCTGGCGAAGGATCCTGTGGGGTGTCCAGGCGCACTGTTGTAAATGTCAATCCTCGCCGTGCAGCCCTGCGTTCAGGCTCTAGAGCCGGAGTGGGGCTGGCGTGCTCTGCCGTGGCCCTTCCCATCCGCTGCCATCTCATTCTGTCTGCCCAGCGACCCTGGGCTGGCGCTCAGGAAGGGAAGTAATAAGACCATTGCATGGATGTGGAAACTGATGGCCACCTGGTGAAGGACTTGTCCAGGTCACATCTGGCTGTTGGGGCGCTGGGCCTGAAGCCAGCAGAGCTGGCTGTGGTGTTGGCCCTGATTTATATCCTGCTGCTCACTTGCTGGCTGGGAGACCATTATTAAGCTTCACGAGCCTTCGTTTGTGCATCTGTGCATTGGGCACGATAACCTTTCCTTGCAGAGCTGCTGCTGGAGTGAGGTAAGGGTGTAGGTGCACCGCACACCAGGGCCTTCATATGTTTAAAGGCATATATGTAAAAAAGCACCTCTCCCTAAAATGAAACCACACACACCAGTCCTGGGACCTTGTATTTGGCTTCTCTCCATTCAGCTGCGCTTCCTCCTCTGAGCACCGGCGTTTTACACGCAGACCCTGGAGCCAGAATGTCTGGGTTTGAGCCCTGACTCCACCCCCAACACCATGTGTGACTCCAGTTCTGGGCCTCAGTTTCCCACCTATAAGGTTGGGATCATAATAATAACCCCCTCCGAGGGCTACCAGGAGGCTTCAAAGGACGGGAGCTAAGGAAACGCTATGTTGGGGTTTGCCATTGTCATTCTGGGATTTGGTTGAGTCCAGGCTAAGCAAGCTTCTCTGGATTTGGTTCATATTCTGAGCATTTTAATGGGATTGGGCTGTGGGCCTAAGCTCCCTGTTAGTGTCCCAGGAGTTTTCATGGGCAGCCTGGGGAGGAGGAACGAAGGAAAGACACCCCCTCTCTTGGGCAGGCTTGAGGCCACCTCGTCTGGCCGCTGGGCTGCTGGGTTAGCATCTCCCTGGGTCCTGCAAGCCAGTCTGCTTCAGCTCCTGGTGACCTGCACCAACTCCTGCCGAGCCACTGCCTCGCTCTCCAGCTCACCCACTTCCGGGCACCCCCTGGGACTCTGCGGGGATGGGCAGGTTGCAGTTCAGTAAATAGTCACTCTGATATTTTAGGAGAGGAACAACAGCCTGTGTGCATAGCCCCTGGGTAGGGCTGGTTTATTTATGCGTTTATCTTTAATGGGAAGGCTGAGAGAAATTGCATGGTTTGTGAATATTTACAGGCAAATTACTACAGGGAGGAAATGAATTCATTCTCTCTCCTCTCCCACTGTTAATAGATCACACTGTGGTTCCCTGAGGCCTGCCTCCCACACCCTCCCTTCTCTTTCTTGTAATTCCTTGTAGTCTTTATGCCAGCTCCAGGAGGGGTGTCTGGGTAGACATGCCAATGTAATTTACGATGCATTTATCGAGTGCCTACTGTATGCCAAGCCCTGGTTCAGGGGCTGGAGGTATCGAGGTAGGCACCACGTGCATGGGTTCTGTCTGCTCGGCAGGGGCGATGCCACTTGTTTGGGGCCTTAAAGGATCTTTATTTCCTCAGCAGAAAGGGCACCCCAGGCAGAGGGTCAGGCACAAGCGAAGCCTTGGCGGGGTGAGCAGATGGGAGTCACTGGGGGGGCAATGAGTCTCTGGTGTGGTTGGAGCACCCCTGGGAGGACAGAGGGGGAGGTAGAGCCAGAAATGGAGGCTGGGCCCAATTCTTTCCATTTTTGAGCTGAGGAAAGCAGGTGTGGAGAAGAGAGCCACTGTCCAGGTTGCCCAGTTCCTACAGGTGCCAGGCTGAGCACACCTCCAGTTTAAGGCCCCGAGTTAGCAAATAACAGCCTCATCTGGGGCAAGGGGAGTTTCTCCCTCATCTCCCCTTTCCTTGGGGCCAGGCTGCTGGGCTGCCCTCCTCCCTCCCGTCTCCTGGCAGGCATCACTAATCAGCTGTGGCCCTTTCGGGAAAGCCCGAGAGGCAGGCACTACCAGTCGATTCAAGCCAGCCCTCCAGGAGGAAGGCAGAGGACACACAGCTGCACCTCAGGGCAGACGGCAATGGATTTGTGATGAGGAAATTGCTTTTTCTCTTGGGGCCTCAGTTTCCTCACCTGTAAAATGGGGAGAGGGATGGCTCACTTGATCTCTAAGGATCTTCCCAGTGCCAGCCAGCCAGCATTTGTTAACCCAGGCATTTGTTCATTCTGCAGAGCATTATGTGCACCTACTCTGGCTGGCGCTGGGGGGGGGGGCCTGGGAAAACCCTAGTGGTCCAGACAGCAGGGACCTGGCCTCGAAGCCGACGGCCCTGGTGGTCTGTGGATCTTAGGGCCTCAAGTGTTGAGGTCAGCTGAGACCAAGGGCAGGGCTGGCCTTGACTCTTCCAGACAGATGGAAGCTGGTGCAGCCACCTGTCCAGTGGCTGGAGGGCCCGGGATCCCTTGGAACATCAGTCTTGGTCTCTGGGCCCACACTTCAGGCATCATCCCAGAGGATAAGATGCCACCAGGTTCAGCCTAGGCTCCAGGTCCTGCTGAGCCAAGGGAGGAGCTGGTGTGGCCACTGGAGACCCTGTGAGGGCCTCAGGCCAAGTGTGTCTGTCATGGGAACCTGCCCCAGGGTTGATCTCTGGGCCCTTCTCAGCAGGGGAGAGTCCTCCATCCTGCTTCTCGGCTCACCTGCTCCTCCTCAGCCCTTCCTCCCCACCCTGCACTGGTTCTGAGTGTGCCCATGGCTGTTGGTGGCGGCCCCCTATGGGCTGTGATCTCAGTTTACCCCAGGTCACGGGAGGTGGGAGCAGCCCGTTACCCTCAGGATTCTGAAGTGGGGCCAGGGAGAGACTAGAAACAGTCTTGGGACTCCTCAGGCCCGGATGCTCTCAGATGCTGATGAAAACACAAGCGCCTTTTTGTATTCAGTGAGGGCCCTCCCTGAGCTGCTGTGGGCAGGAGGCAAAGGGGCAGGGCAGCCTGTGTCAGACCCTGGGGAAGGCTAATGCGGGTGGGTGGCCACTTTCTAGGCTGGGAGCCTTCAGGACCAAAGCTGTGGCTGAAATCTGTCAGCCCCATGGAGAAAATGGAGCCACCACCATGGCCTTGTTTGACATAGACTGTCTTCAACTGCTAATGGGTGCACACACGGCTGCTCGCTGTGCCTTCATGCTCACCTTCCCATGCACACACCTATGCACACCTATATACACACCTGCACACGGCTACCCATATGCCTGTGCACACCTACACACATACCTGTGCACATACCTACCCACATCCCTGTGCATACCTGTGCATGCACCTGTGCACAGTCACAGACACATGCACACACCCATCCATGCAAACACCTTCACACCCCTCACATACCTCTCCTACACACCCCCTGCTCACACTTACCCACCCACACATCCTTCCATATACACCCTCCTTCCTTCAGACAGTTTCCTTCACTCCAAACATACGTCCTCCCCACCTCTCCCCACTGTCTGTGCCGCACACACACGGCCTTTCTCAAGCTGCAGCCGAGCTTTTGGATGACCTTTCTTGTTTCTCAGCTCCGGGCCTACAGACCCCTGGACCACCTGGGCCCCTTACCTGGATGCCAGGGCCAGCAGGGGCTCCAGGGAGGGCAGGAAGGTTGAGTCAGAGAATAATCTGAGCCCAACTCAGGTGCCCTCTGAGGCTGGGTGCCTTTCCCGACTCCTCCTGTTTCATACCTCCCTCCCTCCATCATTCATTCATTCATTCTTCTACTCATTCATTCATTCCAGCACATATGGGTAGCAGCAGTTCAGACAAAAACGTGGCCTTCGCCCTGCGGAGCTTCCCTTTTCATTATAGTCCACTGACTAAATTATTTTCTTCATGGTTCTGAGGTTTGTTAAGGAAAAAAATGACATCGGGGCTTCCTACTTGTTTTTGGAACCAGAAGCTTTGGAAGTCAGTCTCTGGCACTTGCTTGCTGTGTGACTTGGCCATTTCATGTCATCCCCAAGCCTCAGTTTCCTCATCTGTAAAATAGGGGTCATGGAGCCTCACTCCTAGGGAGTGTCTTGGGCTCTGTGGATAGCAGCTGTGAGCACTGACTTGGGGACTTCTGTGTCCATCAACAAACCCTGCTTGAAACAGGGCCCTACACCCTGCCGGCTTCCTGGGGTTGGGGTGAGGACTGGGAACACTGGGGAAGAGTTTTTCAAGTCCTGGTGAGTTTTTGAGCCTGTCTATGGGATTCCTGCTTTTTAGACAAGGTTGGTCAGTTTCTTTTTTCTGTCCGTTTAAGAGAAAGAGGTTGAGCCAGGACTAGCTTATCACATACATTAAGGAAATATGATGCTCTTGAAGTTTCTGCAAAGGACAGGAGGAGCAGCCAGAAACGGGTGGCTTAGTCATCCTGTGGCTGCAGGCTTGCTGGAGGGCCCCTGGCCCGTTGTGCCCCTCTGTAGAGGAGGGATAGCACAGCCCGTCGCTGGAGGCTTGGACAGCCTCGCGGATGTCACCATGTGGAGGGCTGCGGACGGCTGCCCACCATCACCCGGATTCCAGCGAGAGGTCTCTCCCCTCCTCACCTGGTTCCTAGGAGAGGCGGGTGGGACATTTCCATGTATGTCCGAAAGTCTGGACTGCCAAGGGCCTGGAGGGACCAAGAGGTGCCCGAGTGGCTGTTTTGATTGTTTGTTTTTAACAGTGTTACAACACCTTTAATTGGTGATTGGAAACCATGATGACATACTTCTTGAGAAGTGAGACACACAGGCACATGCGCAGGATGACTGAGCTTCCTGATGGATGGGACGCTGTCACATCAGTCTTTGTTGCTCCGGAGGCTGTGGGAGCTCACTGTAGGAGGCAACTGATCTTCGTCTGATGATAAATAAATGGAATCTCCCAGCAGCGTGTGCCAGGCATCCGTCTTCTCCCGTATCCCTGGGCGTGTTTGCTAACAACAGGACTATAGAGCTTTTTAAAATAGTCCAAGCACTTTCATACACATTTATCTGGCAACCTTTTTGCTTTTTCCCCCAGAGAGCTACAAACTTTATTGAGGTATCATTTATATACAGATCTAAATTGTACCAGTCGGTCCATTTTGATCTTGTATACATCGGTCCTATCAAGATATAGAATTTTCCATCAGCCCAGAAAGTTCCCTTGTACTCCTCCCCAATCAATCCCTGCTCCGTCCCCAGCGGCAACCACTGGTCTGCTTTCTGTCACTCTAGATTAGTTTTGCTGTTCTAGAACTTCCTATAAATGGAATCCTGCAGTATGTACTCATGTGCCTGGCTTCACCCAGAATAAGGTTTCTGAGATCCACCCATGTCGTTGCCTGAATCAGTGGTTCAGTACTGTTAATAGCTGAGTAGTATTCCATCTTATGTACATACAATAATTTGTTTATCCATTCACCCTTTGGTGGACATTTTGCTGTTTTCCATCTTTGGCTACCATAGCATCAAGCTGCTAGGAACGTTTGAGTACAGGTCTTTGTGTAAACACATAATTTTTTTTTTTCTCTTGGGTAAATATCTTGGAATGTAGTAACTGCATCAGAGGGTAGGTGTATGTTTAGCTGAGAAGAAACTGCCAAGCTGTTTTCCAAAACGGTTGTATCATTTCATACGTCCACCCGCCCTTGTGAGAGCTCTGCTTCGTCCACATCCTGGTCAACCCCGGCTATGGTCAACTTTTTAGTTCCAGACATTCTAATGGTTGTGTAATGGCATCTCATTGCGGTTTTAATTTGTACTTCCCTCTTTAGCTAGTGATGTCGAACATCTTTTCCTGGACTTACTGACATTTGAATATTTTCTTTTGCAAAATATCTGTTCCAGCCTTTTGCCTGTGTTCTATTGGTTTGTTTCTTTTTTATTATTGAGTTAAAGGAATTCTTTAATTTCTAGAAGAAAACGTAGGAGAATATCTTTGTGACCTTGAGGTATGTATAAGAATAGTAACCACAAAAAGAAAATTTGATAAATTGGATTTCAGTCAAATTAAAAACTTCTGCTCCAAATGAGTAGGAAGCTCCAGACTGGAAGAAAATGACCACAACATGTGTGTTCAGGACACACTGAGACCGTTTCTGAGGACAGTCTCCAGGTCTGAGTGGCCTCCGGGCTCCGTGCGCGGGCCTCTGCCCCCTCCCCTCACTGCCTGTGCCAGTGTTGTGTGTTGTGGCCGCTCGGTCCCTCAAGGCTCGAAACTCCTTCCCTGTGTTCTCTGTAACACACTTTTCCCGGCTATTCACGAAGCTACCTACCTCCCCTCCCTCTCAGCTGGAGTGGACGTTGGCCACAGCGCTGGATGCCAGACGGCCCCGCTGGGGCAGACGTCCTCCGTTTGGCTGCCGGGGTGCGGGAGAGGACTGAGGAGGCGGTGGGAACACTCTGGGGTTCAGAGCACCCGCCGATCGCCAACCGGTGCCAGCCTGCGTTAGTGTTCCTTCACGGGGTATACGCACGCTCTCAGCCCCACTTTGATGGCTTCTGTTTCCAGCCCATGGTTTAGTTTTTTCCCCATTTCCTCCAAAGCCTTTTTATTCTTGTCTTTACAACTGCCATGTTAATCCATTACCTTTCTGCACAAGCCATAGATTTTGAGAATGTGTTGGGATGTTGATGCCCCCAGCTCGGGCCCCCAAACTGGGCTGGACTCTGCTGTCAGCTGTCCGGGAGCCCCTGTGCTACCGTTTCCGGCCTTATCACAGTGTAATGAAATACTGTTGTAATATCCTTTTTCCACGGCCTGTCTTCATCCCAGGACCACAGACGCAGCAAAGGCAGCCACCCCTCTCTGCCTGGTTCTCTGCTGTGTCCCCGGCATGCAGGGCCATGCTGAGCACACAGGAATTGCCCGTGAGTCAGTCAGTGATGGTTCACCAACCACCATGGGCAAGTAGACAGCCCAACTACAGTCTCCCCATTTTCCCAATTGGGAAACCGAGGCTCTGGTGAGTTAAATGGCTTGTTCAGAGTCTCACGGCTGGTGAGAGGTAGAGTCAGGAACGAACAGCAGATCTGGTTTTGAGTATTTCTACCCTAAGGCGGCTGCACTCCTTAGTCTAAGTTTAAACCCAGTAACGTGAGTGTCGAATGCTATAAAAATGTGGAGCGCTATATAAATAAAATGTATCATTAAAAATATCTATGGGGATTTTAATCATCCCTAACCACGGTAATGAGACAAAGCGTTATTCTAAATCTGGGCAGGGCTAGTGCTAAAATCCAGATGTTTTGCAGGGGCTTGATATATTTTGTGTTGTGAGTGCTTCTGTGAGGGTTGACGAGATACAAAAGGGCATTTATGAAATACAAGTAGGGGATAGATCATAACAATTCATGGAGCACATGGGTACCCACCACCCAGACCCAGAAACTCTGCAAACCTCGAGTGCCTGCCCGACGCACCTCTTCCCGGCCCAGGTTTTGCACGTCATCTCCTCTTGCTTTTTCTCTTTTATGGTTTTTCCACATCCATTCCTTTACTGTTTTCTATTCATTTAAATGTTCATTCAGCAAATGCTTGTTGAGCTCCGCTACCGCGGGTAGAGTTACAGAGCTTCCGAATCCCTCCCTGCAGCCCTGTTGCTGTTAAAAAGGAGGAAATAAAGGCAATTCTTTTTTCCTCTGACAAAGAAGTTCTCCTGGTGGTATGTGTCCCCTGCCCCCCAGCGCCCCTGGAGCCAACTTTTTCCCCTCAAATGCCTCCTTTATGCTTTGGCCCACACTGCAGCCCCCTGTGAGCTTTTTCCACAAAGTACTTGTGGCTTTGGCAAGGTAGTTTTGCAATGTTTATAATGTTCCCTTTGTCTGGAGGCTTTTCCCCCCATTCCTTTTCACTCTGGGTATATCGGGTCATTGACTGGACTTAGCAAAATTGGGCTCAGCAGAACTCTGGACTCAGCAGGACCTTGGACTTAGCAGGACCTTGGACTGAGCAAGACCTTGGACTGAGCAAGACCTTGGACTGAGCAGGACCTTGGACTGAGCAGGGCTGGACTTAGCAGAACATTGTGCCTGGGGCCCCTCACCCTTGCTGCCTGCTAAATGGTGGTGCCAGGGCAGCTTGGATGCTGGGTGGCTGTGGTCCGAGGTACCTGTGACAGACAGAGGACTTGCTGGCAGAGGGTTACAAACACTTACTACTTGACATCTGCGTGGTGGCCTCGGGCAAGTCACTTAACTCCTTGTATTCCCCGTCCACAAGCTGTATACAGCAGTGGTGCCAGCAGAGCCTGTGAAGTCCTGAGCACGCTGCCACTACACATCCAGTTAGCTGTCGTCATGACAGGTGAGGCCAGGGCACCAGGGGTGCCACGGGTTTGGCAGAGTTTGGCTATTTGGGATTTATAGACCTTTGCACACCTATGAGGTTTGTTCAGGCTCCTGATGCTGTGTGAAGTAGGCTGGTCGTGTCCCCATTTGACAGATGCGCATACTTAGGCTCAGAGGATTCGAGTTTGCCTGTGGTCCCCCGCTGGTGACTGGCAGAGCCCAGAGCCAAGGCCTCCTTTCTCTCCTGGGTACTGCTCAGCCCAGCAGCTGGGAGCAGGGAAAGAGGCTCTGTGGATCTGGGCTTTGAAACCTGGCACTGGGGCGGTTCAGAGTGAAACTGGGTGGTGCCCTCAGTGTCTCCCTGCCAGTTTTGTGGCATCTGTTACTCCTAGGGGACAACCGTCAGAGCCTTCCTCCCGTAGGCCCAGCTGGTGACTGGCAGTGGCACAGGGATCTGGGATGGCAGACGGTCACACCGGCCTTTGTTCTCTGTGGACCTGCTAGGAGCTGGCCCGGGTTCCGGGCACTCTGTCTGGCAGGGCAGGTAACCACCAGCCCCGTTTTGCAGCTGAAGAAAAAGTTGAGAATCCAGAGTGTGGAAGTAGGAGCTGGCCGGGTAAACTTTCTTCATGGTTTTTCTCCCATGGCTCCCATGGGGGCCCAGGGACCCTCCGTAAACAGTTGGCAGTTGGAGCTTTGGAGAGCCAGGGACCCAGGAGATAATCTTTGTACCCGGATGCTCGCTCCCCAGATGGATGGGATTGTTAGCAGTGCAATGAGGCTGCCTGTTTCCTGGAACTTTCTGTGAGGATAGAAACATTCTGTACGTGTGTTGTCCAGTATAAGAGCCACTTGCCATGTTGAACACTTCTAAGTGCGACTATTGCAACTGAGGGACTAGG
>CM052438.1:167315553-167392008 GCA_028533085.1 Varecia variegata
TAAGTCAGGGGTGGGAGAATGAAGCAACTGCTCAGCGTCAAACCTTGCAGGGATCTTCCCATCATGAGCTGACACTGAGATTAAATTGTCCAAGGTGGAGCCTTTGCAAGAAAAATAGCTCCATTGGCTTTTTCCCTCTGCTAAGGAAAAAGTTTTCCTTGCTTATCTGTTCCTTCATGAACTTGCTGTGTGGCTTAGGAGACGTTACTTAACCTCTCTGAGCCTCAGTCTTTTCTCCTGCCAAAGGCATCCCTTGAAGGGGGCTTGTAGGAATTTGATGAGACGAAAAGCAGGGCTGGCCTTGGCAAGTACCAAAGCTCCGTCCGCCCTTGAAAGTGGCTGTGATGTTGTGTTGGGGGAGGTGAGCTCTCGAGGAGGCTTCAGGATTAGCAGTGCTGACCTGGGAGCGAGCCAGGGGTGAGTTGCGTGCCACACACCCAGAATTATGGCATTCGTGGAATGAGAAGAAAAAATACCCTAGATCAGTAGGAAATGAGTCTTTATTTTCATTGTCTGTCAGCAGGATGCTACAAGCATTGGAAAAGGAAAAAACAATAATAACTGTGTTCAACACATATCTCTGGGGGTGCTGGGGAGGAGCAGCCCTGGCCTCCTCCTCCTAGTTCTTGTCTATGCAGGGTGCAGGGTTCAGAGGAGCTGGAAGGCCCCCTCTGAAGCTTTTGTCCCATGCTGGTGCCTTTTTCTGAGTGCTCCAGGGCCCTGGAGGATGATCTGGCTGGTACACAGGGGAGCTGAGTCTCCTGCCTCATCCTGTCCCTGAGTCTGAGACCTCAGAGATCATGGGCTCACTGCCCTTGACTGGTCTCTGGGGCAACAGCTTCACTGCTGAGCTATAAGGAGTGTGACTGCTGCATGCGTGTGCATGTGTGTGCATGCATGTGCATGTGTGTGCGTGTGTGTGTGCACACTTGCTCTGGACTCTAGGAGAACACAAAACGATATGGGATGACAGATGTAAGTAAACCTGGAACCTGGTCAGAGTGAGATACCCAAAGGGGACACCATAAGGCTTAGGATCCTGCGTCCCCTGAGCCTCAGCTTCCTCATCTGTAGAGTGGGACTGCTAAAGGCAACCCGCAGATCAGCACAGGGCCAGGAGCACAGACGGTATCCGGGACAGGACGATGTCGTGATGTTGTCATCCTGAAGATGGCTTCCTCTTGTGGGTCCCTTTAGGAAATAGCGATTTTGTGTCTGAGGCAGCAGTTTTCCTTCTCCTGGGTCCCCCATTCTCCTGGGGGCAGCCTGTCCAGTTCCTCTCCTGAGAACCATCTCCAGGCCCTCAGGAAATAAAGGCCATCCCCGTCCCCAGGGCCAGGCACCCAGCCGTCTGCAGTCCCAGGCCTGGTTAGAGTGGTGGCCTCCTGGGAGACTCCACCCCTCTGAGCTTTTTGGAACTGGGCCTGGGGGTGTCTTTGTCCCTCCCCATCCCCCCTCACACTGCTGAACGGGCTTGGGGGTCAGTGCCAGTGGGGGAGCACCTCAGGCATGGTACTCGGCCCTTGGCAGACTCCAGCTCGGGGGCAGAGGGAGGGTGTACCCGAAATGCGTCTGTAGTAGCTTCCACGCACAATTTTCAACTCATCGGCTCATCTGTTTAATGGACACTCTGGGCTCCCTGAAGAGTCTGAGGAGCGTCTGTCCCCAGCCTTGGGGGTGCTGGAAGCCTCGGCAGTTATCTGGACTGAATAACAGCTGTCCTGCTGCCACCAGCCCCACCTCCTTCTCCTGGACACCAAGCGGGGGACATTCAGAGGCAGCCCAATCACCTCTTTTGTGGACCATCTCCTCCTCCTCGTCCTCTTTGTATCCCCAGCCACGAGGGAGCCAGTCACCAAGGTCTGCGCATGTGCTCTGGAAGGAGGGGTGGGCTCCAGGAGCAGGGTGCCCTGTACGGCTGCATTGCCAGAGAGGGTTCGCGGAGGGTGCAGGGTCAAGGCCGGCAGTGCAGCGCCATGGCTGCAGGGGGCAAGAGGCCCTCAGGTCTTGGCTGTGGGTGTGGCTGTGGGCAAGTCATTTAACCCAGGGAGGTTTGGTTTATAATAGCACTCACAGCAATCGACTGTTTATTAGCAGTAAATTTGGGGCTAGCATTTTATTCATTCATTCAAAAATTTTTATTGAGCACCTAAAATGTGCAGCAGACACTGTTCTGGATACTGGGGTTGTAGCAGCGGACAGAAGTCCCTCTTTGGGGAGCTTATGAGCATAGCTGTCTAGTGGAAGAGACAGATAATTAAATATGTATTCAAAGTGAATTTATTTATATCAATATATACGAAATATTTGTATAGTATTTAAATTCACGTTTATAATTTTATACACATAATCAAATATATATTTATAATTGGCTCATATATTAATCATATATGTCTGTATGTACAGAAGGGAGACATTCGGTGTTTTCCAGAGAGCTCAGGAGACCCCTCAGAGAGGTGAGGTGCCACTTAAGCAAAGCCCCAAGGTGGTGGGGGAACAGCCCAGAGCATCTGTGGGAAGGAGCCGCAGGCAGACGGAGCCGCAGGCACGTGGGGGCTTGGGGCGCTGAGGGGCAGGGGGTCCCGGCCCAGAGCCTGTGGAAGGAGGTGAGGGGGGTTGGCCAGGGAAGGTCATGTGGGGCCGTGTAGGTGCTTGTGAGGACCATGGCATCTGTCTTGCTGACTGCTTGGCACACAGCAGGTGCTGCATAAGTGCGTTTCATTCACTCATTGCATTTTATTAGCACTTTCTCTGGGGCAGACCCTGTGCCAGGCAGTGGGGGATTCAGAGGTGATCTGGTGCTCCCCCCATGGGCTTGGTGGAGCTATGTGGGAGTGATGTGGAAACCAAGCCGTGTCTGTGCCCCGGACCCTTCGCTGCTGGGATGAGGACCATGGAAGGCCTTTCTGAAGAGGCGAGGCCTCAGCTAGCTCTTCTTGGAGGATGCGTGGACCTCGGGTGGGGAAGTGCCTGGGAAGGACGTGCCGAGCGAAGGGGACAGACTGATGGCACGTGCCCAGGCCCGCAGGTTCTAGGGAGGGTGGCTTGTGGGCCAAGGGCTGGAGGTCCGGGGTCTGCAGGGGCGTGTGGAAGCCACAGGAGCTGAGGCCAGGTGGTGGCACACTCCAGCAGGGCCCACTGTGGGACCCCAGTCAGGCTGTCCCGGAAGCAGACCCTGAGATGGGGATTCAGTACGTGCTCCCGGGGTGAGGGAGTTGGGAAAAGGGAAGGGGAGGAAGCCAGGCAGGGGTGAGATGCAGGGCAGAGTCCCGCAGGGAGCTCTGGGGTGGCAGCTGTGCCTCAGAGCTTGTCCTCCATCCAGGCCAGGGAGCTGGGCGTCCCCATCCACACACCTGTCGGGCCCTGGCGACGGAGGTGGGGTGGCTCAGAGCACTCCCCACTCTCTGCTCCTGGGACAGAGCAGCTCTAGGATCTCAAGGGCCACCTGCTGAACAAGAGTCCCAGGTACCTGTGTCAGAAGCAAATGCACAGAGGCCGGTGCACTCAGACACGTGCAAGGCATCAGCCTAGGTGACCAAGCCTCCCAGCTTGCCTGGGACCCAGGGGCTTCCTGAGACGGAGGACTCTGAGTGCTAAAGCCAGGATGGCTGGTCATCTTGAGCACCACCAGCGTCCGCTACAATGTCCCAACCTTCTTGAGCCTCAGTTTCCTCTTCTGAAAATGAGGACCATAACAGAGCCAGCCTTGTGGGGGTGCTGGTCAGAGTCACCACAAACCACACAAGCAGAGTGCGTGGCTGACCTGGAAGCCATTTGGGGACCGTTGCTCTCCGAGCCTTCCCCTTCACTTGCGGGGCACCAGGCAAGCCCTGGAGCGAGGGAAGACGTTGCCAAAGCAGCAAGTCCTGCTTCTTCCCTCCTCCCGCATCCTCCCCGCCCCAGTCGCTGACAACTGCCCATGGGCTGAGGCCCGGGAGAGGAGGAGGCTGTGTCTTTAAGTGTTCCGAGCAGCCCTGAAATGTTATGACAGTGCATTGCACAAGGGATGCCGTTTCCACGGCAACCCCACACTAAGATAAGCAAGCCGCCTATATTTTTTTCTGGAAGGTTGAGGAACAGGGGGGTGGGGGGGAATTAGGCGATCTGTCAACGGGTGGGACTTGAAAGCAAGAGCCACGTCCATTAATCCTGAGCTTTACCCGGGAACGCGCCATTAGAGGAGGGAGACTCGGGGCCCCTTCCCCTGGTGCCCCATCTCAGGGACTCCAGCAGGGGCTGCCGTGGACGCAGGGCAAGAGGAAGAAGGAGAAGCAGCTGTGGTCAAGTTTTGTCTGACTAATTGCAGCCAGCTCCCCTGCTACCGGGTCTTTCCAATAACCAGGGACTGTTTGAGCCAATACCTGGCTCAAACCACCAGGAGCACTGTGCACGTGTGTGCATGTGTGTGTGTGTGTGTGTGTGTGTCTAGAGCGCAGGGTCTCTGGTATCAGGAACTCAGGCTCTGCACTCAGACAGACATAGGTTCAAATTCTGGCTCTGCCAGTGGCTGGGGTACTGGACAAGCCACTTAACCTGCCACATCCTCAGTTTCTTCACCTGTAAAATGGGGACAATAATGAAAGCACCTGTCTTGTACGGTGAGCGTGAGGATTTAATGAGAGAACAAATACATGTAATAGTGCTCAGCACAGTGCCTGGCACACAAAGGTGCTTAATAAATGCTAGTTATTAGCATTCGTTACCATCAACTGAGCCAGTGGGGGAAACGGTGCCACTTTGGTTGATGCAAAGAGGGGTCCTCGCTGGCTTTAGGTAGACATGGGGACTGTCTGAGCCACCCCTAAGAACTACTGCCATGTCTGCCGTGGAAACTTCCCAGGGTCTTCCCATCACACCCAGGGCCGGATCTAAACCCTCATCGTGGCCGACTCCTCAGCCTCACCACCTGGGTTCCTGTCCTCACGCCAGCTGCTTCTCTCCTGGGACCAGTCTGTCCTCACTGGCCCTCTCCGGCAAGGACGTGTTTGACATCATCCGAGCTGATGCCGCTGCCTAATCCCCTGGGCCTGGTCTTGGCATCGGATGATGTTTAAGATGCCCAACCTGGAGCCCGCCTGCCTGGGTTCAAGTCCAATGTCCCACTGCCTGCCCCAGTGATTGTGAGCTAGAACATTCCTCTAAAGCTCAGCTTCCTCATCTGCCAAACAGGCACAGTAATAATCCTACCTCTGCTCATCCAAGCAGTAGGGCAAAGGGGACGGAGGGGACCTGGTGGGAGGCCAGTGCAATGGTCCAGGCTAGCGGTGTTGGCCAGCCTGGCACCTGGGTGTGAAGATTAGGCATGCACCGAATTTCTGGTGGTGAGTTCACACGCGCTGACTGTCCCCGTCTTACTCCTGCTGCTCTGCTTGCCCAGGCCCCTGGGGCCAGACCCAATTTCCTGCTCTAGGAGCAGAAAGAAGGGTAGAATTTCTCTCGCCAGACCTCCTGGGGGAATCAGTCTTTGCCTCTTGGAATCGTAGTTCCCAGGTGGTTTGGGGCCTTTGGGTGTGGAGGTGTGGGATGCACTGAGCCCTGTGCCCTGCAGGCTTGCTCCAGGGACCCTCGGGGGCTTTGCAGTCATGGGGACTGGCCAGAGGTCCGGCTCTCAGGCCTGCTGAATGGGGACTCACAGACGCAGCAGTGGCCAGCACCGCCCACCCACTGCAAGCACCAGGGGTGAGCCACAGCTGCATATGCACTTCCTGGTCCTTCTTGTGCCCCCCCAAACCCCCCCCAACCCCCTCTGAAGCCCCCTCCTGCCCTTTCTGCATCACAGCTGCCCCGGTGTCCCAGAGACCCTTTGTCCACAATCAGCTTCTACAGACAGCGAACTGAGATGTCACAGGATGGGAAGGAGGAGGAGAAAGTGGAGGCTCCTGGCTCTTTGCTAATTTATTTTGACAACCATAATTTCATTTTAATTATTTACGACCATGCGTCAGAGTTCGCTGGCAAGTGACCTGAGGTGTGTGTTTTGTGCAGTGGAGACAGCATGGCAGCAAGAGATTGGTGTTCAGCTTTTATGATTTTTTTGCTGATTCATGGGAAATGGGTGTCAGGGACCTCTGCCCCCGCCAGCCCCACCCCACCATCACTGAAGAGTTATTCTACCTTCACACGATGGCGATGGAAATCCGGAACCGGGCTATCTGGGTCTTGGGGACTGGCCACGTCACCCTATCTGTTTCCAGCGGGGTGTCTCCCCCATGGGTGCCAGCCCTCTGTGGATGTGGCCCGCCCACAGCACCCAGATGAACCCAGCATGTCAAGGTAGGGAGAATGTGGTGATCACTGGTCTCTCCTCCCTGTTTTGTGCACTGGGGAAATAATGACCTGAAAATCCTCAGTCACACAGCTATAGCCAGATGCAGACCCACCTACCTCAGGCCAGCCTGGGCCACTCTCCCCCCTGTCTGCCCTCCAGGCGCCTGCGCTGGCTGGCAGAGTGAAGGACACGGGGAGTTTGCTAGCGTGCGTGTTTCCGGCCCCAGGCCTGGGTCTGCAAGGGCTTTCTCAAGCAGCTGGGACACTGGCTTAGAGGGCGTGGTCAGCGCTGTGGCTTTATCCAAACCATGGCTGGTGGGTTTCTTACATTGCTGGCTTTGAGGGTACCAAGCATACCCCCTGCCCCCAGGTAGCATCCTCACCTCACTTGAGGTGTCACAGGACCTGAAATTCTACCTCTGGAGGGTCTTTTGTTGGGGATAAGCGTTGTCCTCCATATACTGGATGGCCCTGGCGGAGTGACTCACTGAAGCCACGAGGAAGTCTGTAGTAACCACCCTCGTGAGTGGTGAGCTCACCACACTGTCGGCTCATCTGCTCTCTCACAGCCCAGGAGGAGGACAAAACAAGGCTCACTCTGCCCGTGTCACAGGTGAGGACCAAGGGGCTCCAAGAGGTTGACTCCTCCAAAGATACACAGCCAGTGAGTTCGCAAACCAAGCGATGGACATTGGAGCCCATTGGCCTGATGGGGTGGGGGAATAGAAGTGGAGGGCCTGAGAGGCAGGGAGGGGTGAGGGAGGGAGGGGAAAACTTGCGGGGACCACTGTGGCCACTATTTCTCTCCCCATTTGGCAGTTTGGAAGGTAGACCTGGTGGGACTTGCTGGTGGATGGAGGGCGGGAGCACAGAGAGCGACGAATAGATTTTGTGCCCGAGCACCTGGGAGAAGACTCCTGCCATTAACGGAAGTGGGGGTGGGGCGGACACACCTGCAGTGAATATGTCCCCAGTGAGACTAAGAGATTCTTAGGGACCATTCCTGGACCAGATTCCTCATTTTTACACCCCGGTGCCTGGTGCAGGGCCTGAGAGGTGAGATTCTCTGGAAAGGTTTGTGACATGTAGATGTGAATGAGGCGGGGGAAAGGGCTCATGTCGGTAGGAAAGTGTGAATAAATGAGAGACAGAGTGGACACTTCCTTGCCTAAGGTGAAGCAGTATCTGGCCTTTCCCTAAGCGGGTGACATGGAACACCAGCACTTGGCCCTAAACAATCGTGCAGCAGAGAAGTTTGGGAACCAACATGCATTCTGCCTTTCTTTTTGGAGATTCAAGATGTACAGTGGGTCAAATAAAGGCTCTGATAAGTCCCGCACAACAGAGCCTGTTTAACTTGGGTTAAGCCAGCATTTCCCAGACTTCACTGATTGCAGAGCCTTTTTTTGCTGGTGCACTTATTAAAATCTGAACTCACTTCCACAGAAAGGCTGTTCAGGCTACCCTCCCCCCAGCCCATATCTGCTCAGTTGCTGGCTGTCCCTGAAGAGAGTCAGAGGGGCACCGTGCCCTCCCACACTTAGCTCTTGAGAAATCACTATCTGCTGTTGAGGATTATTGTGAAGATGGTGCCATCATTAGCATCATAATAATGACTTTCTCTCAGTCCTAAAACTTGGCCAGGTGATGTTGTAAGCAGTTTCCTTGCATCTTTCATTTAAGGCTCACAGCAGCCCTGTGACATGGATGCTGTCATCACCACCCTCGTTTCACAGCTGAGGAAAGCCAGGCATGGAAGGATGAAGTCACTTGCCCAAGGTCACACAGCTGCAAAGTAGCAGAGCCAGGATGTAGCCACAGGAAGGCTCAGAGCACCCCTCCCCCCAGCCTAACCACTGCCCTATCCTGCCAGAGGCTGTGTACCCTCCCCCATCCACCCCAGACCCTGGGCCAGCCATGCCAGGGGGCCCTGTTGTGTCTGCTTTGCTAGCTTGAGTCTGGACGCAGCCTCCCCACCTCCGCCCTCTCCCAACCCTCCTGGAACTAATGCTGAGTATATCAGAAGCCCACGGAATTGGAGAGTTTTAAACAGGAAACTGGTATAATTTTGGTCAGGAGCTCAGGCAAGAGTGAGGAAGCTCTGCCAGGCACAGCCACATCCAAAAGAAATAGAGAGGGAGGGTTTAGGGTTTCAAGTTCATGCATTTAAGGGATACGAAGATAAATAAAGGAGTTTTATTCAGTCCTGTTCAGGCTTGGCCGTCTTTTGCTTTTCTTGTCTCCCACGTCCCCCCTTGCTGAATGGAGTGGGATGGGGGCCAGCCAGGGGACCCAGGGTAGCGAAGCCCCATCTCAGCGGACTTACCCCCCCCCTGCGTCCCGCCTTTGTGACTTGGCAGGTCGCGCCCTGCACCCCACCGCCTCTGCCCCCTCTCCCCGGTGGTGCCTCCCCCTCCTCGCCCTCGCCCTCCTTCGGTTTTTTGTTCTTCTGGGAGCTCCCCAGAGAGTGGGCCACCGCGGGGGCTGTCGGTGCAGAGAGGACACAATGGGACTGTTGTGAAGCTGCAGCCCCCCCTGCCCCTCCCGGGGGCCCTGTCCGGCATTCCTCAGCCTTGCCCAGGACCTTCTTGAACCCTTGGAAAACCAGACTAAACCGGTCTGGTGGGGAGAGGGGTCTTTTCTGCCCCAGGGGCCTGTCTCCCACCTCCCGTCAACTTAGGAGTGTCCCAGTGCCCTTGCACACCCATGCCAGGGCCCAAACAACACAGCCACAGCACAGCGCCAACCTCGGATTTAATGGGTTTATTAGATTAGCAAGTTCATTCTTCCCTCAGCTTTCCCCGGCCCCCATTCAACTGCATTTCAATTCCACAAACATCTAGAAGCCCTCCGCCCCAAGTGTGGGAAAAGCAAGCAGTAGCTCCTGGTGGGGGAGGCAGGGGGTGGAGGACAGACAGCCGGCCACTCCCGGGTGTGTTCTATGGGGTAGCATTTAGTGAGTGCTTATTATGTGCCAGCGACGATCTGTGTGTTCCCAACAACCCCGCCAGGTAGAAGTAGGTACTACTATTTTTTTTCTCTTTTTTTTTGAGACAGAGTCTTGCTCTGTCACCCAGGCTGCAGTGCAGTGGCGTCATCATAGCTCCCTGCAGCCTTGAACTCCTGGCCCAAGCATTCCTTCTTCCTTAGCCTCCCTAAGTGCTGGGATTACATACAGGCTTGAACCACCACACTCAGCCAGTTACGACTGTTATTCCCTTCCTGCCAAAGGGGAAACTGAGGCATAAGGTGTAAAGTAAAAATGATTTACTGTTGCCTAAATAGCCTGGTTTTGCTTTTGTAAATGGTGCTTGCTTGCTCAAATGCTAGATAAACAAGGCCCTGGAAAGGTGACTGTAAGCAACTTCCTAATAAAGGGGCTTGTGCAGGGAGTGTGAAATACGGCCCTGGGAAGGTGACTGGAAGTAACTTCCTAACTTCCTGACAAAGGGGCTGGGGCATTATCAGCACATAAACAGCTGGTGCAGAGTGTGTGGAAACTTGGACAATCATCCTGTCATTTTTTAACAAACTATAGCAAAGAGTATAAAAGGGCATACGTCCCATTGTTCAGGGTCCCTGCCCACAAAAAGAGACCACTGTGTTGGTGCTCTAGGCTCGGACCCTAGCTCGGGCTAGCCAATAAACTCCTTTGTCTATTACAGCCTCAGTGACTCTATCTTTCTGTTCCTGGGGAAAAGAAAAAACCGGCTCTATCAGAGGAGTGATGCCCTTGCCCAGGGCTGTAATCAGTAAGTGGCAGAGCCAGGATTCAAACCAGGCAGGCTGCCTGTGGAGCTCCTCTTAACCACCCACTGCATTTTTAGAGTGTTTAGCAAGTATCTGTTGAGCCAGGCGCTCTCTGCCACTGGAACAGCCTCTCCCCAGGGCACATGCCTTACGATTCGTGACACGCTTTCGGGTCACAGCCTTCAGGGTGACCATGCAGTTATTAAAGCACCCATTTCCGTGATGGAGAAACTGAGGTTCAAAGAGGCGAAAGGAATTGCCGGAGGCCCCAGGGCTCGTGGATCTGGCAAAACTGAGGTTGGAGCCCCGTCTCACTCGCTTAAATTTCAGCTAAGCTCTCAGCTCGGGGTCAGCACTCAATAGCACACCCATGCTGTGAGCGAAAGCCTGGTCGAGTAAATGCGGGAGACCAGGGCCCGGGTCAGGGTGAGCCCCTGGCTATATGAGAACAGGCCTCGGCTCAGGGCTTTCCCTGACCGTACAAAGTCCCTTCCAAAGGGTATTCACGCAGCTGTGGGAAGCTTTGCTCAACGTGCATTTGCAGCTGTTCTCTCCAAGGCGCCTCTTCCTGAGCTGGATTCTGGGTGACACCTGTCTGCAGAAGTCCCCCTACTGGACCCTATTTCCCCCAGCCCCCTTGTGGCCCCCTCCCTGAGAGGGGGGTCTTCCCAGGATTGGGGGTGGATGGAGGAAGGGACTTCCCAGGCAGTCCGTGGGGCCATAAATCCGGGCTGATTGCAGAGCTGTCCCCCACAGAGGCCCAGGGTCTGCCCAGGAAGTCTGTCCCCTGAGAAGGGCAAAGAGAACACAAAGACTCTTTACCCGGCAGGGGCCCCGCCCGGCCTGCCGGGGCTGAGTGGCCTGACCCTACGGCCCAAGGCTTCACAGTCTGACGGAGGCAGAACCAGGACCAAACCTCACCTCTTCTGACTCCCAGTCTGATGCTCTTTAAACTGTATAGTTGCCCGGGTGGGCGCAATGGCTCACGCCTGTGATTCTAGCACTTCGGGAGGCTGAGGTGGGAGGATCACTTGAGCCCAGGAGTTTGAGGCTGCAGTGAGCTATGATCGAGCCACTGCACCCCAGCCTGGGTGACAGCAAGACCCTATCTCAAAAACAGAAAAACGAAAACAACAATAACAACAAAAAACTATACAGTCATCCATCAGTATCTGCAGAGGATTGGTTCCAGGATCCCCCATGGATACAAAAATGCTCAGATGCCCAAGTCCTTTAGAACAACGGTCCCCAACCTTTTTGGCACCAGGGACCAGTTTCATGGGAGAGAATTTTTCCATGGATGGAGGGTGGGGGTGGGGATGGTTTCGGGATGATTCAAGCGCATTATGTTCATTGTGCACTTTATTTCTATTATTATGACATTGTCATATATAGTGAAATAATTATACAACTCACCATAATGCAGAATCATTGGGAGCCCTGAGCTTGTTTTCCTGCAATCAGACGGTCCCATCTGGGGGTGATGGGAGACAGTGACTGATCAGACAGGAGGCGGAGGTCAGGCAGTGATGCCGGTGACGGGGAGCGGCTGTAAATACAGATGCAGCTTCACTCACCTCCCGTGCTCACCTCCTGCTGTGTGGCCCGGGTCCTAACAGGCCGTGACCATCCCCGCCTGCAGCCTGGGGGTTGGGGACTGCAGCTTTAGAGTATTTGTTTATTTATTTATGCTTAAATTGCTTCAAAATAAGGATTGCAGGATCGATGCTGATTGATTGACACGTGGGGTTCATGTAGTATTCTGTGTGTGTGTGTGCACTTGGAAACGTCCAAAATTATCAGTTAAAATGATAAACTCAATGTTACCTCCTCAGAAAGGTCCTCACTGAACAGAACTTGAGGCTGCCATCCTCCTCCACACCCCCACTTTGCTTCCTCCACGGAACCTGCCGTCACATAGAACTCACTTACTATTCCATGTGTCCGTCTGCGTCTGTCTCTCTCACTGGGTGCGAGCTTCCTGTTTTGCTTTGTTTACGGGTGTGTCGGGTCTGCTAGCACAGAGCTGGGCATATAAAAGGCACCCAATAAATACCTGTGGAATAAAATAATAGACATAGAGCATCTGGAGAAAGCACACTAGCTTCGGGGAGTTCGTGGGGGATAGTGGGGAAATGGCAGAATAGCCCTGTGAGTCAGCACTGCCTCAGGGCAGAGGTTAAGAGTGCAGAAGCAGAGGACACTGCCCCCAGTGTCCCTGCACCCCAGCTGGGGCCCCCTTCCTTGGGGGGAGGCACCGGCTGTTCCAAGCCTCCGTCTCTAGGTCTGTACAGTCGGGATGATGATGTCGGAGAACGTCCTCCGTGCACGCCCCTCGGGATCTTGGGGGGGTCGAACCCTGCGGGAGAGGAAACAGCAAACACAGGTTCTGAGGTGTGTTTGGGGACCCACAGAGGCCAAGCTCGGTGTGGCTGGGGGGGCGGGGGCCGGGCTGTGGGGGATGAAGGCAGGGCGTGGCGGTGGGTGAGGGACTGCAGGGCCTGGAAGAGTTTGGGTTTTGTTCTAAGTGCAGTGAGAAACCTTCAGAGGGTTTTAAGCTGAAGAGCTCCAGGTTCTAATTTGCATTTTAAATAAATCCCTCTAGCTGCTGCATGGAAAATGGATTATAGGAGCAAAAGTGGGAGCCGAGAGACCAGAGGAGTATGGGCGACAGAAGTCAGGGCTTCCTCCCCCAGCCCCCACCCACCACTGGATAGACCAGCTGGGAGCAGGGCAGAGCACGGGGCACACAGACGCACACGCAGGCACACGCGTGCACACACGTCCTGTCTCTGACGGGGGGGTGGGGGTAGCTCAAGAACCTGGAGGACAGGTGGCTGGGGCTACACGTGGTGGAGGCTGTGGGTGGGGACCTCAAGGCATCTAGCCGGGAGGTCCAGTTTGTCCAGACTGGTTTCCAGAATGCTGGGAGGGAAAAGGAAATGGTGAAGGAGAGTGATACTGAGGGTTTTACTAGGGAAGCCCTCCCCCGAGTCTGCTCCAACCCGTTTCCTTTATTATTGTTGTTCATGTTATTGCTGTTTTAACATCGAGCTGCTGTGGGAAACCGGTGCAAGTTGGTCAGGAGGGAGGAGAGGCCCGTGTAACGGGCAAAACAATGGCTGAGGCACATGGTGCAAAGGAATAACTTCACTCACCACCCGTTAACTGAGTCTCCCATGTTTCCCAGGCTCTACAAGGTGTCAAAAGTTAGTCACTGGTCTATGAGACCAAGTTTCTGCCCCCTAAGTATTCAGCCAGGTAAGAAAATGGAGGGCGAATTGTATAGACGGTAACACAAAGTGGGGTAGGAACAGGGCAGGACAAACTCCGCAAGGGCAGTTAAGGCTTTTCGGAGGACAGAAGTCAAGAGAGGAGTGAAGAAAGGCTTGATCTAGGTGGCTGTAAGGACCGGGAAGATGGTTCCAGCTGGCAGGACAGCATTGGCCAGCGTCTGCAGGTGGGAAAACATGGGGTGTATTTTTTCAGCAAAGAAGTTATAATCCCTTCTGGTGGTAATTCTGGGAACATGCAGAGGAATAGGAAAATACTAAATCAGAGAGGTAAGTTGGGGCCAGATTACAGAAGTCCTCGAAGGCTGAATTTGCACTTCATCGTTCCACTTTGTGGAAACTTTGAAGGGTTTGGATCCAGCCAGTTGTATGGAAATCTGGCTGTGACAGAGCTTGGAGGATGAACTGAAGATGTGAGAGACTAGAGTGTGTTGTCTACTGCAGTGGTCCAAGCAACAGAAGCTGGAGGTCCGAAGCGGAGCAGGGACACGGGTGGAGATGAGGGCACGGATACACGAGGCAACGGGATGACCCTACAGGGCTTTGGAATGAACTGGATGGGGAAGGACAGAAATGCTCTAGTCTCTGAGTCTTTGAGCTGAGGTGCCCAGATTATTGGGGCTGCTAAGAAAAATGGTGAGCCAGAGGATGGGGGAAAAGCTAGTGGGGGTGGGTGGGCAGAGCTCCAGGCAAGGAAGTTACGATTCTTCCTCCATCACCATTCCTACACCAGAATGCCATCCCAGCAGTGTTCTCTCACGCTGGGCTGGAAGTTTGGCCGGCATTTATTAGGCCTTGAAGGTCAGAATGGAGTGCACCAGCCCACAGAGCCTACCTGTGCCGTCTTCATCAGATCACAGGGCCATTCGCCTTTTCTTTGCTGCTCTGTCTCTTTTTGCTTCTAGACGGCGAATTCCTTTAGGGCCACATCAGTTCTTTTTTGACTCCTGTGGATCCAAAATACAGCCCAGTCAGTGGCTGGCAGTAAAAGAGTTGGACAAATATTTGTGGGGAGGAAGGAAGGGAAGGGGGCAGGGACGGAGGAGAAAAGGGATGCTGTATTCCTCTCAGCTCAGCACAGAGCCCAGCCCGCAGAAGCCGGGCAACCAACAGTCTGGACCAGTGAGCAGTGGGTGAGTGACTCTTCGCGGGCGGGGCGTTTCGGGGCTCCCCTCTGGTAGCTGCTGTACTTGCAGTGGTGTGTTTATCTTTAAGGTCTGGATCTACATTTTTCTTTCAAGTCCAAAGGCTTTTACAAACCCCAGCCTAAAACAACAACTGGATTGCATTTCTGGGGAGGAAGGGGTGGGGCGTGGGGTGAGAGGGAAGAGGAGAAAGCCCCTCTCCACCCCCCACCCGCTAATGATTTCTGGGCTGGAGGTAGCACTATAAAAACAGAATGGGCTGTTGAAGTGGGGCCAGTAAGAAACCCATTCCCCGGGAGGGCGAGGGCCTGGGGAGGTCGCAGGGGAAGGAGTCAGTTTATGGAGAAATAATAGACCTTCTTCTGGTCGGCTGCATTTAGCAGTGAAACCTCGGCCGCCTTGCGGGGTGGGGAGTTGGGAGCGACTGTCTGGCGCTGCACGGACTGCCACCTCGTTCGTGGAAGTGGGTCCTCTTACCCATGGGCAGGCTCGGTGGCGTTGGACACCGCCCAGAAGAAGCAGAGCTGGTTATCACTTTCCATAAAGCCTGGGTCTGATCAGCGTCGGAGGCTCCCTGGCAGAGGGAAGAGAAAGGGTGGCTCTGAGTGAGAGCCGTAGGTGTGTGCATCTGTCCAGAAAGCCAGGGAGGACGTACAGAGAGACTTGGCTAATGACAGGTGGCATGTCTGGCCACTCTTCACAGCTCTTTGTGATACGGAAATTAAAAAAAAAAAGAAAAAGGAAAAAAAGCTGCTCCCACGGAGGCCCACACTGTGTAGTCTCCGGAGTTTTCCCAGTGCTGGTCAGCCTGGGAAGGTTTGGTGGGTGGGGGGGATCCTGGCGCCCATCACGGGTTCTGGCTGCCGGTTTCCGGGGAGCTCCTGTTCCTTCCAAGGTGAGAGTGAGACCCAGACCAGGCAGGGTCAGCTCTAGTCCCGGTCCTGAGATTAACTAATGGTGGGACCTCAGCTCAGTCACCCCGTGTCTCTGAGTCTCCATATTTCCTTCCATACTTGCTTGCTGGGAGTGCCGCAGCAAATTGCCACAAACCGGGTGGCTTAAAACAGTTCTGGAGGCTAGAATTCCAAAGTCAAGGGGCTGGTGGGGCCATGCTCCCTCTGAAGGCTCCAGGACAGAATCTTTCCTCACCTCTTCCAGCTCATGCTGGTTGTCAGCGATCCCTGGTGCTCCTCGGCTTGTAGCTGCGTCACTCCAATCACACGGCTGTCTTCCCTCTCTGTGCCTGTCTTCTCCTCTTGTAAAGACACAGGCGTTGGACTTAGGGCCAACCCATAACGAGTACGACCTCATCCTTACTAACTACATCTGCAAAGATTCTTTTCCTAAATAAGGTCACATTTGGGCAAACATGAATTTTGGGAGGGCACTGTGCAACCCAGTACACCTCATTCTTTTTAAGGCATGGTACTTTATGAGGTCAAAGCTAATGTAGTTCATAGACCATGATTAAGTACCTATTGGGTGCAGAGTGCTGGGGAAAGGGGCAGAGGTGAGGAAGACACTGCTCTGGATTTGCCAGCCTCATTCATAGACACCAACTTCAGCCCAACGTGTGCCAGGCCTGTTAGAATGGGAGGGGTGGTTCCAAGAAGCCAGAGCTCTTTCCAAAAAATGTAGCCACTTACCAACAACACCTATGGTGTTTGCATTAGGCAACCTCAAACTTACTTGGACGTTTAAAGAAAATTGTGAAAGCTATACTTTTAATGTCACTTGTTCCACTATAAAAATCTGTCTAACTTGTCTTGGGGCTGAAAGAACATTTTCTGATTCCGGAGATTCTCTCCAACAATTGTTGGAACATTGGCCGAATAATCTAAGAAGTCCTTGGCAGATCGAAATCAAACATAACTTTTCAAGCTAGTTCCTTCAACACCTTCAGAGAAGGGAGGAAGTACATTAGCAATCGGCAGCATGTGGTATGTCAGACAATTTTAGGTGGAACTCACGTGAACGGGAACACTTTTTATTTTAATGGTTATATAGTTATCTGAATGAGTGTTTGATAAAGTATATTTAGCACATCAAATCCATGGTTTCCTGAATAGTGTTGCTTAAGACGAAAGTAAGATTTAAAAATGAGTTGGTTTTAAGTTGTTTGAAAGAAAAAGATTCAGTAAAGAACAGTACAAGCTGGGCACAGTGGCACATGCTTGTAGTCCCAGCTACTTGGGAGTCTGAGACAGGAGGATTGCTTGAGCCCAGGAGTTCCAGTCTAGACTGGGCAACATAGTGAGACCCCATCTCTAAAAAAATAAATGCACAAAATAAAATAAACATAAAAGAATACTATAGGTGGGATGCAGACAAGGTAAGATGAATGAAGATAGTACACAGTCGGTGTGGATATTGCAGAAACCCTGAGGGGGTTATGGTGTGACTCGGGTTTTGGGAACATTGGTTGAGTGGATTAGAGAGTTTGGCATCCATACCTAGGTTTGAATCTCTGCTCCACTGCCTGCTAGCCTGGTAACCTCCCACAAGTCACTTATTGCCCTAGAACATCAGTTTCCCCATCTGTAAAATGGGGTGGAGAAAGCCTCTGTGGCCCAGCTGAGTGTCCCTGTGGAGCACTGGGCGCAGAGGGAGAGCTGATGTGGGCTGCATGTGGCTGTCAGAGAAGAGCCTCCAGTGGGACAGGAAAACAGACACACACCCCAGCTGCTCAAGGGAGGGGACCGTGTGGGGCTGGCTGGATTCCGGAGCTCTGAGCTAGAGGATCCCCTAGGATTCTGGACCCTGGGGTGTGGTCCCAGGAGGAAACACTGTTTGAGTAATTCAGGAAGCTTTGGTTTGATTTCTTTTAAATCTCCTATTATGTACCAGATGCTTCACAGGGATGTTTATTGTTCCTGCAACAACCTCAGGAGGGAAGTCATATTAGTCTAATTTTACAGATGAAGGCACTGAGGCTCAGAGAGGTGAAGTAACTCGACCAAGGTCACACAGCTAGAAGTGGAGGAAGGACTGGAAAACCTCTGCCATCTTCCTCCAGCACCTTGCCCCTGCCACCCTAGGGCTGGGTGTTTCCAAACTGGATTCAGAGCAAGCTGTGATGATGGACAGACCCAGTACAGGAGGAGAGATGGGAAATTCACCAGCAAATTCTATAGCTGCATGAAGAGCAGACTCTTTATCCATAAGGACCCCCTGGGTGAAGACACCCACAGGCTTCTGCTCATCGCAGGGAGGAGGCCCTGGGATCACCTCCTGGTCTGCGGCTTTCACTTTTCTTTTCAGCAAAGAAGTGAGGGACATTGTCCAAATGCACCCTCTAGGGACCATGGGGGCGGGGACTGGGAAGGGAGATGGAATCTCAGGGGATTAGAAAGCAATTTGAACACGAAGTTACTCCCTGGGATCTGGCAGCTATGCCGGAAGGATATAATTTGGCATTTCTTGGAAATTGAAATTCTCGTTTCCCAGAGGATCTGGGTTTGTGGACAGTCTCCTGGGTTCCGGCTCCCACACCATGTTTGAGATAACTGCTCATTGCCCTTGTTCATACAAGACTCGCATTTCCACTTGAAAACAGGCCTGCGTTAGTTTGGTGTTTGGATCTATCCCCATTGCCCAAGTGTCTTCCTTGAACTTCGCACTGTCACTCCCTCCCAGGCCGACACTCTCCCAGAAATCATGGTAACAGTAAGAGCGAACACTAATTATGTAGCAATTACCGAGTGTCAGACCTTGCTGCCAGCACTTCTCATGTCCTTAATTACTTAATCCTCAGCACAACCGTTGATGCAGGTACAATCGACATCTTACAAACGGGACACAGAGAGGTTAGGTGATTTCCCAAGGCCACACAGCTCTGTGGGTGAAGCAGACTTAGAATCAGAGCCTGCTTTCTAAACACTACGCCCTCCTGAGTTTCCTGGGAGTTCCTTTGACACACACATGCACTGTGCAGATGTCTGTCCCTGAGTTGGTAACACTGGAGAGTACTCCTATATTTTCCCATTTATCTCTGAGTTCTCTGAAGCGAGGGCACAATCGTATTCAGTTCTGTATCCCCAGAACCCAGCATGACACTTGGCACAAGGTCATTCAATAATGTTCTTGAAACAAAAGGATGCAAATTTGAAGTTCATTTGCAGAGAAATTCACATCAGCAGCTGCCCAAGAATCAGGAAGAAGCCATTTGAGAAGCAAAGAGCCACAGATCCGTAGACATGGAGGGTTGGTGGGACAGGGGCAGAATGACCCAGCGTCTTGCTTAATGCTGAACATTAGTATGGAGCTTGGCATATTTATCTAACATGCAGCTAACTCTTCCGAACCGCGGTAATACGCATGTTGGAAAGGCAGCGTGGCATTTTTTGGTTTAAGCAGTGTGAGCTTGAGATCTGGCTGTACCACTGGTTTTCTTGAAACCTCAGGGTCTTCTTCTGTAAAACGAGTTTGTTACGAGAATTAAGTGAGATACGCAGTGAAAAGTATTCAGCACAGTAACTGGCCCATATGTCCTTAGTAAATGTCAGCTCATCTGTTGACTAGTGAATCTGACTTTAAAAGTAAAACAAATGTTAGCTTCATGCCTCTTGTACTTTCAAAGTCACTTTCTCGTCTAGCATCCACTGGGTCCTTGCACGGCCTGGTGAGGCCCCATTTGACAGATGGGGAAACTGAGGCTGAGAGCACAAAAGTGATTGCCCCAGTGAGGTCACAGGGTTAGAAAGTGACAGCGAGAGCAGACCAGGCCTCCCGACTCGTAAACCACTGCCTTCACCCCGCGTCACCCAGTCGTCTTCTGGTCACTGGGAGAACTCAAGGCTTCCCTGAAATCATTTTTCTTTGTTTCAAAAAATAATTTATTGAGGTGAAATTCACATAGTGTAAAATTAAGCATTTTAAAGTAATTCTCATAACATTCAGTAGCATTGAGTTCACTTGCACTGTTGTGCAGCCGCCCTCTCTGTCTAGTTCCCAAACGCTTCCGTCACTCCTCAGCAAAACCTTTTCCCCTTCAGCTGTGTCTCCCCCTCCTGTCCTCCCCCAGCCCTGGCATCCCCTGGTTTGCCGTCCTTCCCTGCAGATCAACCTGTTCTGGCTTCTGTCACTTAGCATGAGGTTTTAGAGGTTCATGTTGTCATGTGCATCAGAACTTCATTCCCTATTCTGTTGTACGCATACACCATCGTTTGTTTATTCATTCATCTGCTGATGGATATTTGAGTTGTTTCCCTCTTTTGGCTGTTGCAAATAGTGCTGTTATGTTTGAGTACCTGTTTTCAATTTTGGGGGCTTTATACCGCTATCCTTCAATTTTAAAAGAACAGGCAGATGCATGCTATACTGTCCTTTCTTAATATGACTTAACCAACAGACATTTATAATTAAAGAATTTGGTTAATATCTGTCGTATCCCAAATATTAACAGGCTTCCTGTTCTATAAAGATGGTTGAAACTCTTCTACTTCCCTGGTCAATAATTGGAGATTTAAACACATGTGCACGCTCAGATACACACACACCCCACTATGCTTTTTCACATGCTAGCCACGGCTTTGCCGTCGGTTGCTGTCCAACTGGGAGAGTGCATCTCTGTTGATGTTTATTGACACTATCTGATGTTTTGGTTTTTTTTTTTTTTTTTTTCCCACTACCTCCATTAGACACTCAGCACCATTCAAAGGATGTGAGGAGAGAGAGGGAGAGAAAGGCACACTCTGCAGTTAGCCTTGGAAGAGAATCAGAAGTGTAAGCACAATTAGTCTCCTGGTGACAAACTCCTTGATGGTGTGTACCATGTTTTATGCTTTTTAAAACCATTTTCTTTAGCTCTGAGTGGACAGTCGGGGCTCTGCAGGTGTTTGTTCAGTGGGTCAGTGGGTTGTTCAGTGGGTTTGTTCAGCACTATTGTTCCTCAATGACAAGGGCTGTACTGGTGAAATAGGGGGTCCCCAGGAGAACAGGGAGCACCTCACCTCCCAGGACGACAGCTGTCCCAGCTACTCCGTGAGTGGCCAGGGCCAGGAACACTCTGTGTTGCCTGCCACTGGCCTACTCTCCATGCTGCACCTGCTGGAAACGGGCTCCCTAACTTCCCTCTTTGGTCACTCTCAGTGAGTAATCGAACAAGGCTCCCCGACCTCCACTACTGGGCCTCCAAGCTGAGGGTGTCTTCTGTCTTCCACAGCCAGGCAGGCCTCACCAGGGCAAAGAGAATGGACTTTGCCGATCCGCAGGCCTGGCAAACCCCAGCCTAGCCACTTCCTGGCTGTGTGACCTTGGACAAATTACCTAACCTCTCTGGGCCTCAGTTCCCATGTGGGGTTACAGTAACGATGACGTGAGTTCAAGCTTGTAATGTGCTTAGCAAGGCGCCTGGTGCATGTTAGGGGCTCAGTTCTGTGGTTGTTGTCACTATGCCCTTTCCTTCCTCCCTTCCTGCTGTGGACACCGTCTGGGTCTGACGAATGAGAGGTGCTGCGGTTAAACTAAAGCACTCTCTGCTCTCATGGCGGGCAGGCCCGTGGGGACGGCAAACAGGCAGACTCACAGTATGCTGCTGGAACGCAGGGTGGGAGCAGCAAACTGGTGGGGGCTGTGGACCATCTTCACAGAGAGTGGCCCTACTCTGGTTCCTAGAGAACGAATAGAAGTTTGCTGGTGGCAAATGCAGGGCTGGCATTCCCAGTGCCTGCCGGCTTCCCCCACCCCCAAAGGATGCCAGGCCAGGTCTATGACAAAGCTTCACCGGGCCCAAGGAGAGGCTGGTGGATTCTCAGCCAAAGGGGGTATGTGAGCGAGGGAGAGGGGACTCTACGGGCAGCCCCAGCCTGTGACGCTGCTGCTGTTGGCACCAGCGGCGCCCCTAGGGTTCCTGGGAATATTAGGATGGGTCATTGTGTGTGTGCATACGTGCACACACACACACACACAAGCACACATGCACATGTACACACACGCACACACACAAAAAGCACTATTGCTTATTTTCCCCGGGACAGAAATTAAGACTGTGTGTGTGCGGTTTGTTGAGTGAGGGAGCACAGCCCTGTCTCTGTGCAGCTCCTCGACACTAGGCCCACCCTTTCTGAGGGCCCCCACCCTTCACCTTGCAGCAGCCTGCTGGCCATGGCTGCTCTCCCAGGGAACGGGTGGCCTGGATTCCCCCAGCCCTGCCAGTCTGCTCCCAGCCTCAGCAGCCTGACACTTCCTTCTCCTGCAGGACAGGCTCCTGGCCAAGCTGCTTCTAGAGAGATGACCCTGAGCAGAGAAAGGTCAGCTGAAGGTTCCTGTGTGTAGGAACCCACATGGGGACAGACACAAAGGAGAGGGTGTGCTTTGAGCTGAGCGGATGTGGGTCCAGATCCTGGCTTACTGCACACTATACGATCATGGGCAAGTCACAGAACTTCTCTGAGCCTCAGTTTCCACAGGGGGAAAGCACGAGGCTTGACACCTACTTGCACATGTGGGGCTAAGATAATGTATATAAAGTGCCTGGCGCAGTCCAAGTGCTCAGCGCAAGGTAGTTGTGAGCACAGGATGAGTGCATTGGACACAGGCTTAACCTTTCCTCAGGTCCAAGAGTGGCTGCCAAAGGGCTCTTGAAATTTCCACTCAGCAGGGGCTGCTGGGAGAAAGACCACTAAGAACTGGCTTTGGGCCTGTCCTTGCTGTGTGACCTTGAACAAGGCACTTGGTCTCTCTAAATGAGGTTAAAAATGGGGGTGGTACAATTACTGTCAGTGCCAGGGTCCCAGCTTCATGCATCGCAGCAATACACCTCAGATGCTGTAATTTTGCAAGATGCACAAAGCTCTGCACGGAGAGGGCCCCAGGGCAGTGGCCACTGTCAGACCACCACAGAGGGCCACCCTGAGCTGGGCAGAGCCGTCTCCCGGGTCCTTGGCATCCCTGGATCCGCCCATGCGCAGACCTGGAGGAAAAGCCTGAGTGATGCAGGGCCGGGATATGAAAATAAAATCAAGGGCACAGAGACCCTGGGAATGGGGGCCTCTTCGGGATCGTCAAACTTTATAAAGCAGCAAAGCCACTCTTTCAAAGGAAACCCAAAATAGAAAACAGACAAAAGCAAAAAAGGAGTCCTCAGGCGGTTTAATTCTTCATTGTTTGGTGGAAAATGCCTCATTGTTTGTGGCATCTCTGCAGAGCACCAGGGTGGAGGTTCCCAGACTGCATTTCCTTTACCAATAAATTGTTTTTTAAAAAGCCAGGATTGACATGTGCATCTGGTTGCCAACCTCTTCCTGTTGCAGACTAAGGTTTTTTTTTTTTAAAAGACAACTATCATCTCCTATCACCATTATTTTCATAGAAAAAAGAATATTTGCCCCCTTCCCATCTCCCAAATAGGAAGGACAGGGCTCTGCAAGAAAGACACTTGCCTTTGTGAAAACTCACTGCCTTGTCCTGAGTTTGCTCATTTGCTTATTTGAAACTCACAGCAGCAGAGCGGCAGGTGGGAACCCCTTACAGAGGTTTCCAGCCACTTGGTTTGAAGAGCATTAACTAGTCCCAATGCCTTATTTTATAGGTGTGGAAACTGCGGCCCTGCAAACAAGAGAGTTCATTCACTCGGTAGCATTTTGTGTCTGTTCTGTGCCTTGTACTGTGCCTGGGTTAGTACTGGGGCCTCAGAGAGAAATACCACTTAGGAGGATCCCACAGGGAGTTGGTGGTAGAATCATTCATTCATTCATTCATTCGTCAATAACTTACTGAGCCACTGCAGTAGATCAGCTAACTAGGAATGCAAAGTATGTGCAGGGCCTACAAGGTACTGCCTGCTGGGGTTTAGAGTCTGTTGGGGCAGGCAGGTAAAACAAAAGAAGGGAAATAAATAAGATGATTTCAGAGAGTAAAACACAATGCAAAGGTAATGAAACAGGAGAGCGTGAGAGGGTGACAGTGGGGGTGATCAGGTGTGTCCCTCTGATGAAGTCGTATTTGTGCAAAGAAGACCTTTACCATAAGAAGAACCGCACATGCAAAGAGCTGGCAGAAGAACATTCCAGGCAGAGGAAATGGCAGAACCAAGGCCTCGAGGTGGGAACGGCTTGGTGTGGGATGTTGGTGGTGAGCAGGTCAGCAACTTCATCTCGGGCCCCTGGGGCCAAGAAGTGCTCAGCAGGCGGGAAGCTGGGGCTCCTAGAGGCCTCGCCCTGGAGGGTCTGCCCGAGGGTTGGCCAGTGTGGAAATGGAAGCCTACCTGGGCTCCTGCCTGCAATGCGGGGCGGGCCCCCCTGGGGGGCTTCCTGGTCCCCGGCTGGGATATGCCTCCCACCTTGACACATGGGTCCAAGCACAGGGTGGGGTGACCCAGGGGCTGGGTGCATCTCCCTCTCATCCTGACACCCTTCCCAGTCCATCTTGGGTCTGAAACCAGGAACCAACAGGAGCCCAGGCCCACCCCCAGAAGCTGACTGAGAGTCAGGAGGCCAGAGGCTGAATTCCCCAGCTCTGCTGCTGACCTGCCCCTCCTTGGGGGCTGCTGGGCTCTGGACTTGGGGGGCACCCTGAGAGTTAGGGTGTGTGGTCTGGAGGCCTGCCCAGTGGAGGTGTCCTCTCCTGTCCTTGGAGTGTGTGCGTGTGTGTCGGTGTGTGGGGGGGAATGTGGGTTGAGGACTGATGGGATTTATTCACTCATTCAACAAATGTCTGTTGAGCACCTGCCCTATGCCAGGGATTATTCTGGAAGGGCCCTGAGGATACCATGGTGATGATGATGCATACCTACATGCCTTAGGTAAGCTCAGGCCATGGTGGGTGCTCTGCAGAAAATAAAAGGAGGTCAGAGAGCAAACTGCTAGAGGTGGGGGGAGGGTGTGGGGACACTTCAGATCACCTGGTCAGGGGCGGCTCCTTTTGGGGAGGGACAGTTGGGAGTCAAAATTGACAGCCCACCAGCCATGTGACCTCAAGCGGAGGAGGTTGCCAAACAGAGAGATCAACAAAAGCAGCAAGGTGGGAGCAAGAGAGGCCGGGTGGCTGGGCAGGGTGGGCAGAGAGGATGGTGGAGGGTCTCACTGAACCTCAGGCATCAGGGACTGACCTTTTCCCCATTATGGCCAGAAAACAAAATTGGTGTTAGTGTGCAACACTGGTGCAGTGGAGAAAGCCCCAGAATCTAGACACCTGAGCTCTTATGCCTTCCTGTGTGACCTGAGGCAAGTCTATTGGCCACTTGGGGCCTCAGCTTCTCTGTAAAATAAGACTCCTGGCCTAGAGAAGGGAGGGTAAATAGATCTAATTGTTAGTACCAATGTAGATCCATGATAGCAGCTGCCAACTGCACTAGACTGAAAAGAGTTCTGAGCTCCCTTCTAGGGAAATCGGCAAAGAGTGCAGTAGTCGATTGGTGATGTCTGCCATGGGTGAGACCTAGAGGGTGGTTGCATGCATGCCACACGTTTGCCATTCCTGGATCGTCTGTGATGAAATTGTCCAGAGACTACACTGGATTTGTATGTGCTTGTATCAAATTCAGCATCTGTGTCTTTTCCCCCTGGTTCATCAGAATCAAGTGCTTTGAGCTCCCTGGCACAAAGTAACATCGAAGAATGATAGCAGCTGACATGTTGTGCTGCCTTAGAGCTGACACCAGGCGCGGGTGCTCATAGCCCCTTCAGTCCTCACAGAAGCCCTGGTGGTGGGTCTCAACCATTCTCTCTATACGTGGGGATTTGAGGGCCCAGAGAACTTATTTCTGGCCATGCAGCCAGCAAGGGGCGAAGTGGAGTTGGAACCCACCTTGCTGCAAACACCACTCTTTCTGCAGCACCAGGCTGCCTCCTCGGAGGAGGTGAGGCCCGTGCATATTTGGAGCCTCCACCCTGAGAATCACTCAGCTGAGTGTGCTGACCAGAAGCCAGGGCTGACTGGCTGCTTCTCCTGTCCCCTGCTCCGCCCCTGAGCCTACCTGACCCCAGTGAATTCTGCCTCCAAATCCAAGTGAGTGTGGACTTCCAGGAGGATCTGGCTCCCAAGCTGCTGCTGTCTGGGTGCAGGACCCTGGCCCCTTTCACATCCAAGCTGCTGTCTGCGTCTCCCTCTTCCCCCCATTCCTCCTCACTCCTGTCCCTGCCAAGGAAGAGTGATGAGGCAGCATGCCAGGCCCAGGTGAGGCGGCCCTGAGGTCAGGGGATCCTGTGGCCAGCTGGGCTCTGGTGCCAGGGCTGCGGTGAGCCACCCGGATTAGTGCATACGGTAGGAGTCAAATGAAGACTCCCTCCCAGGGAAGTGTGAGGCTGGAGGGGGGCACTGGGCCCTGTGTGGCTTCCCCCCCAGGGATGCCCTGGGGAACACGGCCAGATCAGCACCAGAGAGGCAGCACGAGGGCACGAGAGCCCGAGGGCACGCCGAGGGGCTGTCCTGGGTTCTAGCTGTGGCTTGCTGTCTGCCTGCATGGTGGGCTTGAGCAAGTCACTCAACCTTCCTCAGAGTGAAATGGGAGTTGTATTGTTTGTCCCCACAATAATGCCACATCACAAAAGACTCCAAGCTCAGTGGCTAAAAGCAGCGTTTATTCTCCCGTGCGTGGGTGCTAGGTCAGCTGCAGTGTGGCCGGGCTGGCCTCCACCCAGGCTCTGGGCTCCAGGCTCAGCTGTAGATGGGGGTGGCGTCTGCTCCCCGTGTCTGTCTTCCCTGGGGTCAGCTCTACGTCTGTTTATTCTGGGGCCCAGGCTGACGCGGCAGAGGCTGCTGAGACATGTTCTTCTCACGGCAGTTGACCAGCGGGCAAGAGGGTCTCCAGCTTTGGACACGTTCGTGCCTCTGCGCTGACACCCCATCGGTCAAAGCAAGTCATGTGGTCATCCCCAAAGTCACTCTGCCCACGTGAAGTCACGGCAAGAGTGTGGGCCGCTAATTCTTTCATAGAGAGAGAAGACTTGGGAAGTCTCATTCAGGCCACCACCAGGGTGCAGAAAAACATATGTACTGACCACAGCTCACACTCCCGAGGACGTGCTTGTGCCAGGTGCAATGCAAAGTGAGTGGCCAACCCCACCAACCCCGTCTGCTTCACAGACGGGAAAATGAAGCCCCAGGAGCTGGGGTCTCACCCAGGCCACCTGACTCTGGGTCCCAACCCTGAGCCACCGTGGTTCAGGCGCTTCTCTCAGTGTGTTTTCATTTAAATCCAGCTGGACATTGGTCCTCAGGGGTAAATGGAAAGTCTGGGGCTGGAGAGAGAGACCTGTGGCTGAGATCACCCCGCCAGGAAGCAGGGGTGGTGGTGGGGGCCGTCTGTAGATTTCTGGTGCAAGGTTTGTCCCTGTAGCCCTAAGCATTTATTAGGTTAGGAGGGCAGGGAGCACTAGCTCAAGAATCAGGAGATCCAAATTTTGCAACTGGCTGGGTGTGTGGTGTGGGCAAGTCCTGTTTGGCTTGGCTGGTGCAGCACAGACGGTGAATGACAGGAAAGCCCGTTTCCCTGCACAGCCCTGAGCGTGCGGCCCTCCCTGGGCCAGGCCGCTATTTCTGCACATCCTCCAGGACGCAGTCCTCCCAGGGTCCCGGCCCTCACCTTCCTCTTTCCCCACCTCTGAAGCCAGGGAGAGCCTGGGGCCCGTTTCCTGGCTCAGCCCCACCAGCCAGCCAGAGAGTGCCAGCAGGGCCCCGTCCCTGTGTCCTCACCTAGGTCCTTCATTTCCAGCTGATCAGGGCAGGTAAAGCAGGTGCCCCCCACCTCCATCCTGTGTTTGTGCAAGACCAGGCTCCCTGTTTCTCTCTTCTGAGAAGCAAGACATAAGGTGTCCTAGATGAGCTTCGAATATCATTAGGATGGCCCTGGCTGGAGCTCCAGGGGCCTGGGCTCACGTCCTGGCCCTGCCACTAAAACCACATGGCCTGACTTACCTGAACCTGGGTTTCCCATCTGCCAAGTGGCCTAGATCCTGACATCCCTCCTGACCCAGACCATCCAGAGTGGGCCAGACAGGCCCTTCCTGAACGAACACCTCGGACGTTTGCCTGTCTGCAGGGAGAATCATCTTCTCTGACCCAGGTCTTAGGGGTTGTGTAGAATATTCACTGGAGTCCAGGCACTGGTGGCTGTTGTCTAGATCTTGGTCTGGGTCCGAGCACGGAGGCAGTTGCTCTGAACACCCTGCCTTCAAGGTTGCCTTCGGACAGGCTCTTCTCTGGAGGGGTTGGGCCTGTCTTGCCTGGGGCAGGAGGCTGGACAAGATCACCCTTTGCAATACGCCCTTCAGGCCCCTGTTCTGTGCTCCTGCGGAGACATTTACACCCTGGCAGCTTTGCCCAGTGCTAATTAGAGGAGCTGGTAATTATTGGGATTGGGGTTAGGGCATCTTGACTTCTGGGCAGTGGGGACTGAGGACGCAGCAGAAGTTGCTGCATTTTATGCCAGTTCCAGGGGCCCAGAGAACCTGGCTCTGTGTGTGTGTGTGTGTGTGTGTGTGTGTGTGTGTGTGTGTGTTGAGTTTTTTAAAACTGCTAATTGTCAGGGTGAAAATATTTTCACACATTTGCTCTCCACGAGAATGTTATTACGGAGCACACTGGCTGCCGCGTTGAAGTCAAACGGCCACAGTCAACATGGAACTCCTAATTAATAGACGTTCATGCTGCTCTCGGGCACGCGGCGGAAGTAATTATCATGATTTAATTGACTTTTCTCCCCTCTGTTATGCACTCTGCTTTTCCCATTTTCTTGAGCTGGGAAGGCTTTTTTTGTGTGTTTTTTTTTTTTTTAAATCCTCTTTCTCTCTTTTTTTTCCCTTTTATACACACTCTCTCTCACACCAGTGCTTTATTTGTCAAATCCTATTACAATAAATATTGTGACAGCAAAAATCTCTATATCACAGAAAAGTCCGGAGCCTGAGCCAATGGCTTAGCTATCACAAGCATATTGGTTTTGTGAAAAGGCACAGTCGCATTCAGCAAAGGTGTCTGGCAAGGAGCAGGGGAATTGATTTGCACAGGGGTTTTAGTTTCGGCGAGCTCTTTGGGATGACAGGGTGCCGAGGGCCACCTGCACCAGGGCCGGTGAGGGGGGTTTGCTGTCAAGATACAGTCAGGGCTCAGGGAAGTCCAAGGGGCAAAAACGGGGCACGTCTGAGCCCCTGGCCCCAGGAAACTAAAGAATTCTGTCTCTCAGGTGAGGTTTCTTCAGGGTGGCTCATACTCTCCCTGCTCACTCACCTTGACCTTGACAAACCTGGTGCCTGAGCCCTGCAGATGGCCTCATGGTATTCTCACAGCCAACTGGCGAGTGCCCTTGGAACCTCCCTGTGTAAACCCAAATGCCTCCTGCACTAGGCAGGGCCTTCCACACCAGGAAGGTGGGCTGCCCTGGCTCTGGTATCCTTCCTGGTCCAATCAGCTGTGACAAGTGGGCAGGGTCATGTGATGTCCTGTCCACTTCTCAGCAGCTATGGACAGAGCCTTTTGCGGTAGATGAGACTGTGGGAGGTGCCACCATAGCCCTTGAGAGTTAGACTACTTGGGGTCAAATCCTGGTTTGGCCACTTGCTGTGCATTTTTAAGCAAGTTACTTAAACTTTCTGGGCCTTGGGATCCTCATCTGTAGAATAGTTTCCTAGGATTGTTATGAAAGATAAATGAGTTAATATCTGTGACATACCAGATAAGCACTCAATAAGATGTTAACTTTTTAAGGTGCAGGAGGACAGGTGAGGCAGCTCCCAGTGTCTGATACGCAAGTGGGAATATCCTAGAATCACAGACATTGAAGATTGCAATAAGCCCGAGAGATCATCTAGTTTAGCTCTTTATAAACTCCTCAGTGTGTACATGGGGAAACGGAAGCACAGAGAGGGGTTGTAACCTTTTTCAAGGTCAAATAATTGTGTCTAATATAATATTGGGCTATTTTTTTATGGAGCTAAATTAGGACCAAGACGTTTCCTTGGGTCTCATTGGGGATTACTGAGAGTGCTTGACTTTTAATTAGAACATTACAGATAATAACATCAGGCAGAGGAGAAGGCGAACCTGGGATTGTTCTATTTCCTTTCTTTGTCCCATGTTGGAAGGATGAGTTAGGGGCACAGTAAGGTTTTCACCTCTCTCAAAGGGCATCGTCTTCGTTGATCATCTTTTTCAGATGGTTCCCGTGTTAGGTCAGCGGACAAGATAACACTAATCAGCTATGTTATTTTAGACACTTAGCTTCTCTGAGCCTCAGTTTCCTCATCTGAAAAATGGGGATGTATGCTACCCTACCTGACTGTAAGCCTCTCTAGGCGGGATGGATTCTTCTTTACCTTCTTTGTCTCTTCTTGATCCCTGCCTAGAACATTGCCTAGCACACAGTAGGTGTGTTAGTCCGTTTTGTGTTTTGCTACAAAGGAATGCCTGAGGCTGGGTAATTTATAAGGAAAAGAGGTTTATTTGGCTGGTTCTGCAGAATGTATGAGAAGCATGGCATCAGCATCTGCTTCTGGTGAGGGCTTCAGGGAGCCTCCAATCAAGGCAGAAGGTGAAAGGTGAGGAGGTGTGTCACACGGTGGGAGAAGGAGCAAGAGAGAGGAGGAGGTGCCAGGCTCCTCTGAACAACCAGCTCTTGCGTGAACCAACAGAGTGAGAACTCACTCATTCCCCAGAGAGGGCACCAAGCCATTCATGAGGGATCCACCCCCATGACCCAAACACCTCCCACCAGGCCCCACCTCCAACAGTGGAGATCAAATTTCAACATGAGATTTGGAGGGGCCAAATACCCAAACTATATCAGTAGGTTTCTGCAGACATTTCTAGAAATGAGCTGGATGATCACTCCAGGTAGCAGTGAGAGTTGGAAGGAATCAGGTGTGTGGACAGGCTGTGTGGTCAGCTTGCCTGTGCTCCTGAAAGGTGAGGCCATTTGCTGCAGGGACTGAGGTTCCAGGGGGTCACGACACTCCCAACCTTGACTGGAATGGAGGCAGGGGGGTCTCAGCTGAGCCTGTTTCTGAGGGTGACTGGGGATGGAGGCCAGACCTGGAGGGGTCGAGAAGTCGGTGGAAGATGTAGAAATGGCAACAAGAGGTGAAGACAACTCCTTTGAGAAGTCTGGCTGTGAAAGGCAGGAAAGAGAGAGGGTCACAGCTGTGCATGGGTGGGGGTGACAGGCTAGAGACACCAGAACTGCTACCCGGTAATGAGGTGGGGCCTGGAATAGGAGGTGCTCAGTAAGTATTTCCTGATTCAGATGAACTTTTATCTGGGTGGTTGTGGATGAGCTGGTTGGTAATCGTTGAGAACCCAAGGCTAGAACGTGGGTTAAGGCAGTGCCGGGTGCCGTAGGAGGTAAACCCTGAATCTCAGTGGCTTAGCACAGTACAAATTTATGTGTCATTCAGCAACAGTTTAGTGAGATCGTTTGGTGAGTGACTTTCCACACAGTATTTAGGGCCCCAAGTTCCTTCCATTTCAACATGTAGCTTCCAAGGTCACCCTAGAAGGAGGAAGAAAGGGTGGAGAGGGCTTTCCTGTTTCCTGGAATCACACACATCGCCGCCACTCCCATTGGTGAGAATGAGCCACATGGCCACAGCGGAGCAGAGGGGGCTGGGAAATGTAGTTCCTGGCTGGGCAGGCTGTCCCAGCCACAGCCCTTCCCTCTGGAGGGACAGTCCCAGCGTTTGGGGGACAGCCAGGCTTCTGGAGTCACAGCCCCTGTCAGCAGTGCTTCCCAGCAGCCTGAGGAGACACAGCACAACGCTGGGAAAATATGAGACCAGGACCCTGCTCCTGAGGACAAGAGAGAGAACTCATTGATCTGGGCGTCAGTTTCCCCAGTTGTATGATTTAGGTCCTGCTGAACCAAGTTAAGGAGCCAAGGGCGTCCTGGGCAGGTGGAGCCGAGTCCTTCACTCACCAGAGGTGTGACGCTGGGCAGGTTTCTTAAACCCCCTGAGTCTGTGTGAAATCCTCCCCGAGCTGCGATGTGGATTAGCAAGACACTCCTGGCATGTCGTCAGCCCTCGGTGAATGTGAGCTGCTGCTGTTGGCACCCGTGTCACCCCTCCGTTCATGGCAACGTCGGAGAGTAAAGGTGTTGGCTCAGGTTTCAGGCCAAAATGAATAGAGGCGATATTGTCATAGATATTTTTGTCTTCAGCATTTTCCATCGCTTTCTGAGACAATTAGAGGAGAAGCTCATTTGAGTAGAGTAGCTGGAGGAGCGGAGGAAGAAGAGGAGGAAGAGGAGGAGGAAGAGGTCAGCCACTCTGTGTTGGGTCCCACTCATACCGGGAGACCAGGGTCTGTGGGGTTTATTTCTTGTCTGTCTCCAAAAGCAGGCCCTAGAGTTCTGTACCTCAGCCAGCTGCCAGGGATCAGTAAAACCCCAGGCTGGGTGCCGACCTCCCCAGCCCTGCCCCCTGCGTCCCAGGGGCTGCCCTCAACGTAAAGCCTGCCTCACTGTCACCTCACTGTCACCTCACTGTCACTGCACCGTCACCGCTGGGGGTTTACAGTTAAGGCCTTCGAGTGACCATATGTTTCCTTAGCTGGGTCCTCAGAAACCTCTGGGTCTCTAGTGTCTTTGAATTCTTCCCTCCTTGTTGTCCCTCTCTGCTGGGGGTGATGGAGTGGCGCCCAGCCCTGGCCCAGGCCCTCCTAGCTGTCATTACTTAGCATTTTAACTTACTGGGCCTGGTTACTTATATGCCGTGGTGATCTGTTACCACCCCCCTTCTTACTAACCAGTTGGCCTCTCACCACCGGCCCACTGGGCATGGGGGCAGGGACAGGTCTGTGGTGGCTTCAGTGTCTCTGAGGAAGCCAAGGTGGCAGGGTGGGTCACTGGGAAAGGTCGGAAGGGAGTGTTTCCCTGGAAGGGGCAGGGGCATGGGGCAGTTCTGCACCAGACTCTACCTCTGGGGCAGTCAGGGTGGCCCTGTGACCTCCAAACAAAGCCGAGGCCTCAGCCTGGGGCTGTGGGAAGCCAGCAGGACAATGGGAGGAAGGGGACAGCGGGGAGATAAAGCCCAGGGCCCCAAGGTCTGGCCTGGGATCCAGAGGCAGCCACAGCCGGTGAGAGGAGGCTTCAGTGTAAACACAGGCCGGGCTTCCTGCCTCTCGGGGCCAGTGCCATTTTTTATTGTGGCTGTTATTGTTGAGATAATCATTCCATTTCAGAAGCCTGAGCAAGGGCAGACTGTGTATCTGATGCTTCCACAGGGATACGGCTATCATTCATTCATTCATTCATTCATGCCACAGACGTATATTGGCACCAGCTGGGTGCTGGGAATATAAAAGTCAACATCAGCCCATCCTTGTCTTCCGTGTACTCCCAGAAACAGACACCAAACAGATCATCGCAGTTCAGTGTGGTCAAATGACAGGAGCTGCCCACGGCTTAGTGACTGTGCTGAGGGCGGTGCTATTGGCTTCCCTTTGGGGAGCGGGCTCGGATTGGGGCCCAGTATGGCGGGGAGGGTACTCTTGCTGGCTCCTGTGTATCTGGGGTGGGTAGACGGCTCCCTGGTGATCTCTGCTCTGCTCCTGTCCAGAAACCGTTCTGGGAGCTTTTACAGATTATCCAGGACAGCCCATGGGGAATTTTATCCCCATTTCGTGGATGAAGGGACTGAGGCCCAGATCACATCACTAGGCAGAGGGCAGCTGGGTGGGAGCACAGGTGGGTGGTGTGACCCCCACACCCTCGAGTTTCCCCCAGGTCCTGCCACTTTCTGTACTGTGCACCCCACCACACTGCCGGGTTCTCGGGCACCAGCAGAGGCTGCGCCCCTCCTAGGACAATGCTGGTCTTGGCTGACTTGACGTGTCCAAGTGGCACCCCCTCCTGTATGAGGACTCCTGAGGGACTCTAGCTGAAAACTGGTGTCGGGGGACGTGGGGACGTCTGGTTAAAGGTTTCAGGGCTGTCTGGGTTTCCATGTCCCCTGGGGCCTGTGTTCTTAGACTAGGCCACTTCCAGGATTCTCAGGCTTCCCCAGTTGGGCTGGTTTCTCCATTAGCATGTCTAGGGTTGGGAGATCACTCTGTCTACGTGCCTAGCAGCACGCAAGGCAAGGTGGCCTTGCCACCCAGACTGTGTGTCCCCACTCTGCACCTTTCCTGCCTGCAGGCCTCGGGCCAGGAACTTCTCCTCCCAGCCTCCATGTCTCACCGTACAATGGAACAAAGATAACATCTACCTTCCAAGGCTGGAGGACAGACAGTGGGAGAGAGGGGATGTAAAACACTATGACACCACAAAGTTAGTGGGACGTGGTAGAAAGGGGGGCTTTCCTTGAACAGGTGAGGCTAAAAGAAAAAATTTACATTCACCTGTACGTGAACTGTCGCAAGCCTCATCTCCCCTCACCTGGTTTAGAGATGAGGAAACTGGTGCACAGCGTGGTTAAGTAACTTGCCCAGAGTCACACAGCTAATAGGTGGTAGAGGCAGGATTTGAACTAGAAATGTCAGACTCTAAAGCCAGAGCTCTTCATGCCATGGCCGTGTCTGTGTGGCCTGTGTGTAGACACACACAGGTGTTTGGATTTTGAGCAGAGGGCGAGCCAGCCATAGTCCTGGGAGTGGCTCTGGGCGTCTGAGGGAGGGGCGCGATTTAACTGTCTTTCTGTGTAGTGTCATTTCTCCTTCGTGCCTTTTTGCCCTTCCTGCATTGTTGGCTCTTGTGCCCGGCTTACTGGAGCTTATGTGGTTGGGGCATTTGGAGTCTTGGGTACGTCCTCTTGTGGCCAGCCCAAGAGCCTTTCTGTTCACGAGGGCCCTGCGTGGGTGACCGGCCCCTCTGGGTGGGACCAGCACCCACCCCCCTGCCAAGGTCACTGCTCCCACTTACCCTTTCAGGGACCTGATGGTTTCCCAGCCAGCTGTCATCATCTGTCCTCTGGGCCTCACCCCAGGACCTTGAGACCCTGGGGTTGCTTTTCCAGGTCCCTGGCCTTACCTGCCACACGACAGTGATCCCAGCGTGGGAAGCCAGGAGACAGACCAAGACCAACACGCCCCAGGCACCTTCCCCAAATGGCCTGAGAGCTCAAACGGGGCCTCACCCTTGGAGGACACGTGTCTTGAGTGGCTTCGATGATGAACCCACGCTGGGGCAGGGCGGTGCCCTGCCAGGGAGGCAAGAGAGCAGTGCTGGCATGGAAGGTCTGGGCTGTGGCCTCTGCTCCATGAAGAAAACCGTGTGACCCTGGAAGTCAGTACCCCCTCCTGAGCCTCTCTGTCCTCCTGTGGAGTGGACAGATATGGGGGATGGAGCTGCATTAGATGACAAATGTCCCATGTCCCTGCAGGTCTGCCTGCTCTGAATCCCCGGAAGTCAGGTGACAGGGCCCTTGAGGAGAAGTAAAGGGGAAGGAACAGGGGCAAACCTAGGCCTCGTGCCCTGGGATCGTGGAATAAGACCGTCAGTGGGAAGGACCCAAGGAGCCCTGTCTGCACAGCCTGCCTGTCGCCTGGCTGGTGTGCCAGCCCCTGGAGCCACGGCTCTGTTGGCCCCTTGGCTCTGTTCAGACCCCTATTCTGGACCCACTGAGCTTGTCACCCCCGCTGAGTCCAGCCTATTCCGATTTCTGCTCCTTTCTCCTGAGTCACAGTTTCCTTTACCCTCGGGCCCCCTGAGGCCTGGGCCCCGCATGGCATGCTCCTGCAGGCCCGGTGTGCCCCGCTCTGGAGGGCGTTCTCCGATTCTGCAGAGAGATGGGGAAAGTGCCTAGAATTTGGGAGGTGGCACAGCCTGGGGGCCGGGAGGGTGTCCAGGTAGGAGCTTTCCTTACGTGGAGGGTGAAACGCCCCACCCTGGGGTTCCCAGGGACTACGCTGGAACAAAGGCAAAGGTTTATCTTCCTCACATCCTTAGCCTGGACTCGAACTAAAATTATCCACCTTTCAAAACGTGCTGTGCCTGAACCACCTGTGATTTCAAGTACCTCTCGTGAGACCTGTCCCCACATTTTGCAGAACTACGGCAGAGAGCTTTCCATCTAGGAAACGCTTGTGTGTGCCTGCGAGGACGTGTGGTTGGGGGACTTGGAGATCGGCGCATGAGGAAAGGGCAGTGTTGAGTTGTGCAAAGGAAGGTGGCAGAGAGGTGGGAGCCTCACTCTGCCACGGGCTGGCTGGAGGGTCTTTGGCAATTCCCCCATGTCTTTTCGGGTATGATAGCTCGTTTCTATTTATTCAATAGAATGATATTCTGTTGAATGAATGCACTGGTTTGGTTATCCACTCATCTGTCAGAGGGTGTCTTGGTTGCTTCCAGTTTTTTGGCGATCATAGATAAAATTGCTACAAACATTTGTGTGCAGGTTTTTGTGTGGACACCAATTTTCAGTTCACTTGGTTAAATACTAAGGAGTGCAATGTTTGGATTGTGTGGCAAGGGTGTGTTTAGTTTTGTAAGAAGCTGCCAAACTGTCTTCCCAAATGGCCGTATCATTTTGCATTTCCACCACCCATGAATGAGAGTCCCCGTTGTTCCACATCGTTGTCAGCATTTGTTGTTATAAGTTTTTTGGATTTTAGCCATTTTAATAGGTGTGTAGTGGTGTGTTATGGTTGTTTCATAGCCCAGATATTTTGAAACGTGCAATTTGAATCAACCGTGTCTCTGCCAGCATTCTGTGGCTCACACCGTGCTGAGAATGAAATGCCCACCCTCCATGGTCTGAAAGGCACTGGGTGATCCAGTCCCTGCCCTCCTCACTAGGTCACATGGCCCTTTCCCCTTGCCCACCCCACACCATCCACACCAGCCTCACTTCAGTTTCTAGAACAGCAAAAGCCCCCCCCTTTTTTTTTTTTACTCAGGGCCACACCCAGGCTGTTCCCTCTGCCTGGAGCACTTGTCCAGCCTTCTCCACCTGATGGGGCCTCTCGTGTCTTCAATGCTCAGTGCAGGTAACCCCCCTGGAGAGACATTCCCTTTCATTCTACTCTATGTATTGCCTTCCTGGCACATATTTCAACCTGGAATTACAGACTTATTTGCTGGGTTATAGTTTGGAAGTGCCGTGGGGCAGGGACCATGTCAGTTTGCGCCGTCACATCCCAGGGTCTTGCACGGTACTTGGCACAAAGGTGTTGCTCAGTATTTACCTGCTGACTGGAGAATGCTGGCTGGGCCAGGTTAGCTAACAGGAAAGGGAAGGGGAAAATATGCACTGAGCATCGGTTGGGTACCAGCCGTGGTCTGGCTACATCCATGTTCGTTATCTTCTTCGGTCCTGGCAGGGAAGGTCATCTGTACTTTATAGGTCGGGAAACGGAAGCAAAGGGTCTTAGACCAGGGATCATTCAGATTCCCACAGGGCCAGGCAGCTAACACAAACAAGTGAGCAGGTTGAGTGAAAAACAAACAAACAAACAAACAAACCAGCAGCACGGGTGCAATGACAATGGGCATCTGAACTATGGCTTTATTGCCAGGGAGACAGCTCCAACAGAAACACCCTCTCCCCACTGTGAGTCTGCCCCTTAGCATTCACTCTGCCTGGCTGTCCAGGACTCGGGGGACAGAGCAAGGTACTGGATGGGCACACGGACCTGGGTTCAAATGCTAGCTTTCCTTTCTGTGGGCTTAGTGACCGTGGGCAAGTAGCCTAACCTCTCTGAGCTGCATTCCTTCCCCTGTAAAGTGGAATAATAGAATTCCTTCCTGGGTTGGTTTAATGATTAGAGACAAAGCCCCTAGCTCTGAGCTGGCGTGCAGCAAATGGTGGCTTTTCAGTCATTATTTCTCACTGGACTCTCACTGTCTTTACCTCCCACCTCCTCCAGGAAGCCCTCCCTGACCTCCCAGCCTCAGTCCCTCCTTCCTTTTATCACCAACATTACTTCACTAATAACTACTTCTCACCCCTTAGAATAGTGATTTGAATGGTGCATCTTCTATGCTAGATGAGGCTAATGCGGATGGATGACATAATCTCACCTCAAAGAGTTCAGCTGTGGTGGCTGAATTTTACTGTGGATCCCTGTAAACAACCCAGAGAGGTGGCCAGGCAGGGAAGTAGCACCCAGGAGCAGGCAGGCCACCCACAGAGCAGAGAGGGTGGAGGCACCTGCGGCCCATGTGCAGACACTGGGTTTATACACACCTCACCTGGGCCTTGATTCCTCCTTCTTGAAAGTCATCACGTGGGTCCCTGGGCCCTGGGGCCCTGCAGGGGAATAAAGGTTCCCTCCCCTGACCGGGCCATTAGGTGCTCACTCCCACCCGTGCAAAGACAGCCTGCTGGGCAGGTAAATGACACTGGGCGGGCTCCCCTTTGAAAAGGAATTTATGATGGCTTGCTGGATAATCGGTTACTGCCCCCAGCCCTTCCCAGCTGCAGCAGGCCAGGGGATCAGCTTTTGTTTCGAAGGCTTAATCCCAGGCAGGAACCCTGAGGTGGCTGAGGCCAGGAGCAAAGTTGGGGGGTGTTATGATTCTTTTTTCTCCCTTTCAAAAGTACCCACAGGGAGGTGGGGGGGGCTGGGGCACAGAGCAGTGAGGTATTAGCTTCTTTGCAGCCGGCACCGCGGGCAGCTTTGGCAGCAGGACCTGCCAGCTTCTTATGGCCCCTGAGCCTTCCTCTGCTCAGGAAACAAACCCCTGCCTGACCGAGAGCACCAGGTTCTTTCTGGGGAGGAGGGAGCGGCCTCAGGCAGAGGACCACCAGGTCGGGCTTCAGACCACACCGTGTGTGCCCGGGTTGGGGAGTTGGGAAGGGATGAGTATTTTTTTCCCACTTTGATGAAACCCAAGGCCCCACCAGGAGTTTCCACCATCGTCCTTTACCGCATGCACCTCCCCAGCACCCCTTCCCTTGTTTTCTCAGGTCTCTGGGGAGGTGGGGAAGTCACAGAGAGAGGAGGTGAGGCGTGCAGGCGTGGTGCCAGGCCGATGTGGGTTCAAATCCCGCTCAGCTACCTGTGTGCTCTGTAACTCGGGTAACACTAAACTGCCCTGACCGTAGTTTCTGCGTCTGATAAGTGGGAGTAACCGCAATACTCACCTCAAAGGGTTGTTGTTAGATGGGGTGATATACACAGGTGGTCTGGATGCCCCAGAAGTAGTCCCCGAGCCAAGCATTTGTGGACAAAGGGTTTGTTAAGGATGATATCTCAGAGGAAACCAGTAAGGGGGCTGGGGGACGGGGGCAGGAAGGGGAGGAAGGCAAGCATGGGAGTCGGTGCCATCCTGCAGACGGCTGCTCCTGCTCAGCTCGCAGGGGAACCTCCACGTTCGTCTCAACTTGAGACCAGACAACGTAACTTTCATCCTCCCACACCCTCAGACATTGGCTCAGGGCCACCCCGAGGGTTGGGGAGGGATGGAAGCTTCCAGGCACTGTGGCTCCCTGCACAGGGGAGCAGGGGGCTGCAGCAGCCCATGAGAGTGGCTGGGGCAGGCCTTCTGAGGAAGGGGCGCACATTAGGGGTGCTGGAAGGGGCCCCACAGTGCAGCTCCAGGACGCCAGGCTCCTAACCTGGCACATAGTGAGTGCGCAGCACACGGTACCTGGGATGGGGGTCCCTGGACAATTCATGAAGATAAGGATTCAGAGAAGTTGAGACATTGACCTGCAGATGCACAGCACATCCACATAGAGGCTGGAGTTGGTAAGTCTTTGCTCAGACACACTGGAGTCTCCTGATGTCATCGTTCTTTAGAGTTCTAAGCCGCGATCTTATTATTTCCTGAGAGTCCTTCTCATGCCTTCCCTGGGAGTCTGGACTGCTCCCAGGGAAGGAGGAAAGCTTGGGTGAGGCATGACTGGACCAGACCCGATTCTGCCGGGAGAGCGATCTGCAGCCCAGCTCAGATCCAGCCCCTCCCTGCTCATCTCTTCTCACGGCCACATCCGTATTTTACTGGCGGGGGTGGGGGGAGGGTGGGGGTGGTACCAAAATGTACAAGCAAACCTAGATTTATTGCACTTCACTTTATTGCACTTTGCAGATATTGCGTTTGTTACAAACTGAAGGTCCGTGGCAATCCTGTGTCGAGCAAGTCTGTCGGCACCATTTTTCCAACAGCACGGGCTCACTTCATATCTCTGTGTCACATTTGGTCATTCTCACAATATTTCAACATTTTTTCATTATTGTTATATCTGTTATGGCAATCTGTGATCAGTGATTTTTGATGTTACTGATGTAATCTTTTGGGGGCATCATGAATCGAACCCACATGAGATGGAGAACTTAATCGGTAAACGTTGCATGTGTCCTGACTGTTCCACCGACCAACTATTCTTACCTCGCTCCCTCTCCCTCTCCCTGTCCTCGGGGCGCCTGACTCCCTGAGAGGCAGCAATATTGAAATTAGGCCAATTAATAACCCTACAGTGGCCTCTTAGTGCTCAAGTGAAAGGAAGAGTCACACGTCTCTCACTTTATGTCAAAAGCTAAAAATAATTAAGCTCAGTGAGGAGGGCATGCTGAAAACCGAGACAGGCTGAAAGCTGGGCTTCCAGCGCCAGTTAGCCAAGTTGTGAATGCAAAGGAAAAGTTCTCAAAGGAAATTAAAAGTGCTACTCCAGTGAACAGGAGAATGATGAGAAAGTGAAACAGCCTTACTGCTGTTATGGAGAAAGCTTTAGTGGTCTCGATAAAAGATCAAGCCAGCCACAACATTCCCTTAAACCAAAGCCCGATTCAGAGCAAGATCCCAACTCTCTTCAGTTCTCTGAAGGCTGACAGGTGAGGAAGTCTGAAGCTAGCAGAGGCTGGTTCACGAGGTTTAAGGAAAGAAGCTGTCCCCATAACATAAAAGCACCAGGTGAAGCAGCACGTGCTGATGGAGAAGCTGCAGCAAGCTATCCAGAAGATCTAGCTAAGATCACTGATGAAGGTGCCCACACTAAACAACAGATTTGCAATATAAATGAAACAGCCTTCTGTTGGAAGAAGATGCCATCTAGGACTTTTCTAGCTAGAGAGGAGAAGGCCATGCCTGGCTTCAGAGCTTCAAAGGACAGACTGACTCTCTTGTTAGGGGCTAATGCAGCTGGTGACTTTCAGTTGAAGCCAGTGCTCATTTACCATTCTGAAATCCTAGGGTCCTTAAGAATTATGCTAAGTCTATTGCACCTGTGCTCCAGAAATGAAACGGTAAAGCCTGGATGACAGCACATCTGTGTACACCATGGTTTACTGAATATTTTAAGCCCACTGTTGAGACCTACTGCTCAGAAAAAAGGATTCCTTTCAAAATATTACTGCTCATTGACAATGCACCCAGTCACCCAAGAGCTCTGATGGAGATGTACAAGATTAATTTTGTTTTCATGACTGCTAACACAACATCCATTCTGCAGCCTGTGGATAAAGGATTCATTTTGACTTTCAAGTTTTATTATTTAAGAAATACACTTCATAAATTTATAGCTGCCATAGATAGTGGTTCCTCTGAGGGATCTGGGCAAAGTAGATTGAAAACCTTATGGAAAGGATTTATCTTTCTAGTTGCCATTAAGAATATTTATGATTCATGGGAAGAGGTCAAAATATTAATAGCAACATTAACAAGAGTTTGGAAGAAGTTGATTTCAACCCTCATGAATGACTTTGAGAGGCTTCAAGACTTCAATAGAGGAACTCACTGCAGATGTGGTGGAAATAGCAAGAGAACTAGAATTAGAAGTGGAGCCGGAAAATGTGACTGAATTGTTCTAATCTCATGGTAAAACTTTAATGAATAAGGAGTTGCTTCTTACGGATGAGCAAAGAAAGTGGTTTCTTGAGATGGAATCTACTCCCGGTGAAGATGCTGTCAGCATTGTTGAAATGACAACAAAGGATTTAGAATATTACATCAACTTAGTGGATAAGGCAGCAGCAGGGTTTGAGAGGACTGACTCCAATATCGAAAGAAGTTCTACTGTGGGTAAAATGCTATCAAATAGTATCACACACTACAGAGAAATCTTTCATGAAAAGAAGAGTTGATCAATGCAGCAAACTTTATTGTTGTCTTATTTTCAGATACTGCCACAATCACCCTCCGGCCCCCGGCCTCACCACCCTGATTAGTCAGGAGCCGTCAACATTGAGGCAAGACCCTCGACCAGCAAAAAGATTGCAGCTTGCTGAAGGCTCAGATGATCGTTAGCATTTTTAGCAATAAAGTATTTTTAAGTTAAGCTATATATATTTTTTAAGACATTGCATACTTAATAGGCTGCTGTATAGGGTAAACACAACTTTTATATACACTGAGAAGCCAAAAAATTCATATGACTTGCTTCATAGCAATATTCGATTTATTTGCAGTGGTCTGGAGCTGAGCCCTCGGTATCTCTGAGGTGTGCCTGGACCCACCCCACTATTGCCTACCCTGCTATTGGGTGGCAGTGCAGGAGGAATAATGTCCCCTCCCCAAGATGGCAACATGCTAATCCCTGGAACCTGTGAATTATGTTTTCTTACATGGCTAGAGGGACTTTGTAGATGTGATCACGTTAATGGCCTTGAAGTGGGGAGAGATTATCCTGGAGTGTCTAGGTGGGGCTGATGTAACCACACTGGTCCTTATAAGAGGCAGAGGGAGGTTTAACTACAGAAGAGGCACATTGGAGCGATGCTGCCTGGGGAGGCCTGGCCTGGCCTGGCCATTCCTGGCCTTGGAGAAGGAAGGGCCCACGAGCCAAGGAACACAGGCCACCTCTAGGAGCCAGACAAGACAAGGAAGGATGTTACCCTAGAGCCTCCAGAAGGAGCACAGTCCTGCTGGCACCTTGATTTTGCCACAGTGAGACCCATGTAAAGGGATTTCTGACTTGTAGAATAATTAATAAATTTGTGTTGTTTTAAGCCACTAACTTTGTGGTAGCTGATTATAGTAGCCAGAGGACACCAGATCAGGCGGTGTGATGGTTTAATTTTATGTGTCAACTTGGCTGGACTGGAGTATCCAGCTGTTTAGTCCAACACTAACTTCGGTATTGCTGGAAAGGTCTTTTGTAGATGTGGCTAATACCTGCAGTCAGCTGGCTTTAGGCATGTAGGAAGGCCTCATCCCATCAGTGTTAAGTGCAAAAATTGAGGTTTCCCAGAAAAGAAGGAACTCTGCCCTAAGACTGCAGCATCGGTCCCTGCCTGCGTTTCCAGCCCACCTGCCTGCCCTGTGGTGTTCACACTGCATATCTCTGGGAACGTCCTGGTGCACGTGCAAGGACGTGTCTGTTCATCTCGCCTCCTGGGAAGCTGCGGTGGGAAGGGCTCGTGGCTTGGACCCTGGGCTCCCGGCGCCCGGCCTGTCCCCTCCCTACTCGGGCTGCCTCCCTTACCCACCCCCGCAAACAGAGAAACCATTTCTCAGACGTGCTCTGGGATCAGGCCAGATAAATGAGCCTGTGTCTGTCTGTTTCCCTCTAATGAGCTTCTCCCTCAGGCTCTGATTTTCCCTTTTCCTTGGGTCTCTGTGTCCGTCTCGTTCCCTCCCACGGAAGGAAAGAGAGTGTGTCCTTGTGTCTTTCTCTGTCTGTCCCTCCGCAGCTTCTCTCAAATGCAGACCCCTCTGCTGTTCTTCCCCTCTCACCTAGCCTAGACCTCCGTCTCCCCTGCCCCCTTCTCCTCATCCTCTGAAGTCTCTGCCCCAGGGAGCTCTCCCTGCCAGCTCCTCCTCCCCCTCCCGCCTCCTCTCTGCCCCACTAATCTCGTCTAATTACTTCCTGCAGCCAAGACGGGCACCCCTAGAACTGAGTGTGCAGTGGGGGAGGGAGGGAAGTCAGAGGGCAGAAGCTCGGGGGCCATTTAGGGACCAGCTGTGGGCAGCCAGTGGGCAGGGTGGGCCGGTGGCTGTCGGTCTGGGGAGGCCAAGGTGCGTGTGATGCGTTGATTCCGTGGTGCTCTCCAAGGTGGCCGTCCTGGGGCCCAGAGCTGGTCTAGTCCTCCCGAGCACGCTGCCTGGTCTGCAGGCACACTCCCCGCGGCCAAGTCCCCACAGGGGGAAAACTCCCAAGGCCAGGGAAACTCAAGCAGGGTTATTTGAAGCTTGGTTTGCTCATCTGTAAAATGGGCTGATGATACAGGACTGACAGCTGAGCACTTGAGGAGACCGTTCAGAGAGGGCGTCCTGCAGGGCCTGGCACGCAGTGAGAGCTCTGTAAGGACTCGCCAGCGTTGTCCCCTGGGGGTGGCGGAGGCAGCCTTGAGTGTCCTTGCCCATTTCACCTGGTGTCTCCCTCGTTAGGGAAAGTTGCTATAATAATAACTTGATGTCGCAAGACATCAAAAGTTGAAGCAACATTTGCACAGTACTTTGGAAAGCATAAAGCTCTTCTTGCAGGTGATCTCGCTTAATACTCGTAACAGCCCTAGGGTGAGGGAATTATTCTTCTTATTTTGCAAATGAGAAAACTGAAGTTCAAAGAAGTGAAGTAGCGTGTGTGCCCGAGGGCACCGGGCTCTGAGCTGGGTTGGAGCAGGATTTCTGTCTGGGGCAGGCTGGCTCCAAAGGCTCCCTCCTTCCCCTCCTTGGCTGCCTCCCGGAGAGGTGGGATGCAGACCGATGGGCAAAGCAAACCCCAGGCCCTGTTTTTGTTTCAACATCGGTGCACAGCACACCGCGTTAATCATCCTGCTTCATCATGACACAGCTTGCAGTTCAGGCAGGAGATCTGAACCCCACTTTGCAGATGGGAAAGCACAGGCTAGAGAGACTGGGTCACACACCGTGTTCCCCAGCCAGCAGGTGGTACACAGCCATCAGCCTCCGAACTCAGGGCTCCTGGTTACTGGTGTATGACCATGGGCACAATGAGTCACTACTCTGAGCCTTGGTTTCCCCCACTAATCTTATCTCCAAGGGTTGTAGCGAGAATTAAATGACACAGGACGCAGAGAGCCTGGCATCCTCACAGTCCCTGGTGGGACCTCCCTACCTGAGCGTTTTCTTCCCTTTGAGAAACACATCAGCCTCCAAGGACAGCAGGAGCCCTGGAGTACTGCCTGGGAGGTTTAAAAAATGCACAAATACTTGTTGAGTGTCTTCTGTGTGTGTGCGCCAGAGGGTTAATGGTGACAGACACTGTGGCTGCCGGTGTGGAGCTTACACTCCGGTGCAGGAGACCAATAGAAAACAAGATAGCTACGGATTCATCAAATGACTGCATGTCATATAACTGGTGTGAAGGTGGAAAAAATAAATAAACAGGGAGAGGGACTGCTTTATCTGGAGTGGTCAGGGAAGCCTCTGCAGAGGGGACTTCTGGGCTGGTGCCCTAAAGCAGGCAAAGCCAGCCATGCAGAACTGGGGAGAGGAGGGTTCCAACTGATAGGGCAATGTGTGCAAAGGCCCTGGGGCAGGGATGAGTTTGAGCTGTTCATGGATGGACAGAAGAGCAGTATGGCTGGGGTCTAGTGAGAGATGGGCTAGTGTTTCCCCAGCAGAGGTCAACAGGGACCCAACCATCAGGACCTACGGAGGAGTTTGGACTGTATTCTAAGTCTAATATGAAGTCATAGATAAGGCTTTAAACAGGAAGGGACATAATGTGATTTAAATTTTAAGAAGTAAGCCATATGTAAGCGCATAAGCCTATAGAGTTGGAAGGATGGCTACATATGATCTAGTCCACCTTTTCATTGTGCAGGGGGGAAACTGAGGCCCAGAGGAGGGAAATGCGTTGACAGCATCACACAGCCCATCAGGGCAAAAGCATCCCTTGAACTCAGATCCTTAGACTCCGTCTCTAGAGTTCCTTTCTTTGGGAGGCTGGCAGAAGCCCCAGGATGGGCACGACCTATGTCTCCTTTAAGCATTTGGGACTAGCTAGCATCCAGGCCGTCCCCAGTTAAACTCATCGCTGTCCCTTTCCCACAATGACTTTTGCTCCATGGCCACTGTTGGGTCCCTTCAATGCCAAAGAAACACACATGGACCAAGTTTGAGTCTTAAATCACACCCTTGCTGTAGTAAATGCTATCTGCCCGAACGTGCTTGACCCCATGTAAAGATACATCTGCTAGCAATTCTGGGAATGGATTTAGCATTTTTGCTCTGTGATGCACAGAGCATTTTCCATGCACGACCACGTCTTTCTCTTTTGCGGCGGAGTCCAGGCAGCACGACCCCTTTTTTCCAGATGGGATGATGTGGCCACAGTGGCTGATTAACTTACATGAAATCACGGAGGGAGAATGAGCAAGAGAAAGGCCTCTCTAGGCAAGCGAGGTAACAGTGAAAGGGAAGAGAAAGAGTAAAATGAGCACAAAATCCCTGAATTCTAGCATTAGAACCTGAGACTCATTCTCCAGGCTCTGAGAATCATAAAATGACAGAGCTGGTAGGCCTTGGAGATGGTATGATGCAATGCATCCCCTAGTTGGGTAATTAAAAAAAGTGCCTGTTTAGGTATCACACACACACACATATATATATAAAGTGCAGTGAACATTATGGTCCACATCTTTCTGTGGGTATTTCTCTTGGGTATGTGACTGGGAGTGGAAATGCTGAGTCATAGGTTTAGCTTTAATAGATACTGTCCAGTCGAGTGGGCATGTCATTTGACAGTCCTGCCAGCAGCGTGTAAGCGTTCCGGTTGCTCTACCTCCTCGCCCACACTTGGCACCATCCATCGGTTCATTGTGAGCCAACTGGTTCATCTGTAGTGATATCTCATCGCAGTTTTTGATTTGCATTTCCCTGGTGGTAATGACGCTGAGTGTGTTTTCATATGCTTATCGGCTATTTGCATATCTTCTTTTGGAAAGTGTCTATTTATATTTAAGCCTTTTGCACAATTTTAAACTGGGTTATTTTCTTTTTTTCTTATTGATTTGTAGGAGTTCTTTATATATTCTGGATACGAGTCCTTTGTTGTACATAAGTGTTGCAGACACTTCTCCCAGTCTGCAGTTTGCTTTCTTACTCTCTTGATGGTGTCTGGGAGTCATCTGGGAGGAAGAAAGAGCATGACTGTTTATTGGGAGCTTCCTTTATGCCGGACCTGGTCCATCTACCTCCCTCCACTCAGCGAAGTGGGCATGATCACCCTCCACTTCTCTATGCCCCCACACCACCTGACAGTGAGGGACTTGTCCAAGATCTCAGAGTGGGCAAGTGGCCGGGCTGAATTTCTCCAGTCCCAGGGCCCCCTCTCCCTGCTGTGGGTGTCAGCCGGAGAGGAGGTGCTCCCTGCCCTTTGGCATGTTCCCCTGTCAACAGCCAAGCAAAGAGGCAAGATCAGGGAGGCCTGTGTCTCTCTGTGTTCCCTGGAGCAGAGAGAATTTCTTGGCATCTTCAACTAATTCACATTCTATTGCAGATTCCAAAGAGCTTTAAAGGTATATTCAAAGAGTTGGCATTATCTGGTGTTTGGGATTATTCTTAACGCCAATATTTTAAATGTATATAGTTCCTCTAGTTTATAAACTGCTTCCCTGGTGGCTATCTTATTGCGTCTTCATTAGTTTAAGCCAATGAGGTAAACGTGGTGACAATTATTAGTGACATCAGCCATGTCCCATGGACTTTTACCAAGGACCGACTCAGGGCAGGGGACACAGTTGAATGAGTCCTGTGTTCGGGCACTCATAGTCTAGTAAGACATACAGGTCGGCATCCGATGTGGGGTGAAGTCAAAGAGACTCATTCATGATTCAGTGAGTTTTGACTACATGATGTGAGTATATAAGGCACCATGCTTGATGCTGAGGAGACTGCAGAGAACACCCCAGAAACAGTCCCTGCCCTCATAGAGATTGTAGAAATGAAGAAAATGCAATGGGAGCACAGCACCATAGTAGCCACCTTGCCCTGGGAGAGATGGGAGGCTTTACATAAGAGGTAAACATTTGAACAGGGTTTTGAAGGATGAATAGGAGTTCATCAAGTCGGGGAAGAGAGGGATGAGATTCCAGACCGAGAGAATTACATGAGCGAAAGCCTGGAGCTGGGACTTACCCAGGGTCACCTGGCCAGGAAACTGATAAGCCTCTTGCCTAAACCCAAGTCTTCTGTTTCTAGACCTGTGTACTATCTTCCCTCCATGCTGTCTCCCTGACACTCCTCAGGGCACACAGTTGACACAGAAATGGGTAGGTAAGTGCAGTCTGTGCCGTTTCCACCCAGCAAGCCGAGCCATCACCAAGGCCAGACCTGTGGGCAGTTTCCCAGGGCAGCAGTGGCTACTCTGGGTGTGCCTCATCTAAACACTAGTCTTCCTCAGGGTAGTAAACCATCAGCTTGCGGATCCTGTCACTCTCACAGACTCCTACTTACCTTCTTGGGCCTCAGTTATTGCATCTGTAAAGTGGGGAGAACAACAACAATAATAATAATAGCCACATTGATGGAGGCTTTACGTTGTGCCAGGCACTGTGCTGAGTACTTTGCACATGCTGTCTCCTTACATCTGTGCGTCGGCCCTGTGAGGCGTGGATCTCATTATCCCCATCTCACAGATGAGGACACTGAGGCTCAGAGGGCTCAAAGGACTTGTCCAGCATTTCACAGACCAGGAAGTGGCAGAATCCAAGCCAAACCAGCTCTGTGTGACGCCAGCATTCCAAGAGGAAACAGTGGTGCATTGATTACAAACTGTGAGCTAAGTCCGGCTTCCTGCCCAGCGGGGAGGCAGGCTCTCCCCAGGCAGGAACGTGCCTCCTTGTCAGGGGTGTTCGCCCCCCTCTCCTTCTATTCCACAGCCATTTGGGGTGTCCTGCGGAGGTCATGACTTGTGCCGGAGGGTGGACACAAGTCAGCAGGTCCTGCTTTTCAGGAGTGAATCCAGCCCATGAACAGCATCTATTGAGCGCCTACTGTGTGCCGTGCTCAGAGCTGACAGCTCTGAGGGCATTAATATTACTTAACTCTCACAAGCGCCGTGTGGCTGCGAAAGTTCCGTCAGCCTGGTGGGAAGCCTTGTGCAGCACCAACTGCAGCAGGAAGCAGAGAGGACACTTGCCCTGGGAGGGGCAGAGACCCAGGGCTGTGGGGCTCCAAGGTGGAGAAAACTTCCGATCGGGAAAGGCTTCAGGGATGGGGTGGCTTTTAACCCGGGCCCTCGATGGATGGGTAGGATTCTGACAGTAGAAATGGGGACAGAGGGCGTTCCTGGCAGAGGCCACAGCAGAGGCCAAGGCCCAGTGGTGGACGAGCACAGGACTGGCAACCGAGGATGGTGGCCACGGGCACAGGCCCTGGCGTCAGAAAGACCAGGTGTGAATCTGGGCTCCCTTGCTCACCAGCTCTGTGACTTGCATGAGTTACAGCACTTCCTTCTTAAAAAATATATCAAGGTGAAATTTACATAACATAAATTCACCCTTTTGAAGTGTCCTATTCAGTAGCATTTAGTACGTTCACAAGGCTGTGTGACCACCGCCTCCGTCTAGTTCTAGAACATTTTCATTACCCCAAAAGCAAACTCTGTCCACGTTCAGCTGCCAGGCCCCTTCCCTGCTTCCCCTCAGCCCCCAGCAACTACTAATCTGCTTTCTCGCTCTGTGGATTCACCTGTTCTACGTGTTTCATACAGGTCGACTCATACAAGGTGTGACCTTTTGTGTCTGGCCTCTCACTCGGGTTCATCCGCGTCTAGCGTGTCTCAGATCTTCGCCCCTTTTGATCACAGAATCCTACTGTTGTGCAGATATGCCGCATTCATCTGTTCATCCATCCCAATGTGGGTGGGCATTCGGGTTATTTCTACCTGTTGGTTGCTGTGAATGATGCTGCTATGAACACGTGTGTGCACGTATGTGTTTGAGTCCCTGTCCTCAGTTCTCTTGGGTGCAGACCTAGGAGTGGAATTGCTGGGTTGCATGGTAACTCTGTGTTCAGCTTTTTGAGGACACAGCACTTCTCCGACCTCAGTTTCTACGTCTACGGAATAGGGGTAACAAGGATAGCTGTCTCGCAGTGAGGGCTGTATGGAAGCGGTTTGAGGATTAAACAGTAAAGTGCCCGGGGTAGCAAGGGCTCAAGGGACCTTAGGAGAGGCCGTGGTGGAGATGGCTGGCGGGTTGTGGGAAGGAAGGGTGAGGGGCAGGGGCCTCCTGTGCCTGGCTGGGCTCATCTCTGCCCCCGAGCCAGTCCAGTCGCTTGCAGAGGCTTTTGGCCCTTTCCGGACCAAGGATGGGGCAGAGTGAGCAGGTGGCTGGTGCCCAGGGAGGCTCCTCCCTGGGCCCCCCTGGCCCCCTGCCCCAGGGAGCAAGCCCCAGCGACCCCAGCTGGGGCTGCTCCCCGACGTGCTGCAGGGCCGCTCCTCCCTCCTCCCTTCTCTCCCCTCCTCCTTTCTCTCCCCTCCTTCTTTCTCTCCCCTCCTCCTTTCTCCCCCCTCCTCCTTTCGGAGCTGTTCAGGCTTGGTAAGCAGCAGGGGTACAGAAACCAAATTAACAGGTAAAATTCACATTCTTTGCCTGCGACCCGCCTGGCTGAGCCGCTGAGTCTGTCACACAGCAGGAATTGGGAGCGGGGAGGGGCGGGGAGAGCAGCCGTGTCAGGAACCGTTTGAGAGGGAGAGAGCCCCCCCATGGTGGGGAGTGGTGGGGAGAGGCCAGCAGGGCTCCCTCCTGTCCTCCAGAGCTGCCTCCCCCCCCATCTGTGGCCCCCTCATGCCACGTGGTACATGAATGGCACAAGGTGACAGAGGAGGCAGCAGTGACCTTTGCCTAGGGGATGACCCTAACCAGGGACCATGGGGCTTCCCCTCTCTGGCTGTACTCAGGTCCCCTTTGTTGGAGGATGGGGGAAGGTGCTGGGGCCCAGCATTCAGGCAGAACTGAGTTCAAGTCCAAGTGCAGCCACTTAGAAGTTGCAGATGATCTTGTCTCATTTTAGAGAGGACAAAGTGGAAGCCCAGAGAGGGCACTCGATCTGCCCCAGGGCACACAGTAAAACTTGTGTTTTGTGTTCCAGACTTGTGGCTGGAACAGAGGTTTCCTGCCTCTTGGTCAGCGTTGTTAAAGTTTTGACCTTTTTGCTTTAATGCACCCCCAGGCTTGGCCATGTGTGCGTGCGTGTGTGAGTGCCCCTGGGTCCCTTCCCCATATACAGCCCGAGTGGCAGCCCAGTGAGAACAAACCTGCTCTGAGTGAAAACAGGGGCACCCTGACGTCGCCTGCCCTCCCTGCATCTACCTGGAGCGTCGCTTCCTGTTTCCCCGCCAGCCGCCCTGCATGGCCTGAGCACTTTGTGGTCTGGTCTGTGGCTGAGCAGGGAGCTTTAGACTCATCTCTGGAGAGAGAAACCAATCCAGTGTTCCCTGGAAATGTTTCCGTCAGCTTCCCAGGAGGGGCTTCAGGGTTCTAATGACCAGTGCCTGCACTTCAGACAAGGAGGGAAAACCCGGGACTGAGAGTGGCCCTGTCCCCTCCATGAGTTTCAGTTGGCTCCCTCCCAGCCCAGGCACTCTTGGTCCCCACCGCCTGGTCCCCATTCACCCCTGTCTCCTCTCTCCTCTCATGCATGCCTCTGCGCCACGGCACAGCCTGCTTGCTGCCCACGCCTGTCCTGCAGGTCGAGGGCCCTGAGCCCTTGCCCCGGCTGTGCCCTCTGCTTGGAGCACCTTTCCTCCTTTCTCCAACACACGGGGGAAGGAGCCCACCCCTCTGGGGCTACCTCCTGCATCTTCAGCAGTGCTGTTATCCATTCGTCTAGCGCCCAGTTGTGACAGGCTATTCAGGCACTGGGGATACAGCAGTAAGTGGTTTAGAACATTCCCCAGCCTCTGTCTTGGCACAACTACTTGTGAATCGTGTCTCCATCTCAGCTTCACTGCAGAGACAGTGCCAGAGTGCCTTTGCTCTGCCCCAGTGCCTAGCCCTGAGACTTATACAGCAGGTGCTCAGCAAGTGTTTGCTGAATGAATGAATGACGAACAAATGAATATCACTGCCTGCCTTCTATTTTAGTGTCCCTGCAGGGACCTGGACACCCATTGGTTTAGTACTGTATGCCATGTTCGGCTCTAGGCACTGACTTGCTATGCTCCCAGCATTTATTACTCTTACAACTAATAACAACAAAGCAGTTGACATTGGCCCTTCCCCTATGCCAGGCACTGATTCAGGTGTGTTACGTGTAGTAACAACAACACTGTCAGTAGGAACTATGACCATCTCTGTTTAGAACTAAGAACTGAGGCTCAGAGAAGTTAAGTCATTTTCCCAAAGTCACACAGCTAGTCAGAAGTAGAGAGCTGGGACTCTAACCCCAGTGCTCTGACTCCAGAGCGGGTATTACATTTATTGAGTGATTGAGTGCACAACTCATGCTATTTGATATTTGGGTAACTGAAAGAGTTCATTCACACTCAGAAGTAGCTGCATAGGCTCTCTTTGTGCAAACACATACACACCGTGCACACAAGTGTGCACCCCCTTGGCCCACTCTCCAGTGGGTGCCACCTGCACTGGAGTCTGTCATCATGTCCCTGACCCTTGCCTCTCAACCAGGTCATGCACAGGTCCTTGTCTGAGGTCCTGATATAAACTCTTTGCTCAGCCGGACATGTGGTCAGCGTGACCTAAAGGATCAGTCATTCCTAAATGCAGTGGGGTGTAGGGAGTACGTTTGTCAGGGGAAGGGGAAAAGGAACCAAGATGTTCTGGAAATGAACTGTGACAGGTAAACCCCGCCTTCCAGGAGACTCCTGGGAGATATGCAGGCTTATAAAATGCCTTGGGACATCCCAGCTTGAAGGGTGCAGATGCCTCTAAAATCTGCCAAAACATTTGTTCATTTGATCGGTCGCTCATTGCTTCACCAGAAGCTCAAGTGCTCATGATATACTAATGCCCTGAGCAATGAAGGTGGGACTTGGGCCTTGGTGATCTTCCAGGGCCTAAAACAACAGGCAGGGGAGTCAGACCTGGATGCATAGGCAATGGTGAGCTATGGAAGGTTGTTGAGCAGGAGAGTGGCATGGTCCAAGCTCCACTCCTGAAGACCTGCCTCCCTGCCTGGTGGGGGATGGAATGGAGGGAATGGGTAGAGGTGGCAGCTGGGGGCCGGGTGAGAGAGGATGAAGTCTGGAGTTAGCAACGTGGGGTCCACGTGGGTGGCAGGTAGAAGGGAGGGGTCTGGGTAGGTAGACTGAGCTATTGTGGGAGGGGAGAGAGAGTGGAATCCAAAGCCAGTAAGTTTGGGAGACTGAATGATTGATTGGAAGGATTCCTGGAGGGGCCTTTCTGGGACAGCATTAGTAGTAACAGTAATAGTTACCCAGGCCTTGCTCTGTGCCAGGCACTGTGCTAATTGCTTATGCATTTATCCCATTACAAGAATCCCCTGAGATAATTACTGTTCCCATCTGCACCTGACACATGGGGAAACTGAGGCACAGTTACCTTGACATAGATTTCCCAGCCAGTAACCAGTAGAGCCAGAATTCCACTCCAGGCAGCTGCCTGCAGAGCTTCTGCGTGTGACCCCTGCCCCACGGCCTTCCCGTCGCAGGCCGTCTTGATTTCTGGAAAGGATGTGCTTTTCCAAGCTGAAGCGCTGGGAGGGGAGAACAAGGGTGATTTAGGGTTCACATGGAAACCGACTTGAGTGCAGACGCAGGCCTTGGGGAGGAGGCCCACAGCCACCCTGTCCTGTGCGGTGGGGACATCGGCCCAGAAGATTGATGAGAGGGCAGAGGAGGGAGGAAAGGAAGGGGAGAGGAAGGAAGAAAAATTGCTGGCCATTATACCTGTCCTTTGGCAGGGCCGGGTGATTAGCAAACCCTCAGCAATAAAATATTTCGTTTTGGTATAATTGGAAAGTAATTATGTGGTATGGGTTGTGTATTAATCGTGTTGATTAATTACACTCAGGTAGTAATTAAACATCTGCTTGATGATCGCGTGCAGCCCACAGCCTAACATTTACACACGCATGCGCACGTGTGTGCCTGTGCCACGTGCGAAGCTCCTTGGTCTCATGCTCATTTGTGTGTGTGTGTGTGTGTGTGTGTGTGTGTGTGTTGGGCAGAGCCTGGCTCAGTTAGAGACCCCTCTGTCCCCCACCATGCAATGAGGACTTTGTCCCCAGCCTTGCCTGGGACACAGGGAGGAGCTGGGCTGGGCCTGGGGCTGTGCCACCTGCAGCCCTTCTCAGAACAGAGCCCCCGTCTCCTTTGCGTGTGAGCCGCCTGGCCGTGCTGGGCTGGCATGGGTGCTCAAGTGCTCTGTATGTGGCACTGTGCTATTGTGTCCTAGAACTCACTGCAAACTCTGCCACCAGTTCCCTCCTGTACCCTCTTGGACTGTGTTTGGTCTTGAGGGTCCTTTCTTGGGTAGATTTCTTTTTCTCAGCAGCTGGGTGCAAGTTCTTATTGTAGGAACCTCTTGGGCTGGGGCCCAGGTACCACCCCGCACACCCCTTAGGACTGGATTTAATGAGCCGACCCCAGAGGCTGCAGGGACCAGTGCAGGATGCTGACCTCGGTGCAGAGCCCTGGCTCTGGCCTGGGTCCCACCCTTGCTGTGTGATCTTGCGCACGTCGCTCCCCTTATCTGTGTCTCTGGTTCCTGGTCCATAAAACAAAGAAAACTGAGCTCAAAGGCCTCCAAGGGCCTTTCCAGTTCTGCTGTACTCGGATTCTAATTTTGTTTGTACTAATTAGGAATCGGAGATAATTTAAATTCAATACGTATGATCCTTAGTGAGTAAACAATTGGAAATAATTCCTTCCTTTATGACTTCCCAAAGACTCACTCATGAGCAATGAGAACTCAACTAAAATCAATAGCTTTTATTTTTCAGGCAGAGAAATTGCAGGTTCCTTGAGCTGCTGGGCATTGCAATTCATTCTCATATTTTAAAATTTTATGTTTGTGTTTATGGACTGCCATTAGGTAATATAGATCCATCCCGGAGGTTGATTTTTTTCATTAACTTAACTCATTTTACTTATTAGTTCACATTTATAGCTTGAGTTTAATAAGCACACCATGCAAAAGTCATAAAACAGCCTTTTTCTTTAACAATATTTTAAAATCAAGACTCTTCTCTGAGTCATATCAGGTTTATTTGCTCATAACTTGCTTCTCCTGTGATTTGAGGCCCAGTGAGGCCAATTCTACCTTGTTATTTGACCTTGAGGTTCAGTGTCCTCATTTGTAATAGGGGGAGGGCATCATTTGTTAATAAAAGTAGTGAATTTTAAAAAGCCAGCATTCAACGATCACTTATTGTATGCAAAGTGGTTCTTATACATAATCTGGTTGAATCTTACAACCCTATGAGGTGGCTTTATTTTCTTTGCTACTTTATAGGGGAGGCAACTGAGGCCCAGAGAGGTTGAGTGACTTGCCTGAGACCACACAGTTGGTGATAGTTGCAGAGCTGGGATGCAGACCTGTTTGTACTGGTCAAGCTGACACTTAACATTAACCATCACCATGTCTAAATTCAGTCACCAACTTCTCTCCCATCTGGCCTCAGGGAGTGCGGGATCCAGGGACAGGCGACGCGGGCCAGGCCTGGCTCACAGCCTCAGAGCTGGGCTTCCTGAGCTGCTGTGGGATGACCAGGGCCTCATGGCCATCCACCCCCAGGCCCATCTCCCGCCCGGCCATGTCCTTCCCACCTGGCATTTCTGGGCTTGGACTTGAGAAAGGATTTTTATTTGAGGATGATACACACGTGTGTTTGCAATGACATAGGTTCACATGCAACACACACACAGATGCAGGGTGCCCAACCTCACATGCCGTGTACACTCGTGCACACATTTATGGCACACACACTCCTGAATTTCTCTAGTTCACATTCTATTTGGCCCCTGGTCCTGAATACCTGCTTGCCCCAGCATTTGGGTACGCCCATGCCTTTGCTCACCCTGGCCCACAGCACCCTGTCCCATCTGCACACGTGCACGCCTGCCCCCTCCTCCAGGAAGCCTTCCCGTGTTATCAGGGAAGCTAGGCGAGGAGGAGCCTTCTGTTGAGTCTCTCTGCCTGTGAGTCATTAGCACCACGGGCTTCGGTGCTGACCCTGAGGAACTGTAGACTGACAGTGGGTCTGTCACCCCTTTCACAGTTGGAGAAACTGAGGCCCCACGCAGGTGAGGGTGTTCCTGAGTGCTCACGGCAAGTTAGTGTGGCCGTGGGACTGGAACCCAGGACTCTTGCTGCGGGTCCACTGCTGCCACGTCCCTGTGAGGGTGGAGACCCCCTTCCAGTCAGTCGGGTGGGTGATCTGCTTCTCTCTCTGTGGAGGTGGGAGGAAGGTGGAGCTGGGGGAGAGGGGGCCAGGTGAGCCTCTTCCTCGAGTGTGTGTGGTGCGGGCACAGAGAGGAGAGGGAGATGCTGGGGAGAGGCCGAGAGAGACACATGGTGGGGACACGGCCGCTGAAGCAGGGTCTGCAGGTGACCCCGGTGAGCCGGAGAGGATGGCGCAGCTGCCTGTGCTGCTGCTGGAACAACCTCCTCTTTCCTGCAGCCATTTATTTATTTCTTTATTATGCCCTTTTGGGAAAAGCCAGGAATGCCACCCTTCCTGGGGAATGTGCCATCCCGCCCCTCCCCAGTTCACACCGTCTGGTGTGACATTAGCCTCACCAGCTTGCAGAGCGCTAATGACATTTGCATTTTGCTGGCTGTCAAAATGTGGGCTGTGCTTGGTGGCTGGGGTGAGGGGATCCCACAGGCAGGTGGGAGTTTGCAGCCCGGAAGGAAGGGAAGGCACGCAGGCTAGGGGCCCAGAGAAGGGGGAGAGTGTCGGGGGACAGGGGTTGAATGACTGGCAGAATTTGGAGACACTGTTTGTGTAAAGACTTTCCAGGGACAAAGGCAACTTCTGGTCCAGTGCTCTGCCTCCCCTGTCTTACACACACACACACACACACACACACACACACACACACACAGGCAGTCCTCCTCTGTGTCACCTCCCTAACATTTATTGAGCGATTTCTATATGCCAAATTCTCTCCTGTGGACTTCACAAAGTTATGAAAGTCATTTTAACTCCCAGCAAAACTCAGGGAGAGATGCCATTATTATCCCTATTTTACAGATGAGGAGACTGACACTCTGAGAGGACCCCTGACTTGCCCAGGCTCCCACTTCTGGAAAGAGGTTGCCCCAGCATGTGGCTGAGGTCCAGCTGTCTCCAAAGGAGGGTATGGCCCTGGAGAGAGCACTTGGCCACGAGTCATGAGAGACCCAGAGTTTAGGCCTCGCTGCCCCTCTAGGTATCCATCTTGTCATTAGTAAAAAGAAGTTGTTGGTCTGGCTGCACCTGGCATCTCAGGGATGCATTCTCACGTGAGGAAGGAACTTTTCTCCAATAGGCTCGGACTCACGGAGTTTGCTCCTGCTCACTCAGACATACAGAATTATGTCTTATATCAAAGCGAATGATGAAACATTTGCTAAGCCTCTCCCCTCTGCAAGGGCATCGTGCTAGATGCAGCAGGTGTGATGCTTATGTGTTTTTACCCAGGACGTGGGCACGTGGGCACACTCATCTTCGTGTCTTAGTATTGTTTTCAGGCTAGCTGAGCTGATGTTGGGTCCCTGATCCTGAAGGATTCACCCAGGCTCCTGCCATGTTGGCCTCAACTCTCCACCTCCTGCAGGGCCCAGAGAGCGTTTCAAACAGAAGGAAGAGAGGGGCAAAGTGAGGTGCTGAGATCTCTGCCCAACAGAAGTCACGGCTGGTTCTGCTTCTCTCTGACAGGTGGGCGTCTCCTGGGCAGCCTCAAGCTTGCCGTGGCTGGAGCTTCCAACCCTGCCATCAAAGCAACTTGAACCTCTTGAATTTGCTTTCCAGAAACGTGGGCATAATCTTTTCCAGAGTTCCCGCCGCCAGGTAAGGGAGTTCAGACTGGGTCGGCACGGGGTTTGTGCCACTTTTGTTGTGGCTGTTATAATTGTGGCTAAGAGTAACCCTCAGCAGCACACCCTGTCATTCTCTGCCACAGTGTCTTGTTTTATTCCCTTTGTTAGCAGGAGGGCCCAGTGGTCAAGGCTCTGAAGTTCATCAGACCTAGTTCAAATCCTGGACTCACCGATTGCTAGCTGTGTGACCACAGATGGGTTCCTTTACCTCTCTGTGTCTCAGCTTGGTCAAATGAGGCAGCAGCAGCACCCACCTCTTGTGATAAAGACAAAATGAGGGCATATATGAAAACAGCTTAGAATAGGACCAACATACAGTAAGCTAAGAACCCAATAATGGTAGCTGTTGCGAATGGTATTCCTGCATTCATGGTGACCTGGAACTAGTTCATGCTCACTTTGATGGTCTGTCTCTTGAACTAGAATGTGCACGCCACGAGGGCGTGGACTTTGTCTGTCTTACCTCAGTTGGCCCCCCAGGTCCAGCACAGGAAGCTAGCCCCTTATTTGTTGGATAAATGCATGAGAGAAACATGTTTTACCTGTATTATGCAAAATCCTTAGAACAATCCTTGAAATTACCCATTTTGCTGAGGATAAAGGATTATTTGTGTGTGACAAAACCACAAAATAACAGTTCTCTAAACAAGAGAGAGGTTGATTTTTCTCTAAGGAAAATTCTGAGCTATGGTGATTCTTTTACAAAACCGTTAGGGGTCGCGGTTCTTTTTGTTTTGTGTTGTGGCTTCACCATGGCTCATCTACGTGGTTGGTGAAGGCCCCCCACTGTGTCTCCCGCCACTGTGTCTCCTGCTGCTGTGTCTCCAGTCTGGTCCTCAAGAAGGGAGAAATCAGATGGTACATGTATCACTTCCATTAATGTCCCATTGGCCAAAACGAAGTCATGTGGCACCCACGGTTGCAAGGAGAGCTGGGTGTTGTAGTCTTTATGCTGGTGGCCATCTGCTCAATGACAAGTCTGTTACCATGGAGGAAGGGGAAAATTGATACTGCAGGACCCTCAGCCTTTCATCCCCATCAGCAATCATGATCCTTGTTTTTTTTTTTTTTTTCAACCTTCCCTCCCTTCCTCCTCCTCTGGCAACTCCTCATCACTTTACTGACACCATAGCTTTGCCTTTTCCAGAATGTCATATAGTTGGAATGATACAATGTGTAGGCTTTTGGCTTCTTTCACTTAGTAATATACATTTAAGGTTCCTCCATGTCTTTTTGTGGCTTGATAGCTCATTCCTTTTCATCACTGAATAATATTCCACTGGATGTGCTGCAATTTATCTGCTCACTTATAGAAGGATATCTTAGTTGCTTCCAATTTTTGGCAATTGTGAATAAAGCTGCTATAAATATTTGTGTACAGGTTTGTTTTTTTTTTTTTGGTGTGAACTTAAGTTTTCAGTTTATCTGGGTAAATACCTAGGAGCGTGATGGCTGGATTGTATGGTAAGACTGTGCTTACCTTTGTAAGAACCTGCCAAGCTGTCTTTCAAAGTGGCTGTACTATTTTTAGTCCCCACCAGCAATGAATGGGAGTTCCTGCTGCTCCACACCCTCACCAGCAATTGGTGCTGTCAGTTTTGTGGATTTTTGTCCCTCTATTCAGTGTGTGGTGATATGATCCCCATTTTAAAGTTGATACAGTGGGTAAGAGATCTGGGATCTTTTCATGGCCTGCTTGACATCAGAGCCCAAGACTATCTTGCCACACTCTGCTGCCTCTCCCTGTGGCAGGTCTCCCTGAGACTGCAAGCCAAAGCCTGGGGTGACACTTCTTGCTCCAAGCCTGAGAGTGGCCGAATTCCAGTCCGCTCATTGTTTAGTGTCTGTCTCCCCAGGTGCACTGAAGGTCCATGGTGTAGGACAGTAAGGAGTGGGGATCAAGTGAGTGGACCTGAGCCAGGTTTGCAGGGGTCTTGCTAGATCAGCCAAAAAATAACCCTTGGCGGGGCCAGATAGCTGGGAAGCCTGGCTGTGCCCCTCAGGTTCAAGTGAGGAAGCATGGCGCTGCTACACAGGTAAGCAAGGACCATGACAGGCCAGAAGGAAAGGTTGGTGGCAGTGGGTGATGAGGGGCCAGGCCGAGGCTGAACTGAGATCAGATGCTGCATCACTTGGAGCTAACATTCAACTCCAACTGGATTAAGCAAGGCAGGCAATTTATTAGCTTTTTATTAGTTTCCAATATATTGGCAGTTTGGGGCCTGTTTATTGGTACCAAGGCAGGGCTGAATCCAGGGATCAAATGATGCCCTTAGGACCACATCTGTGCCCTCTGCTTCCCTTCTTGTGGGCTTCAGTCCCTGGCAGCATTCCCCATGTGGCAGCAGGGCAGTGACCAGCAGCTCATTTCAAATCCAATGAATGGAGAGCTTCTTTTTCCCAAGAGTTCCAACAAAAGTCCCAGAGTTGAGGCTTATTGGCTGGTCTTGGGTCACATGACCACCTCCAACCAATCACTGAAACATGGAGGATAGACTTTGCTGATTGGTTGGACAGGGTCAGTGGTCGGGGTGGGGAACGTGTGTGATGAGTTGGGGAATCGACTAAGTGTGTGATGGGGGAGGTTCCCCAAAGGGAAAAGGCAAGTGCTATTTTCAGAAGAAGGAGAAAGGAATGCTGAGCACACAACAGGTGCTCCCTACCGGTGTCCTTGCAGGGGGTGGGAGGCACGAAGCACCCAAGTGGTCAGATTTGTCCCAGCTGGGGTCCTTCCTGTGGTTTACGGTACCAGGGTTGTCCTCTTTCTGACAGTGCCTTGTTTTTAGCGTGTCTGCTATCTGACTTCACACACACACACACACACACACACACACAGGTATGCAATGTATCTGCAAGCGGTGCTTCACTTTCCAAAAGGACTGCCCAGAAAGACCTCCTCTTAGAGAGCCACTGCACTCCCTAGTGGCCGCCCCGCTACTTCAGCCGTCCTGGGTTGGCCTCCACTTGCTGGGAGGGACTTTTCTGTCTATCCTCCTTTGACCCTGACTCCTTCATTGCTGGGGGAAGTTTCTTGAACCTCTTTACGGTTTATTTGCCCTAAATGGCCTCTCAGAAGACACTAGGACCTATGATGGGCCCTTTCCAGAAAACCAACCGCAGCCTCACTTTTTGAAGCCCCCCAGAAGGAGGGACAGGAGAAGGGTCCGGTCACTGGTTGAGCAGGAGCTACACGTGAGCAGGCCGGCTCGGCAGCCCTGGCTGACCTCCGCCGCGGCAGCTCGGGTGCCGTGTACGATTTCATTTGAAAAGCGATTGCTCTGCAGAACAAAGATGGAAAACCACAGCTCATGATGCCGCCTCTCAGGCAGCTGCGGCTGAGGGCTTTTTAAGATCTGCCCCTTGCTTGGTTTTGGTAAACCGCAAACCTCCTGGCCCTTCCCAGGCTCCCGCCCGCGCTGTCTGTCTCGCCTGTGGGCGCTGCAGCTCGGGCACGCCCCACTGGCCAGCTGGGCAGTCGGCACCGCCCTGCCGCACATGGGGAACCAGCACCTCTGGGTCTGTGACTGTGGATTCATTTACTCGGCCAGTGGCTACTGAGCACCTACTATGTGCCAGGCCTCATTTCAGATGCTAGAGATTGAGAGTGAGCAGAGCCCAAAGGTTGCTGCCCTGGGGGGTCCCTGTCCTCTTCTCTGGGAGATCCACTGAGGGGACAGGACCCTCCTCTGGGTGTCTTGCCCCCAGCCCCATGTGGCGCCTTGCTCGGTGCCAAGCCACTGCTGGGCTTGCTGGATGTTTGTCGGTGGTCAGTTATTCTCCACATCAGTTTTAAAGCCCCCAGTCGTGCCCTGTTGCTGCCGAAACAACAGAAGGACTTGGTCCTCAGCCTCTAGGACTCAGGGTTTAAGATGAAGCTTGTGACGGCCCCGGGGAGGGAGCAGGGTCACCTAGAGATCTGTGTGCACCTGTGCAGTAAACAGAAAGCCGCCAGCCACACTTCCCAGGTGCTCTTCACTCGCTCACATGCACTCAACGGCACCTCAGAGGCCAGTGCGGGGAGACAGGCGTCACACTGCAGACATCCAGGGAGAGGGCTCAGAGCAGAAGGAGGCTGGGGGTTCAAAGGCCAGAGGGAGACGTTACTTCTGGGTGGTGGTGGTAGTAGGAAATCCGGGGACATGGCGCCTGTGAACTGGGCTTTGGAAACTGGCTTGGGTGCGGGCCAGGCGAGGGGCTAGGGGAGGCATTCCAGGATCAGAGGCCTGGCGGTGGGGCCCTGGGGCTGGGAGGACCGTGCCAGGCAGGGAGTGAGATGAACTTGGTCAGCCTTCTTCCCTGCAGGCCTCCAGGCTTGGCTGCGCCGGGCCTGAGGCCATCTTGTCTTCGGTGCCACCTTAAACTACAGCCTGGGCTTGGAGTTGTGTGGCTCATCCCTGTTCCTTTTCCCCCTCCCTGCCCAGGAAAGGGAATTTTGGAGACGCCCTTGAGAAGAGACCGTGCTACACAAAGACCAAGAGTCTCAATCCTCTCAGTCCTGAGATACTTTACAGAACCTTACAGCTTCGTAGGCAGCAGGCCTCGTGGCAAAGTCGGGAGACTTGGGTTCTTGTCCCTGCCGTGCTCCTGATGTCTTCCCCTCCCTGTCCTATAGTTTGTCATTTGTAGGATGAGGAGTAAGGCCCCTTCCAGCTTTAAATATTTTATTCCAAGTCAGATGTGGGTTCACATCCCAGCTCTGCTAGCAGTAGGACCTCAGCCTTCTGAGCCTCAGTTTTCTCATCTATAAATTGGGGATAATAATAGTATATACTTCACAGGACTGATGTGAAGACTGAATGAGATATCAGATGAGAGAAAGTGCTTCACAGAGCACCTGCCAGAGGGCCAGCACTCATCTATGGCACCAATGCTATTGGTGGTGTTATCATTTACAGTCCAATTTTATTACTCTGTAGGCGGCATCCCAAATAGAGACTTTGGTGTATAGGTGCCTATTGGTTCTTGTCCCCCAAACCTTGGTGATGGGCTGGCAAATCACACCCCTCCCATCTCCAAATGGGGTACAGCTTCCTTTCCAGAATCACATTTATTCATTCATGCAGCAGTCCCTTAATTGAGCACTTGCTGTGTGCCTGGGCCTCTAAGAGGCACATAGAATCCTATTGAATAGGACACCCAGGGTCCCCGCTCTCAGCAGGTCAGATCTGCAGGCTGGAGCCTTGGGGAGAAATCCCCACCCCCACCCCCCGCCTCTCCCGGCACCTGGAGCTTTGTTTAATCCTCTCTTGCCATCTTGGGCCTCGGGCCTGGGTGAGATGCCAGAGAAACCACAGAAATTAACCGGTCCGGTGTTGCACCTGGACTTACAGGATGGATTGGACTGCCAAGTCCCAGTTCAGCACTATGCGAACTGAAGTATTTTGGAGAGGAAGATGGGCTTGCCCTGGCCATGGATGACAGGGTCCTTTCATTGTCACCCCCCTACTGCTTGTCTGGATTCTCAATTGCAAGGGGTTTTAATTATTTCCGGAGGACGCAAAGTCTGCAAAGGGAAGGTGCTGAGGGTCCAATCTGTCCCTGTGCTCGCCCTGCCCTTTCCTGGTGGCTGCGGGCGCAGAGCGGAGCCAGTGAGGCACCAGCCGGGGGTTGGCGAATGGATGGACAGGTGGACGGATTACAGTGGACTCGCTGCAGTACACACTGTCCCAGCTCCGCCAAGGTGGTTGGAGACACCAGTCTCTTGGCTTGTTTTCATGCGACAATTTGATTTTGGCTCCTGGGGAATATCAGTAATTTTCAAGTAGTGGAATGGACTCAAAACAAATGGCTTTTGAGCTTATCAATTTCTCAGTTTCAGTTGTGGGAGGCAGCCTGGTTCGTGCCCCAATTTAAGGACCAGAGATTGCATACCCTAGTTCAAACCTGGTGACCTTGGCCGTGTTATTGAGTCTCTCTCAAATTCTATCCTCTCGTCTAGAAAGTGGTGGCACTAGTAGCATACAACTCACAGGGCTGTGATGAGCTTTAAGTTAAATAATGAGGGTGGAGACATGTAGAAGGGCTCTGGGCACGTGGTCGTGCTCAGGAAAGGACGGTGATGCTGTATCTAAGGACCCCCCTTAAGCTATTCGTTGTATAAATTTCTGTCTTCCAAATGGATTTTTGAAGACTGCTTTGCATTTTTAGGACAAAAATTCCTTTTAAAAGTTATTATTACACAAGCAATATATGTTCCTTAAAAATTCAAATGATCTGGAAGGATTTCAATTAAAAAGCAAATGCTCCTTCCCCCACCTGGCAATGCCACCACCCCCTTTCCCCTGCAGCATTCTCTTTGTGGGGCCTCCCAAGATGAACTTTTCTCTTTTTTTTCTCTCCTTAAGGGCACCACAGATACGCAGTCGGGAGGGGACAGTAGCCCAGTGTCTGTGAATTGCTGTGAATTGCTGTGAATTGCTGTCTAAGACAAAAGTCCCATGGCTGGTGATGAGTGGTCCCACTGGAGCAAGGGCAGTCTGGGGTCCCTCGAGCAGCCTGGGTCCCCTGGCACCTGTTTGCTCAGAGTTCTGGGGAGGGGTGACCTGAGCTGTGCCACATTGGGGTGGACTTGGAGTGCCAGGCTGGCAGACAGGATGCCTGGCCACCTGCCAAGGCCCAGGGCTCGGTGCAGCCCCAGCTTCCACGATCCTGGAAGGACAATTTCTTGTTCCTGTTCACCTTCCGACAGGCTGTGCTGCCATGCTGTGCCCTCAGCTGCCACACTTGGGAAGAGGCCCAGGTCCAGGTGAATGCAATTGGCGTTAGGCCGCGGCAGGAGCTGGCACGGGGCCGAGCACGTTGCCGGTGCTGAGTGGACTTGTAACAGGTTTGAATTTTACCCCCAGCACTAGGGTACAAGATACGCCATCTGCCTTTACTTCTCTCTAAATCTGATTTAATCTGCCTCTAAGCCTCCCTCTGCCTGTTTGAAAGACATTCAACCCCAGGCTTGTGGGGCAGGGGGTTCTAGCCCCCTAGGATCACATGGGAGCCTTGGTGGCCTTACGTGGTCTGAAACATCTGGGAAAGGCTGCTGAACTTGAGCCCATACAGGACCCTACAGACAGGCTCCTTTGCCAGTCCCTGGGCCTCGTGAGGACAGGCGGATAGCTGTTACTGCTGTGCCAGCCAGGGCGTACTGTGGTCTTCGGTTGCAAATTCAAGCTATGAGTTTTGGGGTTTAGACTCCCAACCATTCTCGGGCATCTCGGGGTCGCCCCGTCAGAGTCTAATCACTGCTGGGGAGGGCTGCTCCTGAACAGGGCACCTGAGCCTGTAGCTCTCGGATCCCACAGAGTCCCCTCTCCTGGCTCATCTGCAGAGATGCTCGCACCCCGCCCCGCAGGCCTGCTGCCTCAGCCTCCCTGCCCGCAGGCTCACACCCCGGCCACCTGCAGCCACCTTCCTGGGCTCCTGCCTAAGCTGTTTTCTAGGCCCAGCCACTTCTCCGTCTGGCCTTGGAAACCAGCAGCCCCCAAGGCATAGGACCATCTTGAGAAAGAGGAGAGAAGAACGCCGAGTACAGAGAAAACAAATCAGGAAAGATGGTCTCAGTGCCTTCTCCTGCCACCCACATTGGCTGCAACAGATGAATCAACACCTCTCTTAATCAATTCATTTATTGATTAAGCACTAACTATACAGCAGATGCACATTGCTTAGAGTTTCACCAGCAGTTCTAGAACGTGATCCTCAAACCAGCGGCATCAGCATGTCCTGGGAACCTGAATGTGCCGAGTTTCAGGTCCCCACCCTAGACTTACAGAATCAGGGGGCTGAGGCTCAGCAGTCTGGATTTTGACAAGGCCTCCAGGAGATTCTGATGCAAGCTCAAGTTTGAGAACCACCGAGGGCCACAGCAGATGGAAGTGTGTCTGATAACACTGATGCCGCAGCTCGTAGACGGGGTGATGAGCCCACCCTGGGAAAGAGGGAGGTTCTGGGAGCTTGGTTTATGAACGACGTCAAGGTGAACAAAGAGGTCTGTGTGTCACTGGCAGAGGGCTCAGCACATGCGAAGTCCTGGGGCAGACAGAGCAGAGCATTCAAGGAGCTCCAAGTGGGGTCCCTGGGGTGGCGTGAGAAGGGGGATAATAAAAAGGCCGCTTGTGCCATGAGTTTGGGCTTTTCCCCAGGAGCACTAGGGAGCCATGAAAGAATTCATGCAGAGGAGGCAAACAGATTATGCCCTGAGACAGTGATGGGGAGGTGGGAATAATGGTTGGGGTGAGGGGCCCCTGGACTCGGTTGCAGTCATTGCGAGGCCTCCAGCTGGTGTCAGTCTGTCTTCTGGGGGCAGGACTCAGGCTGCGGGTGGATGGAGGAAAAGGAGGCAGGGTGCAGCTTGGATACCCTGGGTCATGGAGGAGCCCTGCCTGCTGCTAGAACATTCTCTCGGGGGACCGGATTGAAGGCTGGAGCCCAGGTGGACATCTGCTGCCCCTCTCTGAGCACCTTGGAAGTGTCCAGTAACTGTCAGTCACTGTGATTAGTCTCTGTGCTCCCCTTTGCCTTCTTTTGGGGTAGAGGAAACTAAAATACCGTCTGCACATCGGGTTCTAGGGCTGGAGTGGAGGCATGAAGAAATGTGAGAGCAAATCCAGACCCCCTGAGTGTGGAGCTGCGTGGGGACCAGGTGGGGGCCCTGGAGGTGCCATGCTGGGAGCTGGGATTGGGTGCAGGTCAGGAGGTCCCCTGGCCTCCCACCTCAGTACTGGCTTGGGGACCCCAAGGAGAGGAGGTGGCAGAGGAGGCTCCCAGCCCAGCCTAGCACAGCCCCCTCCTCAGAAATCCCAGCCTTCCTTTCTGCCTTCCCAGGGCCAGGTGGGCACATCAGAGGGAATGGGGGGTGAGGAGGGGGAGGTACCTCTCCCAGGACCAGGGCTCTTGCTTGGGAAGGGGCTTCCGATGAGCTCCTCCCTGAACCCCTCCCAGCAGAGAGCCCAGCCCCTGGCAGGGAGGAGGGAACTTGCAAACCACAACCAGAGCCCTCAGTCTTTGTGGCACAGCTGCAGGAAATGGGGGGAGGGAGGGTGGAGCCCCCCAACAAGGGCAGAGGGTGGGGCAGGTAAGAAATAGCCCAGTGGGGGCCAGACAGGGACCCCATTTGACTGGGTGGACAGCCACTTTGGGTTTGGCAGCTGGAGCTTCCTGTGTGTCCACTGCTGACGCTAGTTTAGATGAAAATGCAGTTGCTTGGAGCCCCGTGGTGCCTGCCCTGGCCTGTGTGTATTCAAGTGTCAGTTAGCCCCAGCCAGCAATCAGTGCTGATTTGCGGTGAGCACTGGAGGAGCTGCAGTTCAGCAGGGGAAGTGCCAGCCAGACCCCGCCCACCAGGGCTCCTCCCTCTGCTTTACTCTTAGCACAGATTTAACCCTCGAAGGAAATGCTTGGCAAGGATATTCGGCCTCATGGACTAACTGGACTGGGATGGATTTCAAGGTCATCAGTTTTGACTCCTTGAGAGGTGGTCATTGAGCCTCTGCTTACATGCCTCTAGCAATGAGGAGCTCACTACCATCCAAGAGAGCGGAGTTCAGACTGCTTTGAAAGTTGTTCCCCTGCTCTGCACAGATCCTGGGTCTAAATCCTACCCCAGCCGCTTGCTGTGTGGCCTCAGAGAAGAGACTTATCACCAGAGCTCCTGTTTCCTTTTGTTTAAAATGCACTCGGTAAATACCCACCTCTCGCTTGTGGGGAGGTTTAAACCAGATATCTCTACAACCCTGGGCAAGTTAAATCTCTCCGCAGTGGGTAGACCCTAAGCCCACACAGGTCCTCTCTGCAAATCTCCACGTTTCACGTCCAGTAGTATAAGCAGGATAAATGTCAGCTCCTCCCTGGCAGGTGGCAGGTGCCAGCACATGACTGGTATGGTCCTGTCCTCCCTCAGTGCCTTCAAGACACCGCCAGGCCCCATCCATGGCTTTTGTCCTAACTCGGAGGCCCCAAACCACAGGATGCCCCAAGCCACCACACAGCCCAGGCATCCAGAGGCTTCTGGGAGGCCCGGTCTCCCTGGGGGCCTCGGTCCCTCGTGCCGCCAGGCCCACCCTTCTGCAGAATCCTGCCTCCTCGCATCACCCGGGGTTGGCTTCAGGATTTTACTGAGCTCAGCTCGTGTGGCCAGGGCTCCAAGCAGGAAACAATAATAATGAGAAGGTGCCACTGTAAATCCTCCAGTGGAGAAGGAGTCTCTGACACTGGCAGTGACCTCTGACCTCGTGACCTCAGGCCGCAGCCTACAGTGCCACGCGTCCCACAGGGCATGGGCATTGCCCCCTGCCACGCTGCTGGCCCTGCTAGACTCCTGCTTTGATATTATTGACTCTGTTTTGATTTTTAAACAGTTTTATAGAGATACAATTTACACATCATAAAATTTGCTTATTTTAAGGGTATGATTCAATGGTTTGTAGTAACTTTACGAAGTTCTGCAGCCATCACTGCAATCTAATTTTAGAATATTTCCATCACCCCCAAAAGAAGCCTGGTACCATTTGCCCTCAATCCCTGTTCCCACCCCCGGCCCCCGGCAACCACCAGTCTACTCACTGTCTCCGTACATGTGCCTTTTCTGGACGTTTCCTATAAATGGAATCAGACAGCATGTGTGTGGGGGATGGAGATGGTGTCCTCTCAGTGACATGGCCCCGTCCCACGGCCAGCCAGGACCCAGTCGGAAGTGTACTTCTGCAGAGGTGGGAGAACTCGCAGAGAGCAATCTTCACTTCAGTGTAATATAAAAATCCTCTGCACCCAGGTATCTCCTACGCGAGACCCCTCAGGGTCCCACCCTGACACCTCTCTGACATGCTTGAATACACCCGGTGTCAGCAGCTCAGTACCCTCCAGAGACCGAAGGAAACTCTCAAATCCTGATCACATGCTGAGTGCCCGGCCTGCTGGTGTCATTTGATCTTTGGTCCCATCCTCCGGAATGGAATCATTTTGCAGCTCTGGAAATTGCAGCTCAGAGAGGTTGAGGCATTCACCGAAAAACACACAGAGGAAAGCCAGGATTTCAAACCCAGGTTGCTCTGATTTCAGATTCATCTTTTAACACCTACACCATACTTCCTTCTGCTGGGGGACCACTCATCTTTGTATTGGGGTGAACTCTGTCTGCCACCCTTCGTTTCTAGTTGTGCCAACTAGACTGACTCACACAGACCGACAGCCTGGCTGTGGGAGGTGGGAGCAGGAATTAACGGGCAGAGCTGGGAGGAAGGAGTTCCCAGGGACTCTCTTAACTGCCAGCTCTTTCATATTTCATGGCTGCTTGAGGCTGGAGGGAACTGTTGAGAATATCTACTCTGGATGGCTGCCGTAGGCAGTTTGGGCTGCCATAAAGTACTGTGGACTAGATGACTCAAACAGCAAACATGTATTTCTCAAAATTCTGGATGCTGGAAGTCCGAGGTCAGGGTGCCCGCATGGTTGGGTTCTTGGGGAAGGCCCTTTTCCAGGTGACAGACAACCATCTTCGTGTTGTGTTCTCATACGGCAGAAAGAGAAACAGGAAGCAAGCTCTCCCGGCTCTTCTTACAAGGGCACTAATCCCATTCATGAGGGCTCCACCCTCATGACCTAATGACCTCCCACATCCAAATACCATCACATTGGGAGTTAGGATTTCAATATATGAATCTGGGGGGGGGGACACAAACATTTAATCCACAATACCATTCATTCTCCTCCAAACATCACCAGTCATTGGTGGTCCAGCAGCAGTGCTTGGACACCTCCAGGGACAGGGAGCTTCCCACCTTACCTGGGAAGCTATTCCGTTGTGGAGCAGCTCTGACTCTGCCACAACCAGCTTGGGACCACACAGGGTATAACCAGTTCCTCTTCCCACCCCCAGCCTTTAGGATGCTGCCACAGCTAGTGAGCCCTGGAGGCCTGAAAGTCTCAGCTGAAATGTGCCAGTTCTTTTATCCGTTCTCCTCTAGATTGCAGATGCTGCTCAGGCCTGGCCACTTGCCTCTGGGATGCCCATCCCGTACCCTTGGGCTTGGAGGCAGGTTCAGGGTAGTGGTTAAAAGCCACTTGCCATGTCCTCACACGACCTCTACTCTGTGCTGCACAGAGAGAGAGAGAGACAGAGACAGAGAGAGAGGGAGCACGCATGCGCAAACAGGAGCACGGGCTCTCTGGTTTCTCTCCCTCTTCTTGTAAAGATACCAATCCTGTCCAATTAGGACCCCACCCTATGACCTCATTTAATTACCTCGCTTAAGGCCCCGTCTGTAAATGCAGCAGCGCTGGGGGTGAGGGCTTCACCATACGAATGGGGGATGGACATAATTCAGCCCATAGAATGCACCAACCTCCTAGGGTCGCTGTGAGGATTCACTGAGTGCATGCAAAGTGTTACGAGTGCGCCCGGCACATGGTAAGTGCTATCTGTATGAGTGTGCACTGCTGTTGGCGCTTTGAGCCTATGGGAGAATCCACTTTCTAGCCTTGCTGCAAGTCTAGACCCCATGAAAGCTTAATGAATACAGTGCGCGCATTATTTAATCACAGCAGATATTTGTATTGTGCTTACTCTGCCAGGCTCTGTTTTAATGCTTTACATAACTTATTTAAGCCTCACACCGGCCTCATGAGATAGATACTCTTAGTACTTCCTGATTGTGCAGATGAGGAAACTGAGGCACAGAGGTGAAGGTCAAGGTCACACAGTCATCAAGTGCCTAATAAATTAGTAGCATATGATTATTTATTCAAGTATTGACTATTCCAGTATGAATACTGAGTGCCATCTGCTTGGGCCGGGCACCCGGCCCCTGCCCTCCAGGAGTTCGCAGTCTGGTAGGGGAGACAGGTCCGAGACCAGGCAGTGGCAGGACGGTGTGCTGGGTGCTCTAAGGGGGCAGGCCCAGGGACCCGTTACGGAGCTCATGGTGTCTGTGGCTGTGGCACCAAGCAAGGCCTAGAGACACCAGGAGGGCTTTTTGGAGGAAGAAATGTTGAAGCTGAGGTAAGAAAGAAGGTGGGAGAGCAGCTTGAATAAGAGGCTGGAGGTGAGGGAGGGTGTGCCTGTGGGTTGCTGGAGGACCCATTAGCCGATAATTCCCACCGTAAGACATTTCGGTGGTCCCGCGGCAGCACGGGGGTTCTACACAGCCTAGGATTTTGGACACTCCAGAAGTGCAGCAGCAGCTTCAGGGCGTTGCAGATGTTTGGGCCCCTGGGGAGTCTGTGACAACCGCAGGGATTGCACGGCAGCTCCAGGGTCCTGTGGCCGAGTCTCGTGAGCACAGAGAGCATATGCACACTCCTAGAAGACAAACCCCTTGACTGAGGAAGAAGACAGCAGCAGGGCGGGACTTACCCACAGGTGCATTTGGCAAGGCCTAAGCGGGAGGAAAGTCTAAGGAGACGTGGCGGGAAGCCCCTCCCTCCGGGGTCTGGGGGAGCTGAGGCGTCTGGGCTCCGTAGGGTTTATTTCATTCTGGAAAGCTGAAAATGAGCCACCTCGAGGAAGTCTGTGGGGAGTGCTGTCCTGACTTGCAGGCATGTGACTTAGAGAGGACTTAGGATGCTCCTGTTGCCTGGATACGGAGGCGCCATTCCTCAGGGCCCTCTGAGCAGAGCATGGGCAAAGCCCGGGGGAGCTACCGTCTGCGAGGGGCCCTGCTGTGCCTCGACCTACCGGCATCAGGATGGGCCCTCCAAGAGGCTCGAATTAGCCAGCCCTTCCTAGACTGGCGTGACTGGGCTCAGCCCCACCGCACCACTCGTGGCCTGCGGGGGGGACCTCGCCTGTCCCAGCCTCGGGCCCTGCACCTGCAGAATGGGGACGGCACAACCACCTGTGTCTCGGGGGCTTCAGGTGCTGATAGGGTTGGGGAGAGCCCCATAGAAAAGCCTGAGAACGCGTTCCTGCTCCAGCATGGGAGCTGTGTACTCCTGGGCAAATTTGGACATATAGTAGTTTCTCAACAAATGTTAGTTCCACCCCCAACTCTGCCACCCCAACCAGAGATGGCAGTCCAGTGACCTGGGCAGGGGGAAGAGGGTGGATCCCAAGAGGAGGGGCCCATCTGACCCCATAACAGTCAACAATCTTTGTGCCTTTGCCTCTGAGTAACACCTCCCTCCTCTACCCTGGAATGAGCCAGCATGATAGCGACCTTGTGCCAGGCACTGTGCTAAGCGTGTCACACTCACGTTCTCATTCAGTCCTCCCTGCAACACCGTGAGATGGGACTGTAGTGATCCTATTGACAGACAAGCAAACTGAGGCACAGAGAAGGCAACTAAGTAGTCCCAGGTTGCAGAGCAAGGATTCATACCCATGTCTTGATTGCAAAGCCCGAACACTAGTTGTCTCTCTTCCCAGGTGTCTTTCTAGAAGCACCCGAGGGAGAAAGAGGAGAATGATGAGATGGGAACCAACTGGAGAACGAACTGCATGCTCGGGGCCTGGGTGGGGTCCATCTTTGTCCCTCAGCTCTATGTCTGGTGGCAGTTCCTAGCCTGCGGCCTGCTGGGGAGGTGCTAGGAGATGCTGGAGCTGGGTTCAACCCAGGCTGGCTCCTTATGCATTTGAGGATCCCGCAACCCCAACAGCGCGGAATTAGCTGCCCCTTTTCAGAGACACTCGGTAGGAGACTGGGGGCTCTGGTCTGAACAAGAACCTGTTCCGGCCACATTTCAAAGAAGAGGTAGGAGGAGACAGATGTAGCGACTGGACACAGGAGGGGTGCAGCGGCCCACTGCCCCATTTTGCTTTTCCAGCCAAGTGGGGATCAGCATTAAACAGGAGGGCAGGACTCGTCCCCTGTTCCCACTGTAGCGACCTCTGCCCTGGGGTGGGGAAGCAGCTCCGTGCCAGGCGAGGGCCCCCAAACCGGCCCCTGTGCCCAGCCTATACTCTCCCCCATGGGCCCCTCCCGTCCCGGGGCAGCCTGGAAAGCCAGACAGCCCCGCCCACAGCCAGCCTCTCTGCTGCTGCCAAATACCAGAGGGCTGGTGTCCCCAAGCCTGCAATTAGGCAAGCTGGGAAGGGCTTAACTTGCTCTGGGCTGTGGGCATTTTGGTGGGATGGATAAACTTGGTCTGGATTAGGCTGGAGTGTAAAATAATATTTACCCTCAAACGACACTCCCTGGCTAGGAGCACGTCTGGCCCTGGGGCTTCAGGAGGCAGGGACTGCCAAGGGATCTGCCACCTCCCTCCAGGGCCCCAGGGAATCTCACCTCCCCCATCAGCCAGTGCACAGTGCCTGCTCTCACGAAACAGAATCGGGGAGAAGCCATGAAGTTCAGCGCATTATTATCTGCCGAGCACTCGGCCCTCGCAATTATCTCCTCAGATCCACGGAACTACCTTGGGACTTGAGCTTATTACCCCCAAATAGATCCAGACTCAGGTCCCAGCTCAGTCACATTTAGCCCTTGACCTCAGGGAAATGGCTTTATTTCCTGCGAGCCTCGATTTCTCACCTGTAAAATGGGAGTGGTAATTAGTAGTTGGCTCAAAGCATGGCCATGCACATGAGCCACGATTTAAGTAAAAGGCCTAACCAGTGCCCTGGCTCCATAGTGGTCCTTAATAAATGGTAGGTTATGTTATAAAATTTCTGGTAAAGTAAGGCTCAGATATGTGAAACAACTTGCGTGGAGTCACACAGCTATTCTCTGGCACAGCCGAGACTCAGAGCCAGGGCCACGCAGCCCTGTGGGCGTGGCCTGCAGCAGACCTGCCTGGGGCCAGGGCAGGAGCCAGCCTGGCCCACCTTGGCGGTGCCATTCAGACACAGCCTGGGACCCCAGAGAGCAAGGAAAGACCCCCGTGCTTCCTGTCCCCACTCCCCTTTGTGGGACAACAACGGCCGTTCTCTTTTCCTCATCCTTTGCCTCGGGGATCTGTAGCCCTAGAGCCAGGAGAAGATCACCCGGCTGATTCCTCAGAAGAGCCAAGAGGTGGGTCGATGCCGTCTCCCACAGGGCAGGCGCTGGCGCCAGGGAAGGGGGTGTCATGACTCAAGCAGGGTATGTGCCAACCTCCCCAGCCTGGACACTATAAAAGGAACCCCTCTGGGATCTAGTGACTGTCACCACCCATCACCTTGCTGTGTGGCCTGGGGAGATCCCTGTCCCTTTCTAGGCCTTGTCTTCTTATCTCCAAAATGAGGGCATTGGAACTAAACAGAACGGACCACTGTGTAGGCTGGCGAAATCAGGGAAGGCTTCATGGCGGAGGAGATGCCAAGCTGGGCCCTGGAGGGTGGGAAGGAGTTCTCCAGGCAGACAAAAGGAGGAAGGGTATTCCAGGCCCAGGTTGCAGCACCCACAGAGACCTGGCAGCCTCAGAGTATAGGGTTTAAGTGGTCCTTTTGCAATGATTTGTTTTAATTACATGAATAATACATGTTCCTTGTTAAAAAAAAATAGAAATCACCTGAGTATAAAGAATAAAATAAAAATCATCAACAGTCAGCTACTCTTTGGTACTGTTTCAGCCGTTTTTAACATGATTAAGAAAGTGGCTTTTAAGTTCCCTAATATGCAAGAATCTCAGCTCCTGGGCAGACAGGAAAGAACAAAGAACTGTCTTCTTGGAAGCAGAGCCAGGCCCCGAGGCCTAGGCAGACGGACAAGGTTTCCGGGGCTGGGGGCTGGGCAGACCCCACCGTGGGGGCCGTGGGGGCAGTTTCAGTCTGGAGCCTGCAGCCAGATGCCGGGTGAGGGATTCTCCGCCTCTGAGGAAAGGCGGCCCGGAGGGAGGGTCTTTGTGTGCGTGAATGAGGCCTGGTGGGAAGGGCACACTCCGCTAGTCCCTGGGCCTGTCAATTGGCCAAAGTGGCCGCCCGGCGCCAAACAGCTGAAAGGTCCCCGTAATGGCTTAGCTGTGGTTTCCTAAGACATCTGGAGGCTGTGGCAGGCCGGAGAGGGGGTCTGAGGATACCGTGAGGTCACCGCTGTGGTCTTGCCAGCTCTTCAGCACCGCCTTGAAAATACGGTTCATCTACTGGACGTCGGGCTGGGGTGCAGGTGGGCAGGGCAGGGGTGGCCCAGGAAGGGTGGGCTGAGCCAGCAGCAGCAAGCTGATGTTGGCACGGAGTGGTCTGTGCCTGGTCGTTTGAGGGAGGAGGAACAGGCCATGGCTGCAGAAGCCGTGGGGTCCCCTGCCTGGGCTCCCGGCCCTGTTCCACCAGCCCCCAGCACTGGCGGGTTTCCCCAGAGGCCTCTGGTCCGAGCATGGGCGTCGGGCTCCCCGTGCCTGGGGCTGGGGGGTGGACTCGGGGAACAGCGCAGGTCGCAGGTCGTAGTGACCACCTGAACCCTCATCACCCTGGACATGAAAATAGGATGGGCCTTTCCGTTTCCCTCGCAGCCCTGCGAAGTCTGTTAACAGTAATTATGAAGTTAGGGAATTCCCAGGCCTCCTAATTAGTGTTAACGGGCTGGGCAGCTGGTCACGGGGAGAGAGATGTCTTTGTTTGCACTCTCAAGATTAGACCACGCTCTCTACCTTTAGGTGTGACACAGCTCGGCTCTCTCCTCCTCCCTCCCTGCTGCTCCTGGTCCCATACCTGCCCTGTGGACACGCACACGGTGGCACATGCCCGCTGACCATCTCGTCCCCTGTGTGCGCATATGCACACGCGCACACATGGCTGCCTGACAGACGTCAAGTCTTTCTGTCCCGAATGAAGACGCTGCTTGGCAGAGCATGCACCAAAACTCAAGCAGCATTTCGGCCACGCTCCCAGCCCCCCAGCAATCCCCTTAGAGGCCCCTTCCCCACGCTGCAGTCCCCCCACCCAGTGCACTGCCCCTCCCCCCATTAGACTGTATTGACAAACCATTACGTGTTCCAATTAGAGCAGCAGAGGACCGGCTGGCTGGGCAGTGTAATGACGCCCTCTGCTTCGCTTCCGCTAACAAGCTGAGGCGCGTTGCCCCAGGAGGGAATGAGCACAGCCGGGCTCCCCTCTGGACCCCACAGGGATAATGAGATCCAGTGTCTCCACCCTGGCCGGAGGAAGGCTCCCTGCTCTCTGGGCCTGCGGCCATCCTGGGGAGGTTTCCTCTGGACCAAGCAGGAGGGAGGGGTGACCAGGCAGTGAAACTGACATTTAGTATGCAGCACGGGCTGTTGAGCCGTGCCAGGAACTTTTACATAGGATGGTGCTATATAAACAGAGTGGTGGGTACCAGAGGACCCTGGGTACTTCTCCCCAAATCAGGGGATACACAGTCTCAGGATCAGCCCTGAGCATCCTAATAGAACATCAATACTCCTCGAAGAGTTGGAAGACCACACCTTATTTTCATATTACTTAAACTGTGGGTATATTTTGAAGTAAAATGCAAAAAAATTTGTATGAATATGTGAGATAAAACAGGAGATTTACAGGCAATTGTGTTCTCTCGCTCTCTTCTCTCTGAGCTCGGTCCCCAGATTTCCAAAAATGTGGGAGTGTCATGGTTTCTTCCATTGCCATTGCAGGAACTGAGGAAGGAGAGTTCGTGAGGTTTTAAGTCATAGGATAATAGCTTAGCCACTTCCATGCTGTGTGATGTTGGGCAAGCCACTGTACCTCTCTGATCCCCTGATCCCTCAGCAGTGCAATGGAAATGGTAATAATACCTCCCCAGGGCCAGCTTCACAGGTGTGCAACCTATGAAACTGCACAGGGCCCCGAGCTTCAGAGGGCCCCACACTTGGTTCAATGCTTTGCTATTGCCATCTTGGAATTCTTAATAACATTTGGACAAGGGACCCCTCGTTTTTACGGGGCCTCACAAATTGTGTAGCTGGTTCTGCACCTTCCAGTAGAGTTTTCTTAAAGGTGAAATCAGAAATGTGTGAAAGAAGCCCACACAGAGATTCCTTCCTCCCTCCCTTCCTTCCTCCCTCCCTCTCTCCCTCCCTCCCTTGCTTTACCAAACATCCATTGAGCACTGTGTCCTGGATGCTGCAATTCAGCAGTGAACCAGGCAAAGTCCCTGACTTCTTGTGTTCAAGAACGGGAAGTAGACATTGTTGGAGAGGGGGAGACGGTGACTGCGAGAGGGGCTCTTAGGGAGAGGGGGTCAGGGAAGGTCTCCCTGAGAAATTTGATTAGAGACCTGAATGCAGGGAAGAAATAAGCCATGTGGGATATCTGGGGGAAGAGAGTCCCTGGCGGAGGAGCAGCAGGTGCAAAGGCCCTGAGGCAGGAGGGGCCTTACCATGGGAGAGCTGGCTGGAGCTGGCTGGAGTGGGGTGAGGAGGAGGAGAGAGGTCAGCAATGAGCTCAGCAAGGG
>CM052438.1:167392508-167417423 GCA_028533085.1 Varecia variegata
GTTCCCTTCTGTAAAACCAGGCACTAGCCCAATAGCAGGGCTGTCGTGAGGATTCAGCGTGGTCACTCAGGAGGACAAAGCACTTTCTATGAAAGTAACTTTTAATTCCGACCCCTGAGCCTGGACCCCAGCCCCATCACTTAGCAGCAGTGTGAGCTTGGACAAGTCAATTCCCTCTCCAGGACGCAGTTTCCCCAGTGTAAAATGGGGATGGTGGTATATTTGTTTCATTGGGTTGTTCTGAGCATTTAATGAGCTCATGCATGTACGCACAGACACGCAAGTCCATGTGGTACCCAAGAGTGGCACACACAGAGCCAGGGCAGGCAGCTGAAGAGCCTGCCACACGTGTATGTTTAGGCCAGATGTGGTACCAGCTCCGGGGGCCACAACAAGCTCTTGGGAGGGGAGCCCTTCTCCTGCCTTTTCATCTGCCCACCTCCAGCTCCGCACTCCTCCGAGACTCACCTTCCCCCACCCCGCCCCCGCTTCTCCACTACCCCAGGGGAGTCAGGCCAGTGGAGTCAGTCCTCCCTCCTGTGGGTCCCCAGCCCTGCTGTTAGCTGCTTCCTTGTCTCCTCCAACCTCCTACCACCGCCCACCTGTGCACAGGGGCTTATTTGTATCTCTACAACCTAGCACTGCACCTGGCACATAGTAGGAGCCCAATATATGTCTACTGAGTGGATGGGTAAGAGGGTAGATGGATGGATGGAGGGAGGGAGAGATGAGTGGATGAACAGATGGATGGGCACATGGATAGATGGATGGATGGATGGAAGGGCAGATGGAGAGGAGGGCTGGGTGGAGGGATGGATGGATGAGTGGATATAAGGATGGATGGATGGATAGATGGATGTAAGGATGGATGGATGGATGCAAGGATGGATGGATAGGTGGGCAGATAAAGGGAAGGGCGGGTAAATAGAGAGGAATTCTTCACCCATCACCCCTTCACTGACCCCAGGCAGGCTTTCACTTCAATGGGAGGGAATCTGAACAGGCCTGGAAATCTCCCCCTTCCTCCCCTGGGGATGCCTACCACAGCCTAAGCTTCCCAGGCCTCAGATTTTTCCTGGGACTATCCTCTAATCCGGTGTTTAAGCAAGACCCGGCTATGGCATTCCCCACAGGTGCAATAGAACAGGAGTCTCCATCTGGGCTGTTTGACTTCTGAAATCAAACCCTTGTTCCCGCTGCTGGGAGCTGGCCCTCCAAAGGAACCTTCTGGCAAATCTTTATGCAAAGCCAAGGAACACTTTCGAGCATCAGATTCCTCTCTCCTGGGTTTCTGGGGAGGGGGTTGATGAACCGGCTCCTGCTGACACTCCCTCTGCTCGGGCAGTGCTGCGGATGCCCAGGTGCCGTCCAGGGGTGTGGGCCACCCGAGCCCACCATCTCCTCCCAGTTCCTCAGCCACATGCAGCCCTGTCAGCACCGGCGAAGCCTGTGCCAGGAACCACAAGTCTCTGGAAGAAGCGGCTCCCCAGGCAGCCCCGCGAAGGCACCTGGGAGCTGCCCTGTGGGCAGAGGCTGGGCACCCGCTGCAGACCGCCCCGGCTGGAGTGGCCCCAGGTGCTGAGAGCTTTTCATTAGTTCTAATGGGCCCAGACTAGCCAGACACTTGCCCCAAGTGCGCATCGGGAGGGCGGGTCTTCATAAATAGCTCCTTTATTGTGGCGGCTCCTTATTGACTTCCTGTAGCAATTGAATATTTGCTCTTATAGGACAAGCTGGGCCAATAAACGAAATCTGCACGAGCCGCTCTGACAGGAGACTCCGTCCTGCTGACGCCTGAAGAACTGCCAGGTGACGAATTGGCAATTGCCTCTCCTCTCTGCAATGCCCCAGCAGAGAGAGTGCCACCTCTGCCCTGTCACCGGACACGGCCGTCTTCCCCTCTGCTCCTTTCTCTGTCTGTCTGCCTGTCTGTCTGTCTCTTCCTGTGCCTCTTCTTGCTTTGTCTCTGTCTTTTTCTCTGTCTCCTTCAGTCTTTCCCTCTCTTTCTAACTTGTCTTTGTTTCTCCGATTTGCTGACTCTTCTGCTGTCTCTATTTGCTATTTTCCCACTATGCATTCATCCACTCATTCATGTAGATATATTCACTGGAGACCCACTATATGCCAGCAGTGCTCTAGACACCGGGAATAAACCAGGAATAAAACAAGCCCATGCCTTTATGAGGCTTGTATTCTAATAAAGGCAGACGCATGCTCCCAAAATAAATAAGTAGAGCATAGAGTATGTGGTGTATCCACAGGGCACCAGGCTGGGCTTCTAAGCTCAGACCCATCTCTAACTGGTTTTGTAGCCTGGCCAAGCTCCCTTTCCCTCTCTCAGCCTCAGATTTCTCACTTCCAAAATGAGGGTGTTGGGCCAGGTCGGTGCTTCCCAACATTTCACGACCAAGAGCTTCTTTTATTGATACGCTGGTGACGTAAGTTAAACAAGGGCTAGAGCTAAGTCAGCACGTACACAAATAGCAGTGTCGAAGGAAAGTATCCCTTAACTCACTTAAAGCCCTTTGTCTTAGTCCAGATTCTGTTCCTGTAACTGAATACCTGAGACTGGGCAATTTATAAAGAAAAGACATTTATTTCTTACAGGTTTGGGGACTGGGAAGTCCAAGGTTGCGGGGCTGCATTTGGTGGGGACCCCCTGCAGAGTCCCGAGGCAGCACAGCACATCACGTGGAGGGGGCTGAGTGTGCCCAACTGGCTTTTATAACAGACCCACTCTTGGAATAACTAACCCACTCCCCATGGTAACCTGTTAATCCATGAGTGGGTTAATCCATTCGTGAGGGCCCTTAAAGGCTCCACCTCTTAATACTGTTACATCAGGGATTAAGTTTCAACGTGAGTTCTAGAGGAGATAAACATTCAAAACATCGCATCCTTAGGCACCTGGTTTTGTTATACACGAAAGAGTTGGCTGCATCTGGGCGTCATGTTGTATGATGACACTCCTGTCAGTAAGCACGGGACCCTCATGTGGCCAGGCGAGGGGTCGCTGGGACAGGCCCACGAGCACTGAGAGCACAGGATCCACAGCTCCCACTCCCGCTCTCCCTGGGGCAGACGCTGCCTGGAAGGGCAGGTGGATCACAGCCCCTGAACTGCTCTCGAATGAGCGTTCCAGGTGCACGTGGGGAGGGGAATTCCCACTAAGTCAAGTTTGTCTGTGATTCTGACGCCTACATTTTATCCTGCTGGGCCCCAGGGTTTAAACAATTTTATCCACCAAACAGTGCTGCCTTTACCAAGTCATTTATCAAGTACACGTTAAACTTCGTCCTTGGTGTTTGTACTGCCCAGACCTGGTGGCCAGAGCTTCTGAATGACCTGAGAAACACGGTCTCCACCCAGGTGTGGTTTAATTGCTCCCAAACCCAAGACACTTGCCCCTTGAGCCAGCCTGTGGTTAAGAGGTTGATTTCTGAGATGTTATTTGAAATACTGAAAATAACTGTAGGATGTTGCTAGTCTCAGGGAACCCGGTTTGAGAACCACTGAACACAATCCTTCTCCCTGCTTCAAAATCCTTCACTTCGGAGTCCTCCCCTCTCCTGACCTGGAGAACTGCAGCTAATGTCTGTACCTGGTGTGTGGGAGTAGCAGGTGAGAGGCGCTATTTGTGGCAGGGCAAGAGTGAGAAATGGGCCAGGATGGGGCCACCATGCATCAGGCCCGGCATGAGGGACGTCACCTATAGTGTATCATTCAGTCCTACGTACGATGTCCTGAGGAGGTCGGCGCCCCTGGCCCCATTCTGCAGATGTGAAAGCAAAGGCCCAGAGAGTTACACGATTTGTCCATGGTCACAAGGCTAGAAGGTGGTAGGGCTGGGTCCCGCCTGGCCCTGCAGCCCACACCCACACTGATGCTATCACTCCAGGTCCCCACAGGCTCAGTGGAACCTCAGAGTCTCAAATTTCTTCTCACATCACCTTCCAGAGATCCTCCATCTTCCCCTTGTCTTGAGAGGTAAATTAGGAAACTGTGGTGATGACTTCTATTAACTTCTAATAGAAGAGTTGTGGGTGGGTGGAGCTAGCAGCCAGATCTAGGCTGAGATTGGAGTTCCCATGTGTCTGTCATGCACACTGACCAATTGGCTGTGGAGCTGTGTCCCCACATTCACAAGCCTCTTGTTGGGGTGGAGAAGGCCAGAGCTGGTCTTGTGGCCTCAACCTGGCAGTGGATGGTGGCCCAGGAGGCTGTTCCCCCTGGATAGTGGGAAATGAAGTGGCATAGAAGCTGTGAAGACAGGTGTGCTCTTTGGAGGAGGCTGGCTGAATGGGACAAGGGAATTAGCATTCATTGAGAATGATGTTTACGAGTTGTGGCTCCATATTGGGACACACCTGGGTTCAAATTCTGGCACTTCTGTGCTATGTAGCCTTGGACAAGTGATTCCACTTCTCTGAGCCCCAATTCCCTCTCCTGAAGAATGGAATGATGTTACCTATTTCCTGGAGCTTTGTGAGGATTAAATGACATTGTGTGTGTTCCCTGGCACATAGTAAGAACTCAAGGTATGCCAACCATCCCTAGCTGTTACTTGCTAGCTCCCACGTGCTCAGCACTGCGCTCAGTATTTTCCACGCACTATGAGGAAGGCATGATTTTTATCCTGCGGGCAGTCGCGTGCAGTTGCCACTTGCCCCACCAGCTGAGTCTGGCTGAGCTGGGACACGATCCTCTCTCTGTTGGGTTCCAAAGCCTTCCTTCCGCTCGCACACCCTGCCCTGAACTGGAACCCGGGCCTCCGTGTTCTCCACCCACCCTCTGGTTCCCATCGTCTATTTTTCTGCCTGACTCAACTTTGAGGTTGTTGGGGGCTCTTCCCAGAAGACACGTCTCCTTTATTGCATTTGTCTGGGAGCCCAGCACTCCGCAAGCCCGGCCCGGGAGATGTAATCTGCATGAACGTGGTACATAATAAATACAGGTAGCCCGTTTATGAGCTGCCATATTTATTATGCCCTTTAATTGCTAAACAGCTAGAGCCCGGCTGAAGCTGGATCCGACCCTGGAGAGAAGCTCTGCCTGGGTGGGCAGAGGGGAGGGACGGCAGAGCCTCACCTCCTGGACAGCCCACACGGCCTCTCACAGCTGTGGCCGCTCTGCCCTCCAGAGGTTTGTTCATCCAAGTCAGAACCTGACAGAAGACACGGGTAGGCCGTCAAATTCCTGCTCCGTCATTTTTACAGATGAAGATGCTGAGGTCAGAGAGGGGAAGCGATTTGCCCAAGGTCACACAGCAGTGACTTACAGAGCAGGAACCCAAGGCTCCAGGCTCCTAGGCCAGTGCTCCTTGTGCCTGACTTTCTGCCTGAACATCTGCTCCTGGACCAGGTGGAGCACAAGATTTGGAGTTGGCTGAGCGGCAGTTGAATCCTGGTCCATGCACACAAGCCCTGTGATGTTGGGCAGGTCACTTGACCTCTGTGAGCCTCAGTGTTCTCGACCATAAAATGGGCACAGTGCCTCCTGCCTCATGGCTTGTTAAACGATTAAAGGCAGTAACTTTGGTGGAGCTGGCATGTGGCTGGTAGTGAGTTAGTACTCAATAAATGTCCCTTCGTGTCCTCTTTCCACTTTCCAAAGAGCATGAGGACTCTGTACATGTGTGGAGTTGAAGTCAGCCGAGAGCTGAAGGGTGAGGAGGTCAGCATGGAGACACCCTAGGGTGCAGGGCATTGTCCTGGATCCCTGATCTAACAGGAGTAACCTACTAAGGCAGAGTTGGGTACGGTCATGATAAGAGCTGACACCCACCTCTGTGCCAGGTGCCGTGGGGAGCCCTTTGCACCGTATTTCTTGTTTAACTCACAACACGCCACAGTGTGGGCCATAAATGCCCATTTTTACAGATGAGGAAACTGAGGCTCCAAGAGGTTAAGTCATTTGCCCAAAGACATAAAGTAAATAAAGTAAAATGCTGGGATTGGAACCCAGGTGTGTCTGGCTTCGGAGCTATACTCAGAATCACTGTGGTTAGATTGCAGGTCAGATGCTGCTTCTAGAAGGTCGGGGTTGGAGGAGGGGACGGCTGGTGGGTTGGCCTGCAAATGGTGCCCTGCAGAGCTGCTCTGCAGAAAGAGTCTGGGCTTGGTGATGAAGGAAGAGATGAAGTCCCTACAGTCAAGGCTGCTGGTCAAGATGTTTGGCAATCGGTAGGCATTGGCATGACCAACCAGAAGAGACGCTGGCTAAACAGCAGGACAGCCGTCCCCGTGGGTCCCCACTGAATCTCGGCCTGTCCACTGCCTGCCGCGAGGACAGGGCTTGGAACAAGGGAAGGGACAGGTCCTCCTGGGGCCTCCCATCCTGTGCAGCTCCAGGCTTTCAGGCCTCAAGAAGACCTAGAGGGAAGAGCAAACACATGGGGCATCGGGAGGGCCACATGGGACCATCCTGTCCCCGCAGAGGTGCAGCAGAGAGGAGAGGGACCACGGAAGTTAGGAGCCCCGCTGCTGGTGTCCATCCTGGCACTGCCCTTTTCTGCCTATTGGGGTGAGGAGGACACAGCTTCCCTAAAGCCTGCAGAGCCCGTAGCCCAGCACCAGCTTCCTGCATGTGCTGCTTCATTAAAACTCCCTGTGTTAAGGGATTTTCTTCAGTCCAAACCGTGTACCATCCATGCTGTGTCACAGGGGGACACAGCCCCGATTCTGCTACCGTGTGATTCATGGGAACACGGGCTGACAACATAATGGTACATGTTGTGGTGGGGACAGTGGAGGAGGTTGGCAGAGGCCATGGGAGCACCAGGGAAGGCACTAGGCTTAGCTTGATGGGGCAGGAGGGAGAGGAGGGGGGAATCAGGGAAGGCTTCCTGGAGGAGGTGATGCCTCTGATGAAGCTTAAAGGCTGGGTAGGAATTAAGTGGGAAGGGAGTAGGTGGAAAGGCAGTCTGAGCAGAAGGGATTGGCATGAGCAGTGAGCCTCAAGTATACCTTGGGGGACACTCCCTTGATGTTGGCGATGGGAAAGTCAGGGTCAGGAGTAGCAAGAAGCGGCCAGAGGGAGTCTTGGAGGACCCAAAGTCCACAGTTAGAGGCAGGCTGGTCTCCTGAAGAGAGCTTGGGCTTTCAGCAAGGGAGTGATGTGGTTAGATATGCTTTGTGGAAAGGTCCTTCTGGAAGCCAGCAAGCTCGGGGTTGGAAGGGACTGGGATAGGGAGGCCAGTCCCAGTCCAGAGGCTGTGGCCGTGTCCTGGTGAGAGAGGAGGAGGCCAGAGCAGGGCCAGAGCTGAAGGGGCTTCAGGGAGGCCCGTAACGGAGAGGACAGCGTCATCGGTTTCTCTGTCTGCACACAGACGGCATTTCATGCATTCAGGCCACGGCTCATGGAAGTAAAGACAAATCCTCCCCTGCCACACTCACGCACTCCATCCCTGCTCTTCCTAACTGGGCTGCCTGGCTTCACCAGCTATGACCTCAGACCAGTCACCTAGCTGCTGTCTGCCTCGGTTTCCACCCTGGAAAATAAGGATACTGAAAGTACGTGTGTCATAGGTTATTGTAAGTTGGTAAATGTAAAGTGCTGAGGACTGAGCCTGGCACATACTAAATGCTCAATAAATAGTATTCTTTGTAGGGGTGGAGACTTGGGTCGATGACCCCAGGAAAACCCTGCATTCCCCTTCTCCCCACACCCAATTTAAGAGGAACCCTTGGGGCACTGTTGGAAGGACAGAGGCTTGGAGCCTGGAGCCCTTGGTTCAGGTTCACCCACGATTTTCTCTTTCAACAGCCTCAGGTTCATCACAGGGGGACTTGGTGCCTCAGTTTCCCCTTCCAATAAAATAAGAAGGAGGTTATCCCAGGTGGGCTCTGAGTGTCCTCCCCTCCCAGCTTTGATGCTCGGTGGCCCTCCCTGTGGGTCCCCTGCCAAGCTCTTTTTTTCAAGGTGCCTTAAGCACCCACAGAGCAGCCGGGAGGAAAGCCCTCCTGCCCAGGCCCAGCACCCGAATCAAAAGCCGATGTGCCCGTCAGACCGTTCTCATGGGCTCCCGGCGCCTGTGGGGTGCACACCCCGATGCCAGGAACTGTTCCCGTGCCTGCTCCCACCAGCAGGCTCTGTCTGTGCTTTTCTGTTCCTGGATCCAAATGCACTTTTACAACATTCTAGCTCAAACCAAGATGCAGCCTGGGGGCGGGGGAGAGTCTTGTCATCACCAGCTGGGGAGGGGTGGAACAGGCTAGGCGGGTGGGACCCCGGCTTTGCTTGCTGGGGAGGGTGTTGGATTACAGTTCGGGGCAGGGAGGGGCCTGATTCGCCCAGGCCCACCACGTGCCAGGCACCACACTTCCGCCTCCTACAAGCTGTGTGGCCTTGGGCAAATCCCTTAACCCCTCTGATACTTCACACACCTTGCTGGGCTGATGGAAGGCTTGGTGGCAGTCAGAGAACACACCTCACTGGTCTTTGCAAGAATTAAGTGAGATACTATGTGCAAAGCACCTGGCACAGTACCTGGCTGCCCACAGTGGCTACTGTCATGATTATTTATTTTATTTTATTTTTAATTGGCAAATAATAATTGTGTATGTTTATGGTGTACAATGTGATGTTTTGACATACATTTTACCATTGTTAATATTACTGGCAATAAGCCTTACCGCAACCCTTTGAGGAAGACTTACCAACCTCATTTTGTAGATGAAGAAAACTGCGTCCAGCCGTGTCCCCAGGGAGGAAGTAGAAACCGTAGAAAGTGATCAGACACCGTCTCCCCCACGTCATCCACACCCCAACACGTGCTCCCAGAACCCTTTGCACCAAGCCCAGTCACTGAGGCTCAAACCAGCTATTGGGGGCACCTGAAGAGGGCTCAGGCCTGGCTTGAGTTCTGGCCCTAGAGAACTCACACCTAACAAGCTGGGGACATTGGATGTGCTGTTTTCATCTCCCCAGTTTCCTCACCTGTTGCAGGGATCTCTAATCCCTGCTACCATGGGCTTAGTTTTAGATGGGGATATGGGGACAGGGAAGGTTCCCTGGGGAGGTGGCAGGATGGAGGTAGTCAGGGCCTGGGGAGGTTGGCCCCAGGAGCAGGGGCGACCCCAGTAGGTGTCTGCACCTTATTTTCCCTGCAATGCCCCTCCTCACGGCCACCAAGCAACAGCCCCAGTCTGTCCTATGGCTGGAGGGCGTGTGGGCTGATGGGAAGCTTACCAGGCCTGGCTCCTGGTCCCGGCTCTGGGACCTTGGCAAGTCCCTCCAGGTTTTTCCAGGCCCTGAGCCTTAGTTTTCTCCTCCGCCAAATGGAAGGCTCGCACCTGCCGTAGAGTAATGACGTGAAACAGCGCTGCTGGGCGCTCACCACATGCCGGGTGTTGTGCTGAGCGTGTTACTGAGTTATTTCAGTTAATCTACACAACACTGCTAGGAGGAAGGTTGTTTTTAATCTCCGTTTTAAAGTTGGGGAGAGCAAGACTCAGAGAGGTGGATTAATTTGCCCAAGGTCACACAGCGAATGAATAGTAGAGTCAAGGCTCAAACCCAGGCATGCCGGCTGCAGCGTTCTCAGTCCTAGCTCCAGCCCCACAGGGCAAATCCATGTCCCCATGAGGAGATTATTATCTGCCATCCTCTTCCTCCACCAGCTGCAAGGGTGGGACTGGTCACTGAGACCCCCATATGGAGGGGCCGTGGGTTTTCCTGGGTGGGGTTCCCTGACGGGAGGACTGAGTTGGCCTTGTGTTTTGTAGGTGGAACATCATGGAAGGCGACTGTCTGAGCTGCATGAAGTATCTGATGTTTGTTTTCAATTTCTTCATATTTGTAAGTATTCCTGGGTCTCCCAGGGTCTGCTGGGGATGGGGGGCCGAGCTGGCTGCTGCTCTGAAATAGTCACATGAGCTAAGTCCTAGGCAGGCACAGGGGCCAGCGCTAGAGGCAGGCGGACCTGCCAGCCAGGTGCTCACGGAGGGGAGGCCCGCTCACCCCACTCCGAAGAGCCCACCGTCAGAGGAGACGCATTGTGCACAGCCCCTGGGGTGGTTCGGCCCCTCTGGCCAGGGCAGGGGGAAGCCCAATCCCAGCCAGTCTGGGGATCTGAGCCCTGGTGGGGAGTGGGGGAGGAAGGAGTGAGGGTGATTAGAGGGTGACAAGAGGGAGCCCTCCCCAGCCTTATCCCCTGGAGCAGTTGACAGATGCCAGAGGTGGCGGGGCTGGGCCAGTGTAGCCCCCTGATGTAACTAGAAACCCCTCTGGGACTGGAAGACCTGCATCCAAATCCCAGCTCTGCCTCTCACCAGCTGTGTGATTTGAAACACATTTCACCTCTCTGAACCTCAGTCTCTTCATCGGTTAATGACCTACCTCAACAGGTTTTTTTGAAATTTAAGCAAGATTAGTTTACAAAGTGCCTGGGATATGGTCAGCACTTGATAGCTTAGCTCCTTCCGTCCAACCGATCAATCCTAGGTGTGAAGGAACATACCTAGGGCCGCCCACCTGCTGGCAGCCCACTGAAGGCTGTGCTCAGGCTGGTGGCCTCTCCAGGAGCAGAGTCACAGTCCCAGCTTCTTGGGCCCCCACAGGCCTTCCTGTCCCAGCCTCAACCTTTGATCTCAGTGCAGCCAAGGCCTGGATTAATAAACCTCCACTCGTGTCCATTTCAGCAGGTCCCGTGGATTCCCTTCCCTGCCTCATAATCCCAAAGAGCCGAGAGCCCTGCAGACTGGAATCTAGACCCAAGGCCACCACTTTCCTAGCCGGTGACCCTGGGCAAGCTCATTCCTCCTCCAGCCTCAGCATCCCCACCCAGATGGGGCTGGGCCCTCCTCAAAGCAGAGCTTAGCAAACAGTTTTGACTCCCAGAACCCCCAGTAGCATCGAGGAGGAACAAGTGTCCTCCGTGGGAGACTGAGCAGAAAGATGCTGCACAGCAGATGGCAGAAATGGAGACCCTGTCCTTGGCCGTTCCTGCTGGGTCTTCCCTGCTGGGACCCTCAGGCCTCTCCGCTTCTCCCCACCCCCAGCCCCAGTGGCATCTACGAATGGCCTTTCCCCAAAGCCCCCTCAGCCTGCAGACCTGCTCAGCCAAGCCAAAGCTCAGCAGTGTCCCCATGGCCCCGGCTGTCAGTCCTCGCGCGGGCCTCTGAGGGCCTCGGGTCCTCCCGCCACACAGAGGGATTGCCAACACTTTACAGCGCTCAGATCCGTGGTGCCAAACTTGGGTTCTCGCCATGACAGGTCTGCTTCCGATACTTGTGTGCACCCGAGAAAAGTGGAGCAGATATTTATTGAAATCTGTTAAAGCCGTCACATCCATTCTGGCCTTTCTTCCCTGGGGCTGTCTTGGGAGGTGGGAATTTGAGTCTCCTTTTAATCACGAGGAAGCTAAAAGGCTCAGAGAGGTTAAGCTACTTATCCAAGGTCACACAGCTATTAAGTGGCATAGCCCTTTCTCTGGACTAAGCTGCCCCTCTCCAAAGATAAGTAAGACAAGGAGAGAGGTGGGCCATCCCGACGAATACATGATTAGGAAGGCTTTGAGATGCAGATTTGAGTGGGGAGCCCACTCTCAGGATGGAACCTCACTGAGCTCCTGTTGAGGACAATGACAATGACTTTTGTCTGTGTTTTCCCATACCCTAGCATGGATGGTGCAGGCACTCAGGGCATGTTCATGGACCTTTGTTGGCTGTCGCTGGGGCTGGAGTCAGGGAGGCTGGGGATATAGCCCTGACTCTGCCATGCACTTGCTCAGTGACCTTCAGCAAGTCATCGACCCTCTGCAGGCCTCAGTGTGGAACCAGAGGGTTGGACTAGATGACCTAATCTTGCAGCTCTGACATTTTAGGAGCATATAAAAGTGGCAAATAAACTCTACATGACATGGTCTCCAGCAGCCCAAGGTGGGGCCTGGGCCAGAAATTGGCTTTAGAGGACGCATGCTGTGCTTAAGGCCAAGGTGACTAGAAAAGTTCAAAGCAATTCAAGGCGCGGCTGGGGCACATTGGCTCACGCTGCAAAGGGAAGTTTTGCCCGCAGTTCTGCCCGGCTCATGCTCAGCGCCTCTGCCCCTGGGGCCCTGCTCGGGGGATGGTGGGTGTAGGGAGTGTCTGACCTTCTGTCTGCCTGTTTCTCCTCCCTGCTCCCTCGGCTGGCGGGCAGCTGGGCGGGGCCTGCCTGCTGGGCATTGGCATCTGGGTCATGGTGGACCCCACCGGCTTCCGGGAGATCGTGGCCGCCAACCCGCTGCTCCTCACGGGCGCCTACATCCTCCTGGCCATGGGGGGCCTGCTTTTTCTGCTCGGCTTCCTGGGCTGCTGCGGGGCTGTCCGCGAGAACAAGTGTCTGCTGCTGTTCGTGAGTACCCCAGCCCCTACCCCACCCACGGGTGCTCTGGGGGAGGAGGGTGGGGGGTGGTGACTGGCTTCCATTCAGACTGGAGACTGCCAGTGCCAGGTGGCGCCATGGAGGTCGCTGCGTCCAACCCCACTCACTGTCGTCAGTGATCCTGAAGCCCCACAGGGAGCCGGTGCAGAGGGGATGAGTCAGATGTTGGGCCTGGCCCCTGCGCGGCCACAGGCTGCCTGCTCACATGGCACCGCGCCTGTGGGAGCTGGTTTCTTGCCGCGGCCGCCCCTGCTCCCTCCCGCTAGCGTTTGCCACTTCCCTCACGTCAAGCGACGGCCCTTGGCTCATGCACGCCTGGTCTGTGTCCACACTCCAGGGAACTCAGAATGAGGTTTCAGCCAAGCAGACTGTCCTCCAGGAGTGGGACAGTCCCCAGCCTTTTCGGTTTGCGTTGGTGGCTCCAACTTCCAGAGCCTGCTTTTTGCATGGGGCCCATGCCTGAAGTTTGGGCAAGGTGTCCCAGGCGGAGGGGGCCTTGGCCACCAGGTCCGAACAGCCGTCCCTCTCCGAGGCAAGGTCAACTAAGAACACTGACTTAACCATGATGTTTTCCCCTTGCTTGCTTTTAAAAACTCTAACATATAACTCCTTAGTAAAACAGCCACGATAGGTATTGGATGAATTGTTCACCTTTTGGATATCCAGTTGTAAAACGGAGATGATTTGATCTCTGATGGTTTCTTATTCAGTCAATGAATAGTCCCTGAACTCCCATTACGGGGCACGCAGTTGAAAAGGTGCTGAAGATGTGGCAGGGCCAGGTGTGACCTTCCCTCCCTCCCTCGGGGACAGGCACACGAGTGGGGGGGGGTGGCAGCTGAGCCCAGGAGGACGAGCTGCGTTGCAGCAGGCCTGGGTTGGAGTGTGCTCCCTGCCCGTCCCCGACAGCGTGGCCCCAGGCCAGTTTCTGTACCACCCCGAGCTTTAGTTCTTCGCCTGTCCATCGGAGCCAAACAAGACAGGCCGTGGGTGCTTCTAGTTCTCCAGTCTTTTGCCCTCCTGTGGGCTGTGGCGCTTTGGGCCTTTGTGTCCTTTCCTGTCCTTGGTGGGTGGGTCTTCTCGCCTTTAAGAGGTCCTGTGGGCCCCCAGGACTTGGAGAATTTCTGGGCGGAGCCCAGTCCCACTACAGGGTAAGTCAAAAACAGCCCTGCTTAGAGAAGTATGTGCGTGGCTGGGTCAGCTTGCAGACACCCCCGTGGGTGAGTGGGTGGGTGGGAGTTAAGGGACAGAGAGACCTGGGATGGTCATGCGGTGGGCTTACTTGCGAGGCTTATGGCGGGTCGGTCCCGTGGATGAGCCAGCACCCAGTAGCGCAGGAGGCAGGGACCTGGCACCCTGCCTCCACCCCAGGGCACAGGGACCTGGCACCCTGCCTCCACCCCATTGTGATGAGAACACAATGTACAGCCCCCATTGGTGTCACGGTGAGATGCCCCACATCCAGACAGGAAGTGAGGTCAGCCGAGAAATGAGTGACAGGGAGCCTCGGTCCATCGGCCCTTCAGCAGCACAAACACTGCAGACTTTTCACTTGCAGAGAAACAAAGGAAACTGTGAGCGCCCCCTGGTAGAACGCTGGCTACGGTGTCAGCCGGGCCTGGAAAAGCCCTGCCTGGGGAGCCCGCTGGGATACGGGTCCCAGGACACGCCAGCCTCCCTCTCCCCTCGCCTCGGCCCAGGGGGCTCATTCATTGTTAATGGGCTCAGCTCTGAAGCCAGGACAGGAAGCCAGGCTGGCACTGTTGGCCGGGACAGGCTGGGGCCGCCCTCGCCTCTCAAGTCTCCTCCAGCTAAGTGGCTCCCTGCGAACCTGCCAGCTACACGAGAACATCATCTCTCCTGTGCTTTTGGAACATAAGACTGAGCCCCGGGGACAGAAGATTTCCCCGGAGTCCTCCCTGAGAGAGCTACGTCCTGGGTGCCAGGCCGGGTCTTTTCCACTGAGCCTGACTGCAGGCCCTCCCCATCCCGTCCCCTCCCTTGTCCCTTTGTGCCACTCTGCTCTGCCTGTCTGTATGTAGCACCCACTCTTCTCTCTCACTGCCTCTGTCTCCCTGCCTCTCCATCTCTGTCTTTCTCCTGTTCTCTTCTTCTATTCCCGCACGATTTTCTGTCCCTCTCCTGGACTCTCCCTGCCCCTCTCTCTACTCCCCCTGCCTGCCCTCCCCTCTGCTCCCCTACGCCTCCCCTCTCCCCAAGGCACAGTGTGGCTCAGGGGCAGGGACACTTGCAGCCAATTCTCCTGTCTCCCAGACCAAGGCTGATGCAGGGGCTCCGAACCTGGAATGGACTCAGAGAGTCCAAAATTCACCTAGAATTATGGGCAAAATGTTATGTCAGCCTGTGTGTGTGTGTGTACTGTGTGTGTGCATTGTGTGTCCGTGGGTGGTATGCATGTATGTTGCACATGTGTTGGTGTGTGTATGTTGTATTGCATCATGCATGCATTGTGTATAATGCATTGTGTGCTTACACACCTGTGATGCATGTGCATGGGTGCACTTATGTATACACATGCATGTACTGTACGTGTGTGTGCACATGTGTGTTGTGTGTGTGCATGCATATGTGTGTTGTGTACATGGGGTTGTGGAGGGGTTGTGTGAGTGTTTCTGGGGAAAGGTACCACAGCTCCTGGCAGCTTTTCAAAAAGGTTCATGACCTAAGAGATAGGAAGAACCATTTCTCTCTTCCAACCTGAACCTGGTGGCTGTGTGGCATTTCCAGCTGAAGCAGGCACAGAGTCTCACCTGTGGAAGCCTCTGGGATCCTTCTAGAAGCCTTTGACCACCCCCCCCCCCCAGCCTACCAGAAGAGAAAAAAGGCTTGTCTTGAGAGGGGCCAGGAGAGAGCAACTTTAGCCACCCCAGGAACCCCACAGAGAAAGGAGGCCTGGAGACGGGGCTGTCTGGGTGTCCCCTTCCCTCTGCTCTGAGGCTGCAGTACCACAGGGCCCAGGGACAATTAGTCTGATGACCAGATCACCTGATGATTAATTTATGTAAAGCTCCATTTCCCAAACGCTCCTGTTGATCGACATTACAGCATTCGCGTACAACAGACGATTGCAGCCTGTTACCGTAGATTGTGGGGCAGCCCTTTCTCCCATTTGCTCACCTTTGGGCATCTCAAGGAGTTATTCTTTTTGGCCAACTAATTTGAAGATGATGATTTCTAAAAAATATTTTATAACACAGCCATGCGAAATTGGAAAAGAGAACAGTAAAAAAGATAAGTGTATTCAAAAGAGATAAATGAGCTGAATTGTACATGCAGTATGTAAATTTTGTAAATATTTATTAGACATGAGAGTGGGAAGCAGACGTTGCCCACAAGCAGATGGCTTAGAAAAGCCTGGAAATGCTCACAAGTAGGCAAAACAGCAATTTCTGCCCTTTGCTAAGTTCTCCATCCTAAGCAGAGTGTTGCAAATTAGAGGTTCAGGAATCACCGACAGCTGTGTCTCAGGGAAATGGATGCAAACGCTGGGAAAAGCCCTGGCCAGGGGAAGCCCCGGGCAGCGCAGAGCAAGCCCTGTGGCTGGGTCCAGGGACTCCCCCAAAGAGCCAGCGGTGAGTGAGAGAAGGGCACGTTGGCGGAAGTGGCACTGTTACTCATGTCGCCACCACGGCCCTGCACCCTCCTTCACGTGATTCATGCCCCCACATACTCAAGTCGCCCCTCGGTCCCTGTGCTTGGGAAGCCCACTGTCCCCAGTCCATGAGTTACCAGGTTCATTATTTCATTTCATCTCCTGATGCTTCAGCGCAACCTAAACTCCATGAAGATGGGGACTGCCCCTACCTTGTACGTACTTGTTTGCCAATACCTAGCACGGTGCCAGCACAGAGTGGGCACTCAATAAACAGCCCGGAACGAAGGAACAGAGAGAAGCTATCAGAGGTGTGGGTAAGAGTGTGGGCTCTGGAGTCAGAAAAGCTTGGGTTCCAGCCCCTGCTCTACCACTTCCTGGCTGTGTGACCTAAGGCTGGTTACTTAACCTCTCTGAACCTCAGATTCTGCATACATAAATAAGGATAACAATACCTTCTTCTCAGCCATAGTGTTGCGTTCATGATACACTGAGAAAATGTGTGTCTTTTTTGGCTCTGTCCTGGCACGCATAAGCATTGATAAACGGAAAACTAGAAGCATTGGTGTGGAACCACGAGAGACTTTGCAGGCCACTGGAAAGTCGTAAGGCCTGGAGGCGCTCACGGCTTCTGAGATAACGTGGTGCTAAGAGGCTGTGTTCTGGCAGCAGAGTTCCCGTGGTTAAGCCCCAGGTGTGCCCCTGCCAGCTGTGCCAGTTGGGCTCGGGTGCTAGTCTTCCCAGAGTTACCATCCCCATCGGTAAAACGCGGCCTGCTGAGAGGGCGCAATGAAATGACCCTGGCACGGTCCACACATCGAGGTCATCAGTGCCTGGTGGATGGATGGTAGCTAGCGCTGTTTTTCCAGAGGGCGCCCACACTGGCCCTTGTCTTCTGGAAGTCTGCACCTCCTGCCGGCTCCCAGCAACCATGTCGCGCCCATCTGGCGAGAAGCCCTTCACCTGCATTCGCTCGCTAAAGCCACGCTAAGTCATCCTGGGTCGCGCACACACACTGCAGAGTGACGGGCACAGAGTGCGTGAGGCTTGCGTGCTGCCTCTCCATAACGTATACCCATCCGAGCCGAGGCTGCGGGCGCCCAGCTCAGGCACATTGCCGTGGCCGGAAACCACCTCCGAGGCTGGTCCTTGCCAGCCTGGGGGCCTGCCAGCGGCTGCGGCGGGGACAGAGGGCAGGGGAGGCTGCTTGCGGAGGCGGTGTGCGGTGAAACCGGATGGCCATCCATCATCGGCCAAATGGAGGTGCCAGGACCCCTGCCAGGGGCCTCCATCACCGTCACAGGAAGAGAGACGGCGGAGGTGGAAAACACATCACTCAGTGGCCACTCGGCCCGAGAGTCAGCCAGCCTCAGGGAAGTGAGACCTGTGTGGGTTTCAGCAGGGGGCAGCTTGCCCTGGGCACAGGAGCCCCTCGGTCACACGCCACTCTGGTTGGGGAACTCTGCTCCCCTGACCTCAGCCCAAAGTCACTCCCCCTTCAGAAAGTGCAGGAGTGCCTGGCCTGGGGCGCAGACCCCAGCAGGCCGCCCGCTGACCTGTGGGGACAGACCCCTCGGCTCGGAAGAGTCACTGACAGACCAGTCCCTGAGCCTCACTCTCCTGCTCTTGACGCTCTGAATGGGAGGAAAGGATTTGCTCTGAGCCTTTCGAGCTCCACCCTTTCAGACCAGTCCTTTCCCTTTTCCGGCTTCAGTTTCCTCCACTGCTGAAGAGGGGAAAACCGAACAGAAAAGGGACCGTGGGGACGGCAGCGGGTGCCGGTGCCCGGTGTCCTCTGTGGGACCAGAAGCCTGTGTTGGAGCAGCTGGAACCTGGCGACACCCTCGGGAAGCCTCATGGCCCACGGAGCATCCCAGGGGCGTAGCCGAGCTTGGTGTTATGGCCGGGGACAGGCCAGCGCGCCGGCTTAGGGACAAGGAGTGAGCAGATCCACACCCCGGGCTGCTGCTCTGTTCACGCGGAGGCTTCTCCCTGGGTTTGGACATTTAAAAAAAATACAACCCATTTCACAGGCCTCGGAGATATTTTATGTCCGTGTCCTGGGAGGACGTTCTCTAAATCTGTCCTGGGCTCCCCCTAAAGTGGCCCACGGCCCACGCAGTCTGGAGACACCTCGGGACCTCCACAGGACAGCCGCCCGGGAGCTGAAAACTCAGGGAAGGAACGTGACTGGGGTCTCCCTGGAGTGGGGTAAAGTGACAGAAACCTTCTTGTGACCTAGAGACACACACATTCCAGGAGAGAGACCCCCGAAGGCATCGTCAGCGGCCCAAAGGTGTCGATGAAGAAGCCGGCCGAGTGTGTCAGCGAGAGCCGGGCTACTGGGGGTCGCAGAGGGGCCTGCACTTGGCTGGCGTTCCCGCGCCCTCTGCACTGCGATGGCCGCAGTGCCAAGCTCTGCCCAGCCTCCTCTGCAACATGGGAAACACTGTCACATCCGTTATGTCATTATTCCCCACGATGAACCCCAGGAAGTGGGTGGTAGCACCCCATTTTACTGATGAGGAAACTGAGGCTTGAGGGGTTTGAGTGACTGTCCCACGTCACACAAGACCGGGAGGGACCTGAGGTGTCCCAACATGAAGCCCGGCACCCTTTGCCTCCCTGCAGCCTGGCACGTCCGGCGCAGGCAGGTGCGTCTGAGGCCGGTGACCCCAGGGAGCAGATCGGGGCAGCCGCCAGGTGTCTGGGCAGGTGTTTAAGAACCAGTCTCTGCATGCACTGGGCACTGCTTCTCTGCGCGTGGTTTCCAGGTGAGATGACAACGGACTTTGGAGATGCAAGGACACCAGCAATGCTGAGTAATGAAGGCAAAGCCACTTCCACTTCCTTCTGCCAGCAGCCCCGGCCCAAAAGGGCAACCGTGACACCCGGGGCCTGAGACACAGCAGGTGGCAAGGTCTCCATGGCGAGCCCCTCACTCACGGGCTCATTCATCCGATAACGGTCACGCGTCGACACTGTGCTGTCGGGCATCAGGGGAGGTTTCCAGCCGAGTTACAGCCCCCAAGTTGCCCAGGGAGGTCCCTCTGCGGGGCTGTCATGTGGGGAGCCCAGGGGAGCGAGGTCTGGAAAAACAAAGACCTGGTGGGCCAGGAAGGGAGGCGCCTTCCTAGCAGAGGTAGCTCTGCCTGTGAGGGCCCCGAAACAAGAGACATCAGGGTTAACTTGGGGAACATCAGTAAGTTCAGTGAGTGGAGCGGAGGGGCCATGCCAGTCAGATTTCAGCCTCCTGGCCTCTGGGTTTTAGGGTTTTGGTAGTCAAACCACCTTCTCTCCACTCTTGCTCCTTTATTCCTGCTGAAGATCAGTGTGGCCTCGCCACTTCCCGTGGGAGCCAGACGCAGCGGGGCAGAGAGAGGTGGCCCTGGGCTGGTGAGGTGGGGAAAGCCAGCTGGGGACCCCAGGAGCTCAGGGTCCCGCAGCTTACACAAGCCATGCGGGAGGAGAGCTGCCCGGAGGGGCCCAAAGGGTGGTTCAGGCCACGCACCCTCTAAGGGCTACCATTTGCATGGAAGGTATATTTATTTGTTTACTTTTTTCATGTGTTTATCACAACCTGTTGACTCCAAGGATGGGTCGTTCACATGCGTGTTATGAAATACATCTGGCTTGTGGCAGTGGAGTGTCTTGATCTTACAAAAGCAGTGTACTGTGTACCAGGTCAATTGTGTGACAGATGGAAACCAGTGGCTGCCCTGTCCCCTTCCTGCCTGCCCTTGGGGCTCATGAGCCGTCCCCTCTCTCTGCAGTTCTTCCTGTTCATCCTGATCATCTTCCTGGCGGAGCTCTCAGCGGCCATCCTGGCCTTCATCTTCAGGGAAAATGTAAGTGCTGGGCCTGGCTCTCCCACCCCTGCTGCTGGCGTGAGGCTGGTGGCCATGCGGGGCCAGCTCCTCCCCTCCCCTGCTGGAAGGGCCTCACAGGGTTGGCCGCCTCATCCCTGCATTTCCAGCCCAAATCCTGACTCACCAGCCCAGCCAGGCCCCCGCAGCCCAGAGAGAGACCCCAGGGAGCCTCTTCCTGCTAGGGCTTTTCCAGAAGGTCACGGAGTCAGGGGGCCCTTAAAGGATCTCTGCTCTCAAAGCACCTGGTGTAATCCCATACCCGATTCTGGAATCTTCCCTTCTATACCTTGCCCAGCGACAGCCCGGCGATAGTCGTCAGTCAGAATGGTCAGGAGAGGCTGTTCCTGAGCCCTGGAATGTGCCGTGTAGGAAGGAGCACAGGCAGGGTGCTCCCAGATACGGCCCTGGCTGGTCTCCTCTTTGGGCAACTTGGCCCCACAGGCCACCTTGTTCCAGAGATTTCAACCACCTGGGGCACCAGCTCCCTCCCCTGAATCGACTAGAGCCAGCACCACTGCCAAAGGGGGCCTGGGAACAAACAGGAGGGAGAGGGGCTCAGGGGCAGGAGACACACTGGCCTTGGGGGTCAGCGAAGCAGGTAGTCGGCACAGAGGGGAAGTGGAGGCGGCAGCAGCTTGTGGGTGGAGGATGGCATCCAGGTGGTCTCCCTCTGCTGGGCACCGCCCAGGGGACCGCCCTTCCACTGCCGCGGGAGGAGGGTGTTTGGACCTCAAGAGGGTATTTTGAGAGTAGGAGCGACTTGCAAGGACATCTCTGGAAACTGGGGGTGTACAGAGTCCCTGCCCCGTAGCTTCTTCAGGGCCTGGGACCTGGGGGCCTCTGCTTGGCTCTGTTTGGGGAACAGCTCAGGGGAAGGGGTCGGAGAAGGGCAAGACCCCCCCACCCCGAGATAAGCCCTCCCTCTGGGTAAAGCTGCAGGCTGAGTGTGGGGTCTCAGCTGCTCTGGTCTTGGGTTTGCTGAGGGGTGTGTGTGTCACGTTGGGGGTAAGGGGCCTGCCCCAAGCTAGCTTAGGAGAGTCCCAAGAGGCCTGGCACCAGGACGTGGAGGCCCTGGCTCTCACTCCCCCACCCCGCAAGCAGATGGAAGGAGAGGTGAGCGAGGGGCCACACTGCCAGGTCTCAGCCCACCCTCTCTCTCTGTGCCCCCCCCAGCTCACCCGAGAATTCTTCACCAAGGAGCTCACCAAGCACTACCAGGGCAATAACGACACGGACGTCTTCTCTGCCACCTGGAACTCGGTCATGATCACAGTGAGTGACCATCCCGCCAACCCCCCACCCCCGGGATGCTGTGAGCATTCAGAACCACAGTGTCAGTGTTCACGTGCCAGACACGAATAACCGATCAGGGCGCGCTCCCCCCAGCCCCGGCCCTGGCCTCGGAACCAGCATCCACGCAGCATTGCAGGCTGCTGGCCACAGTCCCAGCTCGGGATGAAGCCTGTTTGCTACCCCTGTCTCGGGTCCTCAAGCCAAAGTCATTGTCATTGATGATAACCATAGCAACTGCTTAGTGAGTACTTACAAAGTGCCCAGTGAGGTAGCAGTTGGATCCCACCCCCGTTTTACAGATGAGGACACTGAAGGCCCAGAGAAACCGCGTGACTCTCCCATGGTCACACAGGAGGCAGGCGGAGCCAGCCCGCACTGGGTCTTCTGTCCCAGCTCCGTCACAGAGACTGTCTGACCTCTGCCCTCTGTGTCCAGCCCCTGCCCGCAGACCCTTGTCTTTGTTCTCCTCCTAGTTCGGCTGCTGTGGGGTCAACGGGCCCGAAGACTTTAAGTTCGCATCAGTCTTTCGACTCTTGACGCTGGACAGCGATGAGGTGCCGGAGGCCTGCTGCCGGCGAGAGCCCCAGAGTCGGGACGGGGTCCTGCTGAGCAGGGAGGAGTGCCTCCTGGGGAGGAGCCTGTTCCTCAACAAGCAGGTACCGGCGAGGCAGGGGAGCTGGTCCTCCCGGACTTGGGTGGCCAGAGCTGGGTGGGAGCTGATACCGGCCCAGAGGGTCCGAAGCCCCCCCAGGAATCCCAGGGAAGCGTTGGCCATGATATGAGATTCTGCACCTGGACAGGGGCTGAGGGAGGCTCCATCCAGCCTCCCGAGATCCAACCAAAGTGGGGAAGGATGAGGGTGGCAGATGGTCCGGGCTGGAGCGGGCATTCGGGCTGGGGTTAAGGGGTGGGTAGGAGTTTTCGTGTTTCCTGAGCTTCTGACAATGCAGTCTGGGGAGGAGGGGCGGAAGCAGACTTGCACAGTGGGGCCTCCTTAGCCATGCACCCTCTTTTGGAGGAAGCTCACATGTGCCATGTGGGTGCACCCTCTGGCCCTAAGGGGGCAAGGTCTCCCCGACCTGACCCTCCAAGATCAGAGAAGTTCCTAGACTCTCTGCCCCTCTTGTAGCCCATGGATGTCACCTCAGCCAGGAAGAAAGGTTTCCCTTCCTGCATGTGCCACCTCTAGGGGAAAGAAGGGCCAGCTTTGGTCCCCACCCCGTGAGACACACAGTGCCCCTGTACTTGACCCGCCTCCCTCCCACTGACCAGCCCCAGCCCTCCAGCTCGGCAGGAAGCAGGGAGGGGTGGACCAGGGTGACCTGAGCCCACACCCCAGGCCCCTCACTCGATTAGGCCTTTAACCAGGGTCTCATGGGAGAGTTCCAGATGCAAGAGACACGGCAGGGGACAGGAGACGAGGCCCCTGCTCCTGCAGAGCTTACGGTCTAGTTAGAGGAAGGAGATGATGAACAAGCAGCAAATAGAAAGTAATAATTTCACATGGTAATGATTGCTATGAAGAAAATAAAACCAGATGGTGGCCAGAATGGGCCTGGGGTAGGGGGGGCGCAAGGCAGGGTTCTTAGAGTCCCAGAGGCGGTGGCAGTGAGCAGAGGCCTGACTCCTGGGGCCCTTTCCAGCCTCAGCTCCGCCCCACCAACTCGGCAGCGGCCTCTGCACCTGCCCGTGGCACATCAAAGGGTTCATGAGGCCCTAAGGGCCACATTCCTCTGCCCCTCATGGTCCTGCCTTCCTGCATTGTGGGGGAGAGACACAAGGAGAGAACCAAGCCCCTGGGATCAGGCCACTGTGGCTTGGGGCAGGGAGAGCTACCCCAGGGGCTCGGTCACAGACAGGGGCTCGGTCACAGAGCCCTGCCATGGGGAGCGGCTCAGGATATGGGGTGGGGGTTTAGGCTTCAATGTCAGGCAGGGCTGAGCTGGTACCTGCTAAGTCGCCGTCACTGAGACACCCTCTCTGGACCTCAGATTTCCCGTACCATGGCAGAGACTGCTGGCTGTCCCCAAGCTCCATTCACTCCTTCCTCACCAGGTAGAGGCTGCACTTCCCGGCCTCCCTTGCAGCTAAGCCTTGTAACCGAGTTGTAGCCAATGGGAGGTGAGCAGAGGTGATTCATGCAACTTGAGTCACTTCCTTATGAGGACGTGCTGTGCCCACCACTCCTCCTTTGCCCATGGCTGGAGTGCAGCTGTGGTATGGTGACAAGCTGTCTGGGACCTTGCAAAGGAGACTGGCCCCTATGATGGCAGAGAATCCACAGAGACAGAGCCTGGGCTGCTGACAGCTCCATCCATGGAGCAGAGTGGGTCACCACAGCTTAGGACTCGATGTGAGCGACAAAGGAATTTCTAGCTTGTTGAAGGAGCTGTCACTGGGAAAGCCTGTTGCCCGTAGGAAAACCTACATCCTTCCAAAGCTACTTGTGAATTTCCAGGGAGGCTTCGCATGGGCCCTGCTCCCTTGGGTGTTGTCAGACACGCTTCCCACTTCTAGACTCATCCTGCGGTAGGATGCCTCCCTCCGTCTCCTGAGCATGGCTTCCAACCCGCTCGTCAGAGAGGTCCCTGCGCAGCCCCATTAGTTCCTCACAGTGACTCTGTTCCTCGAGAGGACGGTCGACGATTGACTTCTGGGAGTTCTTTTCTGAGATACTCGCATCCCTCCTGAGCATCTTCCCTGTAAAAAGCCTCTGCCGTGGGACTGTCTGTTTGTTTTCTCTCCAAAGCCCACTTCCCTGAAGCCGGGGGTGCATTTCTGACTTTGCAGCGGCCCACGGTGGTGGCGGGGTGTGGGGGGGTGCTGGAGGGGCCTCTACCCTGGGGCTTGGGGGGTGGTGCAGGGACACGGGGCGTGGCCACGTTGGTGCTCTGGCTGCTCTGTGGGGTTAGCGGTGTGCCTGCGTGGACAGGGGGTTTTGACTCTGGTCCCAAGAGAAAGGATGAAGGGTTAGACCAGGGTAATGGCTGTGGGGACAGAGACTGGTGTATGGATCTGAGAACCGTTCAGGAAGTAAAACCTACCAGTCTTTGTGGTGGCTCAGCTCTGGGAGAGGAAGGAGGAGGAGGTGCTGAGGATGACCCTATAGTTTCGGGTTTGGGGGAAGATCTGGGATCTGGTTTGGGGCATGTCGAGTGTGGGGGGCCTTCGGAATAGCCAAGCAGAGGGGCCCAGTGGGCAGATGAGTATACGGGGTGGAGCTTGGAGGGGAGGGGTCCACGCTAGGGATATACACGTGGGAGTTGTTGCACATGGGTGGTCATTGTGGGGTGACCAGGCCCAGCTGCCCCTTGTCAGATTAGGTGGGGTGGTGGCCGTGGGTGGGAGCAGGGGGCGGGGCTGTGGCCTCTCCACAGAAGCGGGGACGGCACTGGCAACAGCCCACATGGTTAGGGGATCGCAGCCTGGGGCAGGCTGGGGAGGGAGGGTCCCCTCCCTGTGTGTCACTGGGTGTCGGCCGGGGAAACCCAGGAATACAGGCGCGAGTGCTGGGCTTGGGGGGACCAGGGACCTGGCCCTGGTCTGCAGACAGATCTAGGATGGCCCCAGGCCTGGCTGGGTGGATGGGGCTCCCCTGCCAACCCTGAAGGGACCCCCAGCCACACTGGCTTCCCGACCAGCTAGCCTGGGGTAGGGCCCCCTGGGCTGCCCTTAGGGCTCTGACCCAGTCATACAACCCTCGTCTGGGCTCCCAGTGACACAGCTGAGACAAGGCCTGAATGTTCAGCTAAGACCTTTTTCCTTGTTGTCATCTCT
>CM052438.1:167417923-167511339 GCA_028533085.1 Varecia variegata
GCTAGCCTGGGGTAGGGCCCCCTGGGCTGCCCTTAGGGCTCTGACCCAGTCATACAACCCTCGTCTGGGCTCCCAGTGACACAGCTGAGACAAGGCCTGAATGTTCAGCTAAGACCTTTTTCCTTGTTGTCATCTCTGGGCCTGGGGTATCTCAAGGCCCAGCCACAGCTGGGGGATTAGAAATCACCTAGGGCATCTCCCATAATGCTGGTTCCTGGGGTCCATGCCAGACCCACTGATCCAGAGTCTTGGCGGTGAGGCCTTGTCATCTGCCTTGTCAACCACCTCCCAGATGATCCAGATGCACACTCAGCACTGTGGACCCAGAGCATTGTGCTGGTGGGGTGTGTTTATATTTGGAGACATCACACCCTGGCCACTACTCTAGATCAGGCCCTGCTGTCCACCTGCCTAGGTGCAGCCGCCTCCGTTCTGCTTCCGGCCAAAGGGGCTGGGCTTCTGCGTGATTGACAACAGGTGGGTGGAGCATGGGAGCACCCAAGAATCCCAGGTCTCAACAGAGCCCGGAAACAGCAAGTCACCCAGCGAGGATTGGGCAGGATCCCTCACCCCAGGGACTTCTTTCCCTGCAGGTTCTCTGGCCGGGCCCAAAGACTATGCACGTTCTTATAAAAGAAAGAAAGTTCTCCCCCTTTGAGTATACATTTCATTCAGAGCAAGCACCATGCATCAGTCTCTGTGGTCAGCATGGGGGTGGGGGTGGTGTCATGGACACAAAGATGACAGAGGTGCGTGCGCTCCGGGTCATGGACCGGCAGCTCCTGGCTGTGCACTGGCACTCTCTTGTGCTCTCTGTCCCCCCACCCCACCCCCCTCTAGCCTCTGTGGCTGTGTCTCTCTTTCTATCTCAGTTTACACATCTCCAGGACTGCTGGAGAAAGCAGTGACAGCATGGGAATTAGGTTCCTTTGGAGGGGGCCCTATGGGCTGGGCTGGTCCTGGAAGGCTGCCTGGAGGAGGTGAGATGTTAGCAAGGTTTTGACAGATGAACTGTTTTTTTAGTGCAGAGGCTAAAACCTTCAGCAACCAGGCAGATAATCAGAAATAGTTGGTGGGGGTAGGAAGGGACAACAGGGAATGACGGGGACTGTGGACCCCAGGGAGCACCTATCCCATCTGAGGGGAGCAGCTGCTAACAGTGCTCATGTGGAAAGGATGGCTTGCCTTGCTGGATCTGATTTTTCCAGAGCAGCAGGAAGTCCAGATATTTGCGGGAAATTTCCCAGGATCCCAGTCACTGTGGTAGCTATGTGAAAAGGGTCTGTGGCTGACCAGGCCCAAGGGCTGAGTGGCTGGGGGGGTCTTTGGAGCGATGCTGCCAAATCGCTGTGTCGATGGGTCTCCTGCCTCCCACCTGCTCCCCACCTCCCTGTCCCAACAGCAGTTCGGTAGGGTAAGCCTGCTGCTGCCAGAGCTCTGGGGCCATGTGCCACAAAGCCCAGTCCTGACGCTGGCCCGATCCCAGACTGTCCCCTCCTGGCTGTGGCTTCACCTCTGGTCCTTCCCTCCCAGGGCTGCTACACCGTGATCCTCAACACCTTCGAAACCTACGTCTACCTGGCTGGGGCTCTCGCCATCGGCGTGCTGGCCATTGAGGTGAGTAGAGGCCCCACTCCCGCCGCTCCGCAGGGGGCAGCCCACCCCCACCCCCGCCATGTCCTTGCCCAGGACCAAACTGGTGCCCGCCGTGGGCACTGCAGGGTACAAGCCCAGCTGGCTGTCCGCTGCCCGAGCATTATCCCTGGACTGTGGAGATGATCCATCGAGCCAGTCTCCCGGCAGTGGGGATGGGCAGGCCCTGAGAGAAGCCCCCACCGCCCTCCCACTCCCCCATGCCTGCCCCCACCTCCTCCCCAGCTCCGAGGTCCAGGGTGCACTCTTGCAAAGCCATCAGCACAGCTGCCTTGAGGGGTGGGCGGCAGCTTGTGGTTCTAGATCAGCCCTCTTTGGAGTGTTCAGGGCCTGTGGGGCCTTGCTAACCTGCCAGTGGTGGTCCTAGCCCCCTTTGCTCCAGGGCCCCAGAGCCGCCTGGAGAAAGGCGAGCTGCTGCAGACCGTTTGCAGCCACCACTAGGTGGCGCTGTAGCCTAAAGGAGGAGCTGCTGCCCGTCATGCCGTCCTCCCTGGGATCTCGAACCCGCTGCCTCCGGGGGCTGGATGGGCAGCTTCGCCCACCCCTCACCAACCCCAGGACGGGCTCTCTGGGGCCTCAGCCAGTCCTCGGCCTGCAGGGAAAGGAAGTCAGACAACCTGATCCTCTGTTTCCTACTGTGCCCAGCAGCCCCGCGAGAGCAGTTCTGCAGAGGTTATCGGGGATGGGGACAGCGAGGATCATTCATTTATTTACCCATTCATTTATTCAGCAAGCATATACCGAGCCCCTGCTGTGTGCCAGCACTGTTGCAGGTGAACAAGCCCTCTCACGGGCGGCAACAATGAACAAGAAACAGATAAATCTGCGCCGGGAGCCAGGGAGAGCTCAGGACTGTCCCACGCAGGGAGAGTGTGCCTTTAGAGTCCAGCTCCCAGCTCTGCCTCTCCCCAGACGCACGACGTCTGAGCCACAGTTTGCTCATCTGCAAAATGGTGCGAATCACCCTGCTCCTGCGGCGTACGGGCATTGCAGAGGATGGGGACAGTGTGCCTGGCGGGCAGCAGGTAGTGGCTCTGTACTTGATCCTGTGCCTCGCACCCTGGCCAGCCCCAAGCCGGGCTCAGCCCGGAGAGGAGGCAGAATCCTGCTCGAGGCTGAGACCTCTACTGTGGCCACTGAGCCTCCTGGAGACTTGGTCGTGAGCCATGGTCTGGGGACTGTTCCTTGGGCTACTTGCAAGAAGAGCTCTGGCCACGGTGACGTCAGCTAATCTGGTCAGAGGGGAGTCCCTGAGGCAGGGTCTCTGCCTGCCCCACCTCCCCAGGGCCCTCAGACAGCCGTTCAGGGGTTAAGCATATAAGTCTGGGGAGGGTTGCCTGTTAAATACAGTCCTGCATCATTGCACCCCACTTAAATCTTACCACCTTCCTGTGAGCTAGCGGGGAGAGCGCAGGGGTTATGACCACAGAGTCGGAATGCCTGGACTGAAACCTTGACTCCCCGCTTGTAGCTGTGTGACCTTACGCAGGTTATGTGACCTCTCTGTGCCTTGCTTCCTGGTCTGTGGAAAGGTTCCCAGGAAAGCACTTAGAACCAGGCCTGGCACTAGGTAGGTGAGCTGCGGACATATACTCAGGCCCAGAGAAGGGAAGTGCTTTGCCCAAGTTCACCGCTGGCAAATCAGGGAGCTGGGGATTTGGACCCGTGACTCAGTTTCCAAAGTTCCCCTTCTCACGCTACGTAAAGGGGGCCAGGTGGCTGGTGAGAGGGACTTGGCCCCAGAGGCACGTCAGGAATCTCCATGGGAGGAAGGTGCTGAGAATGACAGGCGAGACCCCATCCTGCCCCACAGATGGCCCCTTCCCCTCGGAGTGGGCTGGGCAGCCCTGGGGGCCGTGGGCCCAGCCTGACAGGTCGACTCCTGCTTTCTTTGCAGCTTTTTGCCATGATCTTCGCCATGTGCCTCTTCCGGGGCATCCAGTAGATGGTGTGGCCCAATGCCTCGGCCCGCCCACCACCGCCCAGCACCCAATGCGCTCCGCTGCCCCTCCTGCCGTCCTCTTGGCCCCAGGGGAGGAGATGAGGCCGTCATGGATGGCCAGGGGAATAGAGCTATTTTTTTAACAAGAAAGGAAGACAAAAATAAGGACTGATGTACCCTTGCCTGGACTCCAGGGCAGGTGCCCTGGGCTCTCCGCAGGGACCCCAGCGCCGGGGCCAGGATGCAGTGTGCTCTAGAGACCAAAGGAACACCAGTCCCAGGCCCCCTCCTTGGCCCAGCCAGACTGGTATCCCCAGGCTGGGGCCCACTCTCCTCACCGCGTCAGGACCTGGTGCCAAGAAAGTGAGGATTTAGACAACAAGGAGGCAAAAGCCAACCTCAGAGAAGTCATCCAAGCCCAGGGGGGCCCAAGGAGACTCAGCCACCACGTCCTTGAGGACTCAGAACCTACAGTGCAATCCCTGGCCCACTGGAGGGTGGAGTTGTCCCCACCACAGGCCAGGGCCAAGAGTGGGCTGCAGACACTGGATCCAAGAACAGCCCAGCCGGCAGAGTCCTTGCTTTCTCATCTGTTGGACCAAATAATCTTGAAGGCCCAGAGAGGGGCAGCGACCTGTCCACAGGCACACAGCACACGCATGACAGTTCTGAACAAGAACCCGAGTTGTCTCCAGGCTGCTGGCACTTCATCCAGGGCTCTGTCACATCTGCTGCTCACATGCCCCCCTGGCCTTGGCATCCTGGTTCCCGCAGGAGAGAGAGAACGTGGCCAGCTGTACAGCTAAGACTGTTCTGTGTGCCCCTGCCCTCCCTCAAACCTCCTCACACTTCTGAGTCCCCACAAAACACATGTATGCACATCACATCCCCTTGTCCACTCTGCCCACCTCTCCCCACAAGCCACCCCCTTCCCTGTCCTTCCCCAACTCCCTGGCTCCCAGAGTGGAAGAAACCCCCATGGCCATCTGGGTCTCCCTCTCCCCACCCAGAACTGAGGTTTGGTTGTCTTCTGCAGACCCTTGCCAAGATCCTCCACTTTCTTCTTGCATACCTCCAGGGACGGAGAGCTCACTACCTCCCAAGGCAGCCTTCTGCCTTTGGACTGCTCTGACTTTAGCAGAATATACAGAAGAGGTTTCTGTTTTTCTGTGGTACCGTCCATGGCATCCCACTTGCTCCCACTCCTTCCCGGAGTGTTAGGGCTACACACTGACTCCCCTGAGCCCTCTTCTTTCCAGGCTATAAAGTCCCTACGGCATCTCTGCCATTTCTGCTGTGACAAGGTTTCCTGTCCCTTCACACTGTCCATACATTTCTGAGTATTCCCTCTAGGCGTGGGCAGGGACACTCACAACATATATGCCTCAAAGTCTAGACCAGTGTTGGCAACCGCACTGCAAGATGCCTCGACCCCGATGGATCAGGAGTGGCTGCAGAGGCTGTGTCGAGGATCCGGGGTGGGGTCTGGGGTCAGTGGGAGAGGGCAGCACAGTCCTGATCAGCGATGTCTGCCTGACACCCTCAGTGTGATTAGTCATGTCTGCCACAGGCACAGGGATGGAAGGAGCAGCACGATGCCTGCCCTCTGCTCTCTCCACCGTCCCTCTTCAGGTCCTACAAAGAGCCCGTCCTGCCTCACAAGTTGCTGGCACCCTGTACCAGCTCCCAGCCTCTGCTCGTGCTTTCTAGCTAAATCTGCGAGACACAGAGCCCAGTGCTCCCTGCCTGCCACCTTCTGAGATGCAGCCCAGAGCTCTGTGCCTGCAGGAAAGATTCGGTGTGACCCTCCTTCCCCTCCTCCTGCTGTGCCCACCAGTCCTGGCCCTCCCCCAGGTTTCTGATTTGGTTTTCCCTGGCGACTCCATGCATGACACCATGAGCTCCCTAGAGACTCGGCTCCCAGGATCCAAGCGGACCTGCAGCTGGGACCCCAGCCTGGCCTGAGAAGGGCCTAGGGCCTGACCCTCTCCGGACCCACCCGCCTGATTAGCTCCAGCTTTCCGGCAGAGCAAATGGCTGGTCTGGGGTTAACCAAAACCCCAAACCCAGGCTGGGCAGGGCTAGAAATCACACAGCTCTGTGGCTCTAGTCCAGGGGCATCCCAGGCTTCTGCCGCCCATGGAGGAGCTAGAGGAAGGATCTAGGAAAAAGGGCTGATCAGGGAGGAACAGTGGCTCAGGTGGGTTCACGGTGGATCCAAGACTCTCCAAGGGCTTTCTATAAAGGTGCCGAGGAACCTGCATCCGCCACTTCAGCTCCCAGCCACTGCCCACCGTCGCGGGCTGGAGGGAAAGCAGGCCATCTCTGCTCCCGTGGCTTGCGCCCAGGCTGGTAGCTATTGGCAAGGCTGCCTGAGGCCATTCCTAGGTGCCAAGGAAAATAAAGCCCAGCTCAAATCAAGCTGGACCCTCCCTCCCTGCACAAGACCTGCAGGCGCCAGGATTCCAGACACAACCCACAGTTGGCTGCTGGCGGGGGGCAGGGGGGCGGTGGGCAGGGATGCCTCTGCCCACCCCAGGATACAACAGCCCGTAACCGAGACCTCCTCTGACCCCACTAACAGGGCAAGGAACAAGGAAGACTTTACACGGGTGATCACACACCCTACCCTGTTCCGAAAGCCACTTTCCTGAAGTTACCACATCTTAGAGAAAGGGAATCTATCTTAGAAGCGGGGGTAAGGGGCTCGGCCCCTCCCCAGGCTCCCTATTGACATGCAGCCTTGTTGCTTGGGCCTTCCCTGTCCACTCTGTCCTTGCCTAAGGGGCCCAGACAGGACTCCCCAAACCAGCCGGGGCCCCGGCACCCCCACTTCCCCAGAAGCCCCCTCCCCCCCTCCCCCGCGGGCCCAATGTTGAAAGTCTATTTTGAAAACTGTACATGTTCCTTGCGGTAGATAGCAGAGCTAATTTATCATGTTTATCTCCTGTGAGCCCCCCTTTTTATATTATATATCGAGAGGAGTTTTTGTAATATAAAGCAGGACGCCCACACTGATGGTTTTGCACTGGTTTTTGTGACTGTTTCTTACAAAAAGAAAAAGGAACGAAGAATAAATAGTGACCGTGAAGAAAGGTGGTCTTGATTTGGGGGTGGGGGTAGCCTGAGGCTGAGGCGGAAGCTTGACAAGAGGGTGCTGGGTTCCGGCTGCAGGGGGACTGGGAGAAGAGGCATTCCAGGTCACCCCAAATGGAGCATGCCAGGTCACCCCAGCCTTCCCGGCTGGAGGGGAGGGTCCTTCTCCCCTCTGTCACTGCCTCCTTCCCAACCATAACCCTTCCTTGCCTTAATGTCCCCTGCCCCCGAGGCCACATCTGTCCTGCAGGTCTTATCTGACCTCGGGGCGAGGGGTCCTCCAACCCCACCCCCAGGGTTCACTACAATGAAGTCTTACTAAGCCACACACTATGTCATGAGCTCTGCTCTGTGCCCCTGCCTGGAGAGCCCCACCCTGGGGGCAGGGGGGGGGGCAGGCCACGCCCCCCTCGCCACCCAGCAGCCCAGTGGAAGGTTTGGTGGGCGCAGCCCCAGGACCTCTGCTTTCCACTCCCCGCCTGCCTCTGGCCACGGGGTTACCCGCCATGCGCGGCAGTTACCGGGAGCACAAACCAACCGTCAGCCACTGGGGGCTTAGCGGGACCTCAGCAGGCCTGGCTCAGATGGGAGACTGAGGGTTTGGCCTTCGGGAGGCAGCAGTGGGCTCCTGGCCGGCCTGGTCTCGGCAGCAGGGGGACGGCCCTCTAGGAAGAGTCACGCACTGGGATGCCAGGACAGAGGGGCCCTCCCCCAGAGTCCAGCCTCCTAATCCCCTGGGCCACTCTCCTCAGCTGCGTGACTGTGGTGGCGCCACCGCTCTGCTGGGCACGGGCCGTGTCACGATGCACGCGGCTGCAGGGACAGCTTGGCCCAGCCAGGGGCCCACCAGGCAGCAGCACCCCCACCTCCCCCGACTCTGTCCCAAGGAGGTGAGTGGCCGCCCGGCTAACCGCATCCCCGGGACTCGCCAGTCCTGCTGTGCGCTGGCGTGCCGCGGGAGGGGGGCACCCAGCACAGCTGGGGGACCTGCAAGGAGAGGCAGGGAGGGCGTCTCGGGGCACTGGGTGAGCTGAGAGGCAGGGCCTGCTGAAATGTTTGTTTACTCCCCTGAGGCCTACCCGGCCAGGCCAGGCCTCGGGGGCAGCTCCCTGGGGGGGGGGCGTCAGGGGCCAGCCAGGTGGACATCAGGCCACAGCGTTCCTTTCCTCCCCCATCTCCAAACGCCATCACTCACAGTGGCTCCACCCGGGCCGTCTGTGTGCCCATCTGTCTGTGGGGCCTGTGCGTGTGGCCGCGGGCAGCCTCTGAACCCGGAGCAAGCCCAGGAGAGCTCACCACGGGCCAGGCCTGGGGTGGGGACAGGGTTTCTGGCTGCAGGTGGCCCATCTGCACAGAGGCTGAAAGGGCAGTGCCATCTCAAAGACAGCCCACCCCTGCCTGTCCACCCTCTGCTGGGCTGTGGAAAGGGGCACACGTGCACGCGCGTGTGTGTGTGTGTGTGTGTGTATGTGTGCGTGCGTGTGTGTGTGTGTGTGTGTGTGTGTATTCGGGGGCACACATGGGGAGGGCCCAGGTCGAGAGGTAGGGGCACAGGGCCAGGTCTCAGGTTTTCCAGGCACAGAGGGAAGCCAAATTCAGCTGCCTGGGCACTAGGTTGCCTGGGGGTGCAGGGAGAAGGAGGGGTTGGTCCACAGCCTCTCTCAAAAGCCAGAAGGCCTTCCTGGCAGAAGAGGCTGGACCCTCGACTTAGCCCACTACCCCTATGACTCGAACTTGACTTCAGTCTGTCTGTCGAGGGGATTCTGAGGCCAAGAGACCCAAGAGAAGGAGGTGCCACTGTGTGGAGTGAAGAATGGGGGTGCAGAGGCCCCCATCTCTCCCCAAACCAGGGTCTCAAACCTGGAAGCCCAGGAGAACACAGCAGCCGGTGAGTGCCCAGGAGGAAAGGAAGGCCACCACCTCTGCCCGCCTGGGCCAGGGCGGGGGTCCCCTTGCCTTCCAGGAACCAAAGGGAAACAGAGGCCCCAGAGCCACCCTGCTCCAGGCATGGGCAGGGTCCCCTGGCCCAGCAGGCGGCTAGACTTTCTTGGGTCTTCGGCCGACCTGGTAATAGTAGTAAACGCTGATGATGACAAAAAGGAGGCGGCTGGCCAGGAGCAGCAGGGTCCCCAGGGACATGAGGCCCGTCTCGGCTAGTGTGGCAGTGACCACTGTGGGAGAAAGGCCAGGGAGGGGACAGAGGTCAGAGGAGGGGATGTGCCTTCATGCCCCACCACATGATGCCACGCTGAGCCCGGGGTCCTGCCAGCTGGGAAGGGCAGCACCCACCCCCGCCCCTGCTGAGCCCACAGACGTTTCTGTCCTGATGTCCCCATGTGGCAGGAACCAGGGCACAGCATGTGGGCACAATTGAGCGTGTGCTGTCACACAGGTGCTGGGTACACGGTGAGCAGCGGTGTGGGAGGGTGCAAGGCTATGGATACACATGTGTGGATTTGGAAGATACAGGTACGTGTGTCAGATGTGTGCATGCAGGTGTGCGTGCACGCAGGTGTGCAGGCACACAGGTACACAGCCAGGTATGTCCCTACCCCTCTGCCGCACCCTACCCTCACCCCAGACAGGTTTTCATCACTTCCTGCAAACCCAAGTGGCTGGAGCTGGCAGGTGGGGGGGCAAAGCTGCCCACCTGCACCCCGCTCAGCCTCCCCCACCGCCCACCTCAGGACTCACCCAAGAACTGGACCCCGAAGTAGCAGGCTTCCGTAAGCAGGGTCCACCGAATGATGACCTTCTCAGCCGTGTAGAGTGCGTTCCACATGATCAGGGAGATGCCTGGGGGGTGGGGGAGGACAGCCTGACTCCCTCGGGGTAGGGGCAAGGGCCTGTCCCTCCTTTCTTTGGCCACTGCTGCAAGACAGCCAGGACCCTGGACTCGACGTCCCCGCCCCGACTCACAGTCCTCAAACCAAAGGTGTCTGTCCCTGTCCCATCCCTTCCAGCCTGCTCCTGTCATTTCCAAGGCCCTATGGGACACTGGGCAAGTCATTTCTCCCCACTGGGCTCAGTCTCTTCATCTGCGAAGTGGGAGAACGGAACTGCTGACCCCACTCACATCTGGTTCTGTCATTAGGATCCTGGGGATGGAGTCTGTGAGTGAACGGGTTACGTGCTCAGGTGATTGCGTTTTCTTTCCAAATGGACTCCTGAGGACAGAACACCTGAGCCCATGAAGGAATCATCACTCTAAAGAATCACTCTAAGGAACACCCAGGGTTAGGGGACGGACAATATTCTTTAGTGGAAGAGCTACCAATTCAACCTCTAGCAGGCCCCGATGGCCAGTGTCTGCTGGCTTTGAACACGAGGTGTCACCAAGTGTGGACACATTTTATTGCAACCACCCTTATTCTAGAGGAGCTGAGACTTTACTCTGCAGGCAACAGGGAGCCATAGAATGTTTTGGAAGGGGGGAGGGGATAACACCTATGCTGAGCTTTAAAAACGGTAGTCCAGCTTCCTAGCAGCCACTGTGTGCACCTCAGATCAGAGGATCAGGTTCAGATGCTCTGGGGCTACAGATGGGAGGGGTGTCGCAGGCACTGGACTGACTCTGCCTCTCCTCTAGGCTGTGAGGCCCTGGAGAGCTGGGCCTGGGCCTCATTCATCTCCGCACCCAGTGCCCAGGGCGGTGCACTAACACACCGCAAGCATCCAAGCATCCGTGCGTGCTTGTCCCAGGTGGTGGCGGAGATGAGTCCCAAGCCCCTGGGTCTATTCCACCCATGGCCACAGGGTGGCAGCATACACCCAGCAGAGACACCCACCGGCGGGGCGGAGGGGCGGGGCTGCAGCATCCGGGCAGGGGAAGGAAGGGGCCCCGGCAGAGGATGGCTCCCCTGTCCCCGCCTGGGATCCCAGCAGCCCGTGGCCTCCCCCAGAGTCCACCCCAGCAGTACTCACTGAGGAGGGCGCCACCGTAGAGGCGGATGGGGGTCTTGCTGGTCACCTCGGCTCCATCGAAGACCGCGTCGTAGAGCTGGTCGGGGAAGGCGAGGGCCTGCGGGCGGTGGGAGGGGGACTCAGCGGTCAGGCCCAGGGAGGGTTGCGGGGGTGACTGTTGACATTTCCCACGGACACTTCTCCTTCCCTCCACCAAGGAGCAGGGCCAAGGTCCCTGGGGTGGTGCCTGGGGCATCCAGGGTCAGGACCTGAGGGCCGACCATGCCGGGACAGAAGGCTCCAGGGACAGTCAGGGCCATAGCCCTTGGAATCTAGGATGCCCCAGGGCAGGGCACTGGTGGGGATGTGTCAGGAGCTGGGCAGCTGGGCAGATGGCCCGACAGGATGGCAAGGCGGGGGGGCAGGGCTGGGGAGGGGCTCACCATGACGGCAATGCCGGAGAAGAGCACAGCAGAAACGAACTGCCAGACCCTGGGGAGGCGTGGAGAGGAAGGTCACAGCCAGGCCCCCCACTGCCACCCCAGGCCCCAGGGGACCCTCCCTTCTCCAGCCAAGGTGCCCAGGGATGGCTGGTTTTGGGGGAGATAATGAGATGGGATGGAGTCAAGGGCAAGATGAAACAGGGGCACAGCCAAAATGAGGGGGTCTTATGCATCCCCCCACCCTGCCCCCAAAACAAACTCAGATGAATGCTCACCTGAGCCCCAGAGGCTCCCGAACAGTGAATTTGGTCTCATTGCCCAAGACCTGGCTGATCTGTGGACACAGTGGGGTCAGAGGCAACCAGGGTGAGGGCAGCTCTCAGCACGCCCGGCCCCTCATCATCCCGGAGCCCCTGGCATGCCCAGGGATTGGGACGGTCACACTGAGGCTGCTCTGTCTCCTGCGACCCCTTAACACCAGGGATGAAAAGCAGCTAAAAATATGGTGGCTAAGAGTGAAAGCTCAGGGGTCAGCCTGATGTGGGCTTGAATCCTGGTTCTGCCACTTACTGGCGTGATCTCAGGCAAAGCACTTAACCTCTCTGAGCCTCGGTTTCCTCATCTATAAAATGGGCTAATAATTGTCAGTCTCTTCATCTCCCAATGCTAGCAAGAAGATTTAAAAATGCGTATATGGGCTGGGCACGGTGGCTGATGCCTGTAATCTTAGCACTTGGGCGGCTGAGGCAGAAGCATCACTTGAGGCCAGGAGTTTAAGACCAGCCTGAGCAAGAACGAGATTCCCATCTCTACAAAAAATAGAAATATTAGTCGGGCACGGTGGTGCATGGCTATAGTCCCAGCTACTCGGGAGGCTGAGGCAAGAGGATCACTTGAGCCCAGGAGTTTGAGGTTGCAGTGAGCTATGATGACACCAATACACTCTAGCCCAGGTGACAGAGCAAGACTCTGTCCCTCCCACCAAAAAAAAAGTGCTTATACAGCAGCGGGTGCAATACCTGGCACATAACAGGCACTCAATTAATTCTAACGATCTGTTTTTGTTATTGTTATTATTCTCCTGACGTCTGCATTAGATTTCTAGAAAAATGATCTAAGTCCTAGGACTCCTGCAGCTCTATGAGCCTCAGCTACTCTTCTCTTCAAATGGGGTCAGACCTGCCTCCCCACGTTGGTGCTCAGAGGCAGGCCCTGCCCAGTGGCCCACCTTGGAACGGTGCACCTCTCCGTCATCGTCCTCCCCGCCCACGCCCAGGATCTTCCGGGTCTTCAGGCGGCTCACGAGGTCCGTCTGGCTGTGCTTCTTCATGAGGGGTGGGGGCTGCTTGGCTGCCATCTTGTCCTTGAGCCCGGCCTCTGCAGAGGGCTGAGGGGAGACAGGGGCCTCAGGCCACCTTCCCACCCAGCCTCCAGACCTCAGGGGAGGGGGCCCTACAGTAGGCAGGGGACCAGACCCCTCTAGGCTTGCCCAGGCCTCCCATCAGCCTGGGGCAGCAGGTGGAGCCCAGCTGGCCTCAGTTTCCTCATCTGTCAAGTGGGCTGTGGGGATGCTTGTCAGGCTCTTCCGACTCTGGGAGCCTCATCTGGCCTAAATGGTGCACCCCATCCCACCAGGCTGACCAGCCCAGGAGGATTGGTGACCAGGAAAGGGCATGCAGGCCTGGATGGGGACCACACCGAGCTTCCTGGGGGGTGGGGGAAGGGGCCTGGGTCAGTGGGGCGAACACGGCTACGAAGAGGGGAGGGTCCGCCCAAGCCTGGGCCAGGTGCTTCTGGGGTCCAGGCCCCCATTAACTTCTCCCAGTTAATCATGCTGCCCAGCAAGGTCCCCGTATCTCCCCACCAACCTCCTTCAAACGGGACGAAAGGAAGGGGAGGGGGTGGCCCGGGACCCAGCCGACCCAGAGGAGGCAGGCCAGGGGTGTTGGCAGGGACGCTGCCAGGGCCTTGCCCCTATCAACCCCCCACCCCAGGTCTGCCGGCGACCCCCCACAGCCCCCAGTTCCCAGCCACCCCCAGCAGCGCCTCGGGCCAGGTCGTCAGCACCTGCTGTGTGCCAGGCCCTGTGCCGGGTGACGGAGACGCAGAGATGACCCGAGTGCCCGTGGTGTCTTCAGTCAGTCGGAATCTACGCAGAGGAGACAGAGGTGAAGACGGGGAAAGGACCGAGAACGAGCGCAGGCTATGAGGCTCTGGGGGTGGCCCTGGCTCCCCTAGTCACAGCCACCCTGCGAGATGGGCGCTGTTTATGCCCACGCTGCAGAGAAGGGCACCAAGCTCCCTGGGAGTGGACAGAAGACGGGAGTGAGGAACAGTAGTGAACAACGGCAGCGCCACCACCCCACCACGGCCGTAGGGTGGCACCTCACGTCCACTCGCACCCACCCTCCGGCAAGCCAGAAAACCATCCCAGGGACAGACAAGGCTCAGAACCCGCCAGTCCCCCTGCCAGGGGACCCTACCATCTCAGTGCTGACAAATCTCATCCTCCCAGCCCTAGGCAGGGCTGGCAGAGGCCAAGCGTGGGAATGTCCCCAGGAACGTGGGAATGTCCCTGGGGCACCTCCTGTTTTCAAGCCTGCCAATGTTTTCAAACAAAATAAAGCACCCAAACCAATAAACATCAGAACAGGGAATGAACTGTGGGGTATCTGAATAACGGGGCTTTAGATCAACTGGGAGGCAGTGTACCAGCTCGAGCAGGGACATCACAGCAGAAGTGGACATGGAAGGTCTTCAACAAGTGTCACGTCCAGGCCAAGCGGCCCTCCTACAGCCCTGGGCCTTAGTCCCTACTCTATGAAGGGCGTGGCTATCCCTTCCCCCTCCCCACACACAGGTCTCCGGTGATGGGAAACCAAGGGTGGTGACCGTGACGGCAGTCCCCTGCCTGGCACGTGGAGGCTCTCAGTTAAGGCCGCCATGGTGTGTGCCAGCCGGCAGGGGAGGTGGCCCACCCCACCCTGACTGGAAGCCAGGGTCTAGCCTTTCATCACCCGGCTCCCGGAGGGCCCAGGACGCGGTCCGACACCCCAGCTGTCTGCCACCACTTCCTTGTGAAACCAGATAGAAGCTATAATTAGCCTCGTCCCCCCGGCTGCCAGGGAGGCTGCCCCAAGAGCCAGCGAGCTACTGGTAAGAAGAGCCCAGAGCTGGCCCTGCCCTCAGCAAAGGACAAGTTAACTGTCGCCTGGCCCTTCCTCACCCTTCCTCTTCCAGCCTCCCCTCTGGGCTTTCATTTTTTTTAATACATACAGCAAAACTCACTTTTTTTGGTTGTACAGTTACATGAATTTTAGCACATATAGATTCATGCAGCCACCAGCTCCAAATCAGGACACAGGGCAGTTCCAACAAACCGAAAAATCCCTCGTGCTGTTCCAGCTGGCAGCTGCTGATCCATTCTGTCACTACAGCTTTTTTTTTTTTTTTTTTTTTCAAATTATGTCCCATACACAGAATGATCAAGTATGCAACCTTTCGAGACCAGCTTCCTTCGGCACATGCCTCTGAGATCCACCCAGGCGCTGTGCCTACCAAAATCCGCTCCTTTTCATGGCAGAGCAATATTCCAGGGGACACACGCACTAGTTTGTTTATCCATTTGCTCCCTGAAGGACGTCTGAGTTGTGTCCAGCTTTAAGAATAGAGCTGCTATAGACATTCGTGCACAGGTTTTTGTGGGACAAATTTTCATTGCTCCACGGTACATACCGGGAGTGGGATCGCTGAGCTGTACGGCACATCTCCGCTGAACTTTCGGAGAAAGCGCCACACTGTCCCTCAGAGCGGCTGTCCCAGTTCCCGAGCCCCAGCAGGACAGGAGCGTTCCAGCTCCTCCACGTCCTTGTCCTTTCCCTCCCAGTACTTGTATGTCGGGCTTTATCTGAGCCCTTCCAGGCCCTCCTGGCTTTTCAGCCCTCCTCATTCAGGCCAGACGTGCTGTCCCACTCGGTCCTGCCGCGCCCCTCCCTGGCCGCGTGGCCTTGGGCTCCGTTTCCCTGTGAGACGGAGCCATAATTCCCTCCTGGGGATCGTGGGGCAACAAAGAGAAGCTTGGTGACAGCACTCAGGGCAGCACTGGCACATCCGAATGGAGAAGCCGCATTTGGTGAGGTCGGCCTTGAGCCAGGTGCCCCGGTGGGGCGACAGGCCTGGGTGGGGAGGGGCGCTGATTAGAACAAGTTACTTCTCCGCTCTGAGCTGCAGCGTTCTCGTCTGTGAAATGGAAACGACCACCCTTCCTTTTCCCCCGGAGCTGGTCTAAGGAGAAACAACATAATGGACAGAAAGTGCTTTATAAAGAGCCAGCGAACTAACTGCTAAAGCCAGAAGGCACAATGTTGTCAGCGTAACTGTGCCTGTGGACAAGTCACTCGATCTCCATGTGCCTCAATTTCCCCATCTGTAGCTGGGAAAAGAAAGGGTCCAATCTCATGGAGATGTTGTGAGAGTAGAGATCTCCGTGCAGTGCCTGGCCATGAACGTACTCGGTGCAGACAGCAGGCACCGCCACGCTCCCCGGGCCTCCCATGCCACAGCGGCTCTGGATGGAGCAGGGGAGGATCAGGTGCCCAGGCTGAGAGCGTTTCCCAACCTCGCCACCCCATTAAGCAAAGCCCCAGACCTCGGTCCCAGACCACAAGGCCCACCAGGCCTGGGCTGTGACAGTGACCTGCCTCAGGGGGTAAGATGCTTCCAAGCAGTAGAAGGACTGCCTTCCTCTGCCTGTTGACCCCTCCCCACCAACACACACACACACACACACACACACACACACACGCACTGTTCCCCTCTGCACCGAAGGCCTGAGCCCGCGACAGTGACTACAGAGGCTGTGGGGCATGTCAGTGCCAGCCTGCCGGGGCTGGATCCAGAGTGGGCACTACAGTGTCCTGGGTGGTGTCACCCAGGGGTGGCACAAGCTTTATCCACAAGCACTGTCATCAAGTACCTGGGCTGTGGGACCCACTCTGCCCACCATCAGAGCCCAGCCCTAGCAGGGAGTTCGCCACACACAAAGGGCCCCCATGGCGTCCCAGGGAGAATGGGATACGAACTTTATCTCCAGGGAGAGGATCCCCCACACTCACCTTTCAGCGCAGCTAACTGCCCTGAGCACTGCGTCTGGCCCTGCTTCACCGCCAGGATTGGGCCCTGCAAGATCATATCCACCCACCAGCCCCTAAAATGCCCTACCCCCAGGCTGGCCACACCCGCCCCCAAGATCTCCCCTCGACCCTTCCTGCCCTTCAAGGCCACTCCAAGTGTTTATTTCAGGCCTGGCACCATTTTAACCTAAGTGGGGACAGAGGGCGTTTCCCGCCACTCCGGCCCGTGCACCCTGGCCAAACACTGGCTTTGGGGTGGGTGGACCTGGGCTTCAATCTAGGCTCTGCCCTCCTACCAGCAGCGTGGCTTTGAGCAAGTCACGACAGCTCTCCCAGCCTCAGTTTCCCCCTTGTGAAATGGGGTCATGAGAATGCCTGCCTGGCATAAGCGCTGGTGGGTAGAGACGGGGGTGCAGGTGGGTGCCCGCTGGCAAAGTGCCCGCCCAGGGAGGGGCCCAGCTCTCCTTCCGCTTCCCTCCTTCGCTCAGCTGTGCACAGTGGAAAAACCTGCCAGTCAGCACTGCCAGGCTTCCTGTCCCACCCAGCTGCCTTCTGAAGGGCCACAGGGCTCCCCCAAGGGGACCAGGCTGCTAGAGGGTGGGGGAGGGGACAGGCAGGACCTGCCAGCTCACCTGCCCAGCAAGGAGGGGAGAGGGTGGTTTCCAGAGCCAGGCCCTGGGATCCTGAGCCTCTGCCTTCTGCTCCTGCCAGCCTCTTCAACCCCAATTCCCAGCTTCACCTGGCACCTGTCCTTTGAACAGTGGTTCCCACTGCTGACCCTTTACCCAAGAGGAAGGGTCCTCCCTGACACTGCCCTGCCCCCATGCCCCTTGCTCAAGGCCGTCTTTGCACGGTTCTTCTTCCCAGGGTGCAAGGCCCCGTCCCTCCTCTGGACCCTTATAGGTCTCAAGGGCATTTCATGGCAGTGTGGTCCCCCAAGACAGAACAACCTGAAGTTAGGGCTGGTGTCATGCTCATCCGTGTTATCTCCCCTGGGCAGAGGTGCACAGTAGGTGCTTTGTCAGCACAGAACTGTGCTGTGCCAACTCCACCCAGAACGCTCAGCCTCACGCAAGGTCAGACGTGGCAGGCCCGAGGGGAGGCTCTCCTCGAACCGCACACTTGACAGAGCAGGAAACTGAGGCCAGAGGGGGCTTTGCAGTTAGGCAGAGCTGGGTTTGCATCTGGTCACCCCTACTGGTCTGGTGGCCTTGGGCAAGCGGCGTCACCTCCACGCCCTCAATACAGTGGGAATCGCACAACAGTGCCTTGCTCGTGGGGTACTGAAGAACTAGGAGAGTGGGTGCAAATGCTCTGGGCAGAGGGCCTGGCATAGGGCTGTCTGGGAGTGGGGGGTTAGAGGACTGGATGGGGGAACACCAGGCCCCTGACCTTGTCCCCACCACCTCAGAAAGCTGGCATCACCAGTAGGGGGTGCCACAGGGCAATGACTTCTGTTGGTTCTGTTCTCTGTGCCTAGGACAGCAGCCAGCCGGCAGAGCACAGGAGCTTAGCAGGTATCTGTGAGTGAATGAATGGGGGGAGGGGTAGAGAGGCCCTCGCAGGCCAAGGTCTGATTCCCACCTCCTCATCTGCTGTGGAAACTGAGGTCCCCTTAGCTCCCAGTGGCAGCAACAGAGGGGCCACAACAGGAACAAGCAAAGCCCCCCCAACCCCAGGCTGAACCAGGCCACAGAAAGAGAGGCTTATCGGGGCTGCAAGAGTCAGGGGAGCACGACACACTGGGGGATGGGGTGGGCACATCCTTAATGACTGGGAAAACTTGGGCTCAAATCCTAACTGCTCTTAATGGCTCTGTGACTCAGGAAAGTTACTTAACCTCTCTGAGCCTCCATACCCCGTCTGTGCAACCAGACTTCTACTTGTACCCAGCGCGTGGGTCTGTGGTGGGCGATAATGAGAAAACGCAGCCGAGGGGCCTGGCACCTGGCGTGTGCTCCACAAAAGACGGCAACTGCTAACATGAATGGACAGCGGATCAGACGGGGCTGTGGCATCCTCCCCTCGCAGATCCTGGAGGACTTCCCCCAACCCCCTGTATCCCTCCCAGGAAGCCTGGTTTCCATAGAAACAGATGGACTGCAGCACTGTCCCCAACATAGAGACTGTGCCCATGAGGGCTGGCTTAGAAAACCTGACTGGCCGGAGGAGGGGGGAGAGGAAGGGGCCCGGAACATCCACCAGCTGCCACCAGCTGCCGAGCTTCGTCGTGATTCAGGGGGAGTCACTGCTGCCAGGCAGCTCAAAACGAGACCCTCTGTGGGGGCAGCACACCTGTCCCCTGTCCTTCCCCATCTGGTAAGGAGGACAGCTACCCCAGGGCTCACTGGGGGGTCAACTACCTCCAGACCAGAAATCCGCACCACAACCTATGAGAATGGCCATATTATTGCCCCCATTTTACAGATGAGGAAATTAAGGCCCAAGTGATTTATTCAAGTGCCCTATGAGGTAAGTGGCAGAGCTGGTTTCAAATCCAGTTCAATGTGCCTTAAGGGGATACCCTGAGAGGAGCTGGTGTGTATGTGTGGGGGCATGGGGGGGCGGGGTTTGGTGAGCTTGTCACCCCAAAGGAACTGAGCTCTAAACCTGCTTCCCTGCAGCACCTCCCCTGGAAAGTCGCTGGTTGGTCGCCAGCATCTGAACTCCTCCCTGGGGTCCAGGCTCCCTTCGGTTAAGGCCCTGAGACTCCAGCAGGACTTGGGAGGGGCTGCAGGGAGCCCATTGTTCTGTTATCACCTTGGTGCAAAATAGCTGGAAATGGGGTTTGAGACAGGGCAGCACCAGGAGGGGGGCAGTGGGCGCTGGAGCCTCAGGGCTGTGGCCGGGGAGAAGGGCAGGGAAGAACACCGCCCTGTGGCTCCCGGCAACAGAGAGGCCATGACAGGAACAAGCAAAGCCCCTCTCCCCAGGCTGAACAAGGCCAAGGGGAGAGCCTGCATCATCCACCCCCGGTGTGGTCCCCTCCAGGGCCACCCATCAGCCCCTTGGGCAGGATGAACCCATTATAGCCCTGAGAGGTGAACGGTGAATCCCACATCTCAAGGGTTGTGGACAAAGGGACCTGTGTTCAAATCTTGGTTCTGGGCTACCAGCCCCGAGCCTTCGGGCAGATGAACCTCTCCATGAAGGAGCCTCACGCCTTCCATCATCAGTGGGGTGCTGGTGCCTGACCCACAGGCTGTCGGGAGGGTGACAGCTAATCTAGAAGTCACAGGATACAAAGGAGGCTTCCTTAACACCGCCGCACTATTGACGCCATCACAGCAGTCTCCGGGGTGCAGGTTTGGCCAGGGGGGTTCTCAGGGCGCCCCGTGAAGGGAGGCGAGGCTGCCGAGCGGCAGGGCCTCCGCTGCTCCAGCTGGCTTGCTGACAGCCCGTCCCTCGAGAGCGTAATTATTCCAAAGGCCCGGCCTGCCTTAGTCAGACTCTCTCTCAAGTCTGAGCCAGGGGAGGGCAGAGCTGCTTCATCCATCTCCCTCCTCATCTCAGCAGCCCCACTGGCTCACTGTCACAGCTGCTGCAAAAAGTGGGGATGACAAAAAGTAGGACTGGCAGGGAGGGGGGAGCATGGTGTGAATCCTGCTGGGCCAGCAAACCCGGTCCCTGTGACAAAGCTCTGAGCCCAGAAAAGGATGCCACGCCCCGTTTCCAAGAACCTCCAGGAACATGAACCCCGGGAGCTGGGAGCTGAGGGTTTGCCCTGAAGCTAGAAGGCTGGCAGATGTGTCCTGAGTCCCTGGGCTCAGAGACAGGACAGCTGAGGTCACCTGCAGATTCTGCCATCACTGGTAAGCCAGGGTCTGCCCTTGGGACTCAGTTTCCTTATCTAAAAAAATGGGAGTGTGGTCTCTAGGGCCCCTCCCGGCCCCGTGTCTCGCCAGCCACACTCCAGCTACACGCTAGGCCCTAGTCAAGCTGCCGCCCCCACGCTCCCCACCCCCGTCAGTGCCGGGGCCAACACACAGATTCCTTCTATCTTCCTACTCTTTCTTTTGAAGGTTGCCCAATTGCCAGAAAGGCAGAGGAAAGCCCAAACTTTCACCACAAACATCTCCAAAGCTTCAGAGACAAAAATAAACATTCCCTGCTGTGCTGGAGAGGGCAGGGCTGAGCAGGCCACAAGGAGGGGACATCCCTGGGGGCTTCACCCAGGGGCCTGGAGCTGCTGCTGTGGTGGGGGGGCGGGGTCCAGCGCTCGGAGGGCTATGGATCACCACTCAGAAGTCACTGGGAGGGCTCTTCCTGTCCCCACCGTCACTCACAAAGGGCAGAGCACGTGGAGGATTCCTGACCTTTTCTACCCAGAGTGGGCCAGCCTCCCCCTTGGTCCAGTGACCGTGTCAGGGCCCTCAAGGGCAGCTAGTGCCGTCACTGGGACAGCCTGGCTTCCGGATCCCATGGGGCCAGGGCTCTGGTGAGAATGCAGCAGGCACCTCCCTCTCCACACACCCCCACCCCTGCCCTCCCCCTCCCCCTGTGGCTGCTCAGGAACTTGGAGGGAGGAGAGGAGGAGGGTGGAAGAGGAAAGGGGGGGATTTCCTTGGAGGGATGCTCCACGGTTTTGAGCCAACTTTTTCAGAAGCAATTGGTAATCTGTCTTCCAGGTGAGTTGAGGGAAGCAGGCGGAAGGGGCCCGGTACTTTACCCAGACAGGAAAGGGCCACAGCCACAGTTCGTAATTATTGTCTCCCCCAGCATTGGGGGCTCTGGCTTAGTGGTTAAAGGACCTGTGCTTCATCCTGGCTCTACCACTTATAAGCTGCATGGCCTTGGGTGGTGCCTTCACCTCTCTGAGCCTCAGTTTCCTCATCTGTTAAATGGGTATAATAATGATACCAGCCCCTCACCTATGAGAAGATGCACAAAAAAACCCACCCAGAACAGTACCTATTTTGTAGTTAATGTTCAGTAATAACGCTGCTGTTATTCCTCGACCAAGCCGGCTTCAGAACAGGTCCCCTTCCAGGGATTATGTGCGACACAGAGCGGGGTGTTTAGAAGGTGGTGGCCATAGGAAGGAAGTGGGATGAGAGAGCACAAGGGTCATTTTGAGTCTGGAGGAAGATGCTGCCCTGACAACAGGTGGGCAGGGAGAACCTGGGAGATGCGGCAAAAGGTTTCCAGACATTTGGAGCCCCAAGGGGCACTGAGCTTGGGTGGCCCTCCTCCATGTCCCTAGCACTGGGCCAAGCCAGCCCTGGGAGGGCCCAGCCAGTGTTGCTGAATGAGTAGTTGAGACGCAGGGTGCAGGGGATGTACCGTGGGCCAGGAATCAGAACATCAGGCACCCTGCCCTACAGCTGCCACTCCTGGGCGGTGCGTCTGGGGATAACATATATGGTCTCTGAGCCTCACTTCCCTCATCTGTGAAATGAGGGGGCTTCTCCATTCTCAGCCAGCCTAGCCGCCTATCTCCCCCTTCCGCACCCTCCTGTACCCCACTCCACCCCAGCCACACAGCAGACACATTCCAGCCTCAGGGCGCTGTGTGCAGGATCTTTGCTTCCCATGGCTATCTGCACAGCTCACTCCCACACCTCCCTCACAGCTTTAGCTCAAAAGTCACCTCCTCCAGGAGGCCTCCCTGACTACCCAATTTAAAATGGCAACCCCCTCCCCAACCTCAACACCCCCAACACTTGACTCCTCCCCTCCCCTCCCAGTACACTGTATCATTGGCTTATTTGTTTTATTAGCTATTTGCCTCCCTCCCCTTTAAATGTCAGCTCCACGAGGGCAAGAATCCTTTGTTTTGTCCTGTGCCTGAATTTGTGCCTGGCACTTTGTCCAATGAATCAGTTTTGGCGTAGTGTTCACAAACGCTTTGTCCAATAAGTAAAAGTAAAGAAAAGCCCGAGACTGTGTGAGCTTGGGGCTTCACTTGTTAATTCCACACCCTGGGAGGGGCAGGCCCTTTCTCCAGCAGAGGAGGGGCTATCATAAGGACTTGGCGGGACTCAGTATGGGCTGGAGAAGCCGCAGGGGCCCTGGGGACAGGGCTCTGCAGAGGACAGGTCAGAGCTGTGGAACCAGCAGGTGGTGATCGCTGGACAGGGGTGAACCGGCCTTGGCCCCAGTCCTCCACCTCAGATTGAGAAGGGGCTGACAGCATGTGGCAGGAGAGCTGCCCCAAGACAGCTGGCTCCCCAGGATGTTGGGGCCAGAGAGGACCTTAAGAACAAGATGATCCATCCTTCAGATGGGACAACAGAGGCCTGGAGAATACCCAGTCTTATTTCCTAACACCCCAAAAAGAAAAAATCTTTCTCTCCTTTCTTGAGGTCTGGGGCTGCGGCTAAGGGATAAACAGTGCCCCCTCCTGGTTCTGCGACAAAACGACCCCCGTGTCTCTGGGATCTTACAGGCTACAGGTCGTGGCCCCCTCTGCACAGGCCGCTGGGAGTGGAGGTCTAAGGGCCCGCACAGGTGGGGTGGGCAGCGCCAGGACTTCTCCCCGCAGACCGGCCCCAACAATAAGTTTGTCTAAAAGGAAAAGAAACCAGGCAGGAAGTGCGGGGCAGTGGGGTGGTGAGGCGGGGACCTGGCCATCTGCGCGGCGCCTTGAAGGGGTCTGGGGGTCCTCGGTCTCCGCCCTGCTCCTGCCCCAGCGTCCATCGCTAGTGGAGAATCCCGCTCCCCTTTGTGCTGCAGGAGATGGCGGGAACCTGTGATGGGTGGGGGCGAGGGAGGGGGCGCGGGGACCCAAGGCTAGCCAGGGGTGGGCGCGGCGGTCCTGGCCCTTCCTCTACAAGACCCTCCGGGGTAGGTGCGAGCATTGTGCCCACGGCAGGGGCCCAGCCCACTGGGCGCCCGGCCAGTGGCCGCACACTGCCCCCTTCCTGTATATCGCACGACTTCGGGAAAGTGGGGGGCGTCTCTCTCCACCTGTGCTTCCCCTGCCCACCCGCTAACGGGGATTTGGGCGCGGTCTCGCCTCGGTTTCCGCCCGCTCCTCTCCGGCCGGCTTGGGGACTGGGGTCTCTCCCAGCCTTGCTCCTGCCCCTCCAATCCGTCCCCTATCTCTCGGCTCCAGACACTCACCCACTTTCTGAGAGCCAGGCCTGAGCGCACAGGTCCCCAGGCGGGGAGCTGCCGGCTGTTCGGCGCCCCCGGGGTCCTCCGGCCCAGCCCCCGCCCCCACGGCCCCCGAACCAGAAGGTCTGGCCAGACTGTGGGCGGCGGGAACTCCGCCACCACCTCCGTCCGCGGCCCTGCGTGGGGGGAACTCGCAAGTTTGTACCGCGCACTCCTCCGGCCGGGGAACAATGGCGGGAGGGGGGAGGGGACAGAGAACCGAGCGCAGGGTACAGAGTCAGACCCCAGGGAGACGGAAACTGCTTTTCGCTGTTTCTCTCTTGCTCCGAAGCAGAGAGTGCGAGCCGGAGAGGCGGGGGCCGAGGACGAGATAAAGGGTCCAAGAGAAAGGCGACGGCGGAGCGAGGAAGCCGGGGAGAGAGGGAAACCGAGTCAGAGGGAGGGGCAGCGAGGGGACCGTGAGAAAGAGAGAAACAGAAGGGGCTGCGGGACGGCGTCCGGGAGAACCGGGGAGGGGACCCCTGGGGTCCCGGCTGAATCCGCCGGTGCCAGCCGTCTTGGGGCGCCCGACTCGCGCGCACCGGGTCCTCGCCGCCCCCTGCGGTCCCGGCGCCCGCTGGAGCCCGGCCGGGTTGCGCTGCGCAGGCGACGGCGGCCGGCGGCGGGAGGGGAAAGTGCGGGGCCGGGAGGCGGCGGCGGGGAGCAGAACTTACGTGGCTAGCGCGGGCCCGGCGGACGCTCCAGCCTCGGGCGCTCACATCGCGCCGCCAGCGCCGGGCAGGGCAGGGCAGGGCCGGCTGGACTGAGCGCGGCGCCCTGCGCGGCCGGGGCTTACCCGAGTCTAGCGGCCCGCGCTGGTCCCTCCTCTCGGATCCGCGCGCAAGCCAATGGCGCGCCGTCCCCTCCCACGCGCCGGGCTGCCTCGCCCCCGAGGGTGGCCGCCGGGGCGGGCGGGATGGGGGTGGGGGGAGGCCGGGCTCCCCGGCTCCCCAGCCGAGGCTTTGCTGGAGGCCGCCTGCGGGGGGCGCGCTCACGCCCTGGGAGAAGGCGCCTGGGATTGGAACCAGGGCGCGGGGACACTCTGGCGCGGCCCGCGCCGCCCAGGAAGACTTTTTTGGCAAGTTCTGAAGACGGTGCCCCTTTTCTTGGGACTATTCACATCCCCGTAGGTTGGCAAACCACAATTTTAAATATCCTCGCGGTGTCTCCCGGAGCCTAGGCCAGTGTCTACAATGGAAGGGACTGTTTTGGCTCATAGTGATACCCAAGTGTGTAATGACACAGTCACGACAATGGTTACCCTTTGCTGAGCGCCCGCTTGGTGTTAAGTATTAACTCATTTGATTTTCACAACCTATGAGGTCGCTATGATTAGTCCCGTTTTACAGCCGGTGGTCATTAATGTTTGATTTCATTTAGCCTCAAGCCTCCAACCTAGGGAGGGGGCTTGGTGTGACTTGGCCAAATAACATGACCCCGCCAACGTACTCCACCCTACAAGGCAGCTTCAGCCATGCTGCTGTAAGTTGCACTGTCAGGGGACAAGGATCTTATCTGGAGCTCTAGGATGCTTGTGGGGGGTACAGTTGTCAGACCTTTTATCTCTACACACCCTGTGGGGACAGAAGGTGGAGATGGGGTTTAAGGGTTCTGGAGGTTGTGCAGTGGCCTGTCAACTTAAAAGTATCAGGCTTCTACAAACACACATGACACACACAGACACACACACACAAACACACGTAACACACAGACACACACACACACACATAACACACACAGACACACACACACACACATAACACACAGACACACACAGACACACACACACATAACACACACAGACACACACACACACAGAGACACACATAACACACACAGACACACACACACACACGATTCTGGGCTCCTTCAAGCCCTTATGGTGGGGGGATAAGGTGCTCTCCCACCCCAAGTCTCAGCACCCTGTGCTCTCCTTAGAGAATATCTGAGTCTCTTCATCTGGTCTGATAGTCACTGCCCGCTTGGAAGTGAGGGTGGGGGGCTGAGGGGACAGGAAGCTCTGTTTCACAAATAAATAGGACACAGAGAGGCTGCCCCAGGCATCTAGCTAGGTGGGCATTCTGACTCCAGGTCTGACTTCTTTCTGCACCAGTTCCTTAAGGGTTAAGCAGGCTCTGGAACCACTTTGTCTGGATTCAAATTCTGGCTCCGCCTTTTAGTGACTATGTGGCCTTGGGCAAGTTAATCACTTAGAGTGACAAAGGGCTGTAGAGATTTAGAGTTAATAGTGGCAGGCACCTCTGCACTTACTGAGCTCTGACTATGCCAGCAGACTCCCACTACCCTCACCAGAGCTGGGACTGGGCCAGAGAGGCTGTGCCCTTTGCAAGGGAGTAAACAGAACAGTGCCTAGCTCATAGTGAGCCCTCAGCGACTGGTGGCTGTCCTGATTGCCAAGGTAACCCAACTCTGACCCCGCAGTGCCACCGATGCTGCTCTCAAACACCTGATCAGTGAAAGCCAATAATAAGTGAATGAATGAATGAATCAATCAAAGTATGTGACTCCAGATCAGGACTGTGTTTAGGTGTATTGAATGAGGCACAAACCCAAAAGCCACTGGACTTGGGGCTCTACAGTGGTCTCTGCAACAACTCAGACTCTCAGTTTTAACAGAGCTGGGTCACGCCAGGCTGATGAATTCATTTGTTGCACCCTCTTCTGCCTTTGCAGCATGCAGGACTCCGGGTTGCTGAAGGGAGGGCCCCAGCCTCGCTGGTATACAGTGTCCTCCCTGACTTGGAGATACCTCCCAGTGCTCCACTTGGTGTGACCCTAAAGATGAGAAGCAGGGTCGATCTGTGTGGGTGACACCAGAGAACTCGACCTTACATCACAGGAAGGCCTTTGTAACGATGACTCCAAGATCCTCAGTATGGAAGAGGCTGCTTTAGGAGTAATGAGGGCCCTGTCGCCAGCAGCATGCAAGCAGAAGCCAGGGAAGAGTTGATGAGGACGCTAGAGGAGGGATTCACACCTTAGGTGGTACTTGGTGTGGATAACCTTTGAGCTCTGGCTGTGCTGATTCTGCGTTCTCTCAGCTTATCAGCCGGGCGCTGTGGAGGCTGGGAGCAGGGGCTGGGCCACGGCTGCCCCACCATCTTTTGGGAAGCAGGTGATCCTGACTGGGCCCTTCCTGTGTGCCAGGCAAGGTGCTGGGTGCTGAGGCCCCAGGGGTGAACAGGACACTGTCCCTGTCCCTGGAGGGCTCGTAGCCCCTACAAGAGGGATGCACATACAGCAGCCAACAGCAGCAGCACAAACAGCTCAGAATAACAGGCAAAATGTTCGGGACCCTGAAGCACCCACTGGAGGTTCCTATTCCCTTCCTTCTATGCACTTTTCCAAAGAGAAGTGTGTCCGGTTCAGAAACACTCCTCGGGCTGCCATTCTGCCCCGTCTTTGAGTTATCTTATCTTTACATTGGGCATAAAGAAACTCACCTTGTGCGCTGTTGGGAGGATTAAAACTGACATTCATAAACTGCACCCCAATGCCGGGCAAGAACAGGCGCATGGCACAGGTAACAATGCAGTGAGGACAAGAGGAGGCAGTTAGGACCCCAGCTCTGCTCCTAAACAGTTACGTGACCCTCTGTTGCATGTGAGAAATGGAGATATAAAAATATCTGCCTCTCAGAGCTTGTGAGAGTCAAGTGAGGTGATTTGATGAAAAAGGTTTGCAAGCTGGAAATGCTGATTTCTATTATTATCATTATTCTTACCGTGGTGAAGTGTTCCTCTCAAGACCCCAGGATGGTAGGAACCGGGGGGCAAAGCTGGAGATGCCAGGGGGGTGTCACTCCCTCCAGACTCCCGCAGGAGCCCGAGAGCAGCTGGGGCTCCATCTGCCCTGGTCATGCTCAGCACGGGCGGCACATGTCCTTTGTGCCCCAGTGTGAGTGAGTGTACAGAGTGCCTGTGAGTCTGTTTGTGCCCATGCAGGTGGGTGTGTGAAGGTGGGGTGGGCACAGGGACTGCCAGTGTCCGTGGCCAGAAATCACTTGTGGATTGTGAATCCCTGAGGAAGAATGAGGAAGTAATTGTATTTCAAAGATGCTTGCAGCGAGACTCCTGTTAGCACCCGGCAGTGGAGGAGAAGGCTGGGGGAGTGGAGTCGGGCCTAGTCTTTGGGGCTGGGCCTGGAGGTAGAGGTCTCAGCAGTGACCCCCCTCTCTGGGGATAGGGGGGAGGCATGTAGAGGAAGATGATGTGGTCAGAGGCCTATTGTGGCTGAGCCCAGGGATTTTGGAGATGACAGACCTGGGTTCCAATCCTTGTTATGGGACCATAGATCAGTGATTTCACTTCTCTAAGCCTCAGTTTCCTCATCTGTAAAATGGAGATGATGATAGGGCCCACCTCATAGGGGCTAATGGAAGTTTAACAGAGAGGATGCATGTTAAGCCCTTAGCACGGAGCAGGCACATTGTAAGTTCTTGTTGCTGAGGTTATTATTAGGCAGCTCAGAAGAAGGAGGGGAGGGAGAGGGCCTCAGAGTGCCGCTGCTTTGTAAACTGTAAAGGGTTGCTCTGGGGAGAGAGTTGTCAAGCCAGGGTTAGTTGAGGCTGCCACAAGGAGCGCCATCGTGGCCCAGCAGAAGGGGTCTCCGCTGCAGGACACAGGGAGTGAGGCAGAGGAGCTATGGCCTTCCTGTCCCCCTCCTGGTTTCCCCTCACTTCCTCCAGAGCTTCCTTCTCCGTGAACCTGCCTTGTGAGCAGACCCCTGGGGCTCTCCCCTCCACCCCTGGTGGTCCCAGACCGAGCACAGCCTTGGAGACTGGGGAAGCAGCTGGGAGCTCAGGATCCCCCAGGAGGGCCTCCTCAGCACAACCTGCCCCTCCTCCAGCTCCAGCTCGGGAGCCCAAGCAGGTCTCCCTCTCCCCGCCTCCCCGAGGCCGCCCTCCCTCCTGTGAGTCATCCGTTCCACGCTGTTGTTGCTCCAGGACCATGAAATGTCAAGCAGTTTCTTACCTGTGGGAGACAGAACTGATCGGGATGAGGGTGGGAGCAACGAGGCTCGGCCTCCCCAAAGGAAGACTGTGACAGCTCAGGGAAGGAACAGAAGACCTCGGCCAGCCCTTTCCTGCTTCCTGTACTGGGAGACTCAGGGGGGCAGATAAGAGTAGGATTTGGGAGTTAGACCATCCTGGATTTAGGTTCAAGGCCCTAGGCCTCTGCCAACTAGCTCTATGGTCTTAGGCAAGTTACTCAGCCTCTCTGAGCCTCAGTTTGTTCATCTGTCAAGTGGGAAAAAGAAAATCATGAGGACGCACAGGGTCCTTGGGGGATGGGGTGAGACTGCATGTGTGAGCCCTGAGCTCAGGGCCTGGCTCACAGGACGCGCTCACTGCATGCTCATTGACTCAGCAAGTGAATGAACGTGTGGAAATGGCAGTGAGTGGGGGTGGAAGGGTGCATGTGACTGTCTACAGGAAAGCCACCCTCCACCAGCTGCGAGAGTGGGGGAGAGGTCTGGGGACCTTGTATTCTAAGCCTAGGACACCTGTTGCTCTATGCTGGTGCTGAAGAGGCAGCTTCCAAAACTCAGGGAGGATGGAATATGGACCGCCCCTTGTGGGCACAGCTGACACTTCTGCAAGCCACGTAAGAGCTGCAGCCTGGGTCCAGATTCTCTGGAAGTGCCAAGCCCTAGCCAAGAAAAGAGTTGCTGTGGGGGAAGGAGGGTAGCAGAGTTTGGACCCTCGACTAGGGTGACCTCAGGACCCCTGCACAGTGAGAGCCCACAGCAGCCACTCTGGGCTGTGGCATCATTGTCTTGGACTCTGGGCTGCCAGCTAGGGCTGTGGCTACCACAGCCTCCTGCCCAAGAGGCTGCTGGACCACTTGGGTAGCACAGCCAGGGGGTCATCATTATCTCAAGAGACAGCATTCCAAGCCCTTACTGTGTGCCAGACCCTGGTCTAGGAGCGTTACGTGTATTTAATCTTAACAAATCTTAGGAGGTTGGTACCATTATTTGACCCATTTTATACATAGGGAAACTGAGGCCCAGTGAGTTACATAACTTGCCCAAGGTCACACCCTAGAAAGCAGTGATGTCATGATTGGAACCTGGCAGAGACGGCTCTGGCTGTGCTGCTGAGCAGGACAGCGCCATTTAATCCTCCTGGAAGGCGGGGCCCCTCCTAGCCCCACACACTCATCCAACTCTGGGGACAGGAAGTCACCTGCCGGCTCATGGGAACACCTGCCAAACATATTCTAGTTTATAAATTACTTAAGAATAGTGAGGGTCTCCAAGCAGTACTTGGAGGCAGGGGACATGTTAGAAATGCAAATTCTCAGTCCCATCTCAGGTAACAGAACCAGAAACCCTGCAGGAGAGTCCCAGAGGCTGCAGTCTAACAAGCCCTCCAGGTGATTCTGGTACAAGCTAAAGTTTGAGAGCCATTGCTTTGAGTTTGCAAAGCAGATTCTTACATTATCTCATTTAAATGGACCCTTTGATATTATTCAGCCCATTTTCCAGGTAAGGCTAATGAGTCTCCCTCTGCCAGATATCAGCCATCGGGGATGTGGAAGCCATGGGCCTGGAACTCACAGTTTTGGGTTTTGGAACATAATTTTGTTTCGGTTCTCGGGACCGGGGTGCGGAGCAAGGTGGGTGGGGGTGGAGCTCTGAGATGAGGGGTTGTGGGGCGGGGATGGGATTCCACCTCCTCCTGGGGGAGGGGTCGTCCGTGCTTACGGTTCCCTCCCAGCGCCCCAACCCAAATCTACATAAATAAAGCACAGCCTGACCTGTCCAGCGATCGGTTTATTAATACTGGCGGGCCGCTGCCGGGGCGGATCACAATAACAAAGGCGATCTCTCGCCGTGCACCGAGGCGCCGTTATGTAATTGCTCCGAGGAGGAGCGGAGGGCTGGGCGCGCCGGCGGGGCTGGGAGCCTGGGCCGGCGGGGAGGCTGCGCTCCGGGGCTGGGGGCTCCGGGGTTCTGGGTGGCGGGTGGAGCGAGCACCTGCCCAAGAGTCCTCACCCGGCTTCACCCGCGCACTTCTCCTCCCACGCCCAGGCCGCAGCCGCGAGGCGGGTTAACCCTAGCGTGGCTGGGGTGCGGTCCTCCGCCCAGGACAAAGGGAGCTCCGGAAGCAGAACCCCAGGCCCCGAGGACCCCGAGGTCCCCAAGGCTGAGCCAGGGCTTCCCTCCCCAACTCACCATCGCCCCTCCTCGCCCCACCCTCACCCTGCGTTGGGGGATAGAGAGAAAGAGAAAAGACCAATGTTTGGTACCACTTCACTCTGCATTTCAAACTCATGGCATCCTCTGCTAGGTGGCCCATTTTTCAGATGGGGAACTAAGGCCCAGAAAGGGCTGGCTTCATGCACCAAGATTTGTAATCTCCAAATTTGTCAACTGCAAAGCCCACGTTTTTCCCCCTTGGACCCCACAAGGGGTCTTTATAACCACCACGGGATCCGTTTTTGCCTCAGTTTCTCCAAACATTCTTGGTGCTTCAACCCCCCTGGCCTTTGCTTAGGCTGGGCCCTCTGCCAGGATTGCTCTTCTGTCCACCAGGCAGTCTCACCTCTGAGCATCCTTCCCTGCTGCCCCCCACCCCCACCCCCTGCACACTAGGAAGCCTTCCAGGCTGCCTCTTCCAGCTCTGGGAGCACCTGGTGACAGCACCTGCCACACTGTATCACAGGACCTGTTGTCACCTGTCTGCTCCTATTAGGCCATGCACTCTGGGATGATGGCTCCTTGTCTAACATTTTCACCCAGCCACCCCGCCCCTCAGCACAGAGCCCAGCACACAGCGCTGGGAGAATTTCAGGTGAAGGCTTCAACCCTCAGGTGGATTTAATGCTTGGTGACAATCTTCAGAACCTTTCTTCAAACCTACCTCTGACCATGCCAACTCCTAGCTGTGTGGCCTTGGGCAACTTATGTTGTCTCCTTGGGCCTCTGTTTCCCCATTGGTACAAAAGGGCTAAGGCAGCCCCAGTCCCATGAGGCTAGTTCGTGTTTACTGAACACTTACTATATGCTGGGCACTGCGCCAAGCGCCTGCAGTGGTGACTTCCTGGACTCTGCACACCCGCCCTGTGGAGGTAGCTACTATTATTATCTCCATTTCATAGAGAAGTAACTCTCCGGAGTCACCAGCTGAATCCAAGTCACAGAGTCTAGATTCAAACTGGTCCCTCTGTCTCCTGTGTTTCTAGTCTCCCTTTCACAAGATTATTTTGTTACTTCGATGAAAAGTAGTTAAGGACCAGCATACAGTAGGTGCTCAATAATGTTTATGCCCTCCATTCTAAAGCTCCCAGGGCAGCTCTTCTGCCCTTCAGTTCCCTCCCCCAAGGGTACAGGCCCCTGGGACATTCTGGGAGCCCTCCTGTGGGGGTGGAGCAGAGGAGGGGGAGGCAGAGGGACCTGGCAGAAGGAAGTGTTCTGGTTTCTGAGTATAAATAAATTATTGTTTTATTTCCTTGTATTAAGAGAAGGGCACAGCATGCATTTGCCAATCGAGCATATTCCGCTGCAACTTCCCTGTGTTTTGCCAATTGCTAATACATGTTTTCAGCCCAAGGCAGTAAACAGAGCACCTGGCAGCACTCTGCCTGGCAGCTCCACAGTCCTGGAGTGAGGAAGGACTTCTGGAGCCTCTTGGGTCAACCGTCCAGGCCCAGCAAGGGAGCAGGTGTCAGCAGGGTTACTGAGGTAGGGAGAGAGTCCCTGCAGGTCTCCCCAGGGTTGGGAGAACCTGAGCGGGACTCCTCACCTCTCGGTGCTTCAGTTTACAAAGCTGAAAGTGGGGCTGTTATTAATGCCTTGCCTGTTTCACCAGATGAGAAAAGTGCTTTGTGCTCATGAATAATAATAATGTTATTTTTTTATGATTCAGAGCAATAAAAATACCCAACTCTATTTTGCCCTTTTTGTCCCTCTCCAACCTAACTGCTGCCATCCACCCTACCATCTGTCAGCAGGACTGCCATCATCCTCCTAACTGGCCCCCAAGCCACTTTCCAGGAAGAGAGTTTTAAGAAGCAAATCAGAGATTATGAAACATGGCCCCACTCTCACTTAGCATAAAACCCAGACTTGTCACTGTAGCCAACCTGGCTCGATGTGCTCTGGTCCCTGCATGCTCAGCTTCCTTCCTCTCATGCCCTCTGCTGAAGCCACACCAAGGCCACCTTCCTATTTCTTGTCTCCATTAAACTTGTTTCTACCTTGAGCTCTTTGCATATGCTGTTCCCTCTGCTAGTAATGCTCTTCCCCTCAGGCCTTCACATGGCTGTTTCCCTCTCACCACTGGTCTCACCTGAAAGGTCACTTTGGCAGAAAGGCCTTCCCAGACCACCAAATCATTGTAGGTCCCTGTCACTCAATTGCTTCACTGACCTTATAGCATGTGTCACCCTTTAAGATCACCTTTAAATTTTTAGATTTAAATCTTTCTTTTATCTGCCTCCTCTAGAATGTGCCCTCTTTGGAGATAGAGACTTTGTCTCAGTCATCACTGTATTCCCAGCACCTTACTCTGTACATATTATGTAAGCAGAGAGAGGATGATTATTACTAATAAATGACAGTGGAGAGCAGGGCCACAGGGTGCTACTCGTGTGGCAGATGGGCGGTGCAGTGCATAGCCTGTGCAGCAGTACATGGCAGCCCAAGGGTACAGGCCATCACAGAGCTGCCACTTCATTCTACAAGATTTGTAATGAGCTTTAAATTGTTCCAGCTAAAACGAATGAAGGAACGAGTGCACTTATTTATATACATACATATAAAACGAGTGATGAGTAGCACTTCAGTTTTGCATCAGAGATACTCATAATCTGGTACCGATAGACATCTGAGCAGATGCTACTCCCAGTTCCCCTCTCGTGCCTCACTCTGTCCTGTGTTAGGACCTTGTCCTTGTCCCACCTATTCTCTCTGCTGGGACTTTCTTCCCCATGGTTCCCCAGTCTTCACCTGCCAGCTCTTGCTCATGCTTCTCTTATCTCAGCTTAGATATTATTTCTTCTGGAAACCTTTCCTCATCCCCCCATACTCTAGCCCACCTCTGGGTCCCACGGACCCCCCCAGAGCTGACCCCAGCAGCCCCCTCCAGGCCCTGGAGTGGATTTGACAGCTTGGTTCTGAGTGCCCAGGGCTGGCTGTGAGCTACTTTAGGATGGGACGGTGTCTGTTCCCTGCTGTGTCTTTGTGCCCAGCACAGTGCTGAGCACATGGTAGGTATCTGAACATCGTGGGAGGAGGGAAGGCAGAGGGGAGATGGTGGGGAGATCGTGAGAGTGGAGATGGCTGCCCCCCTGCCCCCACCTCGTACACAGCTCCCCTGGCCCAGGCACTGGTCCCCAGAGTCCAAGAAGCTGATCAGAACTGCCCGTGGGTGCAGCTAACCTCTGAAACATCCCCCCTCTCCACCTGCTGTCACCTCCCTGCCCGACTCCCACATCCCCGCCCTCGCCAGGGGTCCAGGGTGACCTCGCAGATGGTGAGAAATCCCACAGCTACCCAGGCCTCCCTCCTCTGTCCGGCCCTCCCGCCCTCCCGCCCCCTCTTTTTCTTTCTCTCCCTTCTGCTTTCCCTCACACGTAATTCCCCCTCCCCCAGCCTGTGAACGCAAACTGAAAAGAAAAAAAGAAAAAGGCCCACACAGCAGCGTCAACAGTGAAAAATAACCAATTTAAGGAGTAATCACTGCTGTAATGATTGTCTAAGCCCTGAGTCACTGCAGAAATTCGGGCTGAGGCTCTGGGACTCCCAGGCTCCCTGAGCTGTGTCACATGGGTTGTTTAATACCTAGAACCTCAGCGTCTCCATCTGTGAAATGGAAGGAATAATATCAGCCCCAAGGAACTGACCCAGTGTTGCCTTAGTCTCATGATTTTCCCTGAGGCTGGAAATCAGAGGTTAAGGTGGTCCACACAGCAGGCGTGGGCATCAGCAGGTGACACATTCTTCCTGCACAGGGTCCAGGGAAGAAATGCAGTGCCAGGCAGGTGCCCAGTGAGGCTCACTGCTTCGGGGGTCTTGCGGAAGGGTTCCTAGAGGTCATGGCATCTGACTGAGCTGGGAAGGATGAATGGGAGCTATGGAAAGTGTTAGAGTGATGGAAAGTGAGCTCTGGAAGACTAGAGACATCACCTGGTTCAACATTCTTATTTTACAGATGGGGAAACTGAGGCTTGAAGGGTTTTGAAAATTGCTCAGAGTTGCCAGCTCATTCATGGCAGAGCCTAAGTTAGAACGCAGGTGCCCTGACTCCTGCTCCAGGGCTCTTTCTCATGATGTCACACAAGCTCAGAGGGACAATGAGTACAGTGTGTTGAATGTACTGTGAACCGGGCTTATGCGTTCGCTATTTCCTCCCATTCTTGGAATAATCCTGGAAAGTAGGATTAGAGTATAGGCCCTGTATTACCTTAGTAAGGTTAAGAGAGGTTAAATGGCTTCTTGGAGGACACACAGCAGGACTTTCTTAGCCCCTGCAGCCCCTCCTGGCTTCTCCGTGCTCTAGAATGACCTAACACCAAGGGTCCTGGAGCTGGGGTCAGCTTCTGGGCCGCATCCCTGGTGTGCTGCCCTTCCCTCTGTCTCTGTCTCCTCTGAGGAGGGTTAGAGCGGGGCCTCTTCCCCACAGGGTTGAGGAGGAAGCCTGGGCTTTCCCTGGAAGATGCCCCGACAGGAAGGGAAGCCAGGTCGTCAAGGAGACAAGAGGCTTACATTTAAAATCCCCAGCAATGAGCGTCTGCCTTGCCAGGGCACGGCTGAGATGCCAGGCTCGCCCGGCGAGTGCATTCCAGCTCCGGGGGGCGGGGGGACCAGCCCGAGGGTGGGAGGGGGCAGCTCTCGGGGCCCACACGCTCCTCACCCACAACCCACACTGGATGGGCCACGGGGGACAAAGAGCCATCTCCTAGGAAGCTGTTCTTTTGGTCTGGGCATCACAGAAGCAGGGCCACCAATAAAATAGGGGAGATGTGTTTAAACAATTTAATCTCATTTATATTAAAGAAAATACATTAAAGTACTGTTGTCACCATGGGATTTCCTTACAGTTATTCCTTATGGTTATTTTATTTCCTTACGGTTATAGTTTAGTGTTATTTTTATTCAGGATTCATTGGGGATGCCGGGAGACACCACAGTCCTCAGGGCGTGGGGCCGTTAGGTGTCGTAGCTGTGCAGGGAGGGCTGGAGGAGAGTGTTTAAGGGCCCCTGTTCTCCCCTGGGGACCGATGTCCAAAAGCCATTAACTAAGGAGCCCGAAGTATTGGGTACCAGGCCTGGCTCCGGCGAGAATTTATAGCATCAAATTTACTTTATGAAATAGTGTGCAATTGGGGGCCTCAATTTCTTCACCTGCTAAGTGGGGATAATTGCTCCTGTCCCTCCCACGTCACAGACCTTCAGCTGCCATTCGGGCTAGAAATGAATAGACAGCCAGATGGCAGTGGCCGTGGGAGCTTCAGGGACGCAGCTGTGAAGTTCGTTACAGACACAGATTCACGGCCCCTCCTCAGACCTCCTGGGTCGGAATCTGGGGGGGTGGAGCCCAGGGATCTGAGTATGTAACCGCCCCCCCAAGTGATCTGCCGCCCACTGCAGCCTGGGGCAGCGAGCGCTGGCCAGGAGCCGGAGATGCCGGTCCTCCTCTCGGCTCATCCCCAGGCCGGTGGCTGATGCCGCCTGTGTGATTTCAGGGCACTGGCCTGGGTGGTGTCTGAGGGGTGGCTCTGACGGCGCCTCTCTAAATCGTCTGGGTGGGCCTGGCTGGGCAGTGGGGGTGGGGAGGGCGGCCCAGGACAGGGCGCAGGGAGGCAGGGCTGGGACTTGGAGCCTGGCACTGGCCATTCTGTAAACAAAGGGCAGACCCCGCCGCCCCCAGCTTCCGGCTGGGCCTCGAGGCTCCCCGGCCTCCATGGGGGGGTGGCAGGTGGGCCATCTGCTCGGGCCTGGGCCCGAAGGGGGGCAGACACAGGCCACCGAGCACTGAAAGGCCTCTCTGTTGGGACCTGGCCTGAGGAACAGATGGCTTGAGGGCCGCTGGCACTGGCGGGTGAAGGGGTGGATAGAGGCCAGACCTGCCCCCTTCCCTCTGCTAAGTCACAAAGTCCTCTCTTCCTGAGACAAGAGACCCCGCAAGCCGCCCGTGGCAACAGCAGCCAGGAGGAAGTGGGTGCAAGGGGGGATTAGCAGGTCCCACAGCAAGCAGCGGGGACAGGCGAGAGGCAGATAGACACCTGCGGCCGCAGCTGGAGCTGGAGGGAGGATGCCTGGGGGTGGGGGGGAGGAGTTAGAGCCACGTCAGACCAAGGGGAGCTTAGGCTTCACTCAGTCCAAACCTCTCCCACCAGCTTTGCAGATAGGGAAACTGAGGCCGGGGGCGGGGTGCAGAGCCCTCACTCCACATTGCCCAGCAGGTCAGCGCAGAGCTGGGCCTGGAACCCAGAAGTCCTGAAGCCTTGTTGGAGGCTCTTCCTGCCACCCCTCCTTCTTCCCTCCTCCCCTCCTCGCTCCCCTCCTCCCTCCCCTCCTGCGAGGCCTCTCCGGAGACCCCCACTCCCCACCTCTGTGTGTCTGCCTAGCCCTTCCTCCTGCCTGAAATGCCCTCCTAACTCTTTGGCTCCTGCAAATCCTTCAACACCTAAGTCAGGTCCCCACCTCCTCCTGGAAGCCTCCCAGGCTCTGAGCCAGAATGTGAGGCCTGTATACTATGCGCTTTGGGTGGCTGAGGCCGGCCCTTCATTGTAAAGAAGTACCCGAGAGCCAGACAGGGAGGACTTCTAGAAAAGTCCCCCACCACCTCCTCCCCAAGCTGTTCTCCTGGGCTTCATTTAAAAATACATATATATATTAAGAAGAGCTTCACTTTACAGAGGCTGTTAAGGAATCTGGTAAAATCAGGGGCCCTTTGGGTCTCTTTCTGGAAAGGAGATATTTACTCCTGCTTTCCCTCCAGGGTGTCCCAGAGGGTTGGATTCCCTTTTCTCTCCGAGACGGGTGCTGAGCAGGAGAGGTTGGTGGCAGCGGGGGAGCAGCCACACCCACAGGAGCCAGCTGACACCTGCTTCCCTGCTTTCCAGTAATCACAGGGTGATCACAAAGTGCCTCACAGCTGCTGCCCGGCCTGAAGGAAGGGCCCAGAGGGGAGCAGCTTGGGAGCAGGGAGGAGGGGGAGGGCGCCCCTCCTGCGGGAGAGCCCCAGGTATGATCCCTGACCCGGCATTCTCTAGCCCTGTCACCTGGGACAACTCTGTCAGCCTCATCTGTGCCTCCCTGGCCAGGGGAGGTCCCAGGAGGGTCCCAGGTGGGTCTCAAGAGCACCAGGTCTGGTAGCCAGAGGGGAAGAAGTCAGGCCTCAGCCCCGGCCCCTCTGAGAGGCCCACCCCGGGGAATAGCACCCAGTGTCCCCAACAACCACACGTGACTCAGGACGCCTCAGTCCACTTAGCCAAGGGCGGCCCCAACTCACCTCTCCGTTCCTGGCAGTGCTCGTGCCCTGACCTTGCTCTGTGTTGTCTTTAGGTATGACCCTGCCCTCTCTGACACCCCAAGTTCTCAGCCCTGCACGAAGGGGAGCGGACGACTTGCTCTCCATAGCTCCCTCCTACCGTGGAAAACCACTCTGGCTTCCTCTGAGCGCCCTGGACCTGGGACTCTGGCTCCCTGGCGTAAGGCAGGAGGCTGGCGAGGTCGAGGCCAGGGAGGTGGGAGGACGGTTACCCCACATCCTGCAGCTTCTAGCTATGACCAAGAGACAAGCCCAGTCCAAGAAAACATTTGTAGGTCCTCTCAGACCTGATTCATTCGTTTCCTCATTCATTCATTTATCGAGCCCCTGCAACATCCCAGGGACCGTGCGGGGCTCTGGGCATGGAGCAGGGAAAATAGCAGACGCAGGGTCTCTCTGATGGACCCCGAGCTCGTCGCCTAGTGCAGAGACGGCAGGCAGGATCCACGAGCAGCTGTACAGAGTGCTGGAATGTGATCGGTGCTGTAGAGATTATAGAAGAATCCTCGAGCCAGAGAATCACAGGGCGGGGGAATATTCTTTAGACAAGGTGACACTGGAGCAGGGACCTGTGGATGAGAGGGAGCCTGCCATGTGTCCCACGGAGCGGGGTGCATGCCCGGGCCAGGAGCTCCAGCAGTCCCGTGTGGCTGACGCCGAGTGGGAGGGTTGGGCGAGCAGCGGGCACCAGACCTGGTAAGAAGTTTAACTTCCCCCAAGACCATGGCCGCAGTGGGAAGCAGGGGAGGGGCAGCGGCTTGATCTGATCTAGATTTTCCGCATTTTCCTGAGCTCATGCCGGCTACTGTTTGTGGATTGGCTCGGAAGGGAGGGGGACAGTGCGGAGCTTCAGAGGCACAGAGGTCTCCCAAGTGGGGTCAGGCACCCTAAGAGGTGGGAAAGGTAGTCCTCTAGGGAAAAGGAATATTTAAAATTTTAATCTCTATTTCTATTTCATCAAAAAAAAAAAAAAAGGAAAGAATTCAGCCTTTCCAGTATTTATAGATGGACAGTGACATCCGTATTTGGTCTGTATGCGAAATGCTCTGGGGGGAGGAGTGGGAACAGGTCCTCATGGAGAAGCAGGCCGCCCTGCCCTCATCCGCGCTGCCAGCATTTGGAAGAAGTTTTCTATTCATGTGAGACCCATTAGGCAGATTTATAGATTATAATACCCTCCCACTGATTTTCTGCCAAGTGGACAAATGACTTAAAAAGAAAGCAGAACAGGGAGAAACCAAGAGAAAAGCAAAAAGCACAGATCCCAATGCGAGCGTGGAGAACACGGCACAGTGTGGACACCCCATGCCTGTTGGTGGCTGCTCGGGACAACCACATAGGAAGCTAAAACAGGAACGATACAGTGATCTGGGCTGGACGAACCCCCAGATTTATATTAAGAATGAAAAGACAATTTGAAATAAAAATTTTTAACCACTATATTTTGTTTGGGTTTATTACTAATAAACCAAACCATAAGTATATATTTTTTGCTTTGAGAGTCTATTTAACGAAGGCATAAAACCATTCACAGTGATTAAGGCATTTAAAAATATTTTGTTTTTATTTCACTTTCTTTTTAATTTCTGTTTTTATGCATGTTTGATAACATTCATAATATGTTAGTATGGTAATGCATGATGATTATTTATAAATTAATAATTAGATTGAGTTTGTGTGATCAACACTTTTTGCTGTTTTAAGGGTCTGAGCAAGCTAGGTGGGGAGACCCAGGCTAGCACTTGAGGAGCCCAGGCCCCAGCTGGCATGGGCGGTGCTGGCTTCCTGCAGGTGGCTGTCCAGGTGGTGCCATGGTCCCTGGGCCTGGCCTGCTGGGGCTGAGGGCTTTCCACCGGCATCCACACCATGAAACACTTCCCCCAGCCCAGACTTTCATCTGGGAAGGCTTTTTTTTTTTTCCTCCCCAAATGAACACAAGTTCATTCCCTTAAAGGGTAAACGGCAGATCCTGGCGAGGCTTTCAGATTATTCGCCGGCCAGTAATAGAATAGAACACACGTCCTGGCCGGAGGAGAAGCCCTTTCTGGTGCCCGCACAGAGGGCTGGAGCTTGCCCCCTGCGAGGTTCTCCTGCCAGCTACTTCTACACAAAGGCCCACTGTCTGGCCTGACCTTACTGGGCACATCGTTCCTGAGCATTTCTCCTTACAGCATCCTGGAGAGGTGCTGATGATGCCCGCTGTGTGTGCTGGGGGCTTGCTGCGTGCCAGGCCCTGGGCCCTGCGCTCCACACATTGGATGGCCGACTGCCTCCCTGCAGCCCCTCTGGGGGAAGGGCTTTCCCACTGCTCTGGGGCTTCCAGATCCTCTGCAGGTGTGACACTGCTGCCATCGCCCCGCCCCTCGTACACACCCAGGCCGGCAGGCCCTGGGAGGAAGAAGGGTCCGGCTGCCTGCAGGGAGGCCAAGCCAGGCTTCCAGCTCCACGTGGCTCACAGTCCTGGGGCTGAAAGGTCAGGACACCAGGATCCTTCCTTCCAGTTCCTTCCACCTCTCCTTTGCCCAAAAAGGTCTTCACAACTCCACAGGTCCTCGGATGCCCCCAGACGTCCTCCAGCTGCCTCCCTTCTCCCCACAGATTCCTGTCTGTCTTTCCTATCACCATGATCCAGCCAGAAAACTCCCCAGAGCATGTTCCAAGTCCTGTTCCCAGGCAGCAGCTTCCATGGGGTTGGCATCGGTACACATTTATTAATAAAATGAGCAAAATAACCAAATGCTTTGGCAGCTCCCAAAGTTCGCCAGAGGCTCTCTGCATGCCCAGTGGCACCAGGGGGTGGAGATGGAGGAGAGCTGCGGGGAGATCACAGGGGACGTGTCCCTGACCACTTTTGAGGGCTTCCAGAATGCACAGGGCTGGTGGGTGACACGCTGACTTGGCTCAGGTGGCTTTTGGGAAAGGAACCCATGGCAGGGACAGGGTGGCCTGCAAATGGCTGCTTGGGTGACCTTGCTCAGGAGAACCCCACCCAGCCCTTCTTGTCAGAGAGAGGGCCAGGTCAGAATCCCCCAGCCCTAGGGAGTGGCACGGGGTGGGTCAGGACAGTGCTCTTTGTAGTAAAGCATGCCGGTTTAGGGTCCCACCTCAACAATCAAATCCTGCCTCTGCCCCTTACTAGCAGTGAGGTCTTTGCTGGACCCCCTAACCCAGCAGGGCTCCCCACTTCCACGTCACCTGGGACGCTGCATGTGCTACCAGCAGCACATCATCAGGACCCATCCTAGACTCACTGATGGGATAGTCCTCTGCAGGAACCTGGCTTATCATATGTTCTCTACGGGCATCTGGGCGTGGTCATATCAGCACTTAGGAAACGCTAATTTAACCTCTCTAAATATCCATCTTCTCATTTAAAAAATTGAGGGTGGGGTGAGAAAGAAAACAATTATTCCTATCTTTCAAGGTTGTTGTGAGGATTAAATTGATGCATGTCTATAAATAATACGAAAATCTAGCTAGACTTCACTAAGGCTGCTAATGTATTAACTCATCTAATCCTCATCATAGCCCTGTGAGGTAGGCACCGTCATTGAGCCCATTCCACAGGTGAGGAGAGTGAGGCTCAGAAATGTTAACCTATTTGCCCGACCCTGCACAGACAGTGGTGGCTGGGGTCCATGTAAACTTCTTGGCACAATGCCTGGAACAAAATGTGTGCTCATTAATCTGTGGTTTGTTTAATAAAAAGGCGGGGGGAGGTCAGGTCTGGGGCTCAGCTTTCAGAAGAAGAACACTGTTCTTACCCTGCATCCCAGAACATTCTGCCCTACTCCTGGTCAACCTCACCTAAAGGAGGTATAGAAGGGCCCTTGTAGAAGGGCCCCGACTGGCTTTGTCCCATAGCTGCATCTCCAGGCCCGGAGGGAATCCTGGAAGCTGAGTCCGCAGGCTCCTTCCAGCACCCAGAACACCCACTCAGCACTCGATCTATCAATCGATCGATCATTTTACCCCAGAGCCTGGGGAGACTCTCTCGCCAGGTGGGAGAGGGAAAGGCAGTATGCTTCCTCAGCTCGCGCCTGTGCGTTCAAGTTCACAAGTGGTGCTTTTCTTAGACTGGCGCGTCATTTATGCTAGAATTTTAAATTTGACAAGAGGGAGCATGGCAGGGGGAAGGAATGAACATGTGTGAAACCAGGCGCTAGGATAGGACTTGGGCACGTTATCTCGTTTTATCTTTCCAACAGCCCTGTTCAGGAAGTATTACTACCCCCATTTTGTAGCTGAGAAAGCTAAGAGTCGAGGTTAGTCCACTGGTCATGGTAATTAACAATAGTTAACATTTGTTGAACATTTACTCACTACAATCATAACATGCATTGATTGCCTCCTTTATCCCCACAAGGATCCTCTGAGGCACGGTCATTGTCCTCACAGACAAGACAAGTGACTTGCTCAAGATCACCTAGGAAACAACAAAGGCAGAATTCGAATCCACATGGCTCCAAAACACTTTCTTCTACCTCTAAATGTTGGTGTTTGAGCATGGCATGGTTTATTTTAGACTCTGGAAACCTGTGCCTAGGTGTGATCCAGACCCCCTCCTCCTGGAATCCCTGGATTTGCAGTAAGGAGTATTGAGTTTGAGCCTCCACTTGCTGTGTGGCCTTGGGCAACATGCTTCACCTCTCTGTGCTTTGGTTTCTTCATCTGGAGATGAGGAAGAATGACCCTTGTTAACGTTATTGGGTTGTAAGGATCAGCCCAGAGAGAAACTACATGCACAGACACATATACAGGGCCCGTGGGAGGGAGGACTTGGTCTCATTTGGTTGTGGCTTAGACCACTTGCCTCCCACTCTGGGTCACCTTTTCTTGCTATTTCAGACCAATTCAATCCAACAAATTGCTCCACAGTGTGCTGGATTCCAGGGGTGCAGCAGGAAATCAGGCCCGCTGGAATCTGGTGTTTGCCCCACACTACAGCCAACCTGGGCCACCAACCAGCTGTCTCTATATGGACAGCGGTGAAACCTTGGTCGTGGGCACTTTCAGACTGCACAGTCTGAGCCAAAGTCCCCTCTATACATAGTGACTTTCTAGGGGAGGATGCAGTGTGCCCTGGCCATGGGTGACTAGACTCAGGTGGGACACGTGACCCTATCTGGGCCAATCAGTTCTCTCTGCCAAACATTAGGATTTGGGAAGGGAAGCAGAGGGAAGGTCACAGCCAGTGGGTCTGTCATGTGACTGGGTTAGAGCCGGAGTTGACACAGTTGCTCAGGGCAGCTGTGGCTCCTGGGGAATGAAAGGCACTGCTTGGCACAGAAAGAAAGGAACGAAGCCACCTGGCAGAAAGGAACCCAGATGAGGGTGGGAGAAATGGTCAAGCCACCTCCCAGTGCCAGCTCAGGACTGCCCAGACCCTGCCCTTCCTGCCCAGCACCGCCCACATGGGGAAAATCTGGAAGATACCACTGGGAACTCATAAAGAAGTCCCCAGCCCGAGTAGATTTCTCTGACTCAAAACTCCAGAGCCCGAGTGCAGTCCTGCCTCCATCCAGGCCAGAAAATACCCGACTAGAAAACCTCCATCCTCCAGGGCCCATTCTAAGAGAGAAAGAGCTGAGAACAGGAGCGGCTGCTGTCACCGGTTCTGGGAGCAGAGCTGGGCTCTGTGACCTGGGAAGCTGTCTCTACCTAGGTGTTAGGCAGCGGCTAGAGCTTGTCTTGCTTTGATCTGTGTTGTCTTGAACCACTTCTGAAAACTTGATCCCAAGATGGAGCCCTCACTCTAGGTGCTTAATGATAACCCAACCATGGTTCACATTTATTCAGCTTTTTAAGTGTGCAAATTCCCTTGTCACCCCTCTGGGAAGCTTTCCTGAACCTTCCCACCAGGCCAACTTCTTTTGTCTTTCTCTCCTCTGCAGCTCAGGCCTCCTCCTGCTGAGGCTGTCACTCTCAGGGCAAGCAGGCTGCGAAGAGAGCAGATAAGATAAGGCTAGGTTCAAATCCCAGCCCTACCACCTGGCTCCACTTGTAAACTGGGGGTGAAAATTTCTCCCTTATAGGATTCTTTTAAGGATCTTACAATACTGCACATCTGAGAGTTCAGCACAAAGCCTGGCACTTAGTGAAATCTCAAAAGCAGTTTTACTACTGGTAGTACGGTTTGTTCATGTGCATTTGTCTTCCCCACTGCACTGGGAGTGCTTTGAAAACAGAGACAAGAGCTGTTTTATGGCTGTAGTCTTATATCTAGCAGTGCCTAGTGCACCATAAACACCTGTTCAGTCACTGATACTGCATTTTGGACCCACCAGCTTCCCTAAGCACCCCAACAAGCCATGAGACTGACAGGGTGACATTCTGCCTGAGCCCAAGCCCAGGCCTCCTCCCCACTTGCCCATGTTGTGTTTCTGCTCAAGACTGGATTAATCCCACGCTCATTGGGCAGGAGACAAGCTGTGGGACTTGTGTTCTGCTCATACAATACCCACCAGTGACTGGGGTTTCTCAGTGGAGCCCTGAGCTGAGCAGGGGATGGGGTGGGGATGGGGGACATGGTGGTCTTCCCTGGAGGAAGTCCAGCCTTGGCGCCTGCCCCAACTGGCCAAAAAGTGCTTTGCTGAGTTGTAGGGATTCGGTGCTCAAAGTTTCAGAGGAGTCTGGGCCCCCAAGATTCTCAAATCATCCACCCAAGTAGCCTCATCTCAAGTCTCAGGGTCCTACTCTCACCCCACAGGGCTCTGAATTTGACTGAGCTCTGTCCAGGCTACGTCTTCCACCTCCTTCAGGGCCTTGCCACCCCCCAAGTCCCTCCTGAGCCCGATTTTCAGTCCAGGCACCCTTTGGCTGTGGGAGGAGAGAGTCTCTTTAAACAGCTCCACGAGGAATTCTGGTCTTTACGCACGCCCTGAGTTGATCAACTTGCAAGCCTGTTGTTTTCTTTCCTTAAGGTTTCCCAAGCAGTTACTGCCCCCCGCCAGTCCCACGATCCCTACAATCACCATTGTCCCGGATTGCTCAAATCCCAGTGCTTTCACACAACCCCACGCTCCTGTCTACCTGTACCTCTCCCAGTCCACCACAGGTGACAGTCTCAATCACTGTGATGCTCGGTGTGTCAGGGGTTGTCACCACCTCACATCCCACTACAAGGGGGTCTTCATTACATCTCACCAAGTGATCCAGGTCCACTATCCCAGCCTGTAGTGTTCCCAGGGCTGCTCTGGTGCCAACTGTCTTAGCCTATGACCCGGTCAAAGCATAACCCAATGCAGGACTTTATTTTGGAGGTGATCTCAGGGAGCAGAAAGGAGGTCCCAGCACAAGGGGAAAAAATAGAAGGCAGAAAAGACAACATAAGGGTGCGTTATCAGCTCACTGCTGTGGGTGCCTGGGGCTCCGCGCTGCTGGGACATTCCAAATAGAGACAGAGGGACCGCCGGGGGCATTGTGCGGATCATGGCCGCGCAGCGCACTGGGTTGAGATGGGCTCGGTGGAAGCCGACTCCCTCCGCAAGCCCTGGCGCCTGGGATGCTCCTGCCAGCAGAGTGCCGGGCGCTGCGGAAGCCCCAGGCCAGAAAGCGAACGCCGCCTCGTGCTGCCAGGAGGAGCGGTGCTGCCAGAGCAAGGCGAGTGAAAGCCGCCGGAACCGCCTGCCGCGCGGGGCTGGAAATAGAGGCGCGGCGCGCACGCGGCAGGCGGCGTGCAGGAATCTGGTGCACTTGTCTGGTCGCGATGGAACAGGCTCTGGAGCCAGGCTGTCTTGCTTCCAGCCCTTCTGCTCTGCTTCCTCTCCCTCTGGGAAACACTAAGAGGAAAGAGCTTTATCGGGCTGTTATGAAGCAAATGAGAAAACCCATGCAAGGTGCTCATGACAGTGCCTGGCACATAGTAAACGCTCCACGAAGAGAGGCTGCTATTGTCCCCATTTTATAGTTGAGGAAATTTATAAAATACACACACGCACCCCTTTTTTAAGGGATGAGGAGAAAGGGGAGGAAGGGAGGACGGGAGAGGTTTTATTTAGAGCCCGCTCGAGCCTCCAGAGAGGCGGTGACGCTCCAGCCAGAGCCCCCCTCGCTCCATCAGCATGTCCCTGCCCACTGCCCCGTCACGCTTCCCCTAGGGAGGGCAGCAGATGCTCTTTCTTCCCCAAACATGCATTCATGCTTCCTCTGCTCCAGCTAAAGGGTCTCGGGCTCCTCCTGACATCACAGCTGGTTGCTATGGAGACCAGGTTGCTGTGAATGTCAGTTGGGGCCCATTAGGAGCCCAGGGAGAAAAGAAAATAAGGTGCCCCATGAGGTCTGATAAATACTCTCCCCGCACCCCAAGCAGACACGCACAGTGGAGCCCGCAGGCCCACGCGCGCCCTGACCTGCCCCACTCAGCTGAGATCTGACGACATATGTTTGGGGGCAAACAGCCCTGGCAGGCAGGAACAGGGCCAAGTCACGTCAGCATCAGTCACTCCCCCAGGGTAAAGGTGTTGCTCCCAGGCAGCAGTGGCATCCTGAGCGTCCCCATGGCAACGCTGAGGTCAGACCTCACTGCAGTGACCTCACTCTGGGGCTGCTGGACTCGGGCCGGGACAGGAGTAAGCTGTCGGCCCATCGCTGGCTGTCATCGCCACCAAGGGAAAAGAACAACTGTGAAGTCTCTCCAGAAGAAACAAATCTGCTCTCTTAGGATAATGGCTCTGAGTGGATCTGTCCCAACCCCCCTGGCTGCTGGGCCAGGGTTTGGTTTTTCACAGGGTACAGTTGGGGCCACAGGAAGTGGCTTACCCGCCTCTGAAGACAGCAGATAATCTCCCTGGAAAGGGCTCCCATCGCCCCCTCTCTGCGGTCTCCTAACAGGTTGCTCTGAGACCTATGCAGGGAAAATCTTCTGCAGGAATTGACTGAGGTGGGGGAAGCAGCCTCTGCCCTTCTCGGCATCCCAGGAGATCCTCCCCCCATGCCTAGTCAGGCCCTGCCTGCTCCCAGGACCGAGCTAGACTCCGGCAGCATCCGCCACCCCTGCCTCCCCTGCCTCCCGTTCACCCTCCTCCTCATTCCCCGCCCCAGGCCCCCCTGGCCCACCTGCTGATTTGGGACACTTCTGCCACCTTTCTTCTGCCAGCCCTCTTAGCAAACACTTATTCCTAGAGCTTGACCCCATAGCTCGGCCCTTCACCCTGCTGAAGGGCAGTCTCCTGGGACAGAAAGCACAGAGGTGTCCTGGGTGCAAAGCCATTGCCACCCCTTTCTAGAGGTGTGGCCTTGGGCAAGTCAGGTTCCCTTTCTGAGACTCTTGTTTTCTCAGAGTCCTTTTGAGGATTACATGGTCCCATAAGAATTCACCTTCTTGTCCATTCCCCCATCTGGACCCCCAGATGCCACCTCCTGCCCCAGAGGCCCCGTACCTATGCTCTGCTCACCCCTGCTGTTCACACGCCTGCTGCTTCAGCCAGGCCCCTCCAGGCTGGTGTTTCTGCACCCGGCTCTCGCTGACTCTGTGGACGTGTCTAGCTAATATCGATTCCAGCCCCTTCCCACCTGCCCTTCAGGGGACGAGAACCACCAGGAGCCCATGCCCTGCTCTGCGTTAGGATCTCTGGTAGACACTTCACCCCGCTATCTAATGACTCTCACCACGACCTGTCCAAAAAGCATTACTAGTCCTATTTTAGGGATGAAAACATTGAGACAAGTAACATGACCTGCCTGAGGTCACATGGCAACTATAGCTACCCTTTATTAAGCGTTTCCCCTTTGTTGAGTTTTATGCTAAAATGCTTTACACACATCATCTCACTATAGAGTAGGAAGTTAAGAGCTGGCCTGCCTGGGTGTGAATCCTGCCTCTGCCTCTTATTAGCTGTGTGATGTTGGGCAAGTTATTTAACCTCTCTGTGCCCCAGAGTCCTTATCTGTAAAATAAGATAGTAACAGTGCCTCCCTCATAGGGTTGTCATGAGGATTCAATTAGGAATAAAAGTGCTCACAACAGTGCCTGGCGCAAAGTAAGTGCTATACCAATAGTATTCCCTAAAAATAACAACAACAACAACAACAAAAAAAAAAAAAAACAGGAGGAGGATGTGAAGGAAGCCTCACAGCAGCTCTTAGGGTAGAGGACCACTGTTAGTTGCATCTTAGGGCATAAGCAAGGGAAGAAGGGTGAGTTAACGTACCTGAGGTCACACAGCTCGTGAGTGGCAGGGCTGGGATTGAAGCCCAGGGGGTCCTTGTACCAGAAACACTTCTGATCCCATCCTGCCAGTCCTCCCTGCAGAAGAGGACAGCAGGGACCCTGCCAGAGGGCTGGGAGGGGTAAGGTCCATGGCAGCTCAGGCTAGGAAGGAGTGCTGCCACTCCTCCTGAGCTCAGCCAGGGCTAGGCCTGGGCTGGGGCAGAAAGACTCAGTGGCGGGGAGGGGCGGGCGTGGAGGGGCACCTGGCCAAGGCTCACCAGGACCCCAGCATGCAAACATCTGCTCCAGCTGAGTCCAAGAGAAGGAGCCATGGCTCAGCTGGGCTGTGGAAGAGGTGGGCTCTGGGCCACCCCCACAGCCACATGCTTCTTGCCTAGATTGAGCATAAGCCCTTGTAAATCATTGAATTTATTGTAGTCGCTGGGCTGAAGTCCTCAGAAAGTTAGGAGCTGCTGCATTTGCCGGTTTCCTCCTTAAGACAGCCTGGGAGAAGCAACGGAAGAGGCTTTCCTCACCTACTCCCGCCTGTGGGTTTCAGCACGACCTCTTTCTTTTCTTTTTCTTTATTTTTCCTTTCTTTCTTTCTTTTTTTTTTTTTTTTTTTTTTTGAGACAGAGTCTTGCTCTGTTGCCCGGGCTAGAGTGCCGTGGCATCATTGTAGCTCACTGCAACCTCAAACTCCTGGGCTGCAGCGATCCTCCTGCCTCAGCCTCACAAACAGCTGGGACTACGGGCACACAATACCATGTCTGCTAATTCTTCTATTTTTAGTAGAGACGGAGTCTCACTCTTGCTCAAGCTGGTCTTGAACTTCTGGCCTCAAGTGATCCTCCTGCCTCGCCCTGCCAAAGTGAGCCACCGTGCCTGGCCGCCAGCGCTGCCTCTTACCAGCTGGAGGATCTTAGACAAATCACTTCCCTTCTCTGTACTTCGGTCTCCTCATCTGTAAAGTGAGGACAATAACAGCACCTAACCTCTGACTGCCGTTTTGGGAGCATCCAGCGACATATATAACATGGATTAACTTTCCACCTGGCACACGGTACATTCCATAAATGAAGCTTTTATTTCCAACTCTGTGATCTTGGACCAGTAAATTTGACCTTGCTGGGCTCTGTGTCATGATGTTGTTCTGAGGGTCGAGGGAGTTAATGGGAGAGAAGCTCCTGGCACAGTTCCAGCACAGGGTATGGAAGTCCCCTTCTCCCTCTGCTCAATGGCCATGGGCCACAGTTGACCCCTGGTCAGTAGAGAGCAGAAGCATGCCCGGGGGTGGGGGCTTGACATGTCTTTGGGCTTATCTCAGGGTGGAGAATCAGAGACCTGCACATGTCTTGCTGCTTCCAAGGGTCCCTGGGAACTGGAAGCCAGGCCTTAAGAAGTAACCATAGGGCATACGGGTGGCATAAAAACAGTCAGGTTTTCACCACGTTCTCCCTGCAAAATCCTCTTGGAAATGGCAGCCAGTCTCTGATCAGCTGGGGGAAACTAAGGGAAAGAGGTTCAGTCTGAGCCAGAGGGGACTGTGATGAGGCCAGCGTGGTGGTGGCAGCAAAAGAGAGCAGCTGATTGAGACCCCACGGGAGAGGTGAGGCTGCGCAGGACCTGGTTGAGTTCTCCCACAACACACCTGCCTGTTTTCCTCACCTCCTGATTGCACGATGCACAGCACACACACGCACACACACACACACACCCTTCACACACCTCTGCCTGAGGATCGCTGCGCGCCTCTGTCCCTCGTGCCCCTCCACTGCTGCCAGCTTCTCACCGCACTGAAAGGCTTTGCAAAGGTTCCTTCCAGCGTGCCCCCGACAGCAAAGGAGAGCAAAGACCTCCCTGTGGCGGGCTGAGGGCTCAGTCCCTGGCACCGGCTGCAGGGAGCAACCTCAGGAGTGCAGAGAGTGTGCCGAGTGTCACATCCATCACCTCACTTAATTTCTTTAGCAGGAAATGCCTTTGAAGCCTTGTGTTGGAGCTAAAAAATTCATGAATATTTTAGCCCTTGGTAAAGACAAGCTTCTTTTAATTTGAAACTAGATTGAGAAAATTGTAGCCATCAGAATTCCCTTCAGGGACAACACCGAGCGTGTCTCTGATTGAAGGGAGGAGGGTGATGGTGGTGGGGGTGGCAGTCAGGGCAACAGTGGGGGTAGGGGCATCCCAAGTGACAAAAGGTGATGGCAAATTGCTCCACATCATAAACGGAGATGTGGAGGGTGTGTGGAGCGGGTGGAGCGTGTGAAAGGAGAGATTGTGTGAGAGTGTGTGTGCGTGTGCGTGTGTGTTTGCGCGTGCGTGCAGGGGACGCAGGAACTGGGGAGAGGAGATTGAAGCAAGTGAGGCTGGGAGCTGCTCCAAGAAGGAAGAGAGGAACAAAAGAGAAGTCTTTGCATGTCAGGGGAGGAGCCAGACAAAACAAAAATGTCAGAGGGGCGAGTGCAGGGGAGGGGACACAGGCCGTGTGACATGCCACTCTTAGCAGCGGCCTTGGAAATCTTCAGCCAAACTCGTCCCGTGTGCCCTGGCCTTTGGGTGCTTCTTGGATGCCCCTTGGACAGTGCCTTGGACCTCCATGGGTCCTGGAGCCTTCTCACCCCTCTTTCCCTATAGACGGTGACAGTCCCCAGCATGGGCAATGTGTGGCTTGATCCCTGAGCCCTAGGCCTAGCCCAGAGCCAGGACTGGCCAACATTGTTTGAACTGAACACCCCGAGCTGAGCTTGACCAAGCTCCAAGCAAGTGTGTTTGGCGGTTTTCACTCTTTGTTTGTTTTCCAGGTTGGTTTTGTTTAACAAGGGAGGCAGTTTGGGCTCAGACCCAAATTCTTGCCTGCCCGGTTTCAGTGTTGCCGGGACAAGGAGATGGGCCCACCTCCCCTAGGTTGGCCCGGGGCCCCACTGAGTTCCTGGGTGCCACAGAGGCAGCTGGATGCCCAGGGGGAGGGAGGAGGAGCCAGTCTTGCTGTGAGGGGGCAGAGGGGGCCCTGCCCCAGGCAGCTGGTCCAGCTCTTGGCTCCCCGTCCATCCTGGCCTTTGAGCTCCAGGAAGGGAGGAACATGAACCCTGGGCTACGGGCCTGTGTAGTCCAGGAAAAGAAAGATAAAAGCCCCGGCAGCTGCTGTTGTGGGTCTGGGAGGCGGCAGACCGAGATGCTGGAAGCTGCTTTTCCCACTGGGCGGGAATGCACCAGCACAGACACCCGAGTCATGGAGGGGACTCTCGGGCCACCTGGAATGGGCTGCCAAGTCACACTGCTCTTCGGGGAGAAGAGGCAGGTAGCACCCTGAGGGGGCCCAGAGGTTGGCCAACTCTCAGGGAGGGCAGGGCCCGTGCCCTCAGGAGCTCCAGGAAGGACAGGGCACCCACGCAGCGTCCCCCCAGCCCCAGTGTGAGTCACCACCCAGTAGCCGGTGGCAGGTGGGGAGCAGAGCAGGTGCGGGACGGGCCCTGGGGACGGGGGGAGAAGGGAGTGGAAGGGACGTGTTTGGGGTGAGAGCTGGAGGTGTGAAATGGCTCCAAGAGGGTGGAGGGATGTGGAGGGCACATGCGCCTCACAAAATCAACACAGCAGCAGGCCGCTGGGGCACTGGGAGTTTGGGGATGGACGACATAGGGCTGTAGGGGGGTGGCTGGAGGTGACCTTCCTCACTACAGAGGCCAGGGACCGCTGAGGAATACATAGCCATTGCTCAGTGAGCACTCACTGTGTGCCGTGCAGAGCCAGAGGCTTCACACGCACGACAACAACAGCACCTACTGTGTGCTGGGCACGCTCTGAGACGTCGCCTGTATTCACTCATGGGGCTCTCACAAGCCAGAGGGGGGATGGAGGCCCAGAGAGGGTAAGCGGCTAGTCCCAGCTCACACAGGATCAGGACTCCTGACCCCCACTACAGCCTGTCCTGGTGCTGAGTGTTTCTTCACAGTGTCTGAGTGGTGGTGTGTCCCCATTTTACAAATGAAGAAACTGAGGCTCAGAGAGATGAACTGAGCAGGGAGGGAGCCCTCACCTTGTGCCAGGCTCTGTCCAAGCCACGTGCCCATGTGTTCCTCCCTCCATCCCAGCCATGAGTGTGAGGTAGTTACTATTGTCCCCATGCTACAGAGGACAACATGAAGGGGGAGAGGAGTAAGTCATTTGCCAGGATTTGATGGAGAAATCAATACTAAGCCTGGGAGGTTTTCAACAGTCCTCATAGCCTTGGGGAGACACAGCTTTGACACCCACGTTTCAGGGCCCAGTAGTCTCCCTGGCCTTCCCCACCCGCTGTCCCATTGCAGGAACCCAGGCTGGGGTGAGACAGGCAGGGACCCACAAAGACCCCCCTTCGCCTGCAGAGCCCAGTCCATTGTGCCAGCCACTTCCCGCTCCAGTGATTCCCTTCCCAGGGGGCTGAGGAGGCACCCAGGGGACAGGGGACATCTGGGGGGCTGTAGAATCCATGTGCAGGACTGAATAGTTCTCCAGTGTCTGGGCTCAGAGTCTGGCTTAACCCCTCATGTCTGCGGGCGGCCGGAGTCCCAGTTTCCTATAAAATGAGGGTCGGCTTCCCACCTCGAGGAAGAGCCCTGAGGACCAGAGAGAAAAAGCTCCTGGTGCAGTGCTGCCCTGGGGACCCCAGGAGCAGAGTCTGAGGGGAGGACTTGTGAGTGGGGACTTGGCAAAGACGTGCTCGCAGGGGAACTGGGGAGGGGTGGGGAGGGGCGGAGCCAGGCTGCCGTGCAGGGGTGAGGAGGGCTGCTCGCCAGCTTAGATCGTGCCTGCAGGTTGCTCAAACTCAAGGCAAGACCCTCCATCCCTGGCTGAGGGTCTCACCCTGGCTTCCGGCTCTCTGCACTCAAGGTCAAAGTGGCTCCGGTGGCCTGAGGGCCACTAGAGACCAAAGGCACAGCAGCCGGGGCCGGGGGTAGGGGGGGCACTGAGAATGGTAAGAGGCATCCAGGGGGATCTGTGCTCAGCACCAACGGTGTCACCCGTGCCTGACACACAGACGCGCTTGTTAAGCAGGGGCCGTGATCTCGGGCACTCCCAGAGCTGGGTCGTGGCCCCCTGGGCCCGGGGCAAGTCGTGTGGCCACCCAGCCCTGTCAGGAGTGTTAGTTTCCTGTTAGTTTCCTGTTGCTGCTGTAACCGATGACACTCACTTGGTGGATTAAAACCACACAAATGTATTTCTTACGGTTCCGGAGGTCAGAGTCTAAAATCAAGGCCTGGGGGGATCCATTCTCACGACGTTTCTAGCTTCCGGGGGCGCCTGCCCTGCTCGGCCTGGGACCCCGTTCTCACCACCCCCACCTCTGCTTCTGCCCTTACGTCTCCTCCTGCTGGCTCTGCTCCTCTGGGGCCCCTGGGATAACCTGGGACACTTCCCACCTCAAGACCCTTCGCCGAATCGTAGCTGCAAAGTCCCTTTTTACTGTGTAAGGTGACATATTCACAGGTTCCAGGCATGAGAATGTGGACCCCTTTGTGGGCCATTATACACAGTGTCCCATAGAGGGAGGGAAGGGGACATCTGCCTCCCCCATGATGGATACAGAGACCTGCCTTTGTCTCAAGGGGACAGCTCTGTGGCGCTGTTCCTACTCCCGCGCTCCCGCGGGGCTGGCCGAGGCTGGACGTCAGCTGGACCCGCGTCGGTGCCTGGCCTCTTCCCTGGCCTCTCCCATTTGCTCTGCTCCCCGCATTTGCACCCCAGAAAAGTCTCCCCACAAATCTCTTGCACAGGGATCCCTGCTCCTGGAGAACCTGACCTCCGTCACAGGGGAACGTTATCCGCATCTCACGGATGAGGACACTGAGGTGCACAGGGAATGACTACACCTTGCTCGAGCCACACAGCAAGTCACCCGCAGAGCTGGGATCTCAGTCTCTGGATTCCCAGTTCTGGGCTCCCTGTCCCTCCTGTTTGTTCGAGGACCTGCTGGGGGCCTGGGAGAGATAGGAGAGCCAGTGCTCACCCTTCTCGGGGCTGTCTGGGGGCTGCTGAGCCGGTCACCTGCTGGCCAGCGTCTTTATCTTGCTGCCTCCTCTGCGCCCTTTGCTAAGGAAATGCACTTTGAAGAGCCTCTGGCTGTTCGGCTTTGAATCTCCCCGGCAGCTCTTTTGCTTCCGTCCTTGAAGCTTGGCTGGGGGAGAACAGACTCTCCATCCGGTGCCCTGGGATGGTGTGGGAGGGGTCTGCTGGTCCTGGAGCGGGAGGCCTGGCCCAAGGTAGGCAGCCCCATGCCCTGGCCCCTCTTCAGTTGACCCAGGCTGCCATGGTGCCGGTTACAGCTGAGAAAGCTCCAGGACTGAGCTGCTCGTTTCCTGTCTCTCCCCACCCCCTGCCCTCCCAGCTCTGCTGGGTCCAGCCTCACCTGCAACCACGGCTCCCTGGGGGAGAGATGGGTGTTTACGCCTCCCCCACCCTTGCCCCTTCAGCCCTAGGAGTGGTCAAGTTTCCATCCCACCCCACCCCGCTGCTAAGCCCTGGCTGCCTCTCTGTGGTGGGCTGAGTAGTGGCCCCCAAGATGTCTGTGCCCTGATCCCCGGGCCCTGTGGATGTGCCACCTTACACAGCACAAGGGACTTTGCAGGTGTGATTAAATTAAGGGCCTTGAGATGGGGGATGAGCCTGGATTGTCCAGGTGCACCCCGTGATGGAGTCACCAGAGGGAGGCGGGAGGGTCAAGGTGACGTGACGATGGAGGCAGAGGTTGGAGCGATGCTTCGGGAGCCTAGGAAAGGCAGCTGTCCCCAGAAGCCGGAAGGGGCAAGGAATGGATTCTCTCCAGGAGGAACCAGCCCCTTAATCTTAGCATTTTGGACTTCTGACCTCCAGGACGGTAAGGGAATAAGCTCGCGTTGTTTTAAGCCACTATGTGTGTGGTAATTTTTTGCAGCAGTTAGTACTAGGAAACTCACGCACCGCACTTCTGTAAACACTGTCTTAATTACGTTCTCTCCGTTAAAGCCTCCCGTGCGTGCGGCCTCTATTTCCTGCCAGGATCCTGAGTAATACGACCACTGATAGCGTCAGAAGCTGCTTATTTATCTCTCACGATCTGTTTTACTGGAGTGGGACACAGGTCACATGTAAGAAGTGGCAACCAACACACCGGCTCCAGGGCCTGAGTCACAACCCCAAGGCTGCTGCCTCCAGCGGCTACAGGAGGGGCTGCAGGAGGGGTGGGTGCCGAGGAAAGGGCCCTTCGGTGGAAGCGAGTGGCCCCAGGCCTGCTGGGCTCCCGGCCACATTCCCCTGCGCCCTAGTTGGGTGGGGCGAGGGACGCCCAGCTGTTCAGGGGTGTGAGCACCTCACTTCCTGCTTCTGAGGGGCCCCAAAACACACCCACGTGCTTCTCAAGGCTTTGCTGAACTCAAGGAGCTGCTTTCAAACCTCGATGACTTACTGGATCCTCTCAACCCTCAGTTTCCTCTTCTGTGAAATGGGAATGAAAATACCCACCTTGTCAGTACGACTGTGGAAATTAAAGCACGTATGATAAGTGCTCAGCACGTGGTCATGGCCCAGTAACCGGCGAGTGTTAGTATGTGAGTGCCCACCACGTACAGGGTGCAGTTCCAGGCAGCGGGGCTACATCGAGGACAAAGCAGACAAAACCCCATGCCCTCGTGGGACGCTCATTTCGGAGACGGGAGACAGAGGATAAGTGAGTGGATTACTGAGTAGGCCAGAGGATGATGATCGGTGGCGGGTGGGGTGCTGGAGGGAGGGGGTGCTGTGACTTTACGAGGTTGGCCAGGGCCGGCCCCACAGAGAAGGTGACTATGGTTTTTGAGCTTCCCCTTGCTGTTTCATCTATCCATGTGATGTCCTTGTATTTGCTTCAGTATAATTGATGCCGAATTGTGACTGTCTCTTGAACCCCAGGCAAGGAAGGATGAAGGCTCGGTGCGCCTCTGTGCACGTGTGAACAGATGTGTGCCTTCCGGCTTTCCCTCCCCGCACAGGGCGTTGGGGACTCCCAGCCTTTGCCCTAGCTGTGCCCTCCGCCTGGCGCACCCCTCTCCCCTCAACAATCGCCCACACAGCTGTCAAGTCCGCAGCACCCTCTCTTACTTTCCTTGGCTCCCTCCCCCTTCCTTGGGCACAGCTGATGGTCCCTTCTCAGCATTCGCACAGCCCTCCGTGCCAGTCTCTGTCACAGCACTTACTGCGCCGGGGTTCAGCCGTCTTCGTGTCTGGTCCCCACCCCTCCCTCCAACACAAGACGGGCAGTCTCACCTTGCTCAATCCCAAACAGGCTCCCGACAGTGTGACCTTGGCCCCGGCACTTAGCTGAGACTCAGTTTCCTCATCTGAAGCTGAGTGGGGATGGTTGTGCTGGGCCAGGCATCCCCAGGGTAGCTAAGCGTCCTCGAGGACGTCCGTGTGCCAGGCACCGTGATAACCAATTAGCTACACTACCTTGTGCCGTCTCACAACACTCCTCTGAGCCACATGCTAGTCAAATCCTTACTTTTTTTTAATAGATGAGGAAACTGAGGCACAGAGAGGCTAAGGCCATATGTTTGCACCCACAGAGTCTGACCTCAGAACGGTGCTTTAAAAATGATTGAATTTTGAAAAGTTAATTCATGCATATGGCACAAATTTAAAAGATACAAAATGTTATGGAATGAAAATGCAATCTCCCTCCTCACCCTGTCTTTCTGCCACCCAGTCCCCTCTTAGGAAGTATCTGCTACAGATAAAAAACTTCCCAGTTTTTTAGAATACTCTTCCAAACATAGTCTGTGTGTAAACACACGTGTATTTTAAATTTGTGTTTCACACACATGGGAGCATCATGTTCAGCCCCGTGCCTTCTCCCGCAGCCAGCCCTGTCTGTCTGGAGCATGGCTCTGTGTCCGCGCTTGTAGGGACACCTCCTGACCTCTGTTCTGGAGGCCCGGGCGGAGCTCGGGGCTGGAGGACTGAGCCCGTGGTTCAAAGCGTGCACACAGAGCTGGGTGGGCACGCCTGTCCCGTGGTCTTGGCCTCCCAGAGCACAAAGTGGGACAGAAGGGCCCTGAAAGGTCACCGTGACCCCAGCACAACCTTTCCTGTCCTCTGTCCCCTGCAAACGCAGCCGGTCAGAGGAGAGCTGGCTGCTCCAGGATGTGTTTGTCAGAACAGTAGAGAGAGGACATATGCCTGCAAGTCTCTGGTCCAAAAGAGAGGCCCCAGGGAGACCATCCCAGGCCCGAAATAGCTCCAAGGTAAAAGCCAGCACAGAGGAAGGAAGCTCAGAGAACCACTTGGGTCACCATAGAGGAAGGAAGCTCAGAGAGGCGCTTGGGTCGCTGCTGGGTCATTGGCCTGGGACACATCCAGTCAACATTCCTTCCTCCATGCGCTCTGCTCTACCCCCGCCCCACTCCCTCTGGGTCGTAGCTCCTGGTCTCTGGGCCTTGGTGGTGCAGACCCAGCTCTGCGATGTCTTTGCTCAGGCCTCAGGAGCAAGTCATCTGTCAGTCTCCTGGCCAGCTGCTGGCTATATCACAGAGTCACCACTCTGGGGACCCCCGAGAGGTCCTCTCAACCAGCTGTTGTCAAGATATGGGCCTCTGCAGTCTAGTCCACTGATCTGCGAGCTTTTTTCCTTGAATGCCTCCAGTGACAGGGATCTCACACCCTCTCAAAGGCCCTTTGGAGAATTCCTGAATGTCAGAACTAGAAGGTATCCTGGGAACCTCCCAGCCCACCCCTCTATTTTTCCTGATCATACTTTTTCTTGCCTTATGCTTTTTTTCTAACACAGATCTAGCTCTCTTCCTCTGGCTGGCTTCTTCTTTTTTTTCTTTTATTTAAAAAAATTTATGGTTTTATAATAGTTGTGCATTTTTATGAGGTACATGTGATATTTTGTTACATGCATAGACTGTGTAATGATCAAATCAGGATATTTTGGGGTGCCCATCACCTCGAGCGAGTGTTTATCATTTCTCTGTGTGGGGAACATTTCAAGTCCTCCCTTCCAGCTCTTTTGCAATACACAAATATCGTCATCTCACTCTGCTATCAGCATGGCTGGCTTCTTAGTCGCCAAGGTGTTGGGAAGGTCCTCTTTCTTGAAGGAAAAGCGTCACAGAAGTAAAGACCAACCCTGTCCCAGTTCAGGCTTCCACAATGAAATACCACAGACAGGGTGGCTTAAACAAAAGAATTTTATTTCCCACAGTTCTGGAGGCTGGGAAGTCCAAGGTCACGGTGCTGGCTGATTCGGTCCCTGGGTGAGGGCTCTTTTCCTGGCTTGTGAATGGCTGCCTTCTTGCTGTGTCCTCACAGGGGGAGAGCAGAGAGCATCTCTCTCTTGTGTTTCTTCTTACAAGGGCACTAATCCCATCCGTGAGGGCTCCACCCTCATGACCTAATCCCAAAGGTCCAACCCCCAAATGCCATCACAGTGGGGAGGAGAGCTTCAACATATGAATTTGGGGGGACACAAACTTCCAGTCCAGAGCAAATCCCTGTTCCCTACCCTAGTTGTCCCCTCCACTCCAGCCAGCGGGGATGGGAAGTGCCTGGCATATGTGCTGCCATTCTGGCCCCCACGCTCTTGGCCATTGCTGTTAATCACACTTAGATGCGGGCTCTGAATCCTTCTCAACACAGCACTCTAAACAGCTATGCCAGTCGCTGGGCATTGGCGTGTGAGATGTGCCCCCTCTGCCGTCCTGCTCCCCCTGCCAAGGCAGCCCTGCAGATGAGGGCTTTCCACACCACCTTCCTGCAAGGGTGTTTCCAGTCCCGCCAGACCAAAGACCTCTCGTGGCCCTTGAGCCCGTTCAGCACTTGACCCCAGCTACCCGTGGCCGAGCACCCCGCTGTGTGAGCCGCCCCAACACTTCAGTCTTTAACGCACCCATTTCCCAAGTGCCGTTCTCCATCCCAATCTCCAAAATCTCCAAAATTTTGTTCAGCCTCTTCTCTAAGCCTGGGGTGCCCTTCCTTGTCTTTTCTGTGTATCCAAATCTCCATCCTTGAAGGGTCCTGAGGCTGAACCGCTGCTGGGCCATCTAGGAGAACTCTCCACACTCCCCTCCATTAAGCTGTGGGCAGACGTTCCTGCAAAGTGCTTTCATGGGTTTGTTTATTCCTTGCCTGCACTTACGAAGAGCAAATCCGCTGGATCAGAGCATGAGGCAGGCCAGGCACCACGCTGAGATTTTATTCACTCCGTCCCCATTACATCTTCATGGCACTCCTGTGAAGCAGGTCTTCTTATCACCCTGGATTTTGGAAAATCAAAGCTCAAAGTGGGAAGGGTTTATCAAATTTGCATAGCTGGTCAGCAGCGACCCCAGGATTTGAACCCCAGCCCGACCCCAGAGCCGGCACGGGTGGCCCCTTCCCTACACAGCCATCGGCGCCTGAGTGGGTACAGCTCTCCCTTCTCTTCACCTGCTGCGACCTGCTCCCCCTTCAGACTTCAGCTCTGGGGCCCCTCCCTGACCACGCTCTCGTGGCCACACGGCTCTCCTCCAGAGCACGTGGCACTGTCGCCATTTTCATGTGTTTGTGTCATTATTTGATTAGTAGCTGTCTCTTTCTGCCCCCTCCCCAGACCGTAAGCTCCATGGGGCCAGATCACTGGCTTTTACTGCATTTCTCGGGCTTCCTTAGCGCAGCGCCTGACGTGTGTTTTTGGGATGGATGGATGGATTGTAGAGGAGGAAAGGAAGGAGAGAAGGAAGGAAGGAAGACACCACATACTAGACACAGATTCCAGCTTCCCTCCCAGCCAACCGCGACTGCAAAAACAGAAGACCTGTTTCTACCTCTCAGAGCAGCAGGAACCCAAGCAAAGGATCAAAGCTGAAAGAGGCAACTTTGCTTCCTGGCTGTGTGACTTTAGGGAATGTTCTGCCTCTCTGGGCCTTGCATGCCAAATGAGGATGACAGTACTCGCAGGAGGGCAGTGAGGATTGAACAGTGTTCACGAGCAGGAACGTCCTGTAAGCAGCAAGAACTTGTCAGCAGTGATGAAGAACTGCGATTACTCTTTCAGGTCTCCCCGAGCCTCTCGCAGGGCTCCGTCAGCAGTGGCTGGCTCTCCCCACCCACCGCACGGTGTATGTGCGGTCGGCCTTGATAGTGGGGCGAGGGCAGCCCGTGCCCCTCCAGGGGAGAAGTGATCTAGGAATGGGCTTGGCAGTGGACTCTCCCCGTGGGCTCGTTCTTCCCAAAGGGACCTCCTCAAAGGCTGCGGGACCGTGATGGGAAGACGGCAGGGGCAGCGTGAAGCCTGGGAGCTGAGCCGAAGGGACAGACCACGACCGGGAGGGGCAGAGAGGAGACAGCAAAGGCAACGGTCTTTGAACAGCCCTCTCTCCTGCCACCCTCCCCTCAGTTCCCAGCTCATTTCTGCCTGAGTGGCCATAGCATTGGTCCCTACTGGCTCTTGGTCAGTTGTCAGGGGCCCAGGCCTATGGCCCTTTGCCAAGTTACAGTGCTGCTTTGGGACCCCAAGTGCGTTTAGGGGCCTCCCTCAGCCTGTGGGTATCAATGGATGAAGGACGGGGACATCTAGGGCAGGAATCCTGGCCCTCCCTTCCTCTAGGTCAGGAGCGGCCCTTCTTGCTTCGCCTACCGTCCAAGGACAGGGAGCTTTGTTCGAAGATCCTTCCGGGAGCTCTCTGAGCCTTGCTTTTCCCATCTGCTAAATGGGGATTCGGCCCAGCTCACAGGCTGACCTGAGTTCCAATGAGTTCACCTGGGGAAGAGCATGATCAACAACAAAGTGTCCTCTACCTGGGCTGGTGACAGAGTCGCCTCTTGTCCTCTTCTGGCACCCGGGGAGCTCCCAAAGGCAGCGTCCCTGGAGCAGAAGCCTAGGGAAGGATCGTCGGTGGCCAGCATCCCAAGGCCTCTCCTTTCCCGCACGGCCAAACCTTTGGCAAATGCTGTGAAGCCAGCTGCAGCCTGGCGCTTAGGCCCACACCATCGTCATCTTGCTGGAGTGTGGGAGTCAGTGCCAACAGGGGTCCTCCTCAGCCAGGGAGGTCACACCCAGCCTGGCACAGCCTTCAGCTCTGACTCCCAACACCTCCGGTCCACAGCTTCCGGCTGACATCCTGATCACTAGCTAAGTCGATAACTCACTTGGTCTTCACAGCGGTCCTCTGAGGAAGGGACTGTTGTCACCCCATTGTACAGCCAGGGAAACAGAGGCATGGACAAGTAAAGTAGCCTCAGGGTTTGCACCAAGGCAGCCTTGGCTCCAGGGCTGGTGCCCTTAACACTGCTCTAGATCAGAGGTTTCAACAGAATCACCTGTTCAAATGCCCACCATGGGGCCCCTCCCCAGAGCTTCTGATCCCACGGGGCTGAGACGCACAGCGCTGGGACCCCCACTGCTCAGAGGACTGGTCAGCCAGGTCAGCAGCGCCCAGGGCTGGCGGGAAATGCGGCTCCCAGACCCCACCCTGGTCCGACTCCACCAAGATTCATTTGGAATCTGCATTTTAGCAAGATCCCGGGGTGATCTGTGAGCACCCTGCAGCTTACAAAGATCTACTCTAAACCGCCCCAGGGACAGGGGAGCTTTACTCTGGGAGCTTGCATATCTGTGGGAGGGAGACAGGAACAAATAAATATAATGAGATAATCTCAGATTGCAACGTGTTCTAACAAGGGAATGAAACAGGGCGATGAGGAAGGAGGTGCTGGGGGTGGTGAGGGCCATTTTAGGAAGAGTGGCCGGGGCAGTCCTCCCCGAGCCAGGGACATTGGCGGAGGCCTGAACGATGAGGGGGCTCCAGCCCTTTAACGATCTGGGGAGCACTGACAGCAAGACTCCCTTAAACAGCGGAGTCAGACTTGGGCTTTGTGTGAGCTGGCAAGACATGTGTGCTTAAGGCAGACACAGAGGAAACGGCAAGCAGGAGGGATGTCAGGGCTCCGGGATTAGGCGCTGGGGATTCAGACACGGGCAAGACCCGAGCCCCTTCCTCCAGGAGCACACAGTTGAGTGGGGAGATAAGTTACAAATGCAAAAATTGTAAAAAAAATGCTGGCCTGGTGGGGTGGCTCACACCTGTAATCCTAGCACTCTGAGAGGCCAAGGTGGGAGGATCGCTTGATGTCAGGAGTTTGAGACCAGCCTGAGCAAGAGCAAGATCCCATCTCTACTAAAAATAGAAAAAATTAGCCCGGCATGGTGGCGCACGCCTGTAGTCCTGGCTACTCACGAGGCTGAGGCAGGAGGATCGCTTGAGCCCAGGAGTTTGAGGTTGCTGTGAGCTATGCTGATGCCACGGCACTCTAGTCCACATGACAGAGCAAGACTCTGTCTCAAACAAAATAAAGCAAACCAAATAACTGCAGAAGGTGCCAAGTCAGAGAGGGACAGAGATATTGTGTTATGGAAAGTCGGTCATTGCTGAGCGTTTGGCCACTTGGTGCCAGGCACCACTGTGCTGTGAGTTCTCTCTCTCTCTCTCTCTCTCTCACACACACACACACACACACAAACACACACACACACACACACACACACGCATACACACACACACAGTGATTAAGAGCAGGGACCTGGAGCCACGTGACCCTCCACATAATCCCATCCTGGCTACTGCTAGGTTCTTGAGCCTGATCCTTCACTGCCCTGTACCTTGGTTCTCTGTTTATGTAATAGACTGGGAATAATAAGATCCCAGCCTCGTAGGGCTGCTGTGCAGAGCAAGCGAGGTGATATTTACAAAACACTCTAACAGTGCTTGGCACCCAGTAAGTACTGTGTGAGTGTCCACTGCCGCCATTGTTTTACCCTCTGAGCCTGGGATGCTCTGAGGTAGGTGCATCAGCAGCCCCATTTTTCAAATAGAGAAACTGAGGCTCAGGGGGGTCCACCAACCTTCCCCACCAGGATATCTGCCTATCAGACACCGAATTCAGAGGAAGCAAGATCTCTTCTGGCTGGGGTGGGTGAATGAAGGCGACTTGGAGCTGGGCACGCAGGGTGGGCAGGATTTGGTCCTGTAGAGAAAGGGTTAGGGCAGGGTGGTGTGAGCAGGAACAACATTCCTGGCGGAGGGAACAGAGTGACCAAACACAGAGGGAGTAGGTTTGGGAAGCAAATGGAGAACAGGGAATAGCACCACTTGGCCTTGAACAAGAAGACTGCTGAGAGGAGAAATATGGCTAGACCAGGTCAAGGAGGACCCAAGGGTAGGAACTTTAGTCTTGGTTTTGTAACAAGTGGGAACCATAGAAGGTTCTATCCCCAACCACTATATTCCAAGCCACCGTGGAGCTTGGGCATCTGCAGACAAACGTGACCTCATTTCCAATGGCCACACTCATTCCAACTTTAGAAGGTTTGGCGTTGGCCTCGGTTCTCAGCTGGGCCTGAAGCCACATGACCCAGAATTAGGTCACATCCTATGGCCAGAGTTTACCTCTCAGGGCAGTGCCTGCCAGCTAGGAAAGCGGGACTCAGCAACATGGCAAACCCGAGGGCGGGCAGTGCCCACTGAATGGCAACAGCTGTGGGGTTTCAAGGTCTTCAGCCTGGCTGCCGACCTCCATCCATGGAAGCCCTGGCAACGGTAATGTTCTCTTTCCTGGCTGGCTGTCCAGGAAAGCTAGAGCGCTCACTCCTCGGCCCCCAGCCAGCTAGAATGGGCACTTCCAAGGAAGCAGGCACTGCCTGGGAGACAGCTGGCCCTCTCAGCCTAGAAGGAAGCATGTTGCCAGGCTGGGGCAAGCCGAGAGGTTGCCCCCAGCCTCAAGATGCATCTCAGCCTTGGGAACCTAACCTACTTGTTGGGTGACCTTGTGCAAGTCATTTCCCCATCCAGGGCCTTGATTTCTTATCTGTAAAACAGGGATGGTGGTACTTTTACACCTTTTCTGGTCTGTGTGCTGTTAACTTGTAATTGTTTAGTTAATTTGTGGAGTTGTTTACTTTCTGTGTTCACTCTGAACTGTGTACCCCATGGAGATAAGAAACGCACATGTCAGGTCATTCAACACACAGTTACTGATTGGCTTAGTGACTGTCATGAGATCAAGTGAGACGGTGTATGTGACAGGACTTGGCAAAACATGAAATGCAAATGACACACCCAACAGTATTAAGCTCTTCTCTCACCACGACACGGCCCCAGCCTGGGCACATGGGAGAATTGCTCCAGGTGGTCCCGAGGACAAGAAAACACAAATAGGAATTATCAACATTGGAAAGGAAGGCAAAAATGAGAACAATTTGCTGATGGTATGATTTTCTACCTTGAAAAATTCCAACAGTTCTGCTGGGGTAACAAGGAGCAGCCCTGGTAAGAAAGTTTGGTACAAGAACTGGGTGCACGAGTTAGGTAGAAGTTCATTGTTTTCCATCCGGTCACCATATTTAATTTCAAAATGTTATTCAAAAAAGGGTCTCAATAGTAATAGCAACAAAAAGCTAAGAAAAAACCACCTAGGAAATTTGCTCAACAAGAAGTGTTTCAAGTGCTGTATGGAGAAACTTTCAACACTTTATGGCGGGGGTGGGGGGGTGGGGCGGGAAGGATATCTAAATAAATAGAGACACATTCATGTTTCTAGGAAGGGAGCCCCAGACGTAAAGATGTCAGTTCTCCCTAATATAATTAATAAACATTGTGTAATTCCAGGGAAAATAATGGGAGCATAAAGTTTATTTGGAAGAGGAATTACTTGAGAATAGCCAAGAAGATTTGGGACAAGAATAATTATGAAATAGTGATGAGATCTTGCCTTATGTGACGCCAGAACACACGATGAAGTGACAGTAATTAAAACAGTGTGGATTTTGCATGAGAACTCGTGATCTTAGGACTCGATGAAATAATATTAGACATTCTGTGATGTGTTGGGCACGGCAGGACCTCAGCGCAGTAGAGTGTCAGCCCTGCTTTGCAGGGACCTCGTTCAAATCTCCCCTCCCCTCTTCCTCGGGGTGGGACCACAGGTCGTCTGTTTAACTCCCTTAGATTGCGTTGAGTGAAAGGGGGATAATACCGGCACTAAAGTTGATGAGGGAGTTAAATGAGCTGGAGTGTAGGTGACATTTAGTACGATGCCTGCAGTAATCTCCCAATAGGGATTCTTTTATTCACTACAAACAATAATAAATAAACAAATCGTTAACAGGTTTATGGGCCAACGTAAAGCCAGTTGCATTTTCTCAGTTACTGGTTACTAAGGTCTTGGTATAATTTCCCAATCTGAATTCTTGCTGGGCAAGCTCCAAGCAGATGTGGGGTGGAACCATCTGCGTATTGAACTTGGATTCGTTTCCTCTGCCCTTGGCTTACCTTGCAAGTGGTTCTGTAGCTTTGTTGTGGTTGAACTTCCTGATCAGAGTTCAGAAGGTCATCCTCCCTGCCCTTAGGTCAGACTTACTGATGCCAAGAGCTGCCCAAATTTCACCCCATAGCGGAAGGGCCTCTGCCCTGCGCTGTGTTTTCCATTGGTGGTTCCATGCCCAGCATGCACCCCCTACCCCATAGAGCTGAGCTCAGTACGGAGTGGGGAGTTCCCTTCCACACCCCTCCCCACCTACCCGAGCCTTGGCACTCGCTGGGCTCCCAGCTGGGAGAGAACAATATTTTCCCAAACACAAGCTGTATGTGATCTGGGGTAAAGCTCCCCGGGGTGACCTGGGGACAGTTTGCAAGGAATGAAGCAGAGAACAAGTGTGGTGGATTTCTCAGTACCCTATGAGCACAGTCAGTACCACACAGGTCCCTGTAGGGGCTGTCATCACAGCTGTCCCCTCAGATGGGGGAGGGCATCACCTGGGGAGTGGGCTGTCCTGGGAAGAAAGGGGACTGTTCTGAATGGGAGGTGGATGGGACAGGAAGAGCACTGGACAGGGAGTCATGAGGCCTAGATATGAGCCACTCAGCCCCTTAGAAGATGAGGTAACTGCAGTATGGGTGGGCTTCTCCCACCAGGCTATTCCCTTCTGAAGGGTTGTGTCCCCAGCCCCACTAGTGTGCACCGTCAGTCCTGGAGATGTCCCTTGCGTTGAGAAGGTGGAGTGTGGGAAGTCACATAGGCCTGGGCCGAGTGAAGCCCGTGTGGCAGTTGACCTTTCCCAGGGCACTGACAGGGCTCCCAGGGCCCACCCTCTAGCTGGCACTCAGCCACGGTCACTTGGACACTGAAAGCACAAGCTCCTGGACATCAGCAGGGACAGGGCTCAGAGACTCACCAGGGTCCATCTCATTGGGGTCAGTGCCCATCTGGAGCCTGGGGAAGAGGTTGTGGGCTGTCACTCAGTTTGTGGCCATTCACTGGGTTTTTCCTTCCCAATAACCTGCTCCGACTCCCATTTTTTTCCTTCTCTGTAAGTGGCACCATCATCCCCCAAATTCCTCAGGCTACAAACACAGGGACAAGCCTAGGATCCTTCCTTCCCTCACCACCCACATCTGCTCCATCAGCAAAACTTGTCAGCGCCACCGCTAATTAAGACTCACAGTCATCCCCACCTCTCTGTCTCAAAGAGACAGAGCTGAGGCCATCCCAGGGCAGGACGGTGCCCAGGGCTCCTGGATGGGGAGTCCTGCCTCATTCCGAAGTTCTGCAGAAGGAAGCCCATTTTCTCAGGGAGGTAAGCTACCTTTTCCACTATCACCTTTATCAGTGATCATGGTAATATTTTTGTCTTATTTCCTAATTGGTTCAGAACTTAGGGAAGAAGGGAGATATTTATCCGGCCCCTTCAAAAACATCAACACTGACACCCTGATAGCACTTTATAGGTCAAAGAATATTCCTATTTATAACTTCCTGGAGTCCTCATTTCAGCTATGCAACATAAAGATTGTTATTATTATCCCTACTTTATTAATAAAAAATTAAGACTGAACATTGTGAAGTGACTTGTCCAAGGTCATGCAGAGTCAAGCCTAAAATCCAGGTTTCACAAAATTTCATGATCATGGCTTCTTCCTTTTGGCTTAAGGTTTGAATTCCCATTAAAATGCAATTCTATTACTATACAACTACAGTAATCAAGACCTCATGGTATTGATGGAGGCAGAGACACTTAGACCAGTGAAAGGCTCATTTATGGGGCAGAGAGGGAAGGGTAGCACAAGGGAGTTTCCTTGTTTATGCACGTCATAACACTTTATAAAACTGTTATGGTCACTCCTGAAATCCGAATAAAGTCTGTAGCTTAGTTAACAGTATTGTACCAATGTCAGTTTCCTGCTTTTGACAATATACTGTGGTTATGAAAGATGTTAGTATTGGGGGAAGATAGATGAAAGGTACATGAGAACTCTCTGTACTAATTTTGTGACTTCTTCTGAGTCTTACTTTATCTCAAAATAACAAATTTTAAAAAACGCAGACCCCACTAGGAGATAGATATCAACTTTAATTCTGAGATGGCAAATGAATTTCAATTCACATGCCAATCCCAATCAATGGCGGGGTTCTCTGCCTCACAATTCATAGTGTTAAGGATTCTGAAGCCACATCTGGGTCCAGTGGGAACACGTGTCTTAATCGATGAGTGGTGTCTGCTTGGACTCCAGGAAGGGCATGGGGAAGCTGGAAGAGGTCCATGCCATCTGTGCACTCAATTCCTGACAGCTAAGTGTGAACCAAGGTGCTGAGGATAGGAGACACCAGCTTGAGAGAGGTAGGTAGGGAGGGAGACGGACAAAAGAGGGAGGCGGGTCACACTGTACAATTTCACTTATATCGAGTTTAAGAACAGGCAACATGAGATGGTGGTGGCTTCTAGTGGTGGGGAACTGGTTAGTACACAGCATGGGAGTGACGAAAACGTTCTGTATATCTTGAGTGGAGTGTTGGTTATGCTAGTGTGTACGTTCGTGAAAAGTTCTTGATCTGTACTTTAAGGTCTGTGCATACATATTATTACATATAAATTATAACTCAATAATAAAACCAAGGGGGAGGCAGGGCAGATCTCAGAAAAGAAAACCAATCCCTTAATAAAACACAACCCAGAACACCCAAGGCTACCCCGTGAGGGGGTAGCAGAACCAGATGCTCAGGCAGGCTCGAGCTTTACCCACCCCTTAGTGACGAGACTGTTTGGGGTAAAGTCCCAGCCCTGCCATTTACCAGCTGGGTGCCCGTGGACAACTGGTTAAATCTTTCTGCCTCAATTTCCTCAGCTGTAAAGCGGGGGTAGCAGTGGTGCCTGCCCCATAGAGTACTCGGGTGAGTTAAATGGGTTAATCCAGGGAAGGGTTTAGAATAGCATTGCCTGGTGCACAGCACCTGCCTGATACGTCCCAGCTGCTAGAATGGTTGTGGTTATTTTGATTACTGTTCCTGTTCCATTCCCACGGCTAACAGCTGCTGTCACCCTTGGGGACCCAGGCACCAGGGTGAACTTAAATTCTTCTTCTGGCGTACCTGAGACTTACCGGATGTCCCCAAAGACCAAACACTCCAGGAAGACAACAGGGACATAAACACAATCTGGCTCCCCCAAGGAGGAGTCTGAGCCTCACAGAGAAAGCGCTTTGGGATGCTGCTCGCCTGCTCTTTGTCCCTCTGCCTGGGGCTCTGGGCTGGTCACCCACCATGCTCACCACCTGTCTCCCAGGCATTGCATCATCCCGAGCTCTGAGCCCTCCACCTTCCACCTCCGTCCCTTCCTCCCAGTTCCTGGTCTGAGAGCCACGTGTTTGTCCTGGTCGCGGCCCCCAGGGGTGATCTCCCCCTGTAGGTGAGGCCCTACCCCCGCCCTACTGCAGAGTCCCCCAGGCAGGGCCGGGTACAGAACAACACGGCAGAGGGGAGGAGTTCTTTCCAAGAACCCCTACTTCGTGCAGCTGTGAGAACAATCAATAAACTCTGTTATCTCAAGCCGGGGAGGTTTGGAGTCTATTTGTTACAGCAGCTAGTATTTCCTCAAAGAATACGCCCCGTGAAGAGTCCGAGAGGAAAGGGGGAAGAGTGTTTCAGAGGAAAACACGTGTGCAAAGCCCCCGGTGGGGGGTGAGGAGAGAGAGAGAGCACACAGAGTGATGCCAGGTGGAGCTAGGAGGTAGACTGAGGCCGGTGGGGGGCTCTTTCCGCCACGCTAAGCAGCTGGGACTCCATCCTAAGTAAATAGGGCATACCTAGACACCCCCAGGCAGCCCCCTCTGTGCCCGCAGGCTCGGAAAAGATGGGTAACTTGTGGAATGAAGGTCACCTGAGCAGTGAGTGGCAGAGCTAGACTCCACCCTGGTCTCGCTGCCTCCGTGTCCCTAAGCACTTGGCTCTACACTTTCAACAAAACGTTATACAACAGAGAAACTATGACATCCAGCTCCCAAGAACTCAGTGGGAGTCCTGACTATGTGGGCTCCTTCTCCAATTTTCTGGGACTGGGCCCCGTGGAGAATGCTGTCTCCTGGCACCAGGCTCAGGCCAGCACACAGAAGGGTCCCCCCGCAACTCAGTGACGGTGGCCCCAGCATCTCCCATCCTGACTGCAGCTCTGCATTCCCAGGACATCCAAGTGAATGTCCCACCTGGTCTGGTGCCACCTCCAAGGGGAGCCCAAAGAAGCCCATCACCCAATAGGTAAGGTTGACCCCTTCAACCAGCCCCCACCTGTGGTCTGGTCCACACCTGGGCACAGCAGTTGGCAGAGGTTGCCCGGAGTTACTCGCTCCCCTCTGCCACTTCCTGTGCTGAGTGAGCAACATGGCAGGGCTGAAGATAACACCCAACTCCCCGGGCTGGACATCCTCAGAGGGGCTAGAAGCAGACATTGCTGTGTTGTTCCCCTGGGGAACTCCTAGCTAGGTGGGCTCTTGCTAGACCACGAGGCAGTGATATTTGATGTGGACAGGACAGGCTAGTGGCTTGGCTAAGATCCCCATTTCTCTGCTACCTGTCCTCAACATGTCCCTCCCTGTATCTGAAGCCAGAATGTTCTGGATCACCTTTGTCCAAGGCCTTCCTTGCTTTTGCAGAGGTGTCTCAGGGTGAGGTCCTGGAGCACAACTTCTAGTATCCTGCCCACTGCTTTCCCTGACCTCATTCAGAGCAATTCCTCTTTATCGTGCTCAACTTTCCCCACAAGGAAAGGGAGAAAGGATTTTACTCCTGAAACAGTAGTCTGACAACAACTGGTCAAGTCCAACTCTCACATTTTCTAGATGAAGACCCTGAGGTTCAGAAAAAGGAAATAAGTTTGTTGAAAACACACACACATAAGTTACAGAAAATGGTCTGCCTGTCATTATCTGTCCCTCCATTCGCCCACGCATCCATCCACCCATCCGTCCACCCATCTGTCCATCTGTCCAGTCCACAGGTACCAAAGGCTCAGGTGTTCTGGCCTTCCCATCTTGCAGCCTAGGTAATTGCATCTAAACTCTCCACCTTCTTAGCATCATGGAAGAGAGAGAAAAAATGTATGCAGATTCTGCACAGATCTGGGCTCAAGCTCCTTTTCTGCCATCTTCCAGCAGTAAGCTTACTTTCAGTTTCCTCAGCTGGAAGATAGAACCAGCACCTGGCTACCTGCCGATTACCGTGGGCATTTAGCGAGGTAGTGAACACGGTCCCTGCGGGAGTGCCTGGGACCAGCAGGGCCTCCGTGCCCGCTCCACGTCTGAATGCGTTCTCGAGTGCCCTGTGCTGGGGGCGAGCGGGAGGTTCTGCACTTGTTCTTATCCAGTGGGGCTCAGGGCCACTAGGGAAGGACGTCTCTCTGCCCCCCTTGCAGAAAGCCTGGCCCGGATCCTTCCTAGGCTGTGACCTAATTTTGGTCTGGCCAGAGCTGGTGTCTTCCTTTTCCCCTCATTGTCTTGGAGACCTGGAGTGAACTTGGCCGGGACCGTTTCCGCAGGAGTAAAACATATTCAGCCAGCCGGGCGTGTTGTGCACCCCCATCCCCACCCTGTCTCACACACTGTCCCTGAGCAGCTCCTGCAGCTTCACCCCCCAATCTCCCCATGGTGCAGCTCACTCCCTGACTCCCCAAAGGTCACCCCATCAATTGCCACCTCCTGAGAAAAGCCATCCCGACACCCTCTCTGTCATGCTTTCTCCCCTTGATTTATTTTTCATTACGCCATGCCATTGGAGATGTTATGACGTGTTTATCGTTCCTTTGTTTGTTGCCTGTCTTGTCCCACTAGGGTGCAAGCTCCGTTACTTTGCTCATTGCCACATCCCCAGCCCTGTCACGTGGTTGGTGCTTAAAAAGATTTATTGAAGGAGTGTATTGGTGAGAAATTGGGACAGCCTAAATTCCCATGCCCTAAAAGTCACCATAATTGCTGAAATGACCCACCTCTATCCCAAAGAGTGTCTGTGGCCACCCGGGTGGAGATGGGGGACACAGTGCAACGTCCTGGACTGCGCATTGGAACATCCCCCAAAGGGGCAGGCGTGAAGGCCCAACTCACCTGGCTGTGTGTGAAGCCAGGATACATGGATGCCATCTGCCCCCCACGAGCAGGCTGGGGAGAGATGGAAAGCTCAAGAGGCCAGTCCTGGGTTCAAATCCTGACTCTACCACTTTCTAGAAGTCACTTAGCCTATCTGAGCCTCAGTTCCTTTTGGGCAATGGGCTAATGATTCTTGCCTCACACAGGCTACCTATATTGCTATTTGAGCACCGAGATCCAATGATAAGCACATCCGACTAAACTTGCCTTTTGGTGCCATGAGTGAGTTGCGTGACCTTGGGCAGTTTCAGATATTTTTGGTTCACATTTAAATGCAACTACTTCAGGGTCCTGCAATCCAATCGCTGTGAGAATGCACGAGACTGTGCACAAGTTTTCTCTATCTATGTGCCTTTCCTCCACCACTGCCTTCTAGAAAAACTTGTTCAGCTGAATTGCTAACAGAATGATCTCATCTTGCATCTAAAGCTCATCCGTCTTGCTAACCTGAGAGATTTCTCCTGGAATTCGGGGCTCTTCCAGACTCTGATTTGATCTGTCATCCCTACTCTGATCCAAGGCTGGGATCATTTTCCTTTGTCCTCGCAAAGTCTCTCCATCTATGGCTGATGCTCCTTTGTCCACCCACACAGAGCAGCACCTCCCCAGGTGTGCAGCTGCCAGAGCTCTTGTTTCTTTCTGGAATTCAGTCCATTAAGGCTTCTTTGATGCCACTGCTCTTCCCTTGCACCATAGAAAGTCCGATTTTTTTTCTGAGTTTTTCTTGCTGTTACCACAGGGACAGGGGTCTTTTACATCTCTCTATATCCTAATTGGAAGCAGAAATCTCCAGAATTCCTAGCTGCTATTACTGTTAGTAGACACAGGCATTAATGAGATAAGCACACAGAGACCATAACTGCAGTGAAGATCAATGCTATTATGCAGGAGCACATGGTTCTCTGAGAGTGTTTTTTGGCAAAATGACTATTTTGCAGATGAGGAAACTGAAGTTAAGAAAGAGTACCTTGTCCAATGTCATATCACTAACAGAGAGCAATGCCATCCAATTCTAGAATCCAGGCTTTTACCCACTCTGCTATAAAAATAAGGATTTATATTTAATCTACCTGAAGTTCCAGGCACATAGAAAAAACACTAAATGGAATTATGTAAAATGTCCTGCCCATAACTGAGTTAGAGATGGAGGATACAGTACCTGGACAGTTCTGGACAAATATTTATAGAATGAAGGAATAAATCTTCATCCCACAACACACACATATGTTTGATTTGACCTGCAGAAGAGGCTATGGTCTTAAAGGATTTGAGAATCTTCTGTCACACACATAGAGCCTGCTTTCATGTCTTTGTCCGAGCTATCGCCTCCTTCTTATCTGACAGCCAGTGGCTGTGGGGCATTGGGCCATGGGACAGAGAGGAGAAACCCTAAAGTTTCAGAATGGTCTCATGTCCCCAGCCATCATCCCTGGAGCTTCCTAGGTTCCTTCCGAGATGACCCAGTAGTGTCTTCACTAGGGACTGGAGACTGGAGATTCAGGATAGTGACCACTGTCCACTCACCCTCAGGCTGGGTCTCCAGCGACTCTGATCTGCTACTAAACCCAAGCCCCAGGGAGCGGCAGATTCTGCCAGCTCATCCCTGTGTTCGCCACCTGGTTGAGGGCAGAGAATACAGCTGGGTGAGGTGCCTGAGCCTGTGCTCGGCTGTTAGACTCCAGTATAATTGTGAAGGGTGCTGCGTCAGACTGACCAGCTCAAATCCCAGCTTTGTTTACTTTCAAGTTGTGCTGTCTTGAGTAACGCACTTAACCTCCTGAACCTTAGTCTCCATCTCAAATGGGTATAAATATAACCTTCCACATAGAGCAGTTGATGAGCTAGGTGAATACACAGTAAGGTTTAGCACAGTGCTTGGCACGTAACAAACACTCAACACAGATTAGCCACTCTTGTGGCTGGGTGTGGTGACTCACACCTGTGGTCTTAGCTGCTCCAGAGGCTTAAGCGGGAGTATCGCCTGAGCCCAGGAGTTCGAGGCTGCAGTGAGCTGTGATCATTCCACAGCACTCTAGCCTGGGTGACAGAGTGAGGCCCTGTGTCTTAAAAAAATTAGCCATTCTTACATTCTTATTAATATTAACTATTCAAGTCTTATATGACGAAGTAGCAGGACCAGGATTTGAATCAAGGTCAAAGTCTGTACATTTTACCCATTGTACTAGTTTTCTCACCCAGAGAGCTGGTTGACAAGGCAGATTCCAGACCCTACCACCAATGATTGACTCGGAAGACCTGGGGTGGGGCCCAGGAACCTGCATGTTGACAAGCACCCAAGATCATTCAGATGGAGTATCCAGGGCCATGCTTTGACGATCACCCCGGGCTCTCCTACCTCCCTGCTTGGAGCCAGGCCCTGTGCAGAGGTAGAGGTTTGGAGGGGGACCCTGATCACACCCCGGCATCAGCGCATCATCCATCCACACTCTGCAGACAGGACAAAGCACAACCTCACCCTGCTGCCACGTCCATTAATAAGGTGGGTCTGGGAGCCAGGCAGGGACCAAGTCCCAGTTGTCAGCATGAGACTTAGCATGGCAGGGCCAGGGCCCTCAAACCAGCCTGCTCTCTTTCCATTCTCAGAAAATGGTAGGTTTGGACAGCTGTCACCCTCAAATAGAAGGTTCCCAAGTTAAGTCAGAATTGCCAAGTTAGGCTGTTGACCTTCTAAGCTCTGAACCTGGGCTCCTGGGTGGTGGGGACAGGGGGCAGGGGGATGTCCTGGGAGACGGAAGGGCAGTCAGGGAAAGCTATTGAAGAAAGAGACCCCCCTAGATCCCCTTCCCAGCTCCATGCTGCAGGGTGACTGCCTGCCCCGCCCCACCTGACAGAGGACTCCAGGTTTATTCTCTGGTGGCCATAAAGCAGGGAGTCCCTGCGCCAGAGAACTGCAGGCACAGGGGAGGACGGGCACCTTGCTGAACACAGGAGAAAGTTAAGTGAATGTGTCATACGGAGACTACAGCCGGCTCTGCCCCTAGAACACTAGCAGCCAGTCCTCTGACCTCCAGGCAGGAGGATGGAAAAGGCTCCTCCAGGGAATTGACAGATCAAGAGGAAAGATCTAAGGATACTGACATCCAACATTCCCCCTACATGCTCAACACTCCCCCACTTTGGGGCCTGGCCCTTATCAAGAGCAGACGATGAAGGACCCCGGGGCATCCCTGCACATCTCTGATGTGAATATAGAGACCTAAATAGACACACAGAACACTCAGAATTTGAATGGAAGAGATACTGCACATGGAGAAAAGTCATACTAATGTAATCCATAATAAAAACAAAATCCTCTAAAGCCAAAGAGAGACAACACGACATAACGCATCCATGAAAAAAGAACTCGATGCCATAAAAAAGGAACACAGAGAACAAAAAGAATCCTTGGAAAACAACAAAAATATGATAGCAGAAATAAATCCAATAGAAGGTTTGGGAGATAAAGTTGAGTTAATCTCTCAAGAATATATAGCAAAATAAATCGTTGAAAATAGGAGATAAATGATCCGAAAATTAGAGGACTGGTGCAGGAACTCTAACACTCCAATCCTACGAATGCTGGAAAGAGAAGGAGAATGGTGGCGAGGAAATGTCAATAGAGTAAGGGAAGAAAACCTCCTAAAAGTGAAGGACTTGAGTCTCTAGACTGAGAGGACCCCACAAGCGCTCAGCGCCGTGGATAAGACCAGATTTCCACCAGGAAAGGTCGGTGGGGCATTTCGGGACATTGGTAGCACAGAGAAAGTCTACAAACTTCCAGAGAGGTAAAAACAGGATCAGAACAGCTTTGAACTTCTCAACAGTGATCCCGGAAGCAAGAAGACAATGGAGCAAAGGAAGACAAACTGTTCCTAACCCAGAGTCAAAATACAAAGATACCTTTAGACACGCAAGGTCTGGAGAAATTGGCCTCCCACCTACCCTTTCTCAGGAAGCTACGAGAGGATGCGCTCCACCAGCATGAGGGCGTAACCAAGAAACAGGAAGATGTGGATCCAGGAAACAGGAAGTCCCGCTCGGAGTTGGCGAGGGTCGAGTGATGGGGAAGGGAGAGCCCAGGGTGCCAGCTGCAGAGGGCAGCAAGCCCGCTTTGGAGATGCCGGAAGTTTCCAGGAGAGACTGCTTTCAAGACATGAAATTGACAGAAGGCCTGATGTGAACGAAAATACTGAGAAAGATTTGGATAATTGGCAAAGAGTTTGAGCTTAGAAAAATTAGCGATTAGTACACAGAAAAGTAAGCAAATGAAGAAATCCTTAACCGTTATAATACTGAAGATACTACTCTTACCAAATTTATGGCACAACTGTCTAGGGAGGACATGAGGGCTGAAAGTGGATGTTTCTGGAAAAGAGGCCGGGGGCGGGGGGGGGGGTGGAGGCGGGGACTGAAGACCGTGGCTTCCTAAACCAGCTGATTTGCTAAACTGGGCAAGTGGGTAACGATAAAAATTCAAAATTAAAAACAATACAATTAGAGTGTGTGTAAAAACTGGTAAAATCTGAATAAGGCTGTATCTGAGTTAATAATTATTGCAGCAATGTCAATTTCCTGATTGTGATGAAGTACTTTGGTTACTGAAGATATTACCATCTTGTGAAGGAGGGTGAGGGGTATGTAGGAATTCTCCAAATTGTTTTTGCAACTTTTTGTGAGTCTTAAACTATTTTGAATTAAAAAGTGATGTAAAACAACAACTACAGTAGGAGAACATGCTGCTCCCTGGGCACATCGTATAGAGGGAAGGACTGTCCTGGCCACCTCTGTCCAGATCTTGGGTGGTGGGCACAGGGCCCTCAGGCCTCCCAGGCACAGCCAGATGTACCCTGCAGCCCATCTTTCCAGAGGAATTGGGGTGAGTGCAACAAGGCTAGCGGAGGAAGCTGTCTGCCTCCAGGCCTCGGCGGAAGGCCAGCGTTGCCAGCTTTGAGCGAGAGCAGCAGGCAGAGGCTGAACTGTTCTCTGGCAGTTTTGCGCAGAGCAGTGGAGGAGAAAACAAAAATTAAACCATAAACATGCTGCTGACATTGTCCTTATAAAAGGAACTAAATGCCTGCCAGTCGCTGCCGGGGAAAATGAGCCTTAATCATGTGGTCGGGTGGTGTCTGGACAGAGTGGCCATCCTGTTCTGTTGGCATTCTCCTGGGGAGCCTGTGGGCGCTGCAGCTGCGGGCGGCTGCCCCACCGTCAGGAGGGAGGCAAGCCCGGCTCACCCAATCTATTCCAGGGCCTCGGGAGGGAAGGGAGAGAGGGAACTGGCTGATTGGGATTAGCTGCTGTGCTGTTTCTTGAATGTGCCAAGCACATTCCAACTTCAGAGGCTTTGCATTTGCTACTCCATCTGCCTACAACACTGTTCCCTCCACTCTATCTACCTCTAGTAAACTCCTACTCATTTTTTGAAGCCTCTGTTTACATCATACTTCCTGAGACAAGCTCTCCCCAGGCTGAATCGGGGCCCCTATTTGCAGCAACTATAACACCTTATGTACTTTCCCTTCAAATCACATATTCTTGTGGTTATGTGTTTAATGTACCTGCCCCACCAGGCTGTAAGTTCTAAGGGGACAGGACTCTCTGTTTTGTTCACGATCTCATCTTCAGTGCCTAGAACCATGCCTGGTACGTGGTAGGTGCTCAATGGCTCTCAGTATTTCATGATTGAAGGATTGTATGAATGAATGTCCACTTATCCTCCCACTTCAATCTCCCCTCGGACCAGGGCTCTGGGCTGCCCTTAGGAACTCCTGGCATTCCCCAAATTTTGAAGTAGCAACCTGGACTAAGACTTGAGCACCCCTGGTCCCCATTTCCATCTCCGTGGGAATCTTCCAGTGCATTCGGGAAGTCACTCCACCTCTCTGGTTCTCAAGGTCCCCCATCTGTAAAATGAGGAAATAAAGCTCCTCCTCCGGTTTCCCAAAGGGGCTGGGAGGAGGAAGAGCTTGACACGTCTGCAAAGTGCTGAGACTCTGGAGGAAGTGGCTGGCCTCGGTCTCCAGCACGGCGTGACATGTGCAAGGCCGGAAAGTCAGAGGCCAAGGGATGTCTGCTGTCAGCCCCCGGCAGTCCTCTGCAGGGGAAGGCGATTTAGAGAAGAGGTGCTGTACCTCAGATGCACCCCACAAGATCGTGGGCTCTGATGCCGTAATGCGGTGAGACTTCGGGGAAGTCTTGGGAAAGGTGAGTGTATTTTGCATGTGGAATGATTATGGTCAAACGGAAGTACAACCGCGGATCCAAAATGAAATCCTTTGTAGCATCTCACGTCAAGAGGGGAAGTCTCTCTCACCAGCTCTTGACTTAGGGCTGGCCTTGTAACTTGCCTTGGTCAGTAGAACGTGGTGGAAGTGAGGTTGATTGACTTCTACAAGAGGACTCGCAGCTTCTACTTTTGCTGTCTTGGAATCTAGCTGCCACATGAGGAAGCCACCGGAAAGGCCGCCTGGAGATAAACTGAGGCAGCTGACTGGCAGCCCCAGCCCCTTGCCAGACCTACGAGGGAGGCCATCTGGGACCGGCCAGCCCCCAGCCACTTGCCAGTGGACTGTTCCTCTTGTTTAAACCTAGAGCAGCCACCACCACGTGGAGCAGAGAGGAGCCAACCCCAGCTGAACCTTGCCCAAATTGCCAAACATTAGAGTCACAAGCAACTAGTGGGCAATTGTTTTAAGCCACTAAATTCTCATGTGGTTAGTTTTGCCCTAGTATATAACTGATACAGCTGTCTGTCTGTCAGTCCATCTGTCTCTTTGACCAGAATTTCTTACTCTTCCTGTCTCCTGATCACAGCAGAGCAGAGCGTTAAGAGCATGCAGCTGCATCAGCCAGACCTGGATAAAAATCCAGATTCTCCTACTTATTAGCTGTGTGACCTTAGATAGGTTTCTTAACCTCTCTGAACTTTATTTTCCTTCCTCAGTAAGATACACACACTTTTGGCTTATGGGTTGTGAGTATGAGACGAGATAATACTCAGTGCCTGACACATAGCTAGTGTTCAATAATTTTGTTATGCTGCCAGTTTTTAGTGAGCACATACTACATGCTGATGCTGATCCTAGAACTGGGGGGCTGAGCAAGACAGATAAGGGCCTGCCCTCACAGGGCTTATACTCCAGAAGGGAAGGACAGAATAAACACATGAAAAAAAGATAATGGCAGGTGGTTAGACATGCTCTGAAGCCCGATGTGACAGACAGTGACGGAGGCATGACATGAGGCAAGGGGCTGCAGAAGGCCTCCCTGGGGAGGGGACATCTAAGCCAAGGTCTGATGATGAGCAGAAGCCAGCCGCAAGAACAGAAGAGGGACCAGCACCTGCAAAGGCCCTGGTGGGGGACAGAGGACAGAGACGGGGGAGGCCAGCGGGGCTGCAGTGTGGCGGGCAGAGCCCGTGCTGGTGGTCCGAGCAGGCGGAGGCTGCCTTATTGTTACTGCTGCTGTTATTGACACTCGCTCAGGTTCAAGGCCTGGTCCAGAGCAAGTGCTTGGTTCATGCTAGAGTGGCTGATGAGCGAGGGCTTCAGGCTCAACCTGTGCGGTGTTTCCATGGAAACAAGGTGTTCCCCCTTGATAACTAGAGAGACTCCCGGAGGTCTCTCATCCTCTGGTCCTGCCCTGCCCTGGGCTGGGGACATTTCCTCTTCCTCTGCATCCCACTGAGCCCAGCTGTTTGGGAGGATGCACAGACACGGGGACTGAACGCGCTTCCCATGGCACACCCTCCACACACGCAGAGCACGCCAGGCCCGGATGACCCCACGCCAGGTTCTGTCCCAGCCCATGTCGGCCAGGCCCCGGATGCAGCTGGGCCTCACCTGGCCGTACGGCAGGAAGAGCCTACGTTGATGGGGACGGGGTGGGGGACGGGGACTGGCCAGTCCACTGCCCTGGACAAAGGAGCTGGCCTGAGACACGTTCTTTAAGAGACTCAGTGCCAGGCAGAACGTCAGCACAGTGCACGGAGGCCGTGTGGCCCCAGGACCGAGGCCTGCAGCCCCGCCTGATGCTGAGGAAACGGAGGCACAGACGTGGGACCGGCCTGCTCCGGAAGGCTGGTGTTATTGAGAGTCAGATTGAACCCTCCACTCGGGCACACGTGTGTGTACACGTGTACACATGCGCAGACCCACACACACAACCACACAGGGTCCTGCGTGGTTAAGAGAGATTCGGACATATGTGCTGTTCCATGAGTAAGACAGAAACACAGACATGCCAAATGACATCGAGAAGCACACACAGACCCCCACCATCCTACGAGGACAGACACTCTCCTATGAGGCTGTGACATACAAGCATGTCGTTCTACACTGGACACACACACACACACAAAGCTGCAAACACATCCATTGATGTTCCTGCCCTCACCTCCCAGATAATTGTGCCAGAAAATAGAAACACCTGCGCCCCACCAAGCCCTCCCCGGCAGCGTGGGAGCAGGCTGATTGAGCCTTCATGGGAGGCTGGCATTTCCCTGGCAGCCCCGCTGCCCCTCACTGCCAGAGCAGCCGCCAGCCTGAGAGGCCTTTGTGATGGGCCCCAGGGGAGCACTCAGCCCAGCCTGTCTCCCCCTCCTCCCTCTCTGGACCCTGGACCGACTCCTCATCTTATTCTTCCAAAGGATTCTTTTCGGGCCAATGGCCCACTTATAAGAGTGGCCAGGAAGAAACTCTTTCTGGAGTTTGAGGCCTGGATCAGCAGATAGGCCCCCTAAAATTCCCAGTTCTCTGACTTGAGGACACCTAAGGGACTGAAATCAGCCGTGGACATGAGTGATGGAAACTCCTAGCTGCTCTCTGCCTATTCCAAGGGCTAACCTCAGTCCCTCTGGCCAGAGTGGGACTCAATTTCCCTTTCTTGCCATCCTGGGCTTGGGTCCTTGGCCATTGTCCCACACACATGGGCCTCTCCGCCACCCTGGACTTCCTGCTCTTCTTCTGGCACACTACGCTCATGCCTGCCTCAGGGCCTTTGCACATGAAGCCCAACCCTCCCCCAGGTCTGTGCCCAGCTCCCTCCTTCTCAACGTTCAGATCTCAGCTCAAAGGGCACCTCCTCAGAAAGGCCTGCCCTGACCCCTGTAGTTAAAACATCTCCTCCAAGCGAGCCCTCCGTTCTCTCCTAAGTCAGCAGTTTCCAGTTCTGGTTCCTTGTTGGAATCACCTGGGGAGCTTGTAAAACTAGTTTGATGCCAGGGCCCTGTGCAGGCTAATTAAGAATCTCTGGGATGTGGATCCTGAGTGCTGGCATTTTAAATAAACCCCACGGATGTATTTCAAATGCCACAGAGAATTCTTGGCCCAGAGACCTTTCAGTGAGCAAGAGGCCAGGCTGGATTTCGCCACCCCCGCTTCATCATGGCTACTGGTGATTGGGCACCTACTGGGTGCGTGGCCCGTGGTGGGTGCACGCGTGAGGCTCAGCACACACTTGGGCGGTGCCTCCTCTGCACCAAGTACTGTGCAGAGGGTTTTTCATGTGACAGTTCATTTCATCTCCCTAACAGCTCTATGATAGGGGAACTATGATCACACCCATTTTATAGAGCAGGAAACTGAGGCACAGAGAAAGGAACTTACCCAAAGTCACGCAGCTGGGACACTGTAGAACTGGGAACTTCACCCAAGCAGTGTGGCTCCAGAGCCTGGATCTTGCTTTATTTAACCCTCACAACCACTCCGTGATATTTTAAATATGCGGAACCATGGCTCAGAGTCAGGAGACTTGCCCAAGGTCACACAGCCAGGATTCAACCCCAGGTCAGTCTGACTCTAAAGTCTAGCATGCAGGCCCCAGGGAGGGGACAGCTTTTTGATTCCTCATGTCCTTATTCCTCCACCTCCTAGAAACCAGCCTTAGGGACAGTGGGGCAAATGGAAATCAGAACTATAGTAATGTTCAGCCCACTGCCCGTGAATTGCTTTAACAGTAGCAGTAAGTGACACATAGATAGCACACGTGGCAGCCACCCTTCTTGGTGCTTTACATGTATTGGCTTAACCCTTGAAGAAACTCCATGAGGAAGGTACCCCCTCCTCTTCCCAAAAAGGAACTGAGAGTTAAGCAACTCACCCAAGGCCGCACGGCCGGTTAGTGCTGAGCTGAGAGTTGAACTTGGGCAGGCTGGCTTCAGAGTCCGTGTTCTCAACCCCTACGCTGTACCCCTCCCGGCAGCCTTGCTTACTCAACTGCTTGAAGCTCAATTTTCTTCTCTATGAGATGGGTACACTGGCGCCTATCACATGCAGAAAATTAGAGGACAAAACAAGAACCCAAATGCCCAGAAAGACCCTTGCACAGGGACTGTGCATAGTAGGCACTTGATGAGAGAGGTCGCCGGACAGCCACGACGTCACCCCTTCGGCAGCCAGCCTGCAGCCACACACACAGTAGGTGCCAATCTAACATGTGACGTGGACAAAGCTGGTGACATTTGGAGGTTTCTGGGCTGCAGGTTCTCCAGAGATGCGCAGGGCCCCAGCGGCCCCTCGGGAGCCCGCGCTGAGCATCAGCACCTTCGAATGCCTGGAAACCGCCTGCGTGCGTCACCACCGATCTTCCATTAACGTGCAATTGCTATTGCAGGCAAGGAGCTGTGTTCTCTGGGGTCAGATTTACAGCAGAGCAGGAAACAGCCGGGCAACAGGCGTGATGGAGATGCGAAAGAGAAGGGGCCAGTAGGGGGCTGGGAAGACATGACACTGGCTCCATGGGTGAACTTGCAACATGACTTTTCAGACTCATTTTATATGGTCTGCCCTGCTGCCCCCACCACACGTGCCCAGGAAAGGCCAGTGTTTGAGCCCTCAAGCTACATTTCCTCGGAGGACGTGACAATGTATCCACAGAATGGGCAGTACTGGTATTAAAGACTTTCTTGTGATTCATTTAATGTTCTCCCTAAATGTGTGATATCACTGACATTTGCAACAAGTCATCAAAGACTCCTGTCTGGAAGGTGTGAAGGCACCTTTTAATTTCAAGGCTCTAGCTGCCTCTCCTGGGAGCTGAGCGCCACTCGCATTACTAGGTGTGCTGTTCGTCACTCCAGCCCTTCAAAGAGATCCCCAAATGTGCACACATATGCTGAGTGACCCATTCGGTCCACTGTGCTCTCCAAAGATGCCTTAGGAGTTAGGGAAAATTGCTGTGCCTCCAATGTGCCCTATTTTCTCCTGCTACCTCACCTTGGCACTAGCTGCTTCCTCTGCTAGGGTGCTCTTTGTCTAGCCACGCTGGCAAATCTCTCCTGGTCCTCAAAGACTCAGCTCAAGTATCACTTCTTCTGTGAAACCTTCCCACATGGGAAGTCTGAGTTGATGAGAAGCCTTGCAAGAGCTCTTTGAATTATTTTCTTTCATGTCTGCGTTCCCAGATCAACCTTGGGTCCATCCATAAGGAACCTCAGGTAGCAGAACAGTGGTTCTCGACATGCAGTCCCTGAACCAGCAGCATCAGCTTCAGCATCGCCTGGGACCTCGTAGGAAACGTAGATTCTCAGCCCCATCCCAGGCCAACTGGAGCACAAACTCTGGGGCAACAGGGCAGGCAGTCTGTCCTTTAGTAACCCTCCAGCTGGCTCTGATGCATGTTCAAGTTCGAGAACCATTGTGATGGGGGATAAGGTGACTTCATGCATGACTAATCCAGAACAAATAACACAAAAAACAACCACAGCAAACACCATCTACAGGACTATGTGCTGGACATATGCTAGGCGCTTTACCTGCACTAATGCTCCACAGCAACATGAGGAAGATGCCATTGTACCCATTATATAGATGAGAAAATGGAGGCTCACTCATTTCCCTAGGAACCATCTAGCAAGTGGTGGATCCAATTACAAACCAACCACTGTCTCTCTGACTACAAAGCCCGTGTGTTACCCGCAGAGAAAGCTGTCGTGCGATTTGGATGTTCAAAGGAGAGAGAGACCATATCCAAGTCAGGCTTTTCCTGAATTTTATGTTTTCAAAGTATCATTTTAAAAGATCAAATAGTACTTAAAAAAAAAAGCAAGCTCTTATTCCTCCTGCCCTCCTCTCATCTCTGCTCTCAGAAGAGACTACTTTCAACTCTTTTAGCCACTCTTTGGGGTATTTACTTCCTTACTTTAAAATATTTGTGCCTTGTGTTACTTCTTGTTTTACCCATTTTAGACTCAACCCTTTGACTTACGCTGGGCAAGGACTTTTGGCCATGTATACCCTCTACCCTAGGACCACCATGCAACTTTAGGAGGCATCATTCACCTGTAAGCATCATATATTTGTACATTTATTTCAACAATTTTTCTTCCAATGGCAGCAAAACTTCTTGGGGTTCCATTTCTCTAGTTGCCCAGAGGTGCAGTAAGGGCTACCAGCAGCTTTCCCTGCTGCCGCCCCCTCCCAACATAATTAAATATCCATTTTTTATTAAATCCACAGTCAATGTTCCATAATTATGACCAGATAGATATTACTCACACCTGAGCCAACTAGTGCATAGTTCAGCTATGGCTGCATTTCCTTTCTTGGACTTTTTGTCCAATTGTTATGGCCCTTGTCACCTGGCTCCTCCAATGTCCTTTTTCTGAGTTGCCTCCTTATAGAATGCACTAGAATCACCATGGGTGCCATCGTTCCTTGGTGAGTTCCCCGAAGATTCCCCAGGGCCTTGGTTCTTCCTGTGACTATAGGAGATAACCAGCATCATCCAACAAATTCATATTATCAATTTAGATCATATTAAGCTTTAAGTAGCTTAAATAAGAGAGAAATTTTTTTGTTTGTTTGTTTGGTTTTGGTACTTCATAAGAGAAGCAAGTCCATGGCAGGCATCAAAGGTCCACAACCATCAAAGACCCAGGCTCCTTCTACCTTGTTGCTTCACTGCCCTTAATACCAGGCTCCCAACTCATGGGTCAATACTGCTGCTTGAGCTCCGACCATCATGTCTGCGTTCCAGCCATTAGAGAAAAGAAGGTACTCCTACTCCACGTAAGGACACTTCCTGAAAGGTGCACATGCCATCTTTGTTTACACACCTATGTTCACAGCTTAGACACACAGCTATGCTTAGCTGCAAGAGAGGCTGGGAAATGTAGTCTTTATTCTGCCTGCCTACATGCTCAGCAGGAAAAGAATTCTGAGATCAGGTAAGAAAGGGCAGGCGTGGCCACGCTCCCTTTTGCTGTAGTGCGTTTGAACTGGCGGCCAGCCTTCTCACCCTTGCTGAGCTTAGCACGGTGGCCCCTTCCTGCGTTTGCGGCACCTGCTCTCCCCTCTTGCCTTTGCTCTCTGTGCTCTGAGCACCCACCCGCCCCCCACCTCGGGGGCCTCCCACACACGGTGCCTCTGCTGGCAGTGACAGAGCCACCCATCCTGGACGGGACAACTCCCGCTTCTCCTCCAGGCCTCAGCTGAAATGACAGCTCCCTCGAGAAACTTCCCTGATCCCAGCAGGTCAGGATCTGTTAGATGTTCTCGCGGCCTCCCGACTCCCTTCTTTATGGTGTCCATTGCAATTGTAATTAGATATTGATCAGTATAGGCAGTTGTTCGCTCACTGTCTCTCTAGCTAGACTGTAAGCTCTTGGAGATGGGACCACCTCTGTCACCTTCACGGAGCCGGCTCATGAAGGCACAATAAACATTCATGGCATGAGCAGTCACCTCTTCCCGGAAAGTCTTCCTGCTGAGTCACATGTCCTAACCTCCCTATCCTTCCAGAGCCAACGAAAATGCCCCCTCCCCCAGGAGGTCCCCCTGTGCTCCCTCTGAGGCAAGTAGCCCTTCCCTCCTGAGTGTCCAAGCCCTCTTTGTCACCCTCACTTTCTCTGACGTGCTATCGACCTTGGGGAGCACGTCCCAGCTCCTCTCTGAGCCTGAGAGTCCCTGGAGGGCAGGACCCATATCTGATTCTTCTGTGTCTTTCACACACACGCACAAGGACAACCTAGAAGACTCTCTGGTCCAGCAGCAGAATTGCTGAGCAGGAGGCAGGACTCCTGGGCTGGCCTCGGCACTGCCATGCGACGTCCAACGGCAGCCTCGCTTTCCCCGCCTGCCCTTCTAGAGCCGACATTCTCTGATTTGCCGTCCGGCACCGCCGCTCGGCTCAGGGGCTGCTGAGCTCTACCCAGCATGGCTCTCTCCGTGGGCCACAGGCTCAGGTTCCTCGGGTTTTGTTTTCCATTTAGAGATCAAAGGAACAGAAATGCCGGACACCAGGCTCACAGGCTAAACAAAACAAGCATATTGGAGTGCAGGAGCTTTTATTAACTTAACAGCTGGCACTGGAGGCCTCATCAGAAGAACCATAACATTGTTTGGAAAAAAATTATTGTGACAAGTCCAGGGGAGGACGGTAAGAAGTTATGGGCCCAGTGCCAAAGCCTTGGAGGAAGGGACGACACTGCCCCGTGAGGGGAGAGACTTTGCAGCTAGACGCAGAGTAATAGCTAATATTTATGGATATCTTGTGTGCACTTTGTGCTCAATACGTTGCAGCAGTCAAGGTGCTTGGTTACAAAAGAGAACAGAAAGGAAAGAGAAAGATAAAGAGAAAAGGAAAAGAACAAAAAAGAAAGCCAAAGGAACCACCTGCAGCTAGAGGAGCAGCGGAGGAAATCTATTGGCTGGTACAAGACCCGTGGCTACTGAAAAGAGAGCCCAGAAATAACAAATGGCTTAAATTAGCAGCAATTTCTTTCTCAGTAAGTAGCCAAAATGTCATGGTGGTTGTCTGAGTCTGTTCGGGCTGTTACAACAAAATACCTCAGACTAGGTAATTTGTAAACAATAGAAATTGACTTCTCGGTTCTGGAGCCTGGGAAGTCCAAGATCAAGATCAAGGTGCTGACAGATTCAGCGTCTGGTGGGGCTTCGTAGGTGGCACCTTGTTGAGACATCCTCACCTGGTGGGAGTGTGGGGGCAAAAGGGGGTGAACGGGCTCCCTGAGGCCATCTGATGAGGGCACTAATTCCATTCTTGAGGGCTCCATCCTCGTTGCCTAATTGCCTCCTAAAATCCGCACCTCTTAACACTGTTGCAGTGAGGATCACGTTCCCACGTGAATTTTGGAGGGATACGGCCATTCAAATCATAGTGGTGGTTGGGCTCCACAAAGTTCAAGCCCTGGATTGTGGATTCCTCAACCCTCAGTGTTACCCTGACCATGTGGCCAAGGAGGCTCACTGCATATCCACATTCCAGCCATGCTGGCAGGATGAAAAGGAAGGGGAGGGCATGTTCCTTCCTTGGAAGGCACCACCGGAAGGTACCCACCTGTCTTCTGCTCATACCCGCTGTCCGCAGCCTAGTTGCTGGCCACTCTCAGAGCAACGGAGACTGGAGAAGGCAGTCATACTTTGAGCAGCCCATACATAAGCAGGAGGATGGCTACTGGGGGGAATCCGGAAGTCTCTGCCTCAGATGAGATTGAGCAGCTTAGAGAATCGTTGTGAAGTTGGGAAATCAGGCTCAGAAAACTGGGAGGAACTAAGGGTGGCCATGGGCCAGGACCCACATCATGCTAACGGACTGGCAGCTGGGCATGTCACCTGCTGCTGCCACTGGGGAGGACTTCCCATCTGTTCCCACATCTTTGCATCAGGATGCAGAGGGGCAGCATTCTGCAGGAGGAGGCAAGGTCCCAGGCTTGACTGCCGTGGAAGAAGAGGGGCACAAGCCCACCCACACCACAGGAGACTGAGAATTCCTCCCCAAATGCCAGGGGAGTTGGATGCCTGATGGCATATACCACTCCCAAAGCCAAAAGCAAATGTCCATGACACATGTCATTTCATCCTCGCAGCCATCTAGCGAGGTGAATCCCATCATAAGCATTCAAGAGGAATCGAGGAGTATAACCAGTCACATGTGTCAATCACTTGTATAGAGCTTCCTAGGAGCCAGGCCTGGTAGTGGGAAACCTATAGATATTAACACTTTTCATTTGTCTTGGCCTTGAAACAGTCATTTAGGATAACTCCCTTAGTATCCCCACGTTAGAAAGGCACCAAGAGAGAAAGGAAGGAGGAACAAAGCTGGGATTTGGAACCCAGGCAGTCTGGCTCCAAGTTCATGCTCACAACCACAATACTGCCCTGCTAACAGGTGCAAGCAGCAGCCAGGGAAGGTGCACTGCTGTGCATTCTGAGATGAGACCCATCCCCAGATGCTGGGAGTCAGCTACTCTCCCAGTAAAACAGGTCCCAGGCAGGATTGTCACAAGAGATGTGGAAATAACCGAGACAGAGACAAAGTGCAGTTTAAAGTGATGGGGGAGGCAGGGGTCCTCCAGCACTCCCATGAGCTGTGAGGCACCGAGTGAAATCCCACATCAGTATTTATTGTTACAGCAAATAGTTGTCCTTGGTTAAAGAATTCTGTGTACAGCTCATTCATTGAGGTTTCCAGGGTACCCTTACCTAATTCTGTCTACAAGAATAGACGGTTACAAAATTTTTCTAAGATAAACATGTTAAGCCCTAAATTAGAAACAGACCTAGCTGAGCATATAAATTAAAGATAAAAATGTATAAAGTGAGAACACTGAGTCTGTGTACTAATCTAATCTACTTCTCTAAATACAGAGACATGTGGTCAGGAGTGAAGCAGGAACAGCCTTGAAGTTTAGGATAGTTCCAGCTGCACATTATCTGCTGGGCAGGCATTTTAATCAGCTTCTCCTCCAAGGACCCAAACCGAGCTTCTGCTCTGCAAAAGAGCTCAAGGTGATGGCCAGCAGCATTGAAGAAATGTTGCTTTGCAAACGTCCTCTGACAATGCCTGTCTGTGTTGGAAGCAGCTTCTAGTCTGTGAACCAACATGCTCACAGATTCCTTCAAGGCAAAGCCCTGCAAAAGGCCTGAAACCTTTCACGTCTCTTAGCCTATTTTCCCAACACCCAGGTTTTCCCAGTTTTCAGCGAAAGACATTAAACTCATGAACGCTTATGTGAGTGCTTGTTGTTGCTGCCGTTCCGGAAACCAGCAGATTCCATGTCAGGGTCGCTGAGGCACAGTTCCGAGGAAGCACCTCCAGGAAGCCAGGGCCCAGGAGGAAGCGAGGCTCCAAGAGGTAAGCATTTCCCCTCACCTCCTGCCAACCCCTGCTGGGAGTGAGCAAAAATATAGGAGAAGACTTTGAGCTTCACTAAGTCTTGGAACAAAGGGCATAAAGACCATCTCATTTAGGCCTTAGAGGCAGGATGGCCAACAGCTGCCATCTGAGTCACCAGCTAAAGCCAGCATGTGAGGGGCTCAGCCTTCCACCCTTGTAGAGCCTCTATACACACATGGAAGCTCCTGGATCTTCAGTCATTGTCATGACCTGGGAACTGAAGTCACAGATTTGACTTGTCGCTGCCCACCAGCCATGCCCCCGTGTCCCAACAGTGCTCCAGGCAGGCTGCAGCCACACGGCGGAAGGCTGAGGAAGGGGAAGAGCTGCATGCAAGATCCACTGAGCTCTGTCCCCAGAATTTAGCCACAGTATCCCTGTCTAACCCTGGGGCGCTGGGCCCTGGACCCCCAGTGGGGGCCTGGCTGACCTTGGGAGTGAGTGGGAGGCTTTGGGGGAGCCCTGTGCCAGACGGAGCTGGCCTGCTGCAGAGACACCCCCCACCCCCACCAGGCTGCGACTCGTGTAAGAGCTGGCATGGCAGGAGCTGTCAGGTCCTCAGAGGTCTTCTGTCCGTCCCCTGCATCAGGGAGGCCCAAGGTGTCATTGACTGAGTCACACCACACCCTGACACCACTTATCATGTCCCCAGGCCTGAGGAGACCCCACCCCTCATCCCCTCAAAACTCACAGGCCAGGGGGCAACAACGATTGTGGTACATCTCGTATGTATTGCTAATTTTATTATTATTATCATTAGTGTTATTCCAGCTGTCATTTTTAGTATTTGCAGTGGCATATTAGGCAGCTGACGTTGCTACCTTTGGCCCTCCCCGGAGGTGTGAGGGAGGCATCCGTCCCCATCCTGCAGATGAAGAAACGGAAGCCTAGAAGGATGAATGGATGGTCACTCGGTTTGTAAAAGGCAGAACCAGGATGCGAGCGCCTGCCCCGTGCTGCTTGGAGAGCCCCTCGCTACCAAGAGCAGAGAATGTCTCGCCTTTCTCGGAGCAAAGAAGCCATTTGTGAGGCAACCTGGGGGACGCTGCTGTTGTGGGGAGGGTTGAGGGACCAAACAGCAAAGCTGTGTCTCCTCGAGGTCCCCTTGCCTGGGTCTCTAGGAGACACGTGGGAGGCTTCTCACTGGCACCCAGCACACCAGGGTGTCAGGACTGAATTCCAGCAGCCCCGGGAGAACGTGACACCAGCAGCCCAGCTGGAGGTGCACCTCTGAGAAGCCATGTTTGTATCACATGATGCCTTGTAGCACATGATCATCTGCACCTGATTGGACTGGGGTGGACAGCAAATCCAGGGGGAGCAGAGCAAGTAGATTCTCAGAGAAGAATGGATGAAACAAAGAAAGAAGCGTAGAAGAAAGAGCACACTGAAGCAGGAGAGAGAGGAAGCAAGTTAAAGGAGAGACACTTTCTTGGTCCCTCCCAGGGCCGGGCTCTGTGAGGTCCAGCACCCTTCTATTTCCATACTTGTACCCTCCCCAGTCTGACGAGCTATTTTGAGTGGTTTGTGTTCTTTGCAACTGAACAATCTTCAACTAACAGGAAAATAGAATGGACTTGCAAACAGTAAGCTCTCGGAGGAAACAGGAGCCCTCCATGGGATCAAAACCAAGGCAGAGGCCATGGGGACTGTGGCGAGCTGTTTCATGGCCATGCACACCTCCCACCCCAGTTTACCCTCCTGTTTGTAACTCACTTGCGCAGAGTGTCCCAGCCCAGGGCGGAGTCTTCTTTCCATCCCCTTCTATCTAGGCTGGCCTTGTGACAATAGAATCCGGCAGAAGTGAGGTTGTGTGAATTTCGGAGCCCAGGCCTCAAGAGACCTTTCAGCTTCTGTCTGTACCCTCTTGGAGGGCTACCCTAAGCCTGCTCATGTAAGGAAGCCCAGTTAGCCTCCTGGAGCATGAGACCATGTGGAGGGGAACCAAGGCCCCCCAGCCCAGAGCCAGCGCCCACTGCCCGTCCTCCAGCCAAATGCAGTTGTGTGTTTGAGTTCAGCAGAAACAGCAGGGGAGCCATTCAGACATGAGAAATTCTAGATTGTTGTTTACATTAAGTTGTGGGGTAGATTTGACACTGCAGTTGATGGCAGTTACAGAAATTGGTACCTGGAAGTGGGCTGCCTCCATAAGCAAGAGCTGAGCCCCGTGCCTTGGCTCTGGGACCCAGGCAGCAGGCGGGGGCTAAGCCCTGGGGAAACCGTCAGTGAAGCCTGGACGAGGCGGGCTGTGAGAAAATTGCCATTGGAGGGTGAAGAAAGGGTGACTCATATCATGTCATGGCAGGACAATTGGCAAGACTGTCACCCAGAGTAACCTGGGAGAGAGAACATGTGCCAAATGAACTTACAGATCTACCTAAGGAGAGTTCCAAGCAGAACCTGGAAGGGGCCAATGGCTCCTGTTAGTTGTGTATGATAAGGTAGGGAAGAGAAATGAGCGAAAGGGAAAACCATTTGTTTGCAAGCAGAAGTCAGAGGCAACACGAAGGATCCAGACATGCTGAGTTGAAAAATAAAACTGTTTCTTCTCTCTAGTCTCTCCTGGCAAAAGATTTGCATAAACTATGACCTCGGGGTTAAGACAGAACCAAGGGCGTGGCCGTAACACCCTTTGTTAAGAGCTCGGAATGATTTCAGGCAGTGCTTGGTGGTACCTCACAGCTGTATAAAAGGGCCTCTAAGAATTTTGAAAATATTGAGCTAGAGGAGCTTGGCATGCCCGCATGGAAAGAGATCTGTCTCAAAGAAAATTATGTGGCTTTGGGGGCATTGAGTGCCCTCAGATATGATTCATAGAGAACCCACAACATTTGAGGGAATTGTATTAACAAGAGTATCACTCACTTGGACCAAAAGGGACTGAGACAGTTCAAAATGAAGAGTTTTCTGGGTCTCTGAATTTACAAGCAGGAAGCAGGCCAAGAAAGCTACTCAGCTGCAAATATCTCCTACGGAATAGAAGAACCTCCGAGCACAGAGCCAGGAGCTCAGAGCATGGAGCCAAGAGCTGAAGAGAACAATGAACTGGGGGCCACCCCCAGGAAGCAGAGACAGGACCTAATCAGGGAGAATCTCCTGTCCCCAGAGTAGGGGGACTTGACAAGATGTGCGTGGCTGGATTTCAGAATTGCTATGGGCCAGTGATTGTTGTGTGCCTAACGTTCCTCCCTTTCATAGACTGTGTCTACAATGTCTCGCCATGGTTTGCTGGGTGTCTGCGGGTTAAGGTAACTTGTGTTTTTTAGGTCACAAGTGTTTGCATGAAGAGGAGCCTTGCAGACATCCAGACCTGATCTAGACTCGAGTCTGATGCCATGTTGGGGTAAGACTATGGGGGGTTGGCGGCAGGGTATACATAATTTGCTGTGGAAAGAAAGTGAATAATTTGTGGCCAGAAGGCAGACGTAGTAAAATTTACAATGGCTGCAAATTCCTCCCATCCCAATACGTCCACCCCTTTGCAGTGTGACTCTGCCGAGTCTCCCGTTCAGAGAGGGAGTCTGTTTTCCCATCCCCTCCTATCCAAGCTGGCCTTGTGCCTTGCTTTCACCAACAGAATCTGGTGGAAGTGAGATCATGTGAGTTTTGGGGGCTAGACCTCAAAGAGGCCTTTCAACTATTGCCTTTGCCCTTTGGGAGCAGACATGAGGTGTGAAGCTGCAGCAGCCATCTTGTGACCATGAGGCCTCAAGTGGAAAGATGAAAACAACAAAGCTAAGGATGTCCAAGGAGACAGATTGTAATTCTGGGCTTCTGATACCATTGTTGAGGCCTGAACTACCACTCCGATCACCTGCTTTAAGATGAGAAAAATAACCCTTTATCTGTTAAGGGCCTAAATTTCAGGCGAATGGGTCTCAAAGTCTGGGACCCATTTGAACAGCGTCATCAGCATCACTTGGGGACTTCTTGGAAAAGCAAATTCGTGGGCCCGACCAAGGTGTGTGGGATCAGAAAGTCTGAGCTCTCTGGGTTTTGACACGTTCCCCAGGTGATTCTAACGCACGTTGACTTTTAGGAACCGCTGGCTTAAGTGCCTCGTTAATCTGGTACTTGTTCACTGACATCCGAGCACAAGTTTCACTGACACCACATCTCTGAGCTTTTGCTCAAAGCTTTTTCTCTGCCTAGAACGCCCCATTTCCCCTTCCCTGCCAGTCTTTTTCATTAAATGAATTAATTTCAACCAACCATAGAAACCCAGAATTACAGAAAATTCAGCTGCTGCAATTTGGAAGGTGCACCAGTATTTTCTAGATTTGGTCTCAGCAGTCTTAGAGGGCTGGATACAAGCAAAAAGCTACAAAATTGCCCTATTTAAAAACTTTTTTTGGTTCCAGCTGGAAACCCCAGAATTAGCGTTTGTCTCTCTCCCTCTCCCAGAACAGGAGTGATCCGCGCGCGCTGGGATCCTCCCTCTCCGCAGCCACAGGTCACGCAGGCTCCCCTCGTGTTGGGGTCACAGACTGAGCCTGCAGCTTGTCCCCTGTGGGCTGCCGGTGTGTTGAGGCAAACCGTTGTTTCACTTGCATTTTGCTGCATGACAAACCACACCAAACCTTGGTAGCTGAAAACGGCAGTGATTTATTATTTCCTGACTCTGTTGACTGGGCAGTTCTTCTGCTGGTCTTGCCTGCGTTTAGCCAGAAGGTCAACTGTGGATTCGGTTGCTGCAATGCCGGGCCCTTCCCTCTCCACGTGGTCTTTCAACCCTGTCTTCTTTCTGGCATGGTGGTCTCAGGGCAGAGCATTTAAGGAAGGAAGAGAGTAGACGATTTGTGTAGTAGTGGAGTTTGAATTCTTTAGCAGGAATTCAAAGCTTTGCTTGAAAGACAAATCCACCTCCCACTGCTGTTTGCTCCAGCCCCCACCCCTCTACATTGTCA
>CM052438.1:167511839-167567708 GCA_028533085.1 Varecia variegata
GCCTGAACCGCTGACCCCTTGAGACAAGCCCTCCCTTACTCCAGGGTGGGGTTTCTCAGCCTCGGTACTGTCAACGTTTTGAGCAGGACAATTCTTTGCTGTGAAGGGGCTGTCCCATGCATTGGAGGATATTTAGCAGCATCTGTGACCTCTACCCAGCAGATGCCAATAGCACCTCCTCCCCAGTTGTGACAACCAAAAATGTCTCCAGACATTGCCAAATGTCCCCGTGGGAGGAGGCAGAATCACCCCATTTCAGAGCCACTGCTCTAGGGCCTCCCTGCCTGGGCCCAGGCTCGGACCTCCCGGATCCCTTGCCCTGGAATAGCATCCTTGGATACTCTTGGGGGCAGCCGTCCTCTCCACGTCCAGTCGCTGCTGGGGGTGATGGGCTGTCCCCAGAGAACAGGCAGCCCTCTCCTCCTGGGCTGATGTCATCACCTGCTGTGGAATAGCTCTTCTAAGATAGATTCACCTCCCTGCCCCAAGCACCTACTGTCACCCTCAGGATAAACATGCACCACGCTGGGACCTGGGGCATGAATTTTGGTAATAATGATAAATCTCAGTGATTTTCCAGAAGGTTCAGCAGGCCTGGGGCGGAGAGGTAGCTTCACTATTAAACTCTGATAAATCATCCTCATCACTCTGCAGGGGAAACAAAGCTTTTTTTGTTCTTTGTTGTCACAGTTTTTACCATAAGGGCAACAAGATTACAGAAAGTTTAGGAAGCACAGAATGAAACATCGCCCTTCAGGCCTCTGGGACTGATTTTATTTCTGCATACTTGGCCTGGCGTAGGCCGAGTCTTCCTGTAATTACAGGCACAGGGCAAAGGCAATGGGCATATTGTTTTCTTTTGTGTTTTTATTTCAAATTCCATAGAATACCAAAATAGCTCTTTGTGTTGCTACGTAAACTCCGTCATTCCAGGACTGTGGTGTTTACCCAAAGTGCTGCTCGGGCCAGCAAGGGGACCATCTTTATGGGCGAGGTCCCTGAGGGTGCGAGGCCTCATAAACACAAAGATGTGGTGTTTACCCAAAAATGGGTCTTGGACGTGTGGCCAGATCCTTGGGTGGACCACGATATCCTGCGGCTTCCTAATTATAAAAATGTGGTGCTTACCTAAAAAGAGAGTTTCAGAGGCTAAGAAGGGCAGTCAGTTCCCTGGGTGGAGCCCTGGAGTTTCTGAGATTTCAAAATTATAAGGATGTGCTATTTGGGATCACAAGGCCCTGTGGTGGTTTCTAAATTTAAGAATGTTGCATTTTCCCCCAGGGAGGTGGTTAGCTTCTGGACAAGGCCATGAGAGCCCATAGCTGCAAAGGCCTCAGATAGCAACGCAGTGCTTGGATATCAAGTGTTTCTGATCAGGGACACGCCTCCCAGGGGCCCAGGGAAGGCTGGTGTGGAGCCCACTCAGAGAGGAGGTGCGTGGTGGGTGTGAGTGAGGATGAGCTCTGACCCTCTTGACCCAAGCCACGTGCCACAGACCCCTGCTTCCAAGCCGCTGGAGGAGTTAAGTCCAACAGGCCACTCCGGCCATGTGTCGCTCACGCACTTGGTGAATAAGCCTGTACGGAACAGACACTGTTCCAGACGGCGAGGCCCACGGGGGAATAAATCTAACACCTAACACGGGCTTGCCCTGGAAGAGGTTGCAGTCCGATGGCGATGCCCATCAGGTAATGCAATGAATAATCGTTGCATTGCAACCCATGAGAACTAGGAAGGCAGCTCCTAGGTGGCCCTGCTGGAGAAATGGCTGTGGGCAGTCAGGGCACAGGAGGGGCGTTTCCAAGCTGGAACCTGAAGGATGAGGAGATGGAACCAAGGGTGCGAAGCCCTGATGGGGGGGAGGGCTTGGTGTGCAGGAGGAAGGGTGGGGCCGGCGTGGGGAGGGTACGTGAGGGGGCAGGGTGCGGGACTGTGTCTGAGAGGTCTGCTGAGGCGGGCCGAGGAGGGCTTATGGGCGCAGTGAGCAGTTTGGACTCGGTCCAGAGTGGAGTGGAAAACGAGCGGAAAGTTGGATCTTTTAGAAAGATGGCTCTGGCTACTGAATAGGAAGTGAGTCATGGGGTGGGGGTGGGGGGTCAGCAGTGGGCACAGAGAGACAAGTCAGGAGACCCCCCACCTTCCCCTGGTGCGAATGACGGTGGCCTGGAGGAAAGACATAGACCAGTGGGCTAGGGAAGGTACACAGTTGACCCTTATTGTTTGCGGGTTCCATATTTGCAAAGTTGTCAAGTCTCATTTGTAACCCCAAAATCAGAGCCCGTGGTGTTTCCCCAGTTGTTCACAGACACGTGCCGAGCAGTGGAAAACATGTGAGCAACACACGCATTTCCAGCTGAAGGCAAACAAGGTGACCCTCTGCCTTCTTGTTTCGGCTCTCATACTGTGAACCAGGGTCCTTTCTGCAGTACAGTCACGTGTCACTCAACGACGGGGACGTGATGTTCTGAGAAATGAGTCGTTAGTCGATTTGCTCGTTGTGCAAACATCAGAGTATACTCACGCACGCCTAGATGGTACAGCCTGTCACACACCTCAGCTACCAACTTGTGCAGCCTGTGGCTGGACTGAAGACTGCAACTGCAGCACAATGGTCAGCGTTTGTGTGTTTAAACATACCTAACATAGAAAAGGTACAGTAAAAATACAGCGCAGAAGCTAATAAATGGTGCACCTATGTAGAGCCCTTACCACGAATGGAGCGCGCAGGGCTGGAAGTTGCTCAGGGTGAGTCAGCCAGTGAGCAGTGAATGGATGTGACAGCCTCGGACATCACTGGGCACTACTGGACACTTTGTAAACACTGGACACTCAGGCTACACTAAATTTATAAAACAAATTTTTTCTTCCTCCAATGACAAATAACCTCAGCTTACTGAAACTTTTTTACTTTATAAACTTTTCAATTTTGTTTAACTTTTTGACTCTTTTGTAATAACACTTAACTTAAAACACAAACACATTGAGCAGCTGTACAAAAAATATTTTCTTTCTTTATATCCTTATTCTATAAGCTTTTTTCTATTAAAAGACAGTGGTTTTTTTTACTTTTTAAACTTTTTTGTTAAAACCAAGATGCAAACACACGCATTAGCCTGGCCCTACACAGAGTCACGATCATCAATATCACTGTCTTCCACCTCCGCATCTTGTCCCACCGGAAGGTCTTCAAGGGCAAAACACTCATGGAGCTACCGTCTATGATAGCACTGTCTCCTTCTGGAAGACCTCCTGCCTGAGGCTCTTCTGGAAGAGAGGTTACTCTTTTCAGAATATGTCCACGGTGATTGGCTTGGTTTCTTTCTTTTTTTAATTGTAGATTTTCTTGTAAGCAGATAATGCACCATGAACATTTTGGTGTTGGGGTCTATGTTTTCAAACTTTTTAAGGAGCCTGTTGAGGTCTGCAAAAGCTTCTGCTAAACCTTTTTTTTTTTTTTTTTGAGACAGAATCTCACTCTGTCACTCTGGGTACCTGGGTAGAGTGCAGTGGTGTCATAGCAGCTCACAGCAACCTCAAATTCTTGGGCTCAAGTGATCCTCCTGCCTCAGCCTCCAAATAGCTGGAACTACAGGCGTGTGCCACTGTGCCCAGCTAATTTTTCCATTTTTTTAGAGACAGGGTCTTGTTCTTGGGTCTCGAGCTCCTGAGCTCAAGCAATCCTTCTGCCTTAGCCTCCCAGAGTGCTAGCATTACAGCGTGAGCCACCACACCCAGCTCTGCTAAACCTTTCACTGTGAATTTTCTTGGGGGTTTTTCTTCTTTTTCTTCTCCTGCAGTTTCATTTTCTCCTGCCTCTTTAGCTATGTGTTCCTGTTCCAGCTCCAACAACTCCACATTAGTCAATTCCTCAGGAACCATCCCTAGGAGCTCCTTAATGTCATCCTCATCCACACCCGGGTTAAAGTCTTTTGCGGTCTCAATCACAGACTTGTTGATTTTTTGCAACCCCATAATCCTAGGCAAATCCTTTGAAGCCATGGACAAACCTCCAGACGCCATTCATACACACCTTGGTGACATCACCCCAAGCCCAAGCGAGGTTCTCGATGCAGTCACACACAGCATCCTTCCAGAATTGCACCAGTGTCTTCTCAGTGTCTTTCTCTGTTGCAACAACAGCCTGGGCAAAGGTGCCCCTCAGGTCGTAGGCCTTAAAAGCTGCTATGATTCCTTGGTCCATTGGTTGGATCAAAGAGGTGGTGTTTGGAGGGAGAAATACCACTTTGATATTGGGATGAAGGTCACCAATAAAGGAAGAATGGGGGGAGAATTATGAACAAGAAGCAAAATCTTGAAAGGTATGTTATTCTCCAGCAATGCTTCTCCATTTCGCTGGCACAGCAACTCAGGAGGGCATCTAGGAAGAGGAGCTGGTCACCCGTGACCACTTCTTGCTCCTGTAGGACACAGCCAGTGTGTGCTTACTAATGTGCTCGGAGGCCCTGGGCTTCTCCGTGCGCAGATCACACGTCAATCTGTAGCCTGCAACATGGCCCCAAGCAAGACTGTTACCTTGTGCTTAAAAGGCTTGAAACCTGGCACTGCCTTGGCTTCCTAATGGATGAGCGTCCTTCCACACACCCTTTTCCAGAACAGGGAGGTTTCGTCCATGTTGAAGACTCACTCTGGCGAGTAATTTCCCTCCACAATCCATTTGTCTAGAGTTTCCAAAAATGCTTCAGCTGCCTTCACATCAGCACTTGCAAACTCACCACTCGTTTTCACATTATGTAATGAGTAACAATTCTCAGATCCCTTAAATCTCCCAGAGCTAGCAGTAAATTCAACATTGGGTCAGGTCCAGCCTTTTCTTTCAACACTGCCAACTTTTTGCTTTGGCCGTGATCGTCATGGTGCCGAGAGGGACACGCTTCTGTGTCTGGTCTTCCGTCCAGGTCGTTAGAAGTTTCTCCATATCTGATAAGGGCCCTTCTCAAATTTTTGTTAGTCTCGTTGCCTTCAGTAAAGCAGACCCTCTAACAGGATGCACCACTTAGTTCTTGTGCTTGAAGATCGTGGCCACGGCAGAAGGGGACACGCCCACCTGGTGAGCAGTAGCTGTCACTGATGTTCCACCTTCATGGTCCTCAATCACTGTCAATTCTGTTCCCAGGCCAGTCACTCAAGACGGCCTCTAAGGCCACATTAGCCATGGAATTTGTATGCTGAGGAGCCCTGGTGAACAAAACAGTACGAAATTAAATCAGGAGAAAATGATGCAGTCAAGAGACGAGGAAAATACAAGGTATACGAGGCTGCTGCCGGGTGCCACAGCACACTGTTTTACAGTGAAATTTTTTTTTTAATAAGTAGGAATACACTCTAAAATAAGGATAAAAAGTATGGCATAGTAAATACCTAGACCAGAAACATAGTCTGTTATTATTATCAAGTATTGTGTACGGTACACAATTGCATGTGCTGTTCTTTTACAGGACTGGCAGTGGAGCGGGCTTGTTGACAACAGCATCACCACACGCACTTAAGAAATGCGCTGCGCTACATGTTCTGAAAGCTACAACACCACGAGGCGATTGGAATTTTTCAGATCCATTATAATTTTATGGGACCGCCATGGTATTTGCGGTCTGTCGTTGACCAAAATGTCATGCGGCGCGTGACTGTATTTAGTGCCACGTGTTTCACACGTTTGTGCTTTTTGTTGGCAATTTCGCTGTTTAAAATGGTCCCCAAATGTGTGGCTGAAGGGCTGTCTAGTGCTCCTAAGTGCAAGAAGACTGTGATGTGCCTTACAGAGAAAATATATGCGTTAGAAAAGCTTCGTTCAGGCATGAGTTATAGCGCAGTTGGCCGTGAATTCAATGTTAATGAATCAACAATATCTGTTAAATAAAGTGTCTTTACACAGAAAACACACTTAAAACAAGGGTATGTATAGATAGGTTGATGAAAATGTTGTGACCAGAAGCTCCCAGGAGCCTAACCCGGTATTTCCCCTAGGAGCAATGATTCTGTACCCTCTAAGTCAGCGTTTGTAGCAACTTTGTAGGGCATAGCTACTGCAAATGAGACTCAACTATACTTTGGGGCAAAATCGGCAGAAGTTGGCAACAGAATCAGATGTGGAGAGAGGAGGAGGAACCCAGGAGGACTCCCACGTTCCTGGCCTGCACTCCAGGCAGGCCCACCCCTCATATTTGGGGTTTGGGGCAGGACTCCCAACAGAGGCCCCTGGATCAAGGCCCACCCCGTTTCCCTTCCCACCCGCAGCTCCATCCCTCCCTGCAAGGGACTCACACACACCACATTCAAGCACTGTCCACACAGGCCGCCCAGCAAGCAGCCAAACCTTGGCCAGCCTGGGCCTTGGGCTGTAACCAGGACAGCTGTCTGGGGGCGGATATGGGGACGAAGCCCAGGCAGGTCCTGGAAGCCAGCCTGGGGCTTACGCCCAGAGCATCCAGAGCATCTGGGATTCATGAGGTCCTTAGAGTCTGGCCCAGAAAAAGGAAGTGTGAGCTCCAAATGGGCATGTCCTTTTGGCTCCAGGGGAGCTCACCTCATGCGAGAGGTGCATGGAGCAGAGCCGGAGAAGGACCCGTTACAGCTGCGCTGCCCACGGTGGTAGCTGCTCACCACACGTGGCCCCCGAGCACTTCAGATGGGGCTGGTCCCATAGAGATGGGCTGTAAGTGTAAGGCACATGCTGGATTTTGAAGACTTAGTATGTGGAAAATATATCTCAGTAATCATTTTTATATTGATCATTTGTTGAAATGATAATATTTAAATCTATTAAATGAAAATGTTGTTAAAATTAATTTCACCTCTTTTTACTTTTCTTTTAAAGGGCTACTGGAAAATTTAAAACTACATATGTGGTCCACATTTTATTTCTATTGCACAGAGATGCTGTAAAAGTGTGGAGCCCTGGCACGGGGCAGAGGCTCCGTGGTGCAGGTCTAGGAGCGGAGGTGGTGACGCAGTCCCAGACCCGGGGAAGATGGGGTTGAAATCAGTGGACAGAGAGGACTGCAGTAGTGCTGGATGCTGTGTGCTCACCAACCTGCGGACCACCGTCCTCCCACTTCCAACAGGCATCAAGATTTTGCCATATTTGTCTCTTATCTGGGATTCATTGATTTAATGATGATTACGATTCCCCCAGGTAACCCTTGGAAGGGAAGTATGGAAGATTGCGAAAATGGCCACAAATTCTTTCTCTCCCGTCAAGAGGTGGAGTCTATTTCTGCACCCTTTTTTTTTTCCATTTTTTAAAATCCCCTAAATATTCTCCAGGGTGTTTCTGCACCCTTTGATGCTGGGCTGGCCCTGCTACTTGCTTTGGCCCATGGACTTGGCAAACATGACTCAAGCAGGTGCTTGAAAAGTGCTTGTGCATCGGATCGTTCTCGTCCTTGCTGCTCTCAGAATACTGCCGCCTGGGGAAGAGGCATCTATGGCACCAGGTTACTAGCCTCCCTGCATCCACGCCCTTTGCATGTGATTTTGAAGCTCCTCCCACCAACAAAGAGGTAGAGTCCATTCCCTCAGTCCTTGTCTCTGGCTGGCTTTATCACTCTCAGTGGGAGTGAGCTGTGCCCATGGAAGACCAGGAGGGGCAGAGCCAAGTCATCCCAGTGCTCCCCACTGAAGCCATCTGAGGCCGGCCACACCCCGGCCAACCCACGGTTGCAGACTGGTGAGCAAGCCCAACAAAGATCAACCACACCGAGTCCAGAGCAGCCAAATTGCCCAGCCAATCTGCAGACCTATGAGCTAAATAAATGCTTCAAGTCATTCAGTTTGGGGTTGTTTGTTACAAAGCAAGAGCTAACCATTAGAGTGATACAGATATAAATGGGATTTGAACTTGGGTCTGTCAGACCTGATTCCCAAGTTGCACATCTTAACCACCGCACCCTACCATTTGCATTCAAATTCTGCTGACACTCAAAGCTTCAAGGTGAAGAAAGTGAGGGCTAATGACCTGGGAGTCATCACAGCCCCCACCAGCAACAAGGATGGCTGCCCCGTGCTGTGCCACCTTCAAAAGCACACCATCTGAACTTTCGGTCCTGGGATAAAAAATTAATAAGGAGGCCCTGCTGGCCTTGGGGATGACAATTACTCTTTGAGATGCCAACTTCAGTTATTTTCCTCATTAGGGATTATTAACCTCATCCTTCTGTGTCTATTGTTAGGCCCCAGGAAGGGGCTGCCTTGCAGATCCTGTTCTGCCTCCATAATTACCCACTATGAGAACCGCGCACCTCTAATGGAAGTCTTCCTAATTTCCAGCATTTACTGAGCACTTTATATTTGCAAACTCCCCAAGACCTCTATTCATCCAATTCTTTAGGTTTGCTTTTTGGATGAATTTAAAAGCCACTTTGATGATATAATCACTATACTTTGCGTTAGCACTTTTCTCCACCGTATTAGAATAATTTGTAGATAGTTATCTAATTCACCTCACTGCACCCCTGCGAGCTGGGGGGCGGGAATCCTGGGGAAAAGAAAGAAGCCAGGTGTTTTTTTTTTTTTTTCACTCTCTCCGCTTTACCAAAGTTGGAACTTAGATTAAGTTTTCTATTGCCGTATAGTGGACTACCACAAATTTCAAGGCTTAACACTGCACACACATTCATCCTCTCACGGTCTCTGTAGGTCCAGGCTCTGGACACGGCGTAGCTGGGTCTGCTTCAGGGTCCCCCCAGGCTACACTCCTGGGGTTGGCGAGGGCTGCAGTTGCAGCAGAGGCTCAACCGGGGAAAGGGCTGCTTGGAGCTCATTCGGGTTGGTGGCAGAATTCATCTCCTTGGAGCTCTGGGACTGAGACCGCCTTTCCTTGCTGGCTGTCCAGCCCCTCGAGGCTGTCTTCAGTTCTTTGCCAAGTGGCCTTTTCCATAACCCACTCACGACAAGCAGCAAACTTACTTCTTCAAAGCCAGCAAGAGAGAGTCGTTCTCTCTTCTCTCCCCAGTCTGCTAAGACGGAGTCTTATATACAAAACATAATCACGGCATCACCTGCCTTCACCTTGGCCAGATTCTGTCGGTTAGAAGCAAGTGGGACTCTCAAGGGGGTGGGGGCTTCACGAAGGCATGAATGTCAGGAGGCAGGATGTCATTGGGTCCCTTCAGAGCCTGTCTGTCATGTTAAGCGGAGGGCCCAACGTCATGCACCAAGGGGTAGTTCATTGCTCTGGTGAGCATGCCACAACACCTTGGACACTTGTGCTCACCGCTCAGGTTGGTGGCCTTCTGCATCGGGCCCACGTGCGTGTACGTACTCATCCCCACCGTGTACTCGGGACACCTGCCTGGCACAGGGCACGCTCACCAGCGTTCCCCAGGGCCTGAAGTCTCCTGGTCTCCTGCCAGGAGTCCAGGTGAAGGGGACACCCAGCTTGAAGAGTGACCCTCCCCACGCTGGTAGACCTCATGCTGAGCCACGGCCACCACGATGATACCAGAAAACATGGGGACAGAACCCAGCACCCAGCAAGAGCTCGGCCCATGCTCACCATTTCCACTATTCCTGGAAAGGAGCTTGCAAGCCAAGGGTAGACCAGCCTGACCTCCAATGCACTAGAGGTGTATATGACGGTCCCAGACCTACGGTGTTTCGACTTATGATGTTTCAACTTTATGGTGGTGCGAGAGTGACACAAACTCAGTAGAACATCAATAAATTACCGGAGATGTTCAACGCTTTGTTATAAACTAGGCTTTGTGTTGGATGATTTGCCCAGCTGTAGGCTACTGTGAGTGTTCTGAGCCCGTTTAAGGCAGGCTGTGCTAAGCTCTGATGATTGATGGGTTAGGTGCGTTAAATGCATTTTGACTTACAATATTTCCTACATATGAGGGGTTTATTGGGGTGTAATCCCACTGTAGGTCATGGAGCATCCGCACACTAAAGGACCGTAACTGTAGGAGTGACTTTTCCTAAATATAAATATTTTTATAGACAAAGTAACACCCCTTTATTTCTGTGTCTTTTGTATTTGCTTGTTAGGCACCAGGGTAAGTACTCATACAGATTGTAGTATTGAGGCCTCACAGTGACTTTGCCAGAAAGTAAATTTCACTTTATAAAGGAGGCCTCCAGGTGACCCAGGAGGTTGAGTGACTTTCCAAGGCCACACAGCCTGCAGGTGGCGGAGCACAGCCCCGAATCCAGGCTTTGAAACGGCGGCTGGTCTTTATCTGCCTTTCTGCACCCCCGAGTTCTCAGGTTTTGCCATAGCCGGTCACACTGGATCCTGTGTTTGGACCAGAAGCTTCTTCCGTGACCTCGTTCCATGGCCTGCCTTGGTTACCCAGGGTTGGGGTGGCCACAGCCGGGCCCTCCCTTCAGAGTGTTAGGACTGAAGCACTCGGTCTCTGCCCCTCTCTCTCTCTCACACACACACACACACACACACACACACACACACACGCTCATACATATACTTTCACATCCAGCCTCTTTTCAAGAAGACAGACCAAAAAGAGTCCTACATTCTCGTTTGTTCTATGGAACAGTCCGAACCAAGTGCATGCAATCATGACCGTTTTATTTTGCTGTCCCTGACCTGCTCTGGCTGCTCTCCCTTCAAGTCCTTTAATGTCATCCGGGCAGGTCCCACCACTTCCCAGGCACTTTGTAAATACATAAGGTCCAGTCCAGAGCCATGTGGGTTAGAACTTCAAGGGCTACTTAAAGTACAGCCCAGCTCAGGCTTGGCGGGGACCTTCCCTGTGGGGCAGGGGGGCGGCAGGCAGAAAGGCAGCTCTGTCCCCACTCTCCTGGCCTGGTTGCACATCTCCCCCAGAATGCTGGGACCGGGAGGAGGGACACAGAAAGGCCAGTGTGGCTCTCCCCGACTGCCGGTCAGGGCCTCCCAAACCTGGCTCCCTCTCACGGGGGGCAGGGGAGGTCTGCAGGGGACCTCAGTCACCTCCTCCCTGGGGGTCCCCTTCATCTCTCGCTGTGGGGACCACCTTCATTAGGGCCAGCCCTTTTGTATATAGCTCAGCAAGAAAGCTCAGCCACAGGCCCACCCTGAACCCTGCATCCCTGCCACACTGCGGGGGCCACACATGCGGACTCCTCCTCCCACCCAGCACCTCTGCCCTGTCCTCTCCCCGGCTCTCCCTGGCTCGCCTCTGTCTGGGGTAGCGAGGACACCCAGAGGGGCCGAGATGCCAGGGGCCCCCTCCAGGCAGCCCTGTCCTCTACAACGGCCTCTTGGAGCCACGTCATGAAGCTTGGTGGCAGGACCACCTCTGGTCACCTCACGCCCCACCTTGGCCAACATCTTGTTTCTCAGAAGAATTCCTCCTGCATCCCAAGGTTTGGTTCACACAGGCTTGGTGGTGTCTGCATTTGTGTGTGTTTAGCCCCCTCTTACTACGTCCGTGGCCACCTCTGAAGGTGGGACCATCAGCGTCCCTTGCTCAGCTTTGTCTCTTGAGCAGCAATTCCAAGGCAGCCAACAGCCCGTCCCCCGACTATGCCCTCGCTTTGCCAGCTCACAGGCCCAAAGGAGCACGTCAAGCGCTTTTCTCACAATGCAGGCGCTAAACTCGGCACCGATCGCATCTTTCCTTGGAAGAGGTTTGTCCTGCTCGCTGTGCACCAGGCAATTTGTCGCAGGCAAGATCGCAGCGTCCCACCGCTTGCCGGAACTGGCCATTTCCAGAGTGAATCGGTCGGTGGCCCCAGGCGAGGGCAAAGCTGGGAAGCCAACTAGAGCCACTAAGTAGAACTTTCACCTGCAAGGCTGGTGGGTTTTGGGTGCAGGCAGTGCCTGGGACACCCGGCTCCTGGGTGGCCCCCAGCCCTGCTGCAGGACCTCTGCACAGTGTGGTTTTTTAAGCCACCATTTATTTCCCTCCTACGGGGGCTGGGCTGTGCCAGGTACCCTGGCGTGTAGCATCTCTTTGAGTCTTGCTGACTCTGTGAGGCAGGACTCATTTCTCCCATTTTACAGAAAAGGAGACAGAAGTTCAGAGTAACTTTCCCAAAGGCAAACAGAACGGGTAGTAGTGATGGAACCAGGGTCTGAAACCACGCCAATTCCAAAATCTATGCCCTTGAACACTCTGCCATGTGACCTCGCAGAAGTCTTTGCCATTAGAGCACAGTGGTAAAGACCTTGGCTCTGGAGTTGAAGCAGCCTTGTGTTTGAATCCCAACTTGGCCACTACCTCACTGTTTTCACTTGAGCTTCCTACACACTCTCCCTGAGCTACCCCCATTTCCTTGTCTATAAAATGAATATCCTGATAGCACTGTTTTCAACGGGCTATTGTGAGGAATAGTGAGACAAAGCGGGCAAAATGCTTCTAGGACCACCACATATGGTTGTTCAAGCTGGGCGCTGCACAGCTCCAGGCTGCTGAGCAGTGCACAACCCCTGCAGCTGTGCTTGGCAGCTCTGTTTTGCACAGTGCCTGGCACAGAGTTTCTGCTCAATAAAAGGAAGCTCTTAATTCCTAGGGGCCATTCATCCGGCAGTGAAGAGGAAGAGGAAGAAATCCCTCTGGCTCTTCTGTCCCTGGGCCCAGGCAGCTGGGAGAAGCTGACTTCTCAGCTGCTCTCACTCCTCCCCAGCTCCCTGAAAGAGCACTTCTCTAGGAGTCCCAGGAAAAAGCCCTGAAGCGAGGAAGCAGAAGGGGACTGACCAGGCAGTGGGCCATGCTCAAAGAGACCATGGGTTACCCAGGCCTGCTGCCGTGGGCTCAGAGGTTTCCAGGCCCTGCCCTGTGCTCGTTAGCCTCTTTCAGAGGTTTCAGGGAAAGAAGCCCAGAATGGAGGGGCTGTGGGTACCCTGCGACTTTGGAGGGGAGAATTTCAGTGAGCTGTTTCCTCTGGCGTCAGGAGAAAGACAAGTGCTCCCCTTGGCACAGCGGCAGAAGAGAAGGTGAGGCCCTCACTCACCTGCGTGGGGCCATGGGAGGAGCTGAGACAAAGCAGACCCAGCACTGTGTGTCGGGGTGGGAAGGCGTAGACACGTTTTCTGCGTGAGTGAGTGGGAGGCAAAGTTCAATTCACGGTAATGAAAACTTCCTTAGAGACAGAGTGTTCCCCAGGTGATACAATGCCCTTAAAGGTGATGAGTTCCCTGTCCTTGCAGGTGTGCAAGCAGAGATCCTGAAGAGGGGACTGGCGCATCAGGTGAGCAGTTGCCCTAGTGGATTTTCTGAACCTGAGATTCTCGAATAGCATCATTGTTACCCTCCACCCTCCAACCTACCAAGTCAGCGAATCAGCTGGTGCTCTGAGCAATGCCAGGCCAGTGCGTGTCAAATGTGAGTGGCGGGTATCTGTGCTCTCTGAAGCTGCAGGTCAGAGGCCACATAGCACTGCTTGGAGAGGGAGCAGAGGGCTGGGAGGCAGAGGTGGCCTTGGGCCTGGCTGCACCCAGGCCTGGGCAGTGCCAGCCCCCTCCCTGGGCACCCAGAGCCTTCCTGGGCTTGGAACTCCACATGCCTTGGCTCTGCCTGAGAAGCATCAGCTCTGGCCAGAAGGGCAGGGTTTAAAGGGTCTGGTGCTTGTTCCTGCCACCTGCTCTCAGCCCCCGGCCCCAGCACACAGGCCAGTGCAACCAGCTGCACTGTTTCATTCATTCATTCATTTATTGGTGTAGACCTCCAATGGCTTCTCAGCACTTAAAATAAAACCAAACCCTTAGGTTGGCCTCCCAGACTCCCGCACCCCCGACCCGTGACCTTGCCCAGCCACCTTCCTGACTGCCCTCCCTGCCACTCTGCCTCTGTCACAGCACACACTCCCCCACCTCAGGGTCTTCGCCACGCTGTTCCCTCTGCCTGGAATATGCTCTTCTGAGACACCCCCAGGGCCACCTCCCTCACTTTAGTCAGGTCTTTGCTCAAGTGTCAGCTCCCCACAGAGGACCCCCTTGCCATCCTGTCTAAAAACAACCACTCTCTGGCCCCTAACTGGCTTTACTTTTCCTCCTAGCATGTTTCGCCAGCAGGCATTCTGTGATATATTAATTTGTTTATTGTCTGGTCTTTAGTAAGATGCCCCTCCAGGATGCAGAGACCTGGGTTTCTCCACTGCTATATCCTGGACACCTAAACAGGGCCCCTGACACCCAGTGGATGCACAAAAGTACGTGTTGAATGGGTGAGAAGCATTTATTGACTAATTTTCATGAGCTGGGCAGTGCTGCCTAGTGGTTAGGAACACGGGCTCTGGAGCTAGACTGCCGGGGGTCAGATCCCCACTCAGCTTTTCACTAGCCACGTGACCTTGGCCAAGTTACTTCCCCTCCCCGCACCTGCTTTCCGCATTGGTAAAATGATAATTATAGTATTCTTGTCGAGGGTTGGTTCTCGGATTGAATCAGTTAATTTCTCTATAATACTTTGGACTGTATTCGGGATACAATAAGTGTTCAATAAAGGTTAGCTCTCGGGCTTCAGTGGTGTTTGAAGGAGATGCAGATCCCTCACAGGGTTTGCGGTCTAGTGGGGGAGGTAGACAGGTATCACATAATAGCACAGGTGTATGACTTGAATTGCAGGAGATGCTGTGGACAACAGGTGTTTGGGACCTCCAGGAAGATATGGTTGGCAGACTTGGCCTTCTCTGTGGGGTCAGCAAGTTCCTCCCTACAGCAGTCTCATCTGATGAATGAGCTGGGTGGAGAGGTGAGGGAATAAATCACAGCACGATCAAAGGCCCTGGGGCAGTGGGGAGGGAGCCCCTTCCACAGGGACTGAACAAGGCCAGCTACTGGAACTCCAGGAGGGGATCAGGCAAGAGGAGAGGGAAGACATCGGTCATGCCCTACTGAGACTCTTCCTTACCTGGGAGCAGGTGAAGCCATGGAAGTGTGGATGGCCCAGGAGATTAATGGGACTGTGGAAGCTGCAGCCTGGACCCCACGTCGGGCTCTGCACTGAGGGCTGGCCCAGGCCCAGCTGCAGCCTGGACCCCACGTCGGGCTCTGCACTGAGGGAAGGGTGTCCCCCAACCCCAGTGCACAGTGAGAATCAAAAAATGCTTGTGAAAAGGAAAGGAGGGAGGAAGGGTGCAGGGAAACTGCTTCTTCTTTTTGTAGAGCATCTACTCATCCCTCAAAGCCCAGCTCAAACGCTGCGTCCTTCGAGAAGTTTCCTTTGACTCCGTCATGTAGAATCGCTCCCCGCTGTGTTCCCAAAGCACCATGTGAGCAGCCCCATTAAGTCACTGCTTGCCCATAATGATAAAAAGAGCTGGGATTTACTGAGCACTTCCCGTGTCTGGCACTTGTCCTCTGCACGTCACATCTGCTGGGCTGGCCTTCCCCGGGGTCCCTGCAGCCACCGCACCTGGTTCTCCAACCTCAATACCACCCTGCTCAGCCCTCTCGGCTGGGTCCTCTTCTGTCTTTCCAGACTGTAAGTGTCTCCAGTGAGGGTGGGGCCTCTGTCTGGCTTGCTCACCTGTATGTACAGGTGCACATCTGGCCCATGGGAGGTGCTCAGTGAAGATGTTGTGACCAGCCGACCAGCTGAATGACTGACCTGTTGACTTACATAATCCTCGCTGCAACCGCAGGCAAGTGCTCTCATTGTACAGATGAAAACAGCCCAGAAAGGCTTCAGAACTTGCCCAAAGCCATAGCTACCGAGTGGCAGAGCAGGTGGGACCCCAGGTCTGCCCCCTTTGCCACCAGGCCACACTGCCCTGGGCTAACTGTATTTGGTATGCGCCTACGTCCCTCACTGGCCAGGGTGGAAGGAAGCTGGCATTCGCTGCTCAGAACAGGGCAGTTCAGTGGAGTTCGTTCCCTGGTGTCAGGCTGTGGCTTGCCCGGCCATGGCAGAACGGAGGCAAGAGCTTCTTGCATGGGTCTCTCTGTGCTGGGAGCTCTTGTCGGAGTGTTTCTGGCAGGGCCCTGGGGAGGGTGGGGGCAGGAGAGGAGGGGACAGCGTGGAGTCAGCACTCTGAGGCACGAAGAGGCTAATCATAGATAATCACGATCTCGAAACCTCTTCTGGGGCTACAGGATGGTTACAGCCCAATTATGAGCCAGAACAAATAATGACAGCTGCTGGCTGGGAAGGGTGACAGGCACGACTGCCATTCTCAGCCCCAGGCCTCCCTGGGTTGAGCTGCTCCCGCAGAGGGGCCAGTGGCTCAAGGCCTCTTTGCACTCCAGGGCTAGGGCCCCACCAGCTGCAGAAACACACCCTCAGCTGGGCTCCACCAAGCAGCCCATGCACCAGAGCCAGCCAGCCGGGCTCTGCCTCGCCATGCAGCCGGGGGTCCTCTCTCCTTTCTACACCCAGGCAGGGGAGGGGAAGGAAGGGACCCCCATTTCTTGAGCACTCAAGTGTGCCAGGGAATTGACTTGGCCCATGAACATACTAACCCACAGGACAACTCTACAAATCTCCACATTTAAGATGAGGAAATGGAGGCTCAGAGAGGTTAAGTGATTTGCCCAAAGCCACACAGCTAGTGAGTTCAAAGAACCGGATTCAAACCAGGTCTTTCTGACTCCAAACCCATGTTATTTTCAGGATCCAAGATTCTGCAACATCATTAAGGGCTAAGGAACACTCACAGGACCCGGGCACAGCAAAAAAATGTCAAAATGAAGAGTCTGAGTCCCCTCTGGATCTGTTCAAAAAGCCCAGTTCCTAATGAGACACAGGAGAGAGAGGATGTGTGGACAAAGTGATCCCATGGTTAGGAAATACCTGCCACACTGCACGTGGGAGAGGCAGGGTGGAGCCAGCGTCCCCTCTCACCTCCCAGGCACATCCGGGTTCTGACTTTCAGGAGAGCAAGGGGTGGGGGCAGAGACGGGAGGGGAGGAACCCGCTCCCCGGCATTAGCACAACCAAAGGCCTTCAGGCACCTTCTACACTCACAGGCCATTCAGCTGATGGGGCCCTTGGACACCACCTCCTCCAACACCTTTTCAGGATTTCAGCAATCAGGATACTTACACATTACCTTTAAAAATTGTCCCCAAATACTGCCCGTGTCAGCTATCAGCTATCCTTCTCCTCTCCACTCCAGCTACTTTCCCGTCCTGTAAATGCTGTTTCTCTCCGAATAACCAAATGCTGACATTGTGACTGACTGGCCGGCTGGCTCAGAGGACAAGGAGACCAGCGGGTGTGCACACAGGGCAGCCCTCCCTGCGGGCTGGGGACGGGGCTCAGCTGGGGAAGGAAGCCATGGGAACACCCAAACACCCCGAGGAAGCCGAGAGCGGGTCCCCTGGGCAGGCCTGCTCGAGGAAAGGCTACTCCCGATGCAGAGTCTGGAGTATTCTGGAAGCTCCAGGCGAAGCTATACCGTGTGTGAGGTCAGGGGCTGCCTGGGGTGACCTTCAGGGTTTGAAGTAGAGAAGTCAGACTAAAAAGGGGGTGTCTTCAGCTCCAGTTTGAGCTGTTCTGCCTGGGGGAGAGTAGCAGAAAGAGAAAGAAAAATCTCTGTCCATCAAGGCCTAGTGTGGGCCCGGGAGAATTAAGGATGAAATGTATGTATGATGTGGGCCTAGACAGCTGTAGACTCAGGATGAAAGAGAAAGGAAGGGAGGGACAAGGAAGGAAGAAAGGAGGTGACTGGGCCAGGGGGCACAGTGCCTAGTACTTGCTGTCTGCTTTTCAAAAGAGCCATTTTCAGCAGGACCTCCCGGGGAAGGGAAGTCACTACATCTTCGAGCCCACCTGGATCCTGTCACTAAGATGCGCACCTGTAGGTAGCTGGTGCTGTGGGATGCTGTCAAAACAGATGACAGAGCAACCACTCTGACAGCAAGCAGAGGAGAGAAACGGATCCCGGATCCCACGTGCACCCCAAGGCTGTACTCTAAGGAAGAGGAATCCCCGCCCACCCCTATCCCTGCCTAATCTTCTAGGATGGGCCAAGGGCGAGGCCAGGAGCCCCTGGGGAGGGGGTTAGGAACGTCCCACCCAAAGGTGTGTCTCCCAACCTGCTCCATGACACCCCGTCCGTCAGACATCTCTGGATTCCTCTGCTTTGTTAACTGATCTAAACCAACTGGGTCAGACACAGACATTGGACTCACTTCTGCAAGTATCAGTGACGTCGCATTGGCAGCGGGTGGGGAGGGCTCCAGTTCTCCTCCCCCATAACCCGGCTGCTGGGTGGTAAGTTACCAAGAAGGCAAGCCTCGTACTGAATTCAGTTGCACATGCACAGGTGTATCAGCAACTGCCCGCTCTGGAACCCCACCAAGCTCCAAGTATCTGTCCTGTTAGACGTTCCTTGCATGAAAGATTAACTCAAGGCAGCGGCAACAGTATCCTAGTGCAGAGCTCTGCTGAGCTTCTAGGGACAGTGAGGTCATTGGCCATGCACGACGCCAGATGGGAATTTTGAACTTACAGCACTTTCTCTAGGCGATTGCACCACTGGATTCTAAGACCCTGTTCATGCAAGAATAATAGCACCTGCACTGTATCTCCAGTGTTTAGACCACTGGATTCACCAGTGAAAAATCATGTTATACCCATAATGCAAATGAACAAGCCCTCTGGTGCTGATCGGAAATAAAGACAATTGAAACCCTTATAGTTGTCCCTGTGCATTGTGGGCTCTGGTTAGAGTCCTTCCAATGCTGAGCCCTCCTTGGAGTGTGCACAGTGTTCCCGTTTGCTTTAACTCACTCTCCTGGAGTGCCCTGCAGTATAGACACAAGATATGTCACACTGTCTGCCTCAAGTATTTTAAAGTCAATCATAGACAATTTCACGCCATTTGAAGGAAACAGCAAGATCTGCAGAGCCCATGACATTGAAAATGGCCTTGGAAGTTGGAGATGCGCTCTCCACCTAAGGAAAGACACAGGCATGTGGTGTGATATAATGAAAATTCCTTCAGGACTTTGGACCATGACTCTGAACCAGGCTTTTTGCAGGTTCATTTGAGTTTTGTAGTGTTCTCATGGGTGGTTGTTATGCCAAGAAAAGACTACTCAGAAATTTACTTTGAGTTTACATAACTAGAGTTCAATTTATTAAACTGACAACTTCGTCATCATAGTTCTGGCTTAAGTTTTTAAGTCCACTTACAAATCTTTTTTCTGCTTGTATCAAGCAGGCAACCACTTTGAGGAGGTCTTTGGATAATTTGATCCCATGTACAAATGTAATTAAACACAGCTCAAACAATTTATATCGCATTTGTAAATTTAATGTTCTGAGCAACACTTCCCTTGGATGGGGAGGTGTCTGGAAGGGGTGCCTGGGAGGGGGCTTCCAGGGTTCCAGAACCGCTGGGTTTCTTAATTTGGTTCTGGTTCCATGGGCACTGGTTCACTTTGTGACCTCAGGACTTTTCAGGGTGTATGGAACACCTCAATAAAATGCTTAAAATCATCTATGTGATTTCCTTTTTGACTCATTTGCCTATTTTAAACACTATCTCCCTGGGTACTTAACTAATTCTTATACAACCAGTAAATTAAATATATATACAGGGAACCTAAAATTCTCTTAAATGTTTTACTAGTGAGCATAAGCTTAGTATGAATTCAACTTAAACTCACACATCTAAGTTAATTACTCAATTACATTTTAAATTAGAGTGATTAGATTCTCACCTTAATAAGCTAAATTATTTTAGGATTACAAGTAAGTATATAATGGAAAAATAAAACACTATGGTTTTAATTCCCTGTCTAAAGGTAACCAAAAATCCTCCTGGAATAAGAAGATGCCCACCCACAGAGAGAAAACACTGTCCAGGTAGTTGGGGTTGCTTGGCCCCCACGGGGACCTTAGGAGTCGGGTTAGTTGAGGTTGCTTAGGTTAGGGAATTTCTCCTAGGCTGTTGGTAGCCTGGGGGACCTCCCTGAACCCTGTTTACAGCTCCTGTGTCATGGACTTAAGAAAATGAGGGCAGGTCTCCCCAGCGCCCCCTGCCCCCCCCCCCCCCGCCCCCGGCCCAATTTCCAGGTTCTGATAACACACATACCCCTTACTCCATCTGCCTGTGCCCACGCCAGGCTGGTCTTGTGCCTGCATTTCTGGTTTCCACTCTGACCGCACGCACACATACTCACCCTTTCAACTCTTGGGACTTTCGAGGTGGGTGGATTCCTGCACTCTTGTGTACCCTTAGATCTAACAGCTCTTAAAGGCATTTTCGATGATAACGGATTTAATTTTCACCTGTTTGGTCACAGTATACCAGATCACTTTCCTGAGGTGAGGGGGAAGGGAAGAAAGGAAGAATTTTAACCCTTTAGGGCTTGGGTCAGTTTGCTCTGGCCCCACAGAGTTGCTGTGACACCTCCCCTCCGCCAGCTGGAGTCCAGCTCCACCTGTGATGATCGGGACCGACGTCATGACCGAGCCCCCACCCTTCTGAGGAGCGGACCCGCTGAACCCAGCCCCCCGAACGCCACGGACACTGGCTCCCTGCACCCCGGTTCATCGCGACAGGCTCTGGATTCTTGTACACAGAAGACTGCTCGGCAAGCGCCAGCGAGCTGCCAAGTCCGTGACAACCTGTGGGCCCGTCACAGCTGACGACACCCAGACAGACTCTCCCCGGCAGACTCATCTCTCGCCTTTCCTCGGCAACTTCTATTTTGACCACGCGCTCACATGGATCCTTCTCGTTACTCACTCCTACGGCTTCCAGCGAGACCGGCCCATGCAGGGAGGCGGCTCTGTTACAGTGAAGAAAACAGAAGGCGTCCAATAGCCAGTGTGGCTTTAACCTGAAGAGCAGCAACATGTTCATTGAGAGCTTAGTACCTGCTCAATGTTCTACGTGCACTTGATCATTTCTTCTTGACAAGAGCCCTGGGGTGTCGGTGCGGTGGTCCTTTTTTGAAGCACAGAGAGGCTAAGTAATTTGTCCAAGATCACACAGCCAGTGAATAGCAAGCCAGGATTGGCACGGGTGTCTAACTTTAACTGCACTCTTAACCCCTAAAACTATATGCTGTCCAATCAGGAGAGGACTCAGGCTCAGGCCAGGGCCCAGTTGCTGACAGGAGAGGCCCAGCGAGCCACCAGGCAAAGTGGCCGGTGCTCCGGTGTCTCCAGGGAGCAAACACGGCAGAGCAGAAGAAAGGCAAGGAGAAAAGAGTTATCGGGAGGAACTCTGTATTCTCACGGTCGTGAGAGCTCCCGCGTGCCAGGCTCTGCACTGGGCCCCTGCACCGGGCCCCTGCACCCTCATCCTGGTGGCCCTCGACCCTCAGAACTCATGCAGTCTTTGAAAAAGTGAAACCCTCCCTGGCTTTTGTTAAAATGCCCCCAACACTGAATATTGCCACGAACAATGAATGAAAGCAAAGGGAGGAGCAGTGCTTTGTTTACCTGCTTTGCACCCCTCACCCTCTCTGAGAGCCCACCCAGGAACCCCCCTCAGCTGGGATTATCCCCCTGAATCCTCCCCTAGTGATGCCACAAGACCTGCTCATTCTATAGATGAGGACCTTGACAGGCAACCGATGGGGCTGGCGCTCAATGGAGGTTTGGGACCCCAGATCACAGGGTTTCTAATCACTATCCTATACAGCCTGTCAGGTGACATCAGCCTTCAGCTAAAGAGTCTATTCAGATGACCAAGAAGCCACATCCCATGTTTAGTGTCAAACTAGCTATTTTTCAGGTTGTGTATATGGAGCAGAGCATAGGAAGGGGGAAAGCTGAGGCTCAGAGAGGGTGAGTGACTTACCCAAGGCCACACAGCAAGTCTGTGGTGGCCTCAGGACTAGAACATAGTCCTGTTTGGCCTGGCCTCTTTCCTGCCCACCTCGCATCCCAGCGCACACCCCACACCTCCGAGACACCCGCCTGGCCTGCTGAATGAGCTCATGCAGACTAGATTCAGACGCGTGTGTTTCGCTTGGCCTGGCATGCTGCTTACTGATTGTTCTAAACCTGCGTGTGGGCTTCTCCACTCCCCCAAGCTTCTATTTCTTTCCACACCCCCAGCGGCTCCCCCCTCCCCCTCCCCCCTCCAGCACCCAGCTCACTCAGCAAGCCACACTCAGCAGGTGTTCAACCAATGCTGCCGAACGAGTAAGGCATTGGACCATCTGCAGGGGCCAGAGTGGGTGTCGGACTCTGCCACCCCCACCCCAGTGCCAGCTCCAGGGCCCAGCATGGGTGTCCCTCTGCAGGTGAGCCTGATGGCCCTCAGGCTGCCATCCCACTGCAGGTGGATGGGACTTGCAGGTGGAAGCCGTTCAGAGACCCAGGCTGAGTCTGGAACATCAGAGGCATCTCTAGGCCAGGGAGCCCCCCACCTACCAACCTGCAGCAGGGCCCTGAGGTCCCCTTCTTGTTCCTGCCAAGCCCCAGAGGGACAGGAGCCCAGGCCCCTCCCCAGAGGGCAGGCTCCTGAGACCTGGCTCCCAAGGGAAGGGAGTTGATACGCTGCTCAAAGGGCCCCATTTTGAATTTAGAAACTGCGGGGAACGTGTTAGCAGTGTAGGCAGCTGGGGAGAAAGAAGAGAAGACGCAGGCTTGGACTCGCTCACTGGGACAAACTGTGAATCCCTGGCGTCCCTGGGGAGTCTGGCACAGAGCTGGCACATACCAAGGATTCCCAGTTCCAAGGGCTTCCCCATTTCTGTTGCCCTTTTGGCCTCGTGGTCCCCTAACCTGAGCATGCAGTATTCACATGGGGAGCTGGCCAACATGCAGATTCCTGGGCCCCAGCCCCAGAGAGTCTAATCCAGTACATCTTGCATAAGGCCCAGGAATTTGCATTCCCCAACCCCCAACCCCTACCCCCAAGTGACTTGGTGGAGGTGCAGGTGCAGATGGTCTTTAAACCGCAGGGAAGCACTTCCTTGGGTTTCTACGCTTGACTAGAAGCAGTTTGGTTGCAAAGCTGGAGACCCACCCTCTTCCCAGAGACCCTTCAGCAGGTCACATGGTTCCAGAGTGTGTCTGGAGGCTGAGGCTGGTCGCTGGAGTGGCCTCACCTGGGCCTGGAGCTGGGCTCCGGCCCCTGCCCTCAAGGGCCAGCTGAGTGGTCAGGACCCCGGGCTATAGCTGTGGCTCCTAAGAAGGGAGAGAAGCAAGAAAGGACCCTGGAGAGATGAGGAGGAACCTGCGGCGGAGATCTGAGATGCACTGGCCCCCCGGAGTGGGCGTACCACGCTGGACAGGACAGGGGACTGGCCATCACACCCCTCAGAGCCGGGAGGGCCTGGAGATCAGCTAGCGCCTTCCAGACTGAGGTTCCAGGAGTTTCTGCCTTGAGTACTGGGATGCTTTCTGCAAGCCCATCCTGTGCTGCGGGTCACTACAACACGACAAGCTCCGGTCTCAGGCTCAGGCAACATGCGCTCCAGCTGGCAAGGACGTCCCACCACCGGGACTCACTCTCCCTGTCTATGGGGAGGAGATTGGGTTAAATTAGGCAAAGCAACAGCTGAATTACAAGGCCGCCTTGAGCACTGTCTTGAGAAACACCAGGATTTGGGGAAAACAATTGAACACCCACAGACTGTGTGCCTGGTTATGCTCTAAGCATTTTGCATATATTTATGTAAAATTTAATCTCATTTAAGAACTCATTGAATCCCCCACAACAACACTGTGAAGTAGGCATTCTTATTCTCTCCATTTTACAGATGAGGAAACTGAGGCACAGAACGATTAAGGGCCTGGCCCGGGGATTCACAGTAGGTGGAATCTGAGCCTCTGTAGTCTGGCTCTAGGCTGTGCCTCTGCACACCGCACTGTGGTTCCTCTAAACAACACAGACGCGCGTTATGGCTCGGCAGGGGCGAGAGAGCACACACACCTGTTACCAGTCTTCCCGGCCACATTTCCAGTCTGTGGCTCTGTCACCCACAGGGAGCAGAAAGGGACAGAGAAGGCTGCCCAGCACATCAAGGAGGATGCGAGCCAGGCTGGACTAGGTCTTTCCATCTGAGTTCACCAGGACACTTCACGCCTTCCCTGGACTGACTAGCATTTGGGTCCGAATCCAAAGGGAACTGCTCACTATTCCTTGAAAAATACCTGCTCACTCCCACCTCTGCCCCTTGTACATGCTAATCTCTTACTCAAAAACATTTCTCCTTCTTCAAAGTTCGTTTCAAATGCCACCTCCTTCACGAAGCTCTTCCAGATTCCCCTCCAACCAGGCAGAACCTGCCTTTCTCTGGAGCCCCAGGCCAGGGCCTGAGTGCAGCCCTGCCTGGTACCCACCACCAGCAGGGCGTGGGCCGAGGCTGCCCCGGGCGTAATAGGTGCTGGGTAGTGGAGTGAGGCACTAAAGGGAATCGAAGGCCTTCAGAGTTCTGGTTCATTCCCCATCGCATTTATTCTACCAAGCTTTTTTCTTAATTGAAAAAGAAAAACAATGAATTCCATACCTGCCTGTACAGGTTTAACATCACATTAGTCACGAGACAGCCCAGGCTCTTTTCTCCCAGGGTCTGGTCTGCTGACCAGTTTCCTTCGTGGACCTCGTGGGTTTGTTTCTTCCTGTCGGGCTGTGAAGAATTTGCAGATCTCAGGCCACAGGGGTCTGAACCTCCTGCTGCCCAGCCCCGAGAGTGAGAGGGGGAAGAAACTATGCAAGATATTCCTCTGCCTTCCGGGACCCTGCAGACTAGCAGACAGGCTGGGCACCAGTGAGCCCACACCTGCCTGCCCGCCAACGCCAGCAGCAGAGGGGCGGCGGCCCGGGCCCTGCAGAGAGAAAGTGTCTGGGGCCGGCCTTGCCCAGCAGTCGGGCGCCTTCTCCATTCTCTCATTGCTGTTTTCTTTCTCACTTCCCCTTCCTTAGAATAGTCTTCCCTGCAGGGCCTTGCTGGGGAGGGCGGGGAGGGAGACAGGAAAGGTGGGCTTGGAGACCACCAGGCTGAGCCCAGAGAAGCCGTCCCAGACAAATGATTGTCACGGGGCTCAGCCAGCAGAGGGCCAGGCAGTGTCAGCCCTGGTGCATCAGTGAATGAGTGAGTGAACGGAGCTGTCCCTGGGGCTGGGACCTACAGGTACGCGCCTCTCTGCTGGGACCACTGATGTGTCCTTGCTCTTTGCACTTGGCATTTGACAATCACAAGCTGGGACTTTTCTTTCTTCTCCTTCCTACTTCATCTTCCAACCCCTGATGCAACACTCTGCCCACACATACATACAGGCACACACCTACACACAAGCCACAGACACACACGACTGTACACACGCAGACCCACCAATAGACTCTGGACAAATAACACGATAATACAATAATACCTACACACTTCCCACAGTAATACACACCCACACACAAGGCAAACAATGGCCCTATCCTTACAGCCCTGCACACACACCTACCCATGCACAAACATAACCTCACGAACGACACTCATATAAACGTATGCAGAATACGTTCACCACATGCAAACAGAAATACCCACCACCTTAAGGACACTCCCACGGAATCAATCGTGTGCTCATCTTACTTCTCTTCCATCTAGGGCTTTGTTTCTCTCCTTTCTCATAGATCTTGCTTTGCAATTCACAAAGCGCTTTCCTTTGTTTATTCGCCTGCCCAAGCTTTTAGAGGACGTCCTCTGTGCTAGGCACTGCACATACAGATGAGCAGGACTCAGCCTCACCCCTCAGGAGGCTCCTAGTTCAGTGGAGGAAACAGACACAGAAAGTGACAAACATAACTGCTGGGATCACTCAAATCAAAAACTCTCTCTCGAGGACCTGCCGTGTGCTAGAGCCATGCTGGGCTTGGGGAATATGGAAGCAAGTAAGGGCTAGGCTTTGTCGCCTCAAGGAACTCCAGACGGAAGGAGAGAGAAAGGCAGAGAAACACATGCACTGTCCTGCCCTACTGTGCACAGAACGGTGGCAGCCCAGAAAAGCGAGTGATTAACTGTTTTGGGAGAGAATCAGGAAGGGTGTCTTAGTACATTTGGGCTGCCATACACTAGGCTATTTATAAACCACAGAAATTTACTGCTCACAGTTCTGGAAGCTGGGGCGTCCAAGACTGAGTTGCCAGCAGATTCAGTGTCTGGTGAGAGCCTGTTCCTTTAGATGCCACTGTCTGTGTGTCCTCATGCAGCAGAAGGGCAACAGGGCTCCCTCAAACCTCTTGTATAAGGGCACTAACCCGTTCCTGAGGGCGGAGCCCCCGCCACCTAATCATTTCCCAAAGGCCACAGCTCTTAATGCCAACACGTTGGGGATTAGATTTCAACGTATGAATTTTGGCGGGACATAAACGCTCAGACCATAGCAGAAAGCTTCATAGAGAAGGTGGCATTGGGCTTTGTAGGATGCAGAGGAGTTCACTAAGAACCGGAAGCAGGTGGACACTTGTTGTAAAACAAACACAGAGACCTCAGAGGGGTCAAACAGCACTTGTGTCTGGATTATAATGATGTGCGTGTGTGATGGGGGAGGGGGTCCGAGGCAGAAGATGAGGCTAAAAAGATAATCTGAGGGCGAGGGCGAGAACAACCTCTCCATTTTACATCAAAAGAGGCTGTCTTTTACCCCTGCTCGCCAGGCCTGCCACAAGTCCCACGGCCCTTGTCTCTGAATGAAGCAAGGCTGCTTGCTAGCGGCTAAACAGGTGAAAAGCTCCGGCCAGTGGGAGGCATTATTACTGCCTGCGTTGATTATTCTCCGAAGCCCAGCTTGGCAGCGTTTCTGCCTCCAGTAATGAGCGGCTCAGCAGGCCCAGGCCGGGGCCATTTGGGCCTTTGAGGCCGAGCTGCCCCCGGCCCTGGCCCGTCCCCTGCCTGGCAGCTGGCGGCAGGCTGTGGGCCTCGTCAGCCAGTCTAGAAGCCAGCGCCTCCCCTTGGGGACACCTCGTTCTCCCCGTGCCGTGTGGCTTTTACCACAGCAACCACGTGTGCACCCCCGGCCACCCTCCCCCTCCCACGCCAATTAGCTCTCCTCAGGCAATTAGCGTTTCCCTGCTCCTGCAGGTTTCTCCGCCCCTGGTCTGCGGAGGTGGAAGGGGCTGAGTCATTTTCCTGAAAGGAGAGCTGGTGAGGCCCCGCCTCCCCAGCTAGCCGTGGGGTCTCCTGCAAGCCACGCTCCTCTCCCAGCCTCAGTTTCCTCGGCTGTAAACGGGGATGTTAACCCAGCAGGATTACAAGCACGAGGGGCTCACTCCCGCTGTGTGGACCTGGACAGGTCTCTTGCCCACTCTGGGCCTCCGTTTCGTCTCCTGTGAAATGTAGGGGTTAAGTCAGACGTCTCCAACTGGCAGTGCTTGAGGGACAACTTCGACCAGCCGTTTCTTTTCACCAATATCCTGTTTCGAAAAAATTGCAACTCCAAGGCACACCCCAGTTTGGCCCAGGCCTCACCATTCCCTACTGTCTCACCCCAGTGCCCACACAGGGCACCCGAGGGCACTGAGTTTGGGATCCCTGGACTGGCTGGTCTCAAAGGCTCCTGAAGCTCCTCTCTCTGGGTCTGTGGCCCTGGGTTATGGGCTGGGCCAGAGAGATACAGCTGCGCTGGGAGGAGGGGCCAGATACCCCCAGGCAGCCCGTCCAGTGCACCCCCTCACCCGGGGTCTTCCTTCCCCACGCCAGGCCGGGCATGCCTCTCTCTCACCTGCACCTTTGCCCCAGCCCTGCCCTGCTCTAACCTGTGCTTGTGTCAGCGGATTTCTCTGAAAAAAAACCTCAGCTTGGATCGTGCCATTCTTTCACCGGACACCACCACCTTATTTGCCTTAACTCCTTACCTGGCATTCAAGGCCTCTGCTATCTTCCCAGCCTCCTCTCCCATCTCCCCTCCCCCTCTACTTCCTGAGTGCCCCTGTCCCACACCTCCACATCCCTGTCCCTCTGTGCAGGCCGATTTCCCTGCCTGGGGTCCCTTCCCTGCCTCCTCCACTCAGAAACGCCTTTGAGGCTGAGTCCCACATTGCCTCCTCTGGGAAGCTGTCCCTGACTGCCCCAGGTGGAGGCAGAGACTCACTGCTCTTGACATCCTTGGGCCAGAGCAAATGCCAGGTTCCGGGGGAATGAGTTGTGTAAGCTCCTCCTTACAGTGCACTCAGTAGACACCGATCCCCTCACAGGTGATCAGTAGAACGTGTTTGTTGTAGGAATAAACAACAAATAAGTGTGTTAAGCATTGCCCCCTCCCACCCTAACTCATTGAAATTGCAGAAGGCAGGAAGATGGACACACGAGACACCCCACACTTCGGAATAGTGATTCCCTTCTTTCCCCCGTTTGCAAGAGGTCGAACCACTTACAAAGGCTTTGACACCCTCACCAACACCCCCTGCAAACAGTGCCAGTCTGGGCTGTGTCATCTTTGTGCTCCCAAGGAGGCCCAGAGACGGGTGGGGGGGCGCTCCCTAGGTGGCAGGTGTAGGCTGGAGGTGACAGGTATAGGTGGGAGGTGGCCCTTGTAGGCAGCCCTGGCCTCCCTGGAAACACTACTCTCCTCTCCCTCCCTCCCTCCGGGTGGCTTCGGGCTCTTTCTCCTCACGCAGCACGAATACGGACCCATCTGGTTGCTTCTCTATGCTTCTCTCTGTCTTTCTGTGTTTCTCTCTTGCCTCAATTATTTATTTCTGTCTTCCGCTCTCCAGGGCTCCGCCCTCTGTGTGGCCAGCTTTTGCTTTCTCTCTCCTTCTCTCTCCCTCTTTCTTTTTGTCTCTCAGTCTCTCTCAGTTCCTTTTCCTTGGCCTGAGGCTGTCTGTCCACCCCTCTCCCTAATTAGCCTCCCTTCCCGCTTTGACTCTCCCCCTGGGTGTTGGGGTGGGCAGCGGACAAGGAGGGAAATGGCTTCTCAGCAGGCAGAAAATGGGCCAATTAAAGCCACGAGGCTGCTCCGGCAACTGAACAAGAAGGAGGCAAAAATAGCCCCAGGCGGGTCGCGCTGGAAAGATAAATAGAGAAAAAAAGGGAGAAAGGGCAAAACAAATGCAAAGTTCAAAGTCGCAGCCTGGCCACGGAGCCGGTGGCTCCTTTCAGCCCAGACCTGGGGGTTGGACTCTGGCTGCTCCTTGTCGGGGTGTCCCTGCCTCATCTTCTACCCCTGCCTGGCCCTTCCTCCCACCCAGAGGCAGCCCGGGAGCCTGCCAGACCCCTCAGGAGTCCTGAGCTTCCTGCTGAGTGGACCGTCCCACCTCATACCTCCAGGCTGAGGGGGCAGCTGCCAGACACGTCTGCCACCTCCCACCAGGTGGCCTGCTGGGGGTGCAGGGAACTGGGAGAGGTGCCCACCCCACCCCTTGGATCCCCAGGAATCCAGGGCCTGACCCAGGCCAGGTGCTCACCAGCTGGGGACAGAAGGGAAAGATAGTGACAGCAGTGAGTTTAGCAAGCACTGTCCCACGCCCATGGGGCTCACAGGCCAGTGGAGGAGCTGGAAAAATAAACAGGCAACTACAGAAGCCTGGTCATGCCAGGGGGCCACTAAACTCAGCCTGGGGAGTCTAGAAAGAGTCCCCAACCTGCGGAGTCTGCAAGGGCAGCCTGCGGGGCTGGAGGCTGTCTCTGTTGTAGGAAAATGCAGGGACCATTCAAGGAAATGAAAGAGATCTCAAGAGGCCTTGGAGGAGTTGGGGGAGTAAGAATATGGGGGAAAGAAGTGCTCTTAGTCTGGGACAAGGAGCTTGGAATTTATGCTCAGGGAACTGGGGAGCCATGGAGGGTTTTAGGCAGAGGAGGGACACCATGATATGCTCCTTTGTGGAGATTTTGCTGCCTGCAGGGAGGGAAAGATGGAAGGTTGAAGGCGGGTAGAGCAGGCTGGTGCTACTGCAAACCATCAGGGAAGGGGCAACAGCCCTGAAGTGGCAGTAGCCACGAGATGGAGGGAACCCGAGGTATGGAGGGAGGTCAGCTGAGGTGGGGGAACCCAGCCAGTGTCGAGGCCCCTCCTCAGTTCAAACCCCTTCAGCAGCTCTGTGTGCAAAAGAGTGACTCGTAGACTTTGCGTCATCTGAGGCCAGACTTCCATCTTTTTTGTCCCCAGCCCACAGCCTGTGGCCTGGAACTTATCAGGTGCTAAAAATATTTGTTAGATGAATGAGTTGCTCAATCCATCATTCCCTGGCTGGCCTCCAAGGCCGGGGCTGTGATGCAGCCCAAGCATCCTCCCTCTCCTTCTTCCCAGCCACCACCCCTCCTGACAGCCGGATTCCCTCCACTTGCCTGGATTCATCCCACTTCTGTGCCTTGGCTCATTGGATTGCCTCCTTCTAGAATGTTCTCTCCTCATTCTCGCATATCCAAATCCTGCCCATCCATCAAGACCCAGTTGCAGTGCCCCTCCTACAAGCAGTCCTCCAGCCTTATCCTCCCTCTAGGTGCTGAGAGCAGCTTATCTGGGCCTCTCTTATGGCAGAGCCACTTTGTACTTCTGTATTATGCTGTGTTCGTCTTAGTGTCCCCTATAAACTCAGAGCATCCTTAAGGCAGAAATCCGGGTCTGACTTGACAGTCCTCAGGACAGGGCCTGGCCCAGAGAGAGGTCTCTGTGACGCTTGGTAAAGGAAGGAGGGAGGGAGGGAGGAGGGGAGCAGGCATATGTGCGCTGTCCATACGTGTGCAGGGCTTGGATTGCTTCAGATCCTGCGGGAGGATCCAGTCCTCCACTAGCTCTTTCCCTCCCTGCTTAGGTGTGCCCGTAAAGTAGCTCTGGGTTTCTGAGCCCGATCTAGCACCTCACACCAAATCTGACATTAGCATCAGAGATCCTGATTTTCTTCTTTCACTAAGACTGACTGCAACTCTAACCTCACCGTTTCTGCCTAGCCACAGTATTACATGGAGAGGCAGAGGGATGGATGGACGGCTGGGTGGATGGGTGGAGTGAATAACCACATTAGTGACTAAGAGGAAACCGTGCAAGAACTACGAATGATAGACAATAGATGATGGGCTACTGGAATTTGGTGGACCTCAATCATATTCTAGCCCTATGTTCATTCATTCACCTGGCAGTAACCAAGCACCTGCCAGGTGGCACACATCATGGCAAACCTTAGAGATCCAGCAGTGAGCACACAAACATGGTCCCTGCCTTCACAGAGCTTATCATCTAGCAAAGGAGGCAGACAAGAAACTGAGGAATTACCAAGATGGCGGCATGGGATAAGCATTATGAGAGAGAACTTGTGGGGAGCTGGTTGTGCAAAGAAAAGGAACTCATGTCACTCATTCCGGAGCATCAGGGAAGGCTTCCTGGAAGAAGTGACATCTAAGCCCCTTGAAAGGAAAGACTGATGAGCCTGGCAGAGGGAATGGTATGTGCACAGGGCCAGGAGGGAAGTTCAAGCTGCAGCGCAGAGCGCTGGGGACAGCAGACAAGCAGAGAAGGAAGACAGACGCCAGGTCTTTTAGTTCCTTGCAGGCTCCTAAGGAGCTCAGGCTCTGCCCTAACGGCAGGAGAAACCCCTCTCGAGATTTCAAGCAGGGAGAGACCTGCCTGGAAATGCAGGACGACTATTAATTGAATAATGTCTATCGGAATTTCTTCTGTTAATGCAGAAAGATTATTTTCTTCTGATGTTTTCCTATAAATAACACTGTGCTAAATCTCTAAATCATCTGGGAAATTAAAAAGCAGGAATGCTTGTACTTCTTTTCTTGGCGATGAAAAACCAAGAAAATGACAAGAGAATTAACCTCCTCCCCCCAAATGTGAAGTTTCTCACTGACCAAGCTGAAATCGTTCTATTTGTTTTGTCTAAAAATGATGGCATTTCACATTTCTAACCCATAAGGTTAAAAGTTCAGAAATCAAAGCTCATGACTGTTAAAATGACACTAAGCTTCATTGAAGACAAATAACCAGAAGGCCGAAGCTGCTTCTTTCGGTTAACTGATACATTTTCTGGCGTGGCTAAGTTTCAGAAACAGTTCTCAAATGTTTACAATAGCTGTAATTAAGCTATTAAAAGGAGTAGAGTTGACATGCTAAATAAATGAATACATGCAATAGCTCAGGTAAATACAATTTAAAAATTACCACTTGATGTAGCTGCAAAAGTAAACAGAAAAAAGAACCGGCCGCTTAAAGGTATAGGAGTTGCTCTCACAAGGGGACCTACAGCTGTCTATGCGGCAGTGAGCACACGTCATTCATTCAGCAGGATGATGTCAGTAATAACCAGGGGTGCGGGAGGTGTGGGGGGTTTAGGTGCCCATGGATAGGAAAGCCTTGCTCGAGGGACCCGAAGATTGAGAAGGTGCTTGTCACTAGAAGGGCCAACGAAAGGGTGGTCTAGACAGTAGGAACAGCAGTGGCCAAGGCTGAGGTGCAGAGGCAGGAAAAAACTTAACAGAAAAACAAAACAAAACAAATGAGCAGGTTGGAACTCCCACAACTGTCCCTGCCTTGCCTGGGAATGCCTGCTGGCCACGTGCCCCTCACCTCCCTCATCTAAGCCTTGCTTCTTCCTGGAGTGGAAGGGGGTCCCACAGCTGTTCAGGACCTGCCACCTCGGTTTTCTGGCTCCCCTGTCCGCCCCTCCTCCTGCCTGCCCTCTGGCTGCTCTCCTCCTGGCTGTCGGGAAGATGAAGTTAGCTGCAGACACATACGTTTTTTAAAAACCCAGCCATTTAAGGAAATCAGGACTCTAAACAAACACTCAAAGGCGCCCCCTTTTTGTCCCCGAGGGAGGCAGCCCCAGGGCCAGGTCAGGGATTCCGGGTGGGTGGGCAGGTCCCAAAACACAGGGGAGGGCGAGTTGCTTGTCCCGGCCTGCTCCCTCCCGAGGGTGTCGCCCACAGTCCTGGGAACCAGCCCTGAGGACTCAGGGCCACTGGGCTGTTCTGGTCTCGGGCCAGTGGGTGCCAGGAATAGGGACAAAGCCACTCCCTGGGCACCCAGCAGGAACGTGGCTTCTGTTTTCTTTTTCCTTTTGTATTAACTTTTTTATTTTTACGTTTTATTGTGAAACATACGTATACAATAACGTGGAAAACATACGCATATTTTAAAGAATATGTCAATTCACAAAATAATAAGAAATAAAGTCAATGTCCTCATCATCCAGGTTAAGAAACACTCCCAATGCCTTCTGAGCCCCCGTTTGCCCTGCCCCTGTGGCTCCCCGAACACCCCCGCCCAAGTTCAGGGCTGGGCTCAGGGTTGTGCTGTGGAAGGCCACCACCCAATGACCCGGGAACACACGTGTGGCCAGAAAGTGCTAGGTTTCGTAAGCTTGCAGCTGCAAGGCAGAGCACAGTCCAGGGAAACCGCAGTAGTGTCTCGGCAAAGGGAACTTCAAAGCCCCTGGCAGGGTCTGGGCTTGTGCTCCGTGACTCCAAGGGAAACTAGGCAGGCGAGCTCAGCTCCGGACTGGGCGCTGCCCGGAGACTGGGCACTTCATAATTTCCATCTAGGAGGCAGGAGGGCTGGAGCTGTCGCAGGTGAGGGAGCTGCACTCGCTCAGAAAGGCATCCTAGAGCAGAGGGTGCTTAATCTCTGTGGGGTCGCACGGTGGCCTGGTCTATGTCTCATTCTGAGCGAGCTTTGCGGTTTCTTGGAAACGTTGTCTATTTGTGAGCACAATTTCTCATCGTTTCTTTGCTTTTCGTTAGAGTTTGCATGCATAGTGTGCATCTTATATATTCATGTATGGCTAAACACTATGTCCTTCATCATCACCCCCTGCCCCCAACGGTAACACCCCAGCCCACCATCACCACGGTGCCTACGCCCTCACGCCCACAGGGCGGCGGCGTGGGAGGTCACATCTGCTCTGGGTGTTTCGTGTGTGGGGTGCGTATCTGTGTGTGCAGGGGTGGCTGTGGGGGGAAGGAGGAAAGGCTATTTAAAGAGTTTCAGGCTGAGCAGGAGTTGGCTGCAAAGATCTGGGCCTGCTGCAAAGATCCTTGAGCACCTACTGTGTTCCTCCTGTCTTCCTTCCATCTCTCCGAAGGTGAGAGCCGGGTAGCCATGGAGCATGGGATCGAGAGTCCAAAGTAGCATCTGGGCTCAGAGCTGGGACCGCGGCCGGGACTGGTAGGGGCCGGACAGACAGCAAGAGGCCCTGATCCATCTGATTCTGGCTGTCTTGGGGACTGTCTCTCCAGCAGCTAATTGTGGGGCTTCAAGCAACTCTGCCTCTCTGAGCCTCAGTTTCCTCGTCCATATAATGGGAATAATAGTAACCAGCCCCCGTGGACTGTGGGGAGGATTAAGGAAGGTGAAGTGCCGTGTGAATGGCTAGCATGTCATTGCAGCTCAATGAACGTGAGCTCCTGTCCCTGCCTGGGGAGGGCTGGAGCCACAGGTTAGCAGGCAGCAGGTGGGATGACAGGGTGCTGTGCCGCCTTCTGACTCCTGATGCTGGATGTGGAGTGGGAGGCTGTGGGGAGGGGCCTGGGACAGATGTGACTTGCTGCCCAGGCTGCTCCTGAATGTCCTCTGACCAGGACCACAGCTGCATGGAGGCCCCGGGGAGTGGAGTGTGGGCTGTGGCAGGGGAGGCTGAGGGCAGGAGAGGGAAGTGAGTCACGGTGGGGAAGAGGGGAAAAGCAGGAAGGAAGGATGTGTGGGAAGAAGGGGGAAAGAAGGATGAAGGGGGGGCAAAGAGAGGAGAGGGAAGGAGACATTAGGGACAAGGGAGAGTGGAAGGTGGGGCGGAGGGACTATAGGGGGAGAAAAGGAGGGGAGGGACGGAGGAAGGAGGAAGGAAGGATGGGGAGCAGGGAGGAAGGAAGATGAGCAGGAGGCACCCACCGCTCAGTGCCAGGCAGAAGGAGAAAAACAGTCACCAAGCAGGGACCATGGGCCAGCGCTGGCCTGTCCACTTACTGAATGGGCATGGGGGAGGGGGGAGATTTTGGGGGTGGGGGGCTGGGCTGGCCTTGTAAGCTGCTTAATGACCCCCTTCCCCCACCTGCCGCCACAGTGGGGTCCCACCAACCTGCCACTCTTTCCACCGGGGACAATAGGGAGCTGTCTGGAGCTGTGTCGACGGCTGCCTCTCTCACAGGGAGGTGACAGGGATCTCCCCCTGCCCTGGGTCTCAGGGCCAGCTGCCAGCCCTGCAAAAGCCATGGGGAAGGGGCCTCCCTCTGTCGAGCCCCCGCCCCCAGCCCCTCCACCCCCACCTCCTCCCTCTGTTTCCTCCAGCCCTCAGCTCCTTCAGGCTTCTCTCCGTGGGGAACCCCCACATTTGGCCTTGTTCCCCACTGTTTTCTCATCATGTTGGGAGCAGATGGGGGAAGGGCAGTGAAAACAGTACTAGGAAGTAGAGACGTGGGGGTTTTCATCCCAACTTTGTCACTGTGGCAGAGATGGCCAACTGTCCCTCAATATCTGTTCTCCCCTTCTTCCTGATGAATGGCACCCCTAATTTGGGATTAGGCACATGGCTGCTCAGAGTGGAGACTACATTTCCCAGCCTCCTTTTCAGTTAGGGGCAGCCACACACGACAAAGTTCTGACCAGTGCACTATAACTGCAACTCCTGGGACAGGTCCTTTTTCGGAAGGGCATTCTCTATTTTAACCATTCTGCTCTTTTAATCTGGAATGCAGATATGATGGCTGCAGCTGGGGCAGCCATCTTGGGTCATGAGGTGGAAGTCACATGCTGAAGATGGCAGGGCAAATTGGAAAAAGCCTGGCTCCCTGATGATGGTGGAGCTTCCATGCCTGCTTGGAATGCTTCCCTCTCTTCATTTACTGGAGAGAGAAATTAGCTTGTTTAAGCCACTAATTTTGGGACTCCTCAGGACCTTTGCACTTGCTATTCCCTCTGCCTAGAATACTCTTCCTCCAATCTTTTTCAGGCCTCTGTCATAGCCTCAGAAAAGCCCACCCAACCCTCCTACCTAACGTTGCCACCCTCCACTCCCGATCGATATCAAGTTGAGAAGTTCCCTATGGCACACACTGAGAGCTAAGATTTTCTTGTTTCTTGTCTGTTTGTTTCTTTTTCTTTTCTTTTTCCAGTGAAACGTCAACTCCATGAGAGCAGGCACCTGCCGTGTTAACTACCAGATCACGAGGACTGAGGGTAGCGCTTGGCACACAGTAAGTGCTCAGTAAACAGTTGGTGAATAAATGTCGGTGGAAATTAAGGACCAGAAGAGACCCGACGTTGACTACGTGCGAGGGAGACACCACGCTGGATGCTTCAGGTGGGTCCTCTCCTTCACTCCTCAACATTTTCAGATATGCGTTGTTATTTCCATTTTTCAAATCTGGAAACTGAGGTCGTGAGATTATAGATGACATGACCTCATACCCCAGAGATCTAAGCAGTGGGGCTGGGATGGGAACCCAGGTGCCTTGGATCAAGTCCGATGGGCTTTCGTTATCCGGGCCAGGCTCTCGGAGGACAAAAGGCACCGTCGGATGTTTCCACAGCCTCCCATTCAGCTTGTTCTCTTGCTCCACGCGCCAAGCAACTCCCAGCGCCTTCCAAGAAGTCGCTTCACGGGCTTTGATTTTTAGCATCTTTCTGATTCTCTCCCAAGGAGATTATGCTTGAAGACTGTCGCATCACAGAGGCACTGGGTAGTACGAACAGAAATGCCGCTTCCCACTCTGAAATGTGAGGACTGTCTCCTGCAGGAAGGAAAAGGGAGACGCTGTCATCTCCAAGCACGTTTCCTGCCAGGCCTGCTTCGGAAACTTCTGCCTGCTCATCTCACGAGATTGTCATGCCAACCCTGGCAGGGTGGCAGCTGTGTGGCCATGCACCAGCCTCCTGGGTCCTCTGAGCCTCCTTTTTCTTACCTGGAAGATGGGGACACTGGTGACACCAAGCTGGCAGTGTGGTGGGGAGGTAAATGGGAGGAGGGTGGGGTCAGGGGACTTGGTTTTAAGGTTTAACTCAAAGACATCTCCTGAGCTAAACAGAAAACATCTTTACTTCCATCCTGCAGGCAGCCCCTGGACCTCCAGTTACAGCATCCTGGTGTCTTCACCCATCAATAGCTCACACATTTGAAGATTCCCCCTCTGTCCTGTGTCCATTCCCTTACCAGCCATGTAATCTTAAACAAGTCCCCTCACCTGGCCAAGCCTCAGTGTCCTTGTGTGCAAAATGAAGAAATTGGACTCGATCCGCTTCCAGCTCTGATATTCCTTTTTTCTGATATTCTACGGCTTATTTATCAAAGGAAAGTACGAGAATTAACAGCTACTATTTAGTGGGCATTTATTATGTGCCGGGAAGGATTGTTGGCACTTTGACCTATATTGTCTAATTCTTCCTCCCAACAGCCCTGTGATGAAGCTATCATTATTCCCATTTAACAGATGCAGAAACTGAGGCTCGAGAATGAAGGAGATCACCAACGCCACCCAGGCGTGGTGGGATTCAAACTCAGGTGTCTGTCCAGAAACGCAGCCCATTTAACTCCACTGTGTGCATGCAATCTGAATGTATTTTCACCCCCGTTTTATGGCCAGCTCTTCCCTGCTTTGCTTGTCCTCAAGTACGGGGCTACTGAGGGGGAAGCTTCCAGGGCTTAAGACCCCCTGTAGGTGAGACGAGCAGGTTGCAGAAAGTACGGGACTGGCTAGCTGGCCACTGGGGCCACAGCTTGTGTTCTGGTCTCTTCCATCCACATCTCTGGGTGACACATTCAAGTTTGGAGGTGCCTACAGTAGTGGGAGGGGATGGGGGCATATGACAGCTCTCCGAGGAATTCGGGAGGCAGGGGAAAGAGCTGCACAGGCAACATCACGTCATTGGCAAAGGTGCCAAAGAAATGTCAGAACAAAATGTGCTGGCTGAGATTGGAGATGAAAAATCCGTTCCTGGCTGCCCTGAAGCAAACCCCTCCACTTTCCAACATCCATCTCAGGCAGAGGAATTAGTCACTTGTCAGCGCTCTTCAGCACCACGGACAGTGCCCTGGCTTCACCTCCAGGGGACCCGCCCAGGCCTCAGTTCCCTCAGTTCACCGCAGCCAATGGAAAGGATGGCCTTGTTCCTCTCACCTCCAGGGACTTATCCTCTGGGTCAAGGAGGAAGACCGACACGCAAGGAAAACTCACGCAGTGCTGGGTGCTCACCTGTGCTGTGGGAGGACCCTCCCAGTCCGTGTGGGCCTTGACACCCATTCATGCATTTGGCCAGTATTGAGCAGCTGCTGTGTGCCTGACTCTGCACCAGGCACCAGGGAAGGAAGAAGGCAGATGAATGAAGACCGTGTCCGCCCTTGGAAAGCTTGAGGTTAGTGGGGAGATTGGAAACCAGTAATTACGTGACAGATTAAGAAAAATAGCTCGCACTAATTGAGTGCTCACCATGTGCCAGGCGTGATGCTAGGAGCCTGACACAGGGTGAGTAAATGAGATCTCTACTATTCCTAGGCCCATTTTACAGGTGGGGAAACCAGGTCAGGTGACTTGTCCAAGCTCATGCAGCTATGAAGAGGCAGAGCTGAGATTTGCATCCAGGTGGTGCAGAATCTGTGATTTTAACAGGAGGGTGGTGGGAGGCGAGGCTAGAGGGTCCCCAAGGGTGGGTCCCTGGGGAGTGTGGTGCTAAGCTGGGGAGTATGGGCCTTGTTCTGCAGCTCTGAAGAGGCAGCAAAGCATCGAAGGAAGGTGACCAGGTTTGTCCTCTGGAAAGTGGCTGCAAGTGTGTTGGGGTAGATTGGGGAGGGATCACTGGCAGGAGGAATGTCCAGCCAGAGGGCTACTGCAGAGAGCCAGGTGAGGGAGGGGGGCAAGGCTAGGCTGGGGAGGGGGCAATGGAGCAGAGGGAGTGGCCACTAGAGCCCCTGAGGAGGGCAGGACCTTGTGGTTAAGACCACAGGCTCTGACCCCACATCCCTGCCATAGACTGCACTTCACTCCTGAGCCCCGCAGGCTCTGACTTGGGACCCAGTGACTCTTACTTAACATACAGTCCTGACAGAGTTTTGGGTCTGAATCTCAAATTCACAGCAGATTAGGAGCAGAAAGTTTTACAGGATGGGAGAATTATTAAGAGGCAGGTATAATGATAGCAGTGAGGAATGACAGTTGACATTAAGAGACCAAAACTTTTTAAAAGCACAATAAAATGGCACCATTTGGTGGATTTTGAAAGCATCAACACAACTTACATCACTTACACTGTCTAATAAAGTGGGGAAATAGGTCATATCTTTAAAAATATTTCCATCCAAAAGCTAAAATGAAATTTGAACGTTTGTCATTAAGAGAGCAATCCCTCCGCTATACAGATTGGCTAACTGCCCCTAAGATCTGGGTGCACTGAGCACTTTTTGTACCTTTCAGAACCCTACCCTATCCACCAGCACACCTGATCCTCACGCTCACCCCATGAGAAAAATTGAAGAGGGCCACTCCCTTGTCACAGATGAAAAGATTCATGCTCAGCCTTTCACAACCTGCCCAAACACTCTTCATTTTCAGAGTCAGACTGGGAGCCCAGATCTCCTGACCAGCACCTGGAGCCCTCAGCCCTTCTGTGGCCTCCGATTTCCTGCCCCACTTCCTGGAAAGGCCACACACACCCACAGGTGCTCACCACCTGCTGCTGCCAATTGGCTGGTGAGATGGCCCAGAGCAGCAGCCGTCTCCTCCATAGGTCCATTGTGTGGTGACATCACAGAAGTCATTTGCATACTCATCAACCAATCAACAGCTTCCCAATCTCAACCAGACAGTCCATCTCTTCACGGGGCTAAAGCCCTTTCACTGGGACTGAGCTCGTAATAACCACAGCAGAAGCTGCCTTTTATTGAGCACTTGCTAGGGGCCAGGCCTGCACTATATACTTTGCATGTTTCCTCTCATTTGATGAGCACAATAACCTGCTGAAGTAGGAACTAGTTTTATTCCCATTTCTCAGATGAAAAACTCCCAAAGTCTAAGCATTTGCCCAAATTCAAGCAGAAAATAAGCAGCAGAGATGGAATTTGAGCCCAGGGATGAAATGCCAGGTTCTCAACTAGCTCCAGTGTCTTCCAACAGAGGTACAAGTGTGCATGAGCTGGGGCCTGGGTGAGGACCGAGCAAGACTTTAGCCTGGGAAGGCAACTTCTCCAGACCCCCTTCCCCACGCCTCCCATACCCCAGCCCCGCCAATACTTGCTGGGCTGAGAGGAGTCCTCGGTGTACCTGTTCCATCAGAGCAGGGAAAGGTGGGGAGAACTCCCAGCCAGGGAAGGGGTGTGGCCAGGCTGCAAAGCAGAAATGTGCCCTGTCCTTAGACCCGGCAGGCCTCCTGTGGGGCCTTTCGGGGGGGGAACTCTGGGCTCACAGCCAGAGGCAGGGCTGAGTCCCAACCTGGTTGCTAAGGTGCTGTGTGAACTGGAACGATGTGTTTAATGGTCCCCGAGGGCCCTTCCTATCCTAGCTTCTGCGAGGCTGACTTTCCAGGGTGTAGAGGTGGCAGATCCCAACTGGACACAGATGAGGGAAGATGCCGGCCCAGCCTCAAGCTCTCCCCCGGGCTGGCACAAGGTGAAGCAGCAGCTGGGGCTGCATCAGGCCCACTCCCCTTCACAATGCAGCCACTCCCAGGAAGCGGGATAGAAGAGCACCAGTGTCCTCTGGGTGAGCACCCCCTCACTGAGCCTCAGCCTCCTCCCCCTGTTCCATCCTGTGCTGGCAGCCCTGGCGGATGCTAAGAAATTCCATGTGGACCTCTGCCCACAGGAAGATGGTGCCTGGCCCATCCACAGGGTACAGCCAAGGTAACCAATTCAATGCCTGGGCAGTCGGGGAAGGCTTCCTTCCTGGAGGTGGTGGCAATTGAGCTGGGCTTGCTAGGCTGACTGATATAAACGAGCAGACTGGAGGGGACAGTAGGCCAGGTGAAAGGAAGAGCGAATGCAAAGAGACAGAGGTGAGACTGAGTTTACCCTGTAGGGGGAAAAGACCACTCACTGAGGCTGGGTAGGAAGGTGACACAGAGAGTGTGTGACAGGGTAACAGGAGAACTCCCAGCCCAGTGCTCATCTAAGTCTGAGCCCCCGCCTTGCATTTTTATCCTCTTGCCTATCTGGTCATCACTGGAAAGGTACCTCTGCCATGTGTGCTGGGCAGGACCCAAGACTTTCCCCTGCCTCCCTCCCCAAAGCCCAGAAATCCTGAGCACCCTCCCAGCCACCACGGCCTCCAGGACCTTACAGCCCAACCTGGACTCCGCAGTTGGCCCTTTGGCGCCATCTGGTGGCAAATGTGTGAAATGACAACAGGTAGCCCTCCAGAAGATGGGGGCGAGGAGTAGAGATGGAAAAGTTGGAGGAGGAGGAAGAGGAGGAAAATGAGAGGGAGGGGTAAGAAGAGGACGAAGAAACAACTTTTATAGCCCATATGGGTTATCATGTGCTTTGGTAGAGACGGACTAATCTTGGTCCTACCCTTCAGCAGCTACTCAAGTTTGAGCCACTCACAGGTCCTCCCTGAGCCTCAGTTTCCTCATCTGTAAGACCAGGATACATAACCCCAACCTTAAGTGACCCTTTGTTGGGGTCCTGCTGGAGAGGGAGCTTGAGGGGGCCTTCAAGGGTGCTGGAAAGGATCTCCACTTGGTGGTAGTCACGCAGTTTGTTAAAGTCATTGGTTGCACACTTAAGGCTTGGGGACTTTACTGATACATGTACACACATACGTTATACCGCAGCAAAAACGTAAACAATAGTGACAACCACCTTACATGGCTTTTGCGAGATCATGTAGGAAAGGGCTTGGCTCAGAGCTTGGCACCAAGTAAGGAGGCAGTGAGGGTGACGGTTACCCCTGCTGTCCCTGAGCACTTTAAATATAGCTGTGCTTTCAGTTTTGCAATGACCCGTACGTTGACTTACTTTTTATAGCTGAGGGATTGAGGCTCGGTGAAAAATGGCTCCAGATTGTCTAACTCCGTAGCCTGGACTTTTCCGCCTGGCCTTGCCCTCAATCAGGATGGGCTGGGCAGGGACCAGGGCAACAAAGCTTTCTGGGCAGGGCAGCCCCCAGGAGCCACTGTGTCCAGCAAAGCACCAGGCCAAGGAGTTGGCCTCCAGTTCCCAGGAGACCTGGATCTTCCAGGTCACAAGGCACCAGAGAGGCCCCTCCTAAGCGGGGATGGCTGCAGCCGGCCAGAACTGGCCAAGAGCCATGCGGAAGGGAGGGTAGACTAAGGTGGCGTGGGAGTGTGGGGAGAACGGTCTGAATCTCGGCTCCTCTGGGTGACTGGCAGCAAGTCACTTGTCATTTGTGGGCATCAGCTTCCTTATCTGCAAAATGGGGACAAGGATATGAGCCCTTCCTGCTGCTCAAGGTTGCAATGAGAGCTGAGTGAGACCACAGGGATGAGAACACTCGGGTTCTCCCACTAACCTTGCTGGGTGAGCAAGAACCTGTCCATTTTGCAGATGAAGAAACTGAGGCTTAGACACTGCAGACCTCACACAGCTCCTTTCCTATCTCCTACCTTAGACCTCAGCCCCAAGACAAGCCATGGCATAAACACAGCCCAGGAAAGAGGAGCAAGGGTTTGGGAGTGAGGTTGCCTAAGACCAGACCTGAAACCTCAGGGCTGCAGATTAAACATGACAACGAATGTGGCCAAAGGGACAGGTGGGGGACCTGGAACAAGGGACAGGATTGTTATCATCCCAGCCCTGAGGTTAATTCAGATCTGGGACCCAGAGTTGGGTCCTCAGGGGCTGGTGGTGTCAAAGCAGTTTCCCAGGCCTCCTTCCTCTGCAGGAGCTCCCAGGACCATGTCCCCCTCCTGCACCTTGGGCAGGGCCGGTGTCATTTCGGCACAGTCCATCACGGGCCCAGTGGCCCCATGTCTTAGTCTGCTCGGCTGCTGTAACACATCATCCTCATCCAGGTGGCTTATAAACAACAAACATTTGTTCCTCACAGTTCTGGAGGCCAGGAAGTCCAAGGTCAACGCACCAGTGGATTTGGTGCCCGGTGAGGGCTGCTTTCTGGTCCACAGACGGAGGCTTCTTGCCGTGTGCTCACACGGTGACAGGGGCGACAGAGCTCCCTTGGGCCTATTTTATAAGGGCGCTAATCCCAGTCATCCGTCCTCATGGCCTAATCACCTCCCAAAGGCCCCACCTCCTAGCACCGTCGCACTGGCACCTGGATGTCAGTGTTTGAATTTGGGGGAACAAAAACATTCAGACCATAGTGCTCCATGACCTACCTGAGGCCACCCAGCCAGCCATGGCCAGGTGCTGCAAGAACCTCTAGCTCATGTGGCGGGAGCCCTTGTTTTTTCAGAGAGGGAAAGGGGCTTGCTGGAGGCCACTCGGCAGAGCGGGGACTGGAAGCCGGATTTCTACACACCAGGCCTTGTGGGGAACTGCAGGCCTTCTGGAAGTCCCCTCCCCACCTGAGTGGGCGCACACCCTCTGCCTCCACAGCTGCCGCTGACCCCGCACCCTCTCCTCCTGGACATGGTGACACCGGAGCCTGCAGGGGAAACTAGGTTGCTCAGGGCAGGTCCCCTTGAGGGTGGCCTGCCTGGACAGGAGGCGTGGCCCTGGCCCACCACCCCGTGGCCACAGCCGCAGTTGCCAGGACTGAGCCCCAGTCTCACCCACCTCCCGCGGGCCCTGTGCTCTAGGCAGTGTTTCTAAGCCCCCTGCCAAGTGCCTGGCGCCAAGCCCAGGGCCACACAGTGAACGGGACAGAGGCCCCTTCCCGTTCGGGGTCAGGGTGGCTTTGAACAGACCCTTCTAACATCCTGTCCTCTGGGCGGCACACAGTCCGTGGCACGCCACAAACCCAAACATGCAAGAAATCATCCATTTTCACATTTTCTTCCAAGTTTCTTTTCCTCCTGGGCTCAGCCATGACTGAATGTCCCCCACATGGATGTGCACAGACTAGAACAGGTTTCTGTGGCCCCAAAAGTGGGGAAAGGGCCTCTGGGGATCCCACTGCTCTCAGGCCGGAGCTGGCCTGGTCCGTGGAGGCAGGAGATCCCGTGGTCGCGGGCCCAGGTTGGCCGCCCCCCCCCCACCCCGCTTAGGGCCCAGCCCCCCTCAGTCTGCCACGCAGCCACTCCCCTGGAGCCCTGCCATCCCTGGGGTGCAGCAGGGGGCGGGGATCGCTTCCTGCCACCCTCTGGTCCCACTGCCCTCAGGCGCCTTCGTGGGCTGGAGCAACTTTTCTCACTATCTGCTTGTTCTAGTGATGTTGCTGTGCTACGAACTGCCCCAAAATTGAGCGCACAAAACAGCCACTTTATTGTGATCCGAGGGTCAGAAATTTGGACAGGGCACGATGGGGACAGTTTGTATCTGTCCATGATGCCTGAGGCCTCAGCTGGAGGACTTGAAGGCTGGGGGTGACTTCATGGCAGAGGCAGGAATCCTTGGTGGCATCCTCACTCACAGGTTTGGTGGCCAACACTGGCTGTTGGCTGGGACACTGACCTGTCCACTCCCTGTGGTCTTTCTGCGTGTTCCTCACGGCATGGTGGCTGGGTTCCCAGGGTGAATGTCCCCAGAGAGCAAGGCAGAAGTGCATGGCATTTTTCTCATCCATACATAGCACCTTCCACCATAGTCACAAAGGTCTGCACAGGTCAAAAGGAGGGGGCACAGGCCCTGCCACTCAACGGCTGCCGTGCCAGGGTCACAGTGTCAGAAGGGAATGTGGATGAGAGATACGGCCGTGGCCGCATCTGCAAAATACACCTGCCACGCCACCTCGCCCAGAACCTAAGCTCCCAGAAAACACACCAGGCTCTGCTTCGGCCCGCAACCCCACACTCCTGCGGGCTCCCACTCGGCACCTGGCCACCTGCTGATCCTGAGGAGGGGACAACACCGTGACAGGAGAGCAAAGACAGAGCGCTGAGTAGAAAAACATCACTGCAAACAGGGAGCCCGTCCTGGGCAAAGCACAGGCTCTGGGGAGGAGAAATTAAGCAGGCTGTGTCCCCGAGCAGGAGGGCGGAGTCTCTGAGTGGGGCCCACCGCCTGGGGATACCTGGGCTTTTCAGACAAGTAAGCGCTGGGCTGGCGGAAGGTTGTCATACTTGGGCACCCGCTGGGGCTTAGGGGACCCAGCAGCCTCAGCTGAGCAACGTAAGCACCAAGTCAGAACTGTGATGCCCCCTCAGGTGTTGGGGGGCTGCCGGGCAGCCAGGATGCAGGTGACTATCTTGGGGGGTGATGGAGGCTCACAGCCCCTGTGCTGCCCAGGAAGCCAGGTGCAAGGTCATGCTTAGACACTCCTGGCTCGATGTTAGTTTCCACCATCTGCGTGACCCTGGACAGATGACATCTTCGGGTTCCACTTTTTCACTTGCAAAATGGGGCTAATTACAGCTCAGAGAGTCATTGCCTATTTCAGGGGCAAGTTCTAAGTCACAAAGGCAAAAATAGGGTACATGCAAAACCACCCTTGGAAACCCCTTAAGTTCCCCCGGCATGGACACACGTGGTTTTGCATATGCCACCGTGAAGAGTGGCTCCAATGCAGGCTGAATTTGGACAACTGACAAGCTAGGACACGGAGGGGGCAACGGGGACGCCGGGAGCAGGTGCCTGGGCCCCCATGCCATCTGCCTTTAAGAAAACACCCACCCCTCGCTGAGTGGGGGGCGGGCAGGGTAGGGTGGGATCTAAAGCTGCCAGGCTTGCTGACTGGCTTCTCCCTGTTGTTTTCACATTAGTCCTCTATTAATCTTAATACGCGTTAATAGATTCGGGTGGCGTTGTGCAAATAAAGACTCCTCATATAGTTCCTGGCACATAATAAATGCTCAATAAATGTAGGCTCCATTTAAGTCTTAATCTTGCTGATCAGACCTATGCATGAGGCTTGTTTTTAGCCAGTGCAACTACCCTAGTGGTTAAAATACCAAAATGTGTCCACACCAGTTGGTATTAATAAATTGCTGCTGTCCCAATTCCACGTGGGTGCTCCCCATGGTCCTTGCTGCCCTGGCCTTTTGCCTGGGATCCCCAAGTCTCCCCATGATCCAGCACCTTGAGGGGTAACCCTGGTCCAGTAGGGCCCCCAGGCCCCTGCTCAGGTACCAGGCCAGGGTCTGTTCTGATTGGTTGGTCCCATGAGCTTCAGGGGTTAAATATTAATAGATCAAAGATCACTCCTGCCTGTGTGCCCACTGCTCCGTGAAAAGCTGCCCTCTCAGCTGGCATTTCCTGCTGGGGCCCACGGATCCCTTGCCAGGGCTCTGGCTCCTGCCCTTGGGTGGATTCTAGCTGCAGCGTGTCCTCGTGGTGGGTCCTTACTCCCGCGTGAGGACGAGCTGCCTCCGGGCAGGGGGCGCGGTGCCCGCGTGTAGCAACAGCTCGTCCTTGACAGCTGTCTTTGAAGTCCTCAGACCCATCTCCTCACGGGCCTGCCCGGAGCTGTGCGGAGACCCAGACCCGGTGCTCCTCCGACGGTGGTCCTGGGCCTCTCCGCAAACGCTTTCTCAACCCAGCCCTGAAATACCTGCCGACGCCAGGCAAGAGTGAACACGCGCGCCCGGCAGGCCAGACACCCTGCCTGGGGCAGCTGACACAGTGTGAAATTTCTTTGAAGTCTTGGGTTTTGTCTCAAAGATACATGCAGATTCTGCATTCTGCTCCATAATGTTTCCGTTTTTGTGTAAATCTAAAAATAGTGCTTCAAATTACTTCCACTGAAGAAAGTCGACTCTCCAGGAAGATGACAGGCTCGCTCTATGGCTTCCTCGGCACCCCAGGTGACCTCTGGCCACTCAAGGCTGAAAATCTGAAAATGTCGGCCCCACCCCTTAGGAAGGTCAGGTCTGACCTGTCACCTCTGACCCGTGCTTAGACACCCTCTTTGAGCCACCTCCAATGTCTGTCCCTCTGAAACTGTGATTATCCCTGACCAGTGCCCAGGGCAATGAGGAGGGACAGTCTCTTGCTACTGCAGGGGGGATGTAGGCTTGGCGATGCCAGTGGCCATGGCCTCCCCTTGCCCCGCCTTGGAATGAAAACAGCACAGTCAGAAAGCAGGGACGCCCAGAGACAGCAGCACCCTGATGACATCACTGACGCTTCCGGGCCCTACCACACCTTGGGTATCGCAGGGGTGTGTGCCCATAAATTCCTCTAAACTAGTTCTCCCTAAACTAGTAAGAGCTGGGCTTCATCACTCACAGCTGAAAGAGTTCTAATTAATCAACCCTCCCTAGAGAGGAGAGCGCTCAGGTTCTGCTCATTCTCCTCAAAATATTTGAAGGCTTTCATGGAAAGGTGGGAGCAGAGCTGTTGTCCCTGGCCCTACGGGACAACTGAGATGTAGGAGATAAAACAAGACAGATTTAGGACAGTAGAAGGAAATACTTTCTGAATCAGATCTTTCCAGGGCAAGTAGGGCCTGCTTCATCAGGTAGTGAGCTCCCTGTCACTGGGGACATGTAAGTGTAAGCTGATGACTTTCTGGTAGGGAAAGGGTAGAGGGATTGAAGCACTAGATGGGGAGGGGTGGGCTATTTTTCTCCTAAACTTCCTTCCCTTTCTGAGTCTCTGGTTCCATGATATTCTCTAAGCCCTATTTAGGGATGTTTTGTCCCCACTCCAGTCTGGTGGCCAGGCCTGTTCAAAGTCACCACTCCTTTCAAAGCTGGACGCACTGCCTCTGTGCCCTGTGACACCTGCTGTCAGTGCAGGTGTGCTGATGAGCCATCCGAACGTCAGGATTCCAGAGACTCGCAAAACTCAGCGACCCAAAGTGACCTTTGTCTGAAGTTCTCCTTTATGTCTGTGGTTTGTACCTTTGCGTGCAAACACCCCTGGGAGGGGCAGTGCATGTGCTCTCGGTGCTGCTAAGTTTTGCATGAAGAATTTCTCATCCCCTTTCTAGTGGGGCAGCTGTTATTTTTCCAGGAAAGATCAGGGCTCATGAGGCCAGACCCAGGAAGCGGACGCTGAGCACTGGAGTTAGCAAAGCGAAAGCCCTGAGTGTGATGTCCTTAGGAGGTCTGGCTAGCCCCCGTGTCACCCCAACCCTGAAATCACCAGAAAATGTAAAAGGGGAGGGATTCTGACAGCATTACAATGTTTAAAAAGAGCCAAGTATGATATTGAGGAATTTCTTCTAAACATGTCATCAGCAGGACCAAGTTGGAGAAGGACCCTGAAGACAACATGGAGCCGGACCCCGAGCATCTGGCCGGCTGGTACAGCCTAGGGGCTCCTCCCTGACCTGTGGGCCACAGTGCCCAGAAGGACAGGTCACACTGCTCTGGCCACCCCAGCACAACGACCTCACTAAACAGCTCGGGAACAGAGGGCCCCTTCAGGAGTGCCCCAGACCGAGGCTGCCTGGACCGCAGGGCCGCCAGTTCCTCTGCACAGGTTGTGCACTGCACAACCCAGGTGGCAGCCGGGCTTCACAGCCCAGTGTGTCGCACATTCATAAAGGTATTACTTCAATCATCCAGCAGATGGCAGTAAAGTGTCTCAAACGAGAAGCACCTTTTTCTGCTTTGTCCAGAAACCACTGATTCGGTTCCCTCATGGCAGAATTCTTGGAAAAGACTATCAACTCTCCAGACTTCAATTTAAGAGTAAGATTCTTTTTTTTTCTATTTGCATAACTTTATTTTTAATCAAAGTAATACTTTTTCTGGTGTCGAATGCTTCTCCAAGACTCATCACGAGACCCAGCTGCCTCCTCTCCCCACAGGCAGCCACTTGCAGCTCCTCAGGGCGTTTCTGCTGTTTTTTAATCTCCAGCCTTCTAAGTACCCTGCTCATAGTGCTAGTCCTGGATCTCTCCATTTTCGACATCATCTTTGACTTACTGTGACGGATGATGAAGATTCAACTTTCTTGCAACCCACCCCAACTCTCTCCTCCCCACCCACCCCTGTTCCCTCCCCTCTCTGTAATTATCTCCCTATTTTGGTTAAATCGATATTCCAGATATTTAGTTGCCTTCTTTGCCTACAATGTTTCTGCCATCTCTGGACTTTCGGGAGTACTCTGCCATCACGGCATTCCACCCAACATTGCTTCGGACCAGGAAACTCATTTCATAGCAGACGGTGGCCTTGGGCCCGTGGCAGTCACTGCTCTTCCCAGGCTCCCCATCGTCCAGAGCGGCTGGTGTAACGTGAAGGTGGGGTGGCATCTGAAGACGCAGGTAGGTGGCACTTGAGAGGTGTCCTGAAAGGTTGAGGTTCTGTCTCATGGGATGCAGAATGTTTTGGTTCAGCGACCAACATAAGGTATTTTCCCTCCCATATCCATAACTACGTAATGTTACAATGCCACTGCTTCATAAGGGGTTTAAATTCTATGGGGGAGGACACCAGAATTGTTAATGTTCATTTTCATCTAAGATCTTTATTCTCTAACGTTCTTGGTCCTATGGAAACATTTCAGTATGCAAAAATACTGCAATGTTAATATGCAAGAGAAAAGCCATTATCATGTGTATGCTGGTCATCATGATCAATATGGTACAATTTTTTAAAATAATCTATCATGCCCTTCAAAAAAAAAAAACCAGCAGTTAGCTGAGATAAAGAAACATTTCGCAATTTTAAAAGAGTCAATTTATCAGAAAGATGTAACAATTATAAATATGTGTGTGTCTAATAAAATAGCATCTATGTACAAGGATAAAAAAACCTGACAAAACTAAAGGGAGAAATAGACAAAATATACAATCATGTTTGGAGATGCTACACCCCTTTCTGAGAAACTGATGGAACAAACAGACCAAAAATCATTACGATATGGAAGATGTGAATAAGACTATACAGTACTTTGACCTAATTGCCATTTATGTCATAGAATATCACACCACACAACTGCAGGGTACATATTCTTTGCAAGAGCATATGGAACATTCACCAAGATATACCACATGCCAGGCCATAAAATAAGCCTCAAAAAATTTCAAAAATTGAAACCTTACAGAGTATGTTCTCTGACAGCAGTGGAATTAAATTGGATATCAATAAGATATCTGGAAACCTCCCCCAAAATAATTGGAAATTAAACACATCTTTATATAACCCATTGGTGAAAGAAGAAATTAGAGAGAAAATTATAAACTATTTGTAACTGAATAATAATGAAAATACAACATCTTAAAACATGTGGAATGCAGCTAAAGCATTGCTTAGAAATTTATACCTAGAATTGTGAGAAAATAAATTTCCGTTGTTTAAGCCACCCAGTCTGTTACGGCCTGTTATGGCAGCCCTGGCAAACTAATCCAGTGTATCAGACTCCAGTAAGGGAATCAGGGCTCCTTGAAGGAAAGACTGATTCTAGGACTGGGGAAGGAGATACATGAGATGAGGCTGGAATATCTTGTGGTCCTAGAAAGTAACGAAGGGCCCAAAAAACAAAACAAAACAACAAAAAAGAAGACCCACACATCGATGAGCTATGTCAAAAGAGAATGGGAGTCAACTTAAAGAGTTGGCCAAAGCTGAAATAATTTGAGCAATAAACTGAATAAAGTACTATTGAACTATAACTCATAACAAAATAAATGAAACATAATAAATAAAGCAAACAAAGCATAAAATAAACACCCATGAATCCGTATTGATATAAATCAATAGTATATTAAATTAATACATGGGGAAAGAAAGACAAATGTCTCATGCAGAAGAATTCCAAATACTGCATGTAGCTTCTCTGCCCTCAAGGAAGGGGGGTGTGACTCCCCACTCCTTATGTGTGGACTGCACACAGTGACCTCCTTATTACACGTATGGTGTGGAAAGAGGGAAGAAAGAGTAATTTCACCGTGGAGAAACCGGATTCACACTAACTCAGCCTGGTGACCAAGGCCAACATTCACAGTTACAAATTACGCTGGCAATACATACGCTAGATCTGATGTGGGAAAAATGATACTTTACCTCTCTTGTCTTCCACTCAATAACCCATGACACCAGTCTTATCATTTAAAAAAAAAACCAGACAAATTCCAATAGTGGGGCATCCTACAAAATGCCTGGCCCTAACACCTCAACACTCTCAAGGTCATCAGAAATAAGAAAGTCTTTGAAATTGCCACAAGCAAGAGGAGCCTAAAGAGATTTGATAACTAAATGTGATGTGTTATCCTGAATGAAATCCTGGAACTAAAAAAGGACTTTAGGTAAAACTTCAGGAAATCTGAGCAACTATGGACTTTAGTTAATAATAATGTATCCATGTTGTTTCATTAACTGTAACAAATCTATCCTAGTAATTAATGTAAGATGTTAATAGTAGGGGAAATGGGTGAGAGGTATGGGAACTCTACTATCTTCTCAATTTTTCTGTACATCTAAAACCTAAAAATGAAATTCTATTAAAAATAAAAAATACTAACAGATGAAATTCAGCAACATATAAAAACAACGATACCTCATGACCAAGTGAGTTTCTTTCCAGGAATGTAAGTTTGTTTTAATTCACCATTTAACAGAAGAAGAAAAACTGTAAGATAATCTCAACAGATGCAGAAAAAAATATTTGACAGAATTCAACATTCATTTATGAAGAAACATTGAGCAAATTAGCAGTAGATGGTAACTTCCTCCACCTGACAAGTGATATCTATGTACATATGAAATACCCTTAGTTCATTTCATGCTGGTTGAAGAATGAATGACCAAATGTTATTCCTCCAAAATCAGCAATAAGACAAGAATACCCGCTCTTGTTATTTCTATTCAACATTGCACTGACAGGTCTAGCTAGTACCATAAGGGAAGAGGAGGAAAAAAAATGCATGAAGATTGGCAAGGAAGAAGAAAAGCTGTCAGCATTTGCATAGGATTGAAATTGTCGGTTTTGGGTGGGCTGAGAGTCTGGCTTGGCCCAGGAGAGGGACTCTGCCGAGAAAAAGAGAAATCATAACCCCTTCTGGTGGCTGCCTGGTTATGGTGCAATGGTTTATAACCTAAAAGTCACCCAAACACAAGGCCGATGTTCTTGCACGGAGGTTTCTGTGATCTGGGGCGACACAGGAAGCTGCGGTGCTGAGCTAGAAAGACAGAGAGAAGCCCCTGCGTGGGCGGTTAGGAAACCAAATCACACTAGCCAAGGGGACCTGAAGAAGCACACACCAGTCTCTTTCTAAAGACATTTGTCAAGTTTTGAGCTTATGAGGGTGGGGAGATGAAAGAGCTAAGGTCAAAACCTTCCAAGGAGAGATTTTTAGGGCTGAGGAGACAGAGAACTTTCACATTCTCAATTGGAAACCTGGGAGGGCCACACAGGAGGAACAGGCAGGAATCAGTGGGGGGCCAAGTCTTTCTAGTACTGTAATCTGGCCACTGCAAACCTCAGTTCTAGATTATCAACCCCTTACCCTATTTCCCTAGCAGAGAAAAGGAGCACTCTTGTTACTGAAAGATATAATCTATAGCCTATATGGTCCTTTTATGCACAGTGTCTGGCAGTGACAATGAAAAAGTAGTGGATAAGTAAGCAAGTAGGAAAATATGAACAAAAAATAGTAGACCCATCGATGAGCCATATGCTGGAGTTAGCAGCCAGGACATACAAATAACTATGATTAATATGTGAAAATAAGTGGAGGACAAGATGCACACCGAGAATTCCAAAAGAGAGAATCTTTTTTAAAAAATCCAGTGGCCATCTAGAATTGAAAAAGAACGTCAGAATTTAAGAACTTGTTGGATGAATTTAGCAGCAGCTTGAGCACAGTACACGATTCGACAGTAAACTCAAATTAACTCAATAGAAATTATCCAAACTGAAGCACACACACAAAAAAACATCAGGGGAGAATAGAACAGAGCATAAGGGCATGTGAGGCAAAGACAAAAGTGCACACGTATGTGTAACTGGAGTGCCAGAAAGAAAGGAGAGGAATGAGGCATAACCAACGTTTAGATAAGTAATGCCTGGGAATTTTCCAAACAGCACAGAGTCAGTTTGATACAGCACAAGAAAAAACCAAAGCAGGACAGATACAAAGTAAACCACATGTGGGCTCAGAATAAACTACTGAAAACCAAAGAGCAGGAGAAACCGCAAAAGCAGCCAGAGGAAAAAGGCACCATTACCCTAAAACAGGTAGCAGGAAGACTGACCACTGACTTCTACCAGCATCTACGGAAGCTAGAACAGGAAAATTGTCAACTTAGAATTCTACATCCACCAGAAATGTCCTTTAAAATTAAAAGTGAAATAAACATTTTCATTAAAAAAAAAAAAACAGAATCATCACCAGAAAACAAGTATCATAAGAAATCAAAAGGTAGTCCACCCTTTCATTCATTTCAGTATGAGGGGGAAATGACTCTAGAGAGAAGAGCAGACTTGCAGGAAGGAATGAATAGTCCCCAAAAGCACAAATATGTAGGTAAATATAAAACAGTGATTACTTAAACCAGCAATAATGATAATGTGTCTTGAGCGCATATCCATGATTACAAATATATGACAATAATAGCACAAAGGACAAGAATGGATACAATTGAGGTAAACTCTTATGAGGTTCTTGCCTTGAATATTCTTGCATTGTTCAAGTAAAAAATACGACCTTAACACAGACTGTAATAATTCAGGAATGCAGTTTAGATCCATTAAAAGAAAAAAAAAGAATATAAAATTAGAAGCTAACCAAAGTGAAAAGATATAAAAATAGTTAATAAATCAAGAAAGCCAGGAAAGGAGGAATTTATAAACCAAGAATAGAAGGTTCAATTAAAAATCAAATTGCAAAATGGTAGACTTAAACCTAACTATTCATATATCAGCAATTATAGTAATTATAAGTGGATAAATAGCCCAATTTTAAGAATTAAAATTATCATATTAGTTGTTTATAAGAGATACACACGACATATGAGAATACAAGTTGAAAGTAAAAGAAGGAAAAGAGAAATTGCTTGCAACTACTAACAAAAAGCTGGTGTGATTATATTATTATCAGATAAAGCAGATTTAAAGGGAAGTATTATTAAATGCAAAAAAGGAGTAAGTTTCCAAAATTTGTATGCTCCCGGTTTCAAAGCTTCAAATACGCAAAGCAAAAATAACGAAATTTTAAAAGAAGAAATGGACAAATTCAAAATCAGTTACAGATTTTAACATATTTCTCTCAATAAATGATAGAAGCAAACAAACAAAAAAGATGAAATATTGAATATTTATTGATTTTTTTATTTTAAAATATTATGGGGGTACAAACATTGAGGTTACATATTTCGCCTTTGCACCATTCAAATCATAGCTACAAGCATGCCATTGCCAGACAGTGTGCACCGCACCCATTAGGTGTGAATTTACCCATCCTCCCCTCCCCACTTCCTCCTGCTCAACACCCGATAAGTGTTACTTTCATATATGCACATTGGTGTTGATTACTTAGTACCAATCTGAGTACATATTGTGAGTACATGTTGTGCTTGTTTTCCCATTCTTGTGATATTTCACTTAGAGGAATGGGCTCCAGCACCATCCAGGATAATACAAGAGCAGGGAGATAGGAACACTCATACACTGCTGGTGGGACTGCAAACTAGCACAACCTCTGTGGAAAGCAATTTGGAGATACCTCAAAGAACTAAAAGTAGAACTACCTTTTGATCCAGGAACCCCACTACTGGGTATCTACCCAAAGGAAAAAAGTCACCCTATAATAAAGACATCTGCACTTGAATGTTTATAGCAGTACAATTCACAATTGCAAAGATGTGGAAACAATGCAAGTGCCCATCAATACATGAGTGGATTAATAAAATGTGGTATATGTATACCATGGAGTACTCAGCCACAAAATATTGAACATTTAAACATTAACCAATTTCACCTAGTTAACACATACACATCATCTTAACTGCACAACGAATGTTCCTTTGAAGTGCTTCTGGAACCTTTACCACAATAGGCTATAAGATGAGCCATAAGCAATTAACAAAATTTTCAAACGATTGAAATTATACAGCATATGCTCTCAACTGGAGTGGAATTAAGTAGAAATCTATGCAAAAAGGTAACTAGAAAGTCTCCAAATGTTTGGAAATTAAAAAACACACTGCTCAGTAGTCCATGGGCCAAAGGAAAAATCATAATAGCAATTAGAAAATATTTTGAATTGAAGAATAATGAAAATCCTGAGGTTCATCTAAAAGCAGTAGTTACAGGATCCTTTATACCCTTAAATACAACTCTTAGAGAAAAAGACGTGGAAAATTAATGATTCTAAGCTTCTATTTTGGGAACTTAGCTAAGCAACAGCAAATTAAACCCAAAAAAGTAGGAGATAAATAGTAAAGATGAAAACAGAAATCAAATAAGGGGAAAAAAACCCAATAAACAATAGAGAAAATCAACAAAGGTGAAAGTTAGGTCTTTAAAGAAGTAAATAAAATGTATAAACCACTGGCAAGTGTGGGGGGAGAAACATCACTACAGGTCCTAGAGACATTATAAACATATAGTGATATTAAATTTGACAACTTAGATTAAAGGGACACATTCTTGGAAAACACAACTTACCATATGAGAAAAGGAAAAAAAATTCTTCACTGGTGAGTTTTCACAAGTATTTAAGGAAAAGCAGCACAAATCTTAAATTCTTTCAGAAAATAGAGAAACAGAAAATACTCCTGAACTTGTTTTATAAGGCCAACATAATCCTGATAACAAAATCTGATATTTTTATTATTATATTTTATACAAAAGGAAAGGAAAATTATAGGCTGATATCTCTCATAAACATAAATGTGAAAATCCTAAGTAAAGTATTAGCAAATCAAAGCTAGTGACATATAAAAAGGGTGTATTATGACCAAGTGGTGTTTATTCCAAGAATGCAGTTACTTTAACATTTTTCCAATGTAATTCTCCACATTAACAGAATAAAGGAGAACAATTATATAAGCATCTTAATAGATACAGAAACATTATTTGGTAAAATTCAATACTTGTTCATAATAAACTACCAGGAATAAGAATTTCCCTAATCAAACAAAAGATATCTACAAAAACCCTTAGCTAAAATCTTTTAATAATGAACCAGTGAATGATTTCCCTCTGAGATTAGGAACAAGACAAGGT
>CM052438.1:167568208-167678800 GCA_028533085.1 Varecia variegata
AATGTCTACCTGGAAATAGCCCACAGGGGCGGCGACAGGGACCTCCATCCTCTTTGGGAGGAGGCTTCCTTGGGGTAGTAGCCTCTGGGGGCCCCCTGGGCCAGGCCTTCCCCGGACGTTTTGGGAAATGGCTGCCCCTCCCTGGGGTGTAATCCCGCCTGGCGACCTCCAACTGGGGTTTATAGCCCTTGATTTAGAGCCTGCGCAGGTGCATTTCTCCAGGCTAGGAGAGCCCTCTCACTTGTCCCCTACCCCCGACTTGCAGACGCTACAGGAAAGGGGTTGTTTGAGGAATGGTTGTCCTTGTTACGCCATCCTGCAGTGTCCCCTGCCCTCCTCAAAGGCTTCCAGCCCCATCACGACCCGTCATTTTTCTAGGCGCCCGGAGAAGCATTTCCAGCTGTTAGGCACTCTGTGACAATTCCACCCCATCTCTCCCTCTCTACCGCCCATCTCTCTAAGCTGTTGACTCCCATTTCACAGATGGAGAAACTGAGGAATCGAGCGAGTGCGGCTTAAACGTCTCTTCCAAGTCAGCAAGGGACCAGCCCGTCCAGTTCTCACAATCTGGATCCCTGGTCACATACTTCGATTTGAAGAAAACGTGTGGTTGGCGAGTTTAAAACCGCAGCCCCACGTAAATAGTTAATATTTTTTAACGAAGCCCAAGCACCTTACCCTCGGCCTTCGGGTGGGACGCCTACGTTTGACAACTTCAGTTTGTGTCTCCAAACTGCTGGGCATTCAAAGGGTTAAACGGGACCGGGAAGGGGGGCAGCTGCGGCGCCCCGAAAGGGTTAAAAATATAAACGCGTTTATCGCCCCCGACTCTTTGGTTCCAAATGGACAGCAACGGCACCGGGACAGCCAGGGAGCCCCCCTCGGAATGACTTCTTAAAATTCTACAACTTTTAATTCCGACCCCCAAAAAGTATCCCAGTTCGAAAGTTCTTTTAACCTTTGCTTTTTTCATTTATTTTTTTCTCGATTTCTGCGCGGGCTGGAGTATCAAACTCTGCCTCTCCCTGCGGGTTTGGGGAGCGGGTCCCCCCTCCGGGCAGGGCGCGGGCGGGGCGCAGGGCCCCGGAGTTTGCCGTGGGGCCGGGTTGGGACGCGGCTGGCGAGTCCCGGCTCCGGCCCCTGAATTGGGGGGTCCGCGTCTGCCCCAAACGCCGCTTTCTTCCGTTTTCCATGTCATTTCCTGTACTAATAAGATGGTGGTCAAAGCAGGGGAGGAGAGCAGCAGCGAGTCGCCGCCGCCGCCGCGCCGAGGCTGGCGCTGAAACTTTGCCTCGCCGGGGACCCGCGCGCCCGCAGCGCGGCCGCTCCCGCCGCGGGGCCGCCAGCCGGGCCGCGCCGCCTCCGCCGGGCCGCCTGCCGGGCCGCCCGCGCCGCCGGGCCCCGCGGCCGCCGCGGCGCTCCCGGGAAGGTGAGTCAGCCCGGTAGCCAATGTGGCCATTGAAAATGGCTTCGGAAAGCGCTCGGCAGTTTGCCAGCGAGCGCGGGGCCCCGGGCAGGGCTGCGGGCGGCTGCGGGGCGCGGGCGGCCGGGCGGGCGGGCGGCGGGCGGGGGCCCGGGCGCGGGCGCGGGGCGGGGGGCGGCTCGCCCGGCCCGAGGCGGGTTAACCCTCGGCAGGTATCTGCCGCCGCCGCCGCCGCCGCCGCCGCCGCTGCGGGATTCGGGGCCGCCTCCGCCTCCTTCCTCCCCGCTCGCTCGCTCGCCTTGTTACAATGTAGCCTTTTCTCTGCGCGCACGTCCCGCCCGCTGACGGACGTGGCCGCCGACCAATGGCAGCGGCGGCCCGGCCGGGCGTTCGGAATGGGGACGCGGTGACACGGGCGGGGCGGGGCGGGGCGCGCAATGCCGGAGGGCTCGCCGCGGCGCCGGCCTAGTTCTTGCGGGCGCTCGGGCTCTGCGCCGGGGCTGACGCGGGGCTCGGCCAGGGGGTGTCCTGCGGGGGGCGACGGAGCCTCTGCCACGCGGTCCACGGCTTCCCACTGAACGTGGTTGAGCCGGAAGGCGTTTCTTTAATATGTTTTAAGTCTTAGTTGCGGTGTAGACTCTTCGGGAAATGTCTCCGGAGCGAGCGTAGTCTCCATCCCCCACTGGCAGTCCCCAAGGTACTCTCATATGCAGAAACTGCAGAAACTTAGCGGCCAATGACCTTTCTCCGGTCAAGGCCAGCGTGCCCTAGGCAAGTCGCTGCAAGGAGAATACAGATGTCGTGGGTGATGGGTGACGCTGGTGAAAAGTTGCTTGTGCCTCCAGCCGGGTTAGGAGACGGGGGCTGAGACCCCCAGACTCGGCTAGGATTTAGGAGAGAAGAATGTTAGAGCCCTGTTCTTAGACGTTTGCTGCATGTGGCGAAGGGCTGTGCTATATAATTTAGAGTGGCTGAAAGGAAACACACCCAGCTCTTTGTGCGTGGGGTCACGAGGCAATAATGAGAGATTTCTCTTGATGCCTGGAAACCCTATAAACTTTGGGGGTTTTGCCTGTGCTGGGGCAGAAGAACTTTCCATGGAGCATGATGCCTGTGGCGCCCAAGCTTGCCTTTGCCCACACTGCCCCTGAGAGGAAGGAAGGTGGGGACTTTCCTAGGGTCATGGTTGGGGGTTTGGGGTTCTTCCCTGGGGAGCAGGCCATGGTCTTTGTCCACCAACTCCCTGAAACGTGGGCAAGCAGAGTTCTGTTTGGCACATGTCTAAAGACCTTCCCTTCTGGGAATAGCGCCCAGGCCTCTTGATTCATTCAGTTTAAGGGAAAGGGTTTCTCTCTTTCACTTCTTCCACCTCCTCATAATTACTTTGGACTTCTCACTTGTTACCTTGCAGTTGTGAGATTAAATGAGATAGTAGGGGTGAAATGCCTAGCTCAGGGCCTGGCATACCGTTTAAGAAGTGTTGTTCTTTCCCTCTGGGATCATCACAGAATGTACTGTCCTGGGATCATCAGAATTGCCCGACAGGCACCCCCTGGTCCATCCAGCCCCAAACTGATAGGGCCTCCAAGGAACAGCTGGTGGCAGGATCTGGTTCCCTTCTCTGCTGACATTCTCAAAGATGAGGGACTTTCCTCCCTTGTCCCAGGAGTCCTTGACCAGCCATCACAGCCTTCACCTCTGCACGCATGTACTAATTTGACCCAAGTAACAATTCTGTCCTCTACACTACTTGGATTGATGTGTTTCGTAAACTTGTTCTCGTTGGTGTCAAGTAGGACTTCTGTCATCTGGATCTTTCTTCTCCTGGACTTACATGGGCTTTCCCTGGTTCTACGTTGTTGGCAAGTGTGAAGGAAGTAAAAGAGTACTGGACTGGGAGTCAGGAGCTGCACCTGTTTGTACAGCTGCCTCCTTGGCCTGCCCTCTTGGCTGTCTGGTAGGCATGACAAACACACGGGGTCCAAAGCTGCCCATAATCTTCCTCCCTTAACCTCCTCCAGGGCTCTGATCTTGGCCAAGAGTGCGCCGTCTCGCTGGTCCTTAAGGCAGAAACATTGGTGTCTCTGTCTGTCTCACACCTGCCTACTCCATCTCCAAGCGCAGAGAACTTCATCCTCTCAAATGAATCCATCCATTTTGGTCCATCTCCTCCTCCCCAGCATTGTAGTGAAGCCACTGCTGTCTCTCCCCAGGACAACAGCAAGGCCTCCTATGTCCACCGGCCACCTCCCTCTCCATGCCGGTGTCAGCATTGCAGTCAGAGTGATCCGTTCCAAATAGGATCATGTCAGGCTTCCATTTCCTGCTTAAAACACCTAGAAGCCTTTCAAGTGCAATTAGGATAAAGAACCAAATTGTTGCAGTGACCTAAAAGCCTCTGAGTGATCTGACCCCTATCTCCTACCCTCCCCTAGATGTCTCTGAACTCCATACCCTGATCTTTCCTGCACAGTCCAGTCCCTTCTAGAATCCTGACACAGTTGCCATCTAATGAATGAATTAAGGTTAATGAAGGGCAAGATGGGGTGGGAGAGTGTCTGGTGGTCCTTAGTGCTTTCCTCTTACTATTTCCAGTTCTTCCAGGTACACGGTTGGATTGAATCAAGGTCCACTTGTGCTTGGGTGGGGCTACGTGACTGGCCGGTGAGTTATGAATACAGTGAGACATGTCAGTCACTTCCAGGCTAAAGCATTTAATTGGTGGTGTAAGAACCTCCAGGGTGCTCTTCCCTGTGGCATGGCAAGTGGTAGTAGGTGGGATGGTGGTGGCTGCTGCTAGCTTGGGTCCCTGTGTTGTCACTCTTTGAGTGGGCACCTTGATGACCCACGGTGGACATGCAGCATGAGTGATAACTAAACCTTCGTTGTTTTAAACCACTGAGATTTGCAAGTATGTTACTGCAACATAACTTAGCCTGTCCTGACTGATACGGGAGCTAGAGGAGCATTCCAGGCAGAGACAAGTAGTGCACATGCAGTCAGTGCACAGAGGGAGGACTGTGGGAAGTAGCTAGGGCGACCTTTTGGACATGCATATCTGAGCCTATCAACCCCTGCCTGAAAAACCTTTAGAAACTCCCACTGCTTTTAGGAGAAAGACAAAAATCCAGCCTCTCTCCAGTCCCCGTGGGGATACCATCTTTCCTCCCTCCCATTTGCCATGTTCCTCCTAACACAGGCTCTTGTCCTGCTGTTCCCTCTGCCTGACCCTGGCTCTCCACCCCCTCTCTGATGAGGCCTCCTCGTCCTTCATCTTCCATCTTCACATCACCTCTTCGGGGAAGCCCTCCCTGGTTAGGTCGAAGCCTCTCATTATAGCCTCTCTTGGCCCACCTGCCTCTCCTTTGTAGCGCTCAGGTCCATAGCAGTTTGCCATTTGTTGGCGTGGTTTTTTGGTTGCAATCTCGCTGTTCCGTCAGACCGGGAGCCCTGCGAGGGCTGGCTTGAGTGTGCTGCACCTGAGAGCTGCTCCATAAGTGCCTTCTGCTGCGTCCCTGAGCGCTGGCTTGTGCTGGGGGCTGAGGACAGGATGAATGAACACCACTTGCCTGGGCTGTGGGCAGGTGGCCCGCTGGAAGGAGGTGTCAGGCATGGCAGGCAGAATGACTGGCTTGTAGAGCACGAATAGTAAGATCCCCGTCCTTACAGGTGCCCATGCCCTGGCAGGACCGTGTGTCGGGTGCATGGGAGGAAAGTCCACAAGGGCAAGAGGATGAGATTTAGCATTCCCTTGAGGTCTCTGCTGATCTAGAGAGTATATGATTCAACGAAGGGGCCACAAGTAGGAGATCTGGAGGAAAAAAATGATGATCGTGGCAGCTAATGTTTATTGATGGCCTGTTGTGTACCAAGTATGGTGGTAAGCTTGTCACATGTCCTGTGCCGAAAACAGTCCACAAAGTATTAATAGATAGGATTCCCATTTTAAAGATGGGGAGACTGAGGCTCCAAAAGATGAGGTGAGGGATTGAGGGTTAATGGTGTGGCCAGGATTAGAACCCTGGTAGCCTGATGCCACCTCCTTAGGGATGTCCTCCTGGAGTGAGGGCAGAGAACCCCAGTTACTGGGGAGAAGCCCCTTTGGAAACATCACGTGGAGTTATAAAGCCCTCGTGGGAGAATGAGCTTCCAGAGGAGATAATACCCACCTACCATCAGGGTCTGAGCAAGGGGGTTCCTAGCTCAGAGGGGCCTGGTGGCCTTGGCGCCAGGGCTAATCTGAAACTGTCTGGTGCATCTCCACCCCCGGCTGGAGCCTGAGAGTCCTTGGAGGCCCCAGAGCCCCATGTACTCAGAGTGCGGCCTGGAAGGGGCTTCCCAGCAGCTGACCCAGGGGCTGTGCCGGAAAAACAAACCATGCAGAAACAGAAAGAAAGAAAAAAGGAAAATGTGCTATTATTTTTAAAAGGCCTGTTTCCTATTGCAGATTTGTATCTGTGTTGAGAAGGCCAGTGTTCACCCAATGCAGCCACACTGCTGATGGCATCCCTGGGCTAAGGCTCTGTAAGAGGGGAGGCCTGGGGCAGCGGTCTCGGTGTCATTCAGCCCTTCATTCACTCACCAGGTGGTCAGGGCACACGTGCCATCACTGTGCCAGGCACTGTGCTGGGCTCACAGGGTGCAATGTGTGACCTAGTCCTTGCCCTTCCAGAACTTACAGACAGGGTTGGAGGTGGGCAAATAACCAGGCAGTTACAGGTTACACAGAAGGGGGCAAGGGAGATACCACTGACTCTAAGTCAAGGAAGGCTTCCCTGAGGAGGAGGCCTTTAGGCTGGGTTTTGAAGGGTGAGTAGGAGTTGGAGAGCTGAAGAAGGGAGAGGCATTTCAGCATGGGGCATGGCTTGCACAAAGGCATGAATACATAGAAGGGCTTGGGAGGCTTTATTTGGCTGGAGAGTGTGTGTAAGGGAGGGGATGGAGAGAGATGAGGCTGGAAAGAGAATGATTCTGCCACAGGGCCTTTGCATTGGTTGCTCCCTCTTCCTAGGACACTTTTACCCCAGTTATCTCCATGGCAGGCTCCCTCACCTCCACCAGGACTTTTGCTCAATATCACCTTCTCTTGGGCACGTCACTATTTAAAATTGCAACTCACCCCAAATCCTTCTCCCTGCTTCTTGCTTTTTTCTCTGTAATGCATAGAACACATAACATGCCTTATATTGTACTTGTCTATTTTGTTTTCTGTCTGCCTCCCTTCATTATAATGCAAGTTCCCAGAGCGCTGGGATTTTTGTCAGTTTTGTTCACTGCTATGTGGATAGCGTATGGCACAAAATAAATAAGGCCTTGAATATTTGTGGAAGGAGTGAATTAACTGAGCACTTACTGTGTGCAAAGGGCATTGTTTTCTTTAATCTCCACAGCAGTTCCCTGATATTGGTACTGTTGTTTCCCTATTCTACAGTTTAGGAAACTGAAGCTGAGTGAGTGCAGTTAAGTTGCCCAAGGTTTCACAGTTGGTAAATGGCACAGCTGGGACCGAAACCCAGGCCACCTGGCCGCTGAGCCCTCCTGCCCAACCCTGACACTTGGCCCCGGCCAGGCTGGGCAAGGTCCTGACTGCTGTGCTGAGGAGGAGTTTACACTGTCTGCCAGGCCACAGGGAGCGTGAGAGGGTTTTAGGAGGAGGAAGCTGACATGGTGATCAGATCCATGTCCCAGGAGGCAGCAGTGGCAGCAGCTTGGGCATGAGGCTGGAGGCAGGGAGGCCGAGCAGGAGGCTGGTTGGTACAAGGTAGGACAGGCTGAGGATGAGAGCAGAGGGTGGCCATTCTGGGGCTGGGAGGGACTTGTCCCTCCACACTGAAAGTCAGAGCAGACAGATCGGAGGGCCAGGTGTTTCCTAGGGTGTGGCCAGCTTCTGTTTCTGAGTAGCCAGAGGACCCCCAGATAAGATCTGGCAAAGTGCCTTGGGCTGGCCCCTGGGCGGGGAGAGGGACTGAGAGTAGCCAGGGAGCGGCTGGTGGGGTTGGCACTGTGCGCTGGAGCAGGCACGGCCTCAGTGTCAGTCCTGCTTCTGGCTCTGGGCAGCTAGGGGACCCGGGCAGCCGTGGGACTGCCCGTTTCCTCCTCTGCAAAACGGGGGTGAGAACAGTGCCAGCCTCAGGGCTGCATGGGCGGCTCCAGAGAGAGGCACACTGAGAGCAGTGGATGGCATAGGGCCAGCTCTGGGGCCACCTCCTTGGGTGTGAGGTTAGTGGGCACAAGGAGGCATGTCCCGGGCATGGAGATCATCTTGTGCCCCTTGCTGGGGACAGCAGTGCCTGAATGTGAGAGAGTGAGTGACCTCTCTACTTAAAGGTGACCTGGTCACACTTTCAGACACTCATGCCACCCCACTGGCTTGTGTTCAAGGCCAAACATTTAACCCCTCTGAGCCTCACTTTCCTTTTCTGTAGATGGAGTCAGAAATGTCCTACGTTCTGTGGAAGAAAACTTTTTCCTCTGTGTTTTTGGGGCCAAATCTAAGGTACTGTTACCTCTGGAGTGGCCAGCAGCTGGAAGCCACACGCATTGAGCACCAGGGCACTTGCCAACAGCCCTATGAGCTTGCTTCCACATCCATTTCTGGATGAGGAAACTCGGGGCTCAGAGAGGTTAAGTGACTAGCTCAAGATCACACAGCCGTCATCTAATCTTTCCAACCACGTTGAGAAATGAGCATTGACAAAGGAAGCTTTAGGGGTCGCCTACTTGTGTAACATGACAATTCCCAGCAGATTTCTTATGTGCTTTAAAAATAGGATTTGATTTATTGGGTCTTGGTTTACACAACTGGACCCTCTCCTGATCCTGGGAACCCCATGGGTCAGAACTTGTAGGCATGTTTGGACGGCCGAGAGCCTCCGCTGAAATGCTGCTGGGGAGGGGGAGGGGAGGGGAGGGGGCAGAAGGCCGCTGACCACCCTGCTCAGATGCTGCGGGGGGCGGGTGCTGAGGGCCGGGGTTCCTGCTTGCAAAGTGGGGCACACCTGAGCCTCTGGAGCCTTCAGTGCCTTCTGGGGCTTTCCTTCCCACCCCTTCTCCCTTCCCTACCCCACCCAATCCATAAGGGCAACCCAGGACTCTCCTCCTGACTGTACCTTCTGCCAAGCCCTTATCATTATCCCACAAAGCAGCCAGGTCAGCCCTTCCGTCCCCCATTTTACGGCCGAGAACACTGAGGCTCAGAGACAGGAAGTGACCCCCTGGAGGTCAGACAATTTAGGGAGTGGCCTAGCTAAAATTCTAACCCCAAATCTAGCACCCCTTCCTCTGCACCCTGCCCCTCTCCTGCTAGAATCAGAGCAGAGTGGAAACCCCAGAGAGCATTTGGCACAGCCAAACGGGGGGTGTGGTTGGAAGGAGGTTGGGGTGGAGAGAGGGGCAGTGACCGGTGGGCACCTTCTCCCAGGCTTGTGGCAGGGTTGGGGGTGAGGGTGGGACCAGCAGGCAGGAGGCTCAGTGTGACTGGGGCACCGAGCTGTGCTGGTATGGACGTCACTGAGCAAGTAAATATGGAACCACCCCCACAATGTCAGCTTTCCTGGAGTGGCTTCTCCCACTATCTCTCACTTTCCCCAAGGGAAAGGGGTGAGGTCCAGGAAAGGATCCTGCTGCCCGATGCCTGGGGGACAGAGATGGCCAGCTTGGGAGGCCCCAGGACGGCCGAGGGGCGTGGGGAACAGCCCGCTGGACCCTCAGCCCCAGCAGGGAGCGAGTCTCTCGCAGGGGCAGCCGACTGGGACCCAGCCAGGGCGGACTCAGCATTGTCATGGCCCAAGGTACAGAGAGGGTGGGCACTGGGGCTGGGGGGAGGTCGCAGGCTGGGGCCTGTCCCTGACCTCACAGCCTAGGCCTTTACCACCCAGCCCAAACAGGGGCATTTCCTAGGGGGAGGGGGTGCAGGGCCCCTCCTCAGACCAGCTGTGTTCCGAGGGAAAGCCGGACTAGCCAGGGGTGGGGGTGGGGGGCGCTGGCATTGGGAGAGGGGGTGAAGAGTTGTCCCAGGGAGGAGAGTAGGGGGAGAAAGGAGAGAAGCCCCTCAGCCTGGGGGATGGGGAGGGCAGGGAGGTGAAGTCTCCCAAGGAAATCAGCAAACTTAGCAGCCAGGGAAGCACTGACCCCAAAGAGAGACATTGGGTCTGGGGGCAGGATGAGCAGAGAGGGAGGATCCAGGGCAGAGTTTCCGGCTGTGAGACCCCCTGGGCCTTTTGTAAACATCTGTGACAGCCAAGCCAAAACGAGGTTTGGGCACGTTCTATTTAACTTTCACAGCTGCCCGTGATGCTGGTGTTATCAGGCTCAGTTTATAGAAGGGCAGTTGAGGCCCAGAGAGGTTATGTGACTTACCCAAGGTCACGCAGCTATGAAAGGCTGAGCCGAGATTGAAACCCAGATCTTCCTGATTTCGGAATCTGAGCTGTTCACCTGCGCACGGGACCGTGTCACTGGTTCCGCAGTGAGAAATGTTGTCGGCCGCCTGTGCTGGGTGGAAGTTTGGGTGGGATGACTTGTAGGTTCTCAGTTTCTGCCCCTGTGATGCTGGGTGGTCTGTGGAAAGTACAGAATGTGCGCCAGCTGTGACTCAGGTGCGTCACCCTCTCTGTGCCTCTATGTGCCCACCTGAGAAATGGGCATGCCTAGCACAAGTACTGCCATGTACAGCGTTGCTGGGACCTTCCCGTCCAGTATTTGGTTCAGCAGATGTTCGTGGAGTGCCCCCTTGGGCTCTGGATACCAAACGTAAACACACAACTCTGGATAGACCCCGCCGCCAGGTTCCTCTTGGAACAGCAGGAGCACGGCGGCCCAGCCAGTGCCACAGAGACCAGGGTCCCCAGGCCCCCACCCGTCATGAGCTGTGTGTGTGTGACCGGTCTGCAGCGAGATAGGTACAGGCTTGGAGAGCAAGTGTTGAGAAACTCGTATTGCAACTTGGTGTTGCCACGTCATCTTTTATTGTATTTCACGAAAGCATCAGTTGGCAACAGATAGGAAAACGTATAAAAAAAAGAAGTTGCTTTACCACAAATAGTTTGGGCAGCTCTTGCCCAGATCCTAGCTGTGATTGAAGGTAGGAAGTAGCCTGCTCGCTCACGGAGATGGGGCAGAGGGGAGCGAGTCATTTTGTCCTGGGCAGGTGGGGAAAGAGAGTGTGGATAGACTTCCCAGAGGAGGCAGTGATTGGTGAGCTGGACCTTAAGGGAGGAGTTTGCCAGGTGGAGGAAGAGGGAAGGGCATTCCAGGCACTGGGAACAGTATGTGCAAAGGCAGGCAGTGGGAGGATCCCGTGGTTCAGGGAATGGCCAGTGGTCTTGGGTAGAGATGACTGGGAAAGGCAGGTTAGGGCCAGGCTGGGAGGGCCTTGAATGCCGGGCAAAGGAGTTGAGACTGCCCTGGAGGCACTGGGGAGCTCTTGATGGTCTTTACACAGGGGAGAGATAGTTAGCATTGTGCTTTGGAAAGTCTGTCCTGGCGGCAGTGGACTTGAGGTAGGAGGAAAGGTCATGGCTGTGTGAGTGCCTTAAAGGACCAAGGACCCACCCAGTGATGTGTTCCTTTAGGCCTTCGGGAGGGGTGTTTCTTGGTGGTGCCCAGTGCATTATGCTGCTGCTGGCGTGCAGGTCTCATGAGTCAGTCCTGCTGGACAGGCAGGCTGGCCTCTGGCGTGAGCAACGTGGCCTGTCCAAGTTGTCCTGGTCAGTGGGTTGGCACCTGGTGCAGTTGGCTGGCCACAGTGGAACTCTCTTGTCCCCACAGAGCTGTGGCACATGGACTGGTGGGCATCCAAGGGGGTGTTCAGGTACAGTCTGGGGCACAGTCTAGAGCCATGTTCGGGGAGTCTTCGCAGGAGAAGGGAGGGCTGGAGTTTGCAGCTGAGGTTGGGGGTCGGCCAGGCACCAGAGGCCCGGTCTCTGATGGTCTCCCAGCTAGGAGGTGAGCAGTGGACAAGGGCCGGAAGCGGCTTCCTGCGTGGACCCTGCATGGACCCGCTGAGTGGTCAGGGCTGAGACTTGCATTTGCGGCCTGAGAAGCAGACGCACACCGGGTTGGGGCAGCGAGGGGAGGTTAATGTCTTGCCCTGGGCCAGCGCAAGGGAGCAGACGGTGCAGTGTCAGGGAGTTCCTGCTGGTTCTGGGCCCTGTCGCAGCCTCCCGTCCCTAGAGAAGCTGACCTGCCCTGTCCCGGGGCTGCTGGGAACAGACCAAGGTGTGCCTGGGCCTGCATGTGGCCACAAGTCCATGGAGAGTGGGGGCTGCCAGGGAGGGAGCTGTGGGAATCGCCTCTCCCTCCAGCCCCACCCTCTCCTGGGGCCCCTGTTCAGGGTGGCCCAGCCTCCAGTCCCTCCCTGCAGCTCCCAGACTGGCGCAGGCTGCAGAGTGGGGCGTTCCTGCCTGTCCAGGCTTCGGCTTCAGGGGCTAGGAGAGTGGGAGCCTTTTGGTTTCAACAGTGGCCTTGGTTGTGCATGGAGACACGGGACTTAAGTCCTCAGCCCTCTCTGTTCTCTCTGTCTGGCTGGCCCCATGCTGGACTTCGCACTTGCCTAGACTGAGGGGTCCCTGGGCCGGGGAGGAGGGCAGGCCCCAGGGCAGCCGAACCCACCGCAGGCTTCATGTTTCTGCCCCACCCTTCCCCAGAATGACGCTTTTCACTATCAGACCAACTGAGACCTCCTTGCTTCTCGGTGGCCCCTCTCCTCAAAGGACACCCTGAGCCTGTTCTGTGAGGCCACTGTGCTTTCTTAGCAAGACCTCCCAGATCAAATCCTCCAAGGCCGTGCCCAGGTCCAGGGGCACCGTCGGGCCCTTTGCTCGTGGCAGCCTGTCTCGGCTTCTCCCGTGCCTGCGCTACGCCCTTCTCTCCTGGATTCCTCTTCCTACTTCTGTGGCCGGCTCTGCCCCAGTTCCTGGGGCTACCGGTGAGGCAAGGACTCACTGGCCTGGCTCCCCAAGGTCCCCTCTGCCAGTTTCAGGTAGAAACCAGACTCTTCCCTGGCACCTGCCAGTGGCTGCCTCGCCCTCCCTGGCACCCTGGCCCTGGGCCCAGGGCAGTGGCCAAGCAGTTCTTCTCTGGCCTTTCGGACTCACTCCTGTTTCCTCCTGGGCCCTTCTCTCCTCCCAGAGAATTCCTCTGTCTGCTGCCTCCCAAGTGGCTCCCACAGTGGCTCCTTTCCGGCTGCCCTGGGCTCCTAGACCTGCAGCAAGTCTGGCTGCGTTTGGAGCTCAGCGTTGCCACCTCCTTTTCTCAGCATCCAAGGTGTGGTTGGGGCATCGCATTTTTTTGGCATTTGTATGGTTCACACAGAGGCCAAGCAAACACCTTATTTCATCTACACAGCGAGTTGGAGAGGTGGCCACTATTAGCCCATTTTGCAGATGAGGGAGTTAAGGCTCCACAGGGTTCCGTGACTTTGTCAAGGTCTTATGGGAAGTCAGGGGCAAAGCTGGGACTTAGACCCACATATCCTGGCTCTTCTCCTGACCCCGTGGCTGGAAGGTAGTGGCTTCATGGACCTTTGCTTGTTACATTGTCAGGGCCCAGTTCCTGACGAGGGCCTTGGTCTGTGTTTGGGATTAGGGCCCACCGTGCGGCCTGGGCCATTGCCTGGGCTTAGCGTCATGGCTTAGCTGCAGCTCCGTGAGCATCTCCTAGCCACTTTCTCCTCCTCCCTCCTTCCTGAACTCTTGCCCCCAGTGCAGGTTCCTCCCAGAGACATGGTCCTTACCCCTAGAGCACTCCTGAAGCTGGTCACGTTGGCCAGGGCTGGGGGGTGCTGGGAGTGGTTGGGGGAGGCAGACAGGGGAAGCTGGATTCTCATAGCTGGTCTGTGCGCCTCCGACTGCCCGACCAGTGTCTTCTGGAATCACATTGAACACGCACAACTCCTGGCCTCTCTTTTCTCTGGGGTCTGTCTGATGCTCTCTGTTCCCTTAAAGCCACTCGACTTGGGAGAGTGAGGGCTTCTGCTCCTGTTCCCTGCTGGAGCTCCTGAGGTTGAGAAGGGGCACCCCTCACCTATCCTTGTGGGATTTAGATTTTCTCTAATCCCCTCCACCCCAACATAGCTGCTTACAGCCTCCAGGGACTGATAGCTCACTCGTTCCCAAGGCAGCTCATTGTATCTTTTTTATTTTGTTTTACTAAGTTCTAATTATATAAGGAATATGCAAATACATTTTTGCTGTACAAAAACCCAAATATTAACAAATAAGCCAAAGTCTTCCTAGACAGCCACATTTCAGATTCCTCCACAAGGTTAATCATCACAGTTATTACTTTGGTATGTATCCGTCTAGATCCGTTTCTATACATTGACACATAAAACTTACAGGAGCATGTATTACTATGATGTGTGGATGGGAATGTGTGTGTGTGTGTGTTCTTAAACAAATGGTTTCATGTAATACAGATTATTCTGGTAATTGCTTTTCTCTCTTAACATAGCATGTAGGAAATCTAGCCATGGTTTTACATAGAGAGCTACTGTAATTTTTCTTTTTCTTTTTTTTTAACTGATAGAGTAGGTTTTGGAAAGGATCATCCTTCAGGCATTCCCCTACTGCTGACATTTTGGTTAATTCTGATTTCATTCTAATGCCTCCTTGGGCATATCTAGAGCAGCTCCTTCTGGGTTTTGGGAACCTTTTGCATTTTTTAAAATTTATTGCATAGTATTTAAAATCTTTCTGTTGGGACTTTGCACAGAACCAAATGTTTCCCCGTGAGTCTCTCACTATTCCTGGGTCTCCTCTTTAGAGCCAGAGAGCAAGTCTGTTCCCCTGGGCCCTGCCAGCCCCCAGAGAGTGGGAAACAGTGGCCATAGCCCCTGAAGGCCCCTCCACTTCACGCTCTGCCCTTGTTCAGAAGGCATGGCTTTGAGTGACTCAGGCGGCTCTGGGGCAGCTGTTAGGGTAGGTGGGCTCTGGGGTCATAATGCCTGGGTTCCAATCCTGGCTCAGCCCCTTTCCAACTGGTGCTTCTGGGAATGCTGCATAACCTCTCTGTGCCTCAGTTTTGCCCTCTGTCAAATAGACACGACAATAGCACCTGTATCCTGGACTGCTGTGAGGACCAAGACAGCTAACACATACAGAGTGTTTACCAGGGGCTGTGCCAGCACACAGGAAAGGCCCTTCCACTCCTGGGCTCTCTACTCTGCATTCACTCTAGAGTCCACTTTCCTGGGCAGCCTGCATGGCTCCAGCCTTGGTGACAGCTTCATCCCACTGTCCCCTGATGTCCCAGAGGAGGCTGCTGCCTGGGAATGCAGCAGATGATCAGATTTCTGCCTGGCTTGGCCCTGGCGGGTCTGGACCAGAGCCTGTGGGGAGGGAAGGAGGTCAGCCTGACCCCTTGCTCGGCAGAGGTGGCCGGGGGCCTGGTAACGTAACCCCACACCCCGGGCAGATTTGCCAGCTCTCAATGGGGCTTGTTGTAGCTGCGGATTTGATCTCCTTTGGCCTGCAGGGTGGGCAGGAGAAGAAAGCAGCTTGGGGCCAGCCTCTGCCCTGAGAGCCCTGGGACGGGACAGCTCTGGGCCACACTGGCTGGTCCAGGCTAGGGTTTGCCTCTCAGCCCGGGGCAAATCACCGCAACGGGTGATTTATTTAGCGCTGGAAAGCGTGGCCTTTTTGCTCTTTCTCTCACATCCCCCTTTCACGTCCAAACCACATTAATGTCACTGGCTGAGCAGCTCCTCACTCCCACCCTGTGAAACAGGCAGCCGCACAGACGAAGTCTCCAAGAGGTTGCGTGACTTTCCCAAAGCCACGCAGTTAGCCGCTGGCAGGGTTGGGAATGGTGGCCAGGCCATCTGGCTCCATGTCCAGTTCCTTTTCATGAGGCCACTCGATGCGACAGTCTTGGCAGAAGGTGCCCGGACAGGCAGCCCCGCTTGGCCTCTTGCCCCCTGGGCAGTGGTGTGTGTGGTCAGTGAGTGCAGAGGTTTGGGATTATGTCCTAAGAGGCGAGAAGCGCCATGGCTGGCCCCAGGCCCAGCCCTTCCCCGTCACCAGCCACAAACCCTCTTGGTAGCCAGAGGTGGCTGGATGGCAGAGTGTGGCTGCTTCAGTGAAGGCCTGTCTGCCCTGCTGGGTAGACGACTCGCTCCCTGAGCCTGTCCTGTGACGTGGGCAGGGGGTTGCAGCAACCCCGGGGACTCCAGGTGCTTCTCCCACAGAGGCAGGAGAGTAGCCATCATTGCACCCGCTTTTAGGCTGGAGAAAGTGAGGCTCAGAAAGGCCAAAGGGTCATCTGAGCTGGTGGGTGCAGAGGGAAAACTCAAACCCATTCTGGTTCCAGATGTGGGCACTCGCACATCTCACTGCTGGGTCACACCAAAGCAAGTGACCTGGCCTGGCTTTGAGTTAGGAGCATGGTCCATTGGTGTCAGAGGGGTGTGGCTTGGGTTCTGGCTCGGTGATAACCATTCATACTTAGTGGGCACGGACACGCCAGGCACTGTCTGTGGCTCGTAATATTTCACTTACTCCTCAGAATGACCTTGTGAGGTAGAGACAGCTGACAAAACTGAGCACCAGGAGGCTAAGTGACCTCCCAAGATCATTCAGGGTGAAGCTGGGACTGGAATCATGGCCATGTGGCTCCAGGGGACGTGTGTGAACCACTACACTCTGACGCCTCTGACAGCCAGGAGGCCACTAAGGCAGCAACGCACCTTTCTCATGCCCGACACCACCCCCGACACATGGCAGGCGCTCGGTAAATTTATCGAATAAATAATTGTGTGAATGAGTGTGAAGCTTTGGGCAGGGGACGGTCTCTCTGAACGTCAGTTCCCCGCCTTCCCTTGGCCATCCACGGGAAGGTCCAGTGTGGCGGTATTTGGAAGTGCTGAGCTCAGGGCTGGGGCCACGGCGGCTGCAGTCCCCTCCGGGGAGTTGGTGCCCCTGGGCTGCTCCGAACCGTGTCCCGGGGAGGGGGCGGGTGCTGCTCCCGGCTGCCCACACTGGCACTCAGCTACCCGCCTCCGGGGACAGAGGCACATTCTCTCTGCATGGGTGGCTGTAGGGTGTCACCTGTGGCTGGCCTTGGGCTTCCTCTGGGCAAAGCCAGGGGGGCCAGAGGGGCCGAAGGCAGGCACTGTGCCCACGTTCATGCCGGACCTGCAAGTCCCTATCGGACACTCCCAGCCTACTGGGTGATTCACATGCGCATGTTTTCTTGTCGATTTCATGAGACCGTCTTTAACCAAGGCTCAGGAGGTGAGGTGACTTGCCCGAGGTCCCACAGGTGTGGGGCAGGATTCCAGCCTGCCTCACCTACTGCCTTCTGATGAGCCCTCTCCAGTTGCTCACGTGGCCTCTGTGCGTCCCCAGAAGATCGAGTTACCCCATTGTCTCAGGGAGTGACTCCCACCTCGACTGCCCCTGCATGTAGAGGACCCCCCATCTCCACTCAGATGTGCCGTCTTTGTAAATGGCTGTGACGCAGGATCTCTGCAGTGGGACTCAGTTCTAGTCTAGGCCCAGACACAGGTTTGCTGTGTGGTGTGGAGTGAGTCCCTTCCCCTCTCTGGGCCATGGGGTATCACCCTGAAAGTGAGACCAGGGGGCTCGCCGATACCTGCTTTTAAGGGGCATGATTTATGCCTCAGGGCCCAGACTGAAACTTTCTTTCCCAGCCTGTCTTTAAGATACTGGGATGTCAGGGAGCCTCCACCTTGCCAGTCGGAACAACTGGGCTTGCAGTCGAGGGCCACGTTCTGGTATCGAATAGTCCTGCGACTGTGAAAAGCCCGTGCAGGGTGTGGTGGGCTTGGTGGGTCCGCTGCCCTGGCCCCACCTGGAACGTGCGGTTTGGCAGACAGCGCCCAAGGTCGGGGAGCAGGCGCAGTCGTGGAGCTCATGAGGTCTGGGTTTGAATTCTGGCTTTGCCACGTGCCCTTGGCCACCCTCTTCATCTCTCTGAGCCTCAGTTTCCTTGTCTGTAAAACAGGGGAAGGGAAATTTTCCTCCAGAGGTTGCGGTGAGGGTGAACTGAGTCCGTGTGTACAACTCCCCGGCAACGCGCTGGCACTTAGCAGGTCCCCAGTGGTGTGTGCCCAGTGCGCTTTAGGTCTGTTGGGTGGGCCCGGGAGGGGTCAGAGAAAGCTCCAGAAACCTTGCCAACAGCCCTGGAAGCTAAGTCCAGAAATAGAAGACCGGGAGACAGAGGCTCCAGATGGCCAGGCTGCCCTCTGCCAGCCCCCGGGAGGCCAGGCCGAGCTGGCAGTGCGGGCCTTCCCTCCCTCCCCGGGCTGTTGGCTGCATAAATTACTCGGCAGCCTTTGGGCTAATTTTACCTTCTTGGTTTTCATGAATCATTTCCCATCCGGGGGCGTGTGAGAGAAATGGAAACGGCTCTGCCAGCTGGATGCCCGGGTGCCAGCCGCAGTGAACGGCCGTGGTCAGACCTGCTTGCGTGCTCTCAGAAGGGCCCCTCCCCGGGACAGGGCACCCGTGGACCACAGAAAGGCCCTGAAGGGCTGGCTCCTTCCAGCCATGTCCCTGTGCCTTTGGGTTATCATGATTTGGAGTAAATGAGCCACAGCAGATCGTGGGGCTGGGACTTGGGCTACATACAGAGGGATTTAGAAGGAAATGGTTTCCACCATTATGGTCCTTGGGGTCTGTTGTGAGCCGAGTGGTGGAATGGTTTGGCAGAGAGACCCCCTCGACCTGCTGGGATGCTTCTTTGTGGCCCAGCTCTGGGAATTTGCACAACAGCTGATTTTTCACAGTCACAGAATGCCAGAGCCAGCAGTTTCTAAGGGAAAATCAAGCCCAACTGTGTCATTGTACAGATGGGTAAACTGAGGCCCAGAGAGGGAAAGGGACTTATGCAAAGTCAGTCCATCAGTAGAAGAGGCCGGACTAATAGTTATTGACTGGCTGCTCACAACTTTACTCACAACCGTATTTGATGTTACTATCCCCATTTTATGGAGGGGTAGCTAAACGCACAGGTGAAATAACTTGTCCAGGTCACACAGTTAGTAAGCGGTGGAGCTGGGATTCGCACACAGGGAGTCTCCCTCCAGAGCCCTCGTTCTAACTTCTACACCAAGCTGCCTCTCGGCAGTGCACCGCAGGGCTGCCGAACATTGTTCTCGCCCTCCTCGCCTCTCCCATGCGCCGTGGGGGTGGGTTTCCAGGTGCTGCAGACGCAGTGCTGGAAGCCCCAACCCCCACCCTCATGGTTTCTCCCTTCATTCACCAAGTATGCACTGAACCCCTGCCAGCTGCCAGGAACCACTCTGGGTGCTGGGGACTTGGGAGCAGCCGGGGTGGAGAGAGGCTGGGAGGCTGGATTCTCAGAGGACAGCGTCTACACAGCGCCTTGGTCTCTGCCACGCAGGCCACAAACGCCGTTGCCCAGCCCAGGCAGGAGCACAGGTGAATGACACAGGTTGACCGAGACCTGGAGAGTGAGCGCCTTGCCTGTGTGAGCAGGGCCACCACCCAGCACCAGCAAGTTGTTGCCATGTGGGACCGCCTGCGCGGTGGTGCCAGCCCTTCCGATTTTCCAGAAAAGCTGAACATCCATGTTTTTACACGAAATCTTCTGTTCCTTCAAAGTTGGCAAAAATAAAAATTGAAAAAAAGAGCAGCCACCAGTTTGCAGCCTATGTTTCCTTTCCTCCGTTGCCTCTAGGCAGGCCTGTCTCGGATTGGAGCCGGTTCTCCTTCCAGTTACCCCTCAGGGGCACATTCTCAGAAAGCCCTTTCACCCCCTGCCATGGGAGACAATTTGTCGTCCACCACACTAGACTGCCACCTGGGAGTGGTAGAAAGGGCATGGGCTTTGAGTTGCACACACTCTAGACGGCTGCTGTGCACCCTTGTGCAAGCCTCTTAACCTCTCTGATCCTCCATTTCCTAACTGAAAAACAAAGTAAAACTGTGCTTACTAGGTTGTTGACAGAACTAAATACAATCTGACAGAAACTCAAGTCAAGCAGGAGTAGGCAAAAAATAGAATTTGTGGGCTCAGCAAAAGGTTTGGGAGGATCTTGAGAGCTTTAGGCACTGCTGGATCCAGGGGCTCTCGCACTGTCATCGGGAGTTGCTCTGTCTGGGCTGCTTTGCTTTCTTCTGTGCTGGCCCCATTCGTAGACAGGCTGTTGTATGTGGTGGCACAGCGGCTGGCTGCCAGCAGATCCATCCTTATGTCCTATTCTTTTAGTAATCCTTGCAGTGAAAGGGCGTTTCTCTTTCCAGAGGATTCCCCAAAGTCCCAAAACTGCAGTTCACCGGTTGGCTAGGCCCTATACCCTATCCTGCACCAATCCTGGTGGCTGCCATGCAGATATGAGAGTGGTCGGTCCTCAGTCACACTCTGAGCCCTGGAGTAAAGCATCTGGAGACGAGGGCTCCCCAAGGACACCAGGGCATTGGGTGCTGGCAGGAAACCCATAGGCACTCTACCCAGGCTGCAAGCCCTGTGACGGGAGGGACCTTGGTCACCCCAGGGTTCCTGGCGCCTAGGACAGTGCCTGGCACTTGGCAGGATGTGAGCACATGTCAGGAGTGGATGAATGGAGACACTTCACGGTGTGTGTAAAACATCGGCACAGAGCCTGACAGCAGCCACATCTGTGCCCCTCCCACCTCCTTCCAGGAGGACTTCCGCCTTCTGAGGGTCACTTTCCTGGTAGAGTGTCACAGCTCCACTGTGCCTCCTCCATGATGAGCTTGTCAGCCTGGCCAGAGAAGCCCCAGTGTGCCTGTTTGTTTCAGCAAGCTTGACATATAGTAATCATAATCATTAGTGACCACATCACCTTGCGTTCACAGGTATCATTCTCTGAAATCATCTCACTCTTTGTTTGCTCCTTTATGGCTTGAATCCAGCCAATTCATATCGCTTGTTACTCTTCTGAGACTGAGCTGTGTGCTTCGATTGCATCAAATGTAGAAAGGGGATATAATCTACCCTGCTGGTCATAGAGAGGACAAAGTGAGATAATGCAAAAACAGAACTCACTTGGCACAAAGCCTGACACTAAATAGATGCTCAAGAAAGATCAGGATCCCTTTGAATGCTTTCAAATCAGGGTCTTAGTTGGAGCTCATATGTATGACCCTTTCCATGAATACATGGGAAGGCACTTCATTGTTAATGAATGACCACGAATAGCACATGTGCTGCATGCTTGCACACACACGCACATATGGCCATGGAGGAACTCCAGTCTTGTAGTGTAGGTGCTAAAAGTGGGCAAGTCTCAATGGATCAGCAAGATAGTTTATGACTCGCAGCACAGCAAACATCAGGACGAGCAGGATGGAAGTGCACGCATGCACGCACACACACACACACACACACGCACACACACACACACACGCACACACACATACACGCGTGCACGCCTTACTTGTCCAAAGATGGGATGGTAAGCTGGCTGCCTGGCAGTGAGTTCCCTGCTGTTAGAGGTATTCATGCACGCCTGCATCTTGCGATTTAGACTAGTGTTTTTCCAACTGCAGTGTGCACACAGATCACCTGGGCAAACACTGTGGGCAGACCCTGACTCGGGGCGGTCTTCCATGGTGGAGCACAGGAGTCTGCATTTCAAACAAGCTTCAGGTGATGCCACTGTTGGTGGTCCGTGGTACCAAGGATTTGGATGGCTTTGAAAGTTTCTTTTACTTCTGAGATTCTGTGCAGGATTGGGCAGATAAACAGCCAGTGAGAGTGGCAGGGCGGATGACAGTGAGGGACAGAGGAGAAGGGAACTGCAGGGGAGCGAAGGCCCCATGGCACTGCAGCCTCTCCCTCCACAAGCCATCCCCTCTGGTCTCACAGCCCTGAGAGGGGGACCTCTTTCCTTGGGACCAAAACACTGAAAAAGAACCTTGTGGTGTGTCCTCAGGGTCCTACCTCCCCAGAAAGAGGCTCTGGCTCTGTGTGTTGGGAGGAGCACGAGAACCTTGTGTTCTGTCCTGGACAGGGGCTGGAGGACAGAGGGCAGGGCGGTGTGTTCCTATTTCCCACTGCCTTCCTTGTGGCCTCTTCCCCTCTGGGCCTCACTTTCCTTGTCTAGAAGAGAGGGGCTTGGGCCGGGTGGTCTGGGTGCATCCTTTCCACTCTGATAGTCTGCAGGAGGCAGCGAGATTCGAGAACACACCTTTACCTGGGTTGGCGTCCTGGCCCTGCTCCCCAGGGGCCACAGGTGTGACTTAAGCTCTCCATCTTCCTCCTGAGCATCTTGAGGGTATGGAGCCAACCAGACCAGAGGAGCGTTGGGTCTCCAGCACCTGCCTCGCACCCGGCGAGCGGTTGATGCTGCGCAGCTCTGACTATCCTTAAATGAATCTGCATATCAGGCCTCTTTCAGACATGACCTTCCCACTCTCCCACTTTGTCACCTGCAAGTGTGGCCTTCCTGAGCTCAGGTGGCCTCAGCCTGACCCTGGCCCTTCATAAGCCACACCCCCTGGTCCCCAGTTCTTACTAGGCTGTGGCTGACCTGGTGCTTGGAATTCTGGGGCTAGATTGGGCTCAGGGAATTCATTAGGACTCCAAGGTCGTCTTCCACAGAAACAGCAGGTGGTGGGGAAAGGGCCCCCTGCGTCCCCCCAGCCCAAGTCACTGGCATGCTTGGGGTGGGGGTGGGGTATGGGCAGGGGCAGCCTGGGACTTATTTTTTAAACTATTAATACCAATAAATATTTTTTACTTCTTATTATGCAAAAAAGATAGATACAAGAGTGTAATAAACTTCCACATACCTATCAACCAACCTCAACAATTAACACATAGTCATTACTAGTATGTTTTTAAAATCAGAAGAGCATTATAGCAGATGGTATAAAATTCAGTGAGAAGTAAGTCCCTTTCCTCCTCTAGCCCTCAGTCTAGGAGCAGCAGCTGTCACAGCCTAGAGCTATTCTGAGAATATCTGAGCACATATAAAGAATTGGGTATGTCCTTTTAAATTTTATGCAACCGGGATATGTTTATTTCATATAACATAGATAGCTTACTCACTTTGTGCTAGATACTATTCTAAGTGTATTACAAATATTAACTCATTTACTTCTCACAACAACCTCACCAGGTAGGTGCTATTATCCCCAGGCACAGAGAGGTTAAGGAATTCCCCCAGCGTAACACAGAGGGAAGTTGGATCCAGGCAGCCCAGGGTCAGAATCCCTGCTCTTAACCATTTCTGCTGCCTCTCCAATTACACGTTCTGTTCCTGACTTGGATTTTGTTTTCGCCGCCAATTCAGTCATTCATTTAACAAATGTCTATTGTGTGCCGATTTCGTACCATGCACCGTTCTGGTTGCAGGGGACACAGCAGTGAGCAAAACATTTCAACATCTCTGCCTTCCAGGGGGTTACAGTCTGGCTGGGAAGACAGAAAGCAAATAACACAAATAAGCGCTACCTAAATTTGGTGGTGATACATGTTCTGGAGAAAAATACACCAAGGAAGGAGAGGTACAAAGTGTAAGGAAGGGGGTTGGAATTTTCTGTAGGGTAGCCAGAGAGTGAGACATTGAGTACAGGCCTGCGGGAGCAAGCCACGTGGGTGGATGCGGGAAGAGCATCCCCAGGCAGAGGGAAGAGCCAGTGCAAAGGCTCAAGACGGGAATGTGCCACATTGCAAGCAGAGCAGGGCACCCCCGTGGCTGTGATGGGAGCGGTGGGGAGCAGGAAGGGCTGAGAACTCAGAGGGGGTGGAGGCAGACTGTGTCTGGCTGTCCCACCACTGAAGACCTTTGGCATTTGTGCCGTGTGAGCTGGGGATGGGGGCGGGGGCTTGAGCTGCCTTATAACAGGTTCACCCTGACTGTGGCATGGGGACTGGGTGGTAAGGGCAGAGTGGAAGCAGGGGAACAAGTCAGGCTGACCCTGCAACCATTCCAGGAAGAGGGAGTGGTGGCTCAGAACGGGGTGGTGGCTATGGAGGAGGGGGCTGGGTTTGTTCCAAGGCTTCCTTTCTTGAAACCACTGTCTGTTGTGTGGTTACGCAGGCATTTATTTAACCAACCCTCCCCATGGATACATTAGTTGTTTCCAGTCTTTTGCTATCCCAGACAACGCTGCAATGAACACTCTTGCACATATGGCTCGGGAAATCCCTAGAAGTGAAATTGCAGGATTGAAGGTTATGTGCCTTTTTTAAAGTTCCCCAGGGCCAATTTGCCGTCCATGGCGGTACTAGTTTGCACTGCCACCAGCAGTGAGAGAGGAAGCCCAGTTCAGCTCTGGGGCTTAGGGGAGAGGGGTGGCCAGTGGTGGAATGCACTTTGGTAGGGCAGGGTCCCGGTGAGGATGGCTCACGGCGGCAGGTAACGGAAACCCTGTTCCTGACGGCTTGGGTGGTAAAGCAGTGTAACAGGAAGTGCAGAGGGAGGGTGGATTTTAGGACTGTTGGTTCAGCACCTCAACCATGTCAGTTAAAGTCCCCATCTCTGAGATGGTCTCCAACACCAGCCAGGTCTCTGATTCTCCGACCCCAGCTGGGTGTCTAGCAATTCAATTCAATTCTGAAACTATCCAGTGAGCACAGACCCCACAGGTTAAGGCTTGTTATTATTCCCTAACAATGTATTACACACTATTTACATTGTATTAGGTATTACAAGTAATCTAGAGATGATTTAAAGTGTATCGGAGGACGTGCAAGGTTATGCCCACATACTGCCCCATACGCTATCAGGGACTTGAGCATCCAAGGATTTTGGTATCTGAAGGGGTCCTGGAACCCATCCCCCTCAGACATCGAGGGAAAACTGTGTGTTTCTTATTCTACCACCATGTCCCTCTGCTCTCAGGTACCAGCTCCATGCTAAGATGCTTCCTGCTGGGTCCTCTGCGGGACGTGGCTCCCATTTGCAACGATGGCTGTGTGCAGTCTCCTGCAAGTCATGAAATAAAAGCTCTTCCCTTCCCTTTGATTGGGCCAAAGTAGGTCAGGTGTCTGACCTCGGAGGGGAATGTCATGTGCTGATTAGCTAAAGGCTGGTTCCTGATCCAGTCACTGGGAAGGGAGATGGCATTGCTATCATGGGCTTCGATGAATCTGAGCCCACGACTGGAGCTGGGCAAAGGCTCAGCTTCTCTGAATCTCAATGGGTCCTGTAGGGAAGGCGTGGCAGCTGAACGAAGTCCCACTTTTAGTGGAGAGTAACAGGGGAATGGCTGCCATATAAGCCACCAGCAGTGTCCACTGTGAGAAGCGAACACATTCAACATGGTGCCACCCTTGATCACCTTCTCCATGACTCATGAACCTTTACACTGCTTCTCTAACCTCTTCTCATCAAAGTCTTACCAATGATGGAGCCAACAGATCACCTTTAAAAAGTTCTGCAGGAGGGACAACCTTGGGAGACTGTGTTCCACTGGCCCTTGCCAGCTGTCCCCCTGATGCTTAGTGGAAACTGCCCTATGGGTGAAGGCCTGAAACCCCACCTGCTGTGACCTAGGCAGGAGCCACCACTGGCTGGAGCCCAGTTCCCTCAGCTGCAAAATCAGAGGCTAAACAGGGTTGGAGGACCCCATAGAAGAATTCTTTGCCCTTAGGGCCCGTGTAGATATTTTTACTTTGTGTTTATTAACATAAATATAGAAAAATGCACATATTATAATATCATGGCTCAATGTATTTTCACAAACTTAACACACCCATGGGAGCAGCACCCAGGTCAGGAAATAGAACATGACCAGCATCCTAGAACTTCTTTCCTGCCCCTTTCCATGTATTCCCAAGGATAACCACAAACTTGCCTTCCAACACCAAAGGTGTTCTTGGTTGGGTTTCCTTTTTTTTTTTTTTTTTGTAACTTTATATAAATTGGATCATACAGTATGTACTCTTTGGGGTCTTGTTTCTTTTCTCAGCGTTATGACTCATGCACATTATATTTAATAGCACATAGTTGTCGTTTGTTTATTCTCATTTCTGTGTAGTAGTCTCCACCGAACTAATTTGTAAACATAAAGAAGCTCAGTGAATGTCGCGCAGCTCCCTCTGATTGGGCAAGATGAGTGAATGAAGGTGCCAGATTTCTTTGCTTTTGCTTAGGATGATAGCAACTAACCAGTGTGTTAACCCTGGTTATCACATCCCCTCTGAGCATAGGAAAAACTAGGAAGATGAATTAATTATTATCGGGTGCATGCTGTCTTTTTGGGAGACAAAATATTTCAAAATGGAAATCATAAAAATAAAAACAGGTATGCTTTAGGGTAGAGAGATTGAGGCCCTTACTGGTTCATTCATTCATTCATTCGTTCATCAAATATGCATCAAGTGCCACTTCTATGCCTGGTCCTTAGTCTCCAATTTGGATTCCTCCTTCCTCCCCAACCAATTGGTTGGATCTCAGCATCTAATGACAAGTGGATAGAGGTGGAAGGACCTTTGAAATTATCTTCTCTAGCAATTTCTAAACTAAATGAGTGTGAAGAATTCCTTTAAAGAATTTTTAAGGGTTTTTTTTCTTGTAAGAAAAAGAAGAAAACATAAACACACAACCCTCCCCCTGAACTAAACACTAGTGGTACCCCAAAATATATCCTCCCAGACCTGTGTGTGGAAATCCATATCATTTTAAATGGAGTTATTTTTTAATTTATCCTTTCATAACTTTATTTTTTTTAAAACTAGACTTTATTTTTTTAGAACAGTTTTAGGTTCACAGCAAAATTGAGCAAAAAGTGGAGTTTCCTTATATACTCTGCCCCAACACACATGCACAGCCTCCCCCCTTATCAACATCCCCCAGCAGAGGGGAACGTTTGTTACAACTGATGAACCTACACTGGCATGTCATTATCACCCAAAGTCTACAGTTTCCATTAGGGGTCGCTGCTGGTGTTGCCCATTCTATGGGTTTTGGCAAATGTATGACGACATGCATCCACCATTGTGATATCATACAGAGTAGCTTCACTGCCCTAAAAACCCTCTGTGTTCCACCTATTTGTCCCTTCCTCCCCTCAATGCTTGGCAACCACAGATATTTTTACTGGCTTCATAGTTTTTCCTTTTCCAGAATGTCATATAGTTGGAATCACACAGTATGTAACCTTTTCAGGTTGGCTTCTTTCACTTAATAATAACTTTAAACATATTGAGCACGTGTTTCCATGTCAATAAATATTATTCTCCAACATTGTTAATTTCTGTCTAATATTTCATTGTATGCTGTAGATGAACTTCTCTCCTGTTTCGGAGCTTTAAATTTTTTCCCATTTTCTTGCTACTAAAAATAATGTTGCAGAGGACAGCTTTGTAGGTAAATCTTGGCATACAATATGGATACATTCCTAGATGTGGAGTTGCTCCTACCAAGGGTTTGCCATTTCAGGGCTTTTGATGTATGTTGCCAAATTGCCCTCCAGAAAAGGTACACCAGTTTACAACCCAACCAGCAGTGTGTGAAGTACCCATTACCCCCATATTCTTGCCAACTCCAAATATCATCAAGATTTTTAATCTTTCCCAATTTAATAGAGGAGAAATGATATTTATTTGCTTTAATTTATGTTTGAGTATTAATATGTTTTCATGGTTTTCCATAAAGCATATTAACCATGTATTTGTCTTCCTTTGCAAATTTCTTGTTCATGGTTTTTTTTTCCCCCATTTTTTTTCTTTATAGTATTCATAAAAAGAGTTTATCTGTTAGGGGTATTAAATGTTTGTGAAGGCCCCCTTTTCATGTCAAAAATTGCCCCCAACATGCACATCTGATATCTGTTATACTGTTAAATATTAATAAAATAAATGACAATAACAATAATATTTAAAGACAATAATATTTAAAGAATACTTATTATAGGCTGGGCATTATGAGAAAGCAGCCCTATGAGATAGACCCTGGTATCAGTCCCACTCGACAGATGGGGAAACTCAGGAAGGATTGGTCAATTCATTTTCCCAAAGTTATACAGCTTGTGACTGGCCCTGCAGGTATCAGTTGATGAATGAAATACACAGTGACGTAAGGCTTCTATGAACTCAATAACACTTTTTAATAAATTTACCTTTCATTTATCAGAAAAGCACTCATTTGCAAATCTGTCTTACATAGAAGTTTAAGACATATAACTTTTTCTCTTTACAGGCTTTATAGGCTTGCTGTGCATGTACCTGCAATTACTCCCTGTCGTAATTCCAAGCCCTTAGCCACCACCTCCATGGTTCACTGTTAAGAACCATTTCATGGGCCTTTTATTTTTCGGAAGGGGACACTGAGGGCAAGGCAGGAACTTGCCCAGGGCCACTGAAATAGCCAGAACTACGATGCAGGGCTTGGGGTACCCAGCCCAGGTCTGTGTTGCCCCTTTGTTATCATGGGTGACAACAGAGGATGCTGTGGTGGGTACTAGAGTCCACCTTCCTTCTCATGGTGCCAGCCTCTAGGGGAACCAAGTGGGCACAGATTCCCAGTCCCCTGGCTACATGGCTGCCGGGCATTCCAGGATCCTGGCACCCTGCCAAGGGTGAAAACAGAGCTGCAAGCTCCTGGGCTGCATTGTGCCCCCTCCTTTTGGGTTTGCATCTCATTGCTGGGTTTGCAACAAGCCTAATCTCTGCATGTGCAGACTCAGAGGAGCCGGCTGACAGGGAGCACTGCCAGCAGCTTGGAATCCTCCGTGAGGCCTGCCGACCACCCTCCCCCCAGGCCCGTCACTGGGCAAGTAGGGCCAGAGCAGTCTGCAGAAAAGGCTCTTGGGGCTCCACCTGGCCCGGGCCTTCTTGTGCCTGCTGAGATGGCCCCAGTGAAGGACACCAACCCACGTTCTCTCTCTCTCCCCAGCGGAAGTTCATTTGGTCCTGCCACATCCCATCTCCTCTCTCCCTGCCCCTACGACCTTTATTATAGACCCAGAAAGTCTGTTGATCTCTATCTCAAAGTGGAGATGTGTGTGGGCCACTTGAGGATTATAATGCACATCAGTCATACCAGTGAGGCTTGATCCTGGTTCTCCAGGCAGCTGGACTCCTCCAACTATGGAGAGAACTTAATTGTGCATATATAGTCAATAAATTGGTATCAAATAATAGAACTCTGTAACCCATCATGTTTCCTTTTTTGCTTTGGCTGCCAGGAGGCTCAGAACTGAATGGAAAGCTCAATTGCTAACCATCTTACAACCGATTCTTGATATAATTGGCACCCCTCTTTCTCCATGACATTCTTTCTGGTTTTCTCCTAATGGTCCTGTTTAGTAGGTGTTTGTTATAAAACATTACACATCTTTCATGTGGTGAAGGTGGGATGTAAGTGAGAAATAGGACATGAAGGCAAGTAGCCCATAGACATTTCTACTCTGAGATATAAACACATGCTTTTTCCATAAGGGGATGCTTTGCTGGTGACAACTTAGGACTTAGAAAAATGTGTGTAGGCCTCAGTCCTTCTCTCTGTCTCCTTGTCCTCCCCACTTTCTCCCCCCTCCTCTCCCTCTTCCCCTCCATCCTTTATTCTCTTACTATTGCCTACTTTTCTTCTCTTTCCCTACTCCCCTTCCAGTCCCTCTTCCCTCATTTATTCCATGAGGACCACCAGGTAATCACGCTTTCCATTTTACCAAAAAGACACTGAAGCCTACAGAGCGCAAGTGGCGTGCCCTGGCACACAGCTGACACTTCTCAACTGCTTGTCAGAATCAGGCTCCAGACCTCATGAGTCTAATTCCATCATACCCTCCAGTGCACCTCGCCACCCCTCAGTTCCCAGCCTGCCAGCCTTTCGTGCCACCTACCCTGCCTGGCAGAGCTCACTGGGAGAGAGCCCCATGGGAAAGAGGATTCCAAACAATAACCCACCCACCCTGTCTCTCCTTCCCAGGTCTCTTAGAGTTGAGATTCTCAATGGGACCAGCAGGACATATTAGAGAGGGCAGTGAATGTGACATGGGTCATTTGGTCACTGCTTCATTTGGCAAATACTTACTGAGAATATGCTATGTACTGGGCAAGACTGAGAGGAGGGTGAGCCAAGCAAGGTGCTTGGGGTGCAAAATTTAAGGAGGCCCTTACTCTCGGGTGCCAGCCCTGCCAGTGCATGACCCTGAGAGTGAGGACCTCCTTAAAGTGTTTGCCCTAGCGCCTGGCTTGTCTTCCCTAGCCTTGGCCCTGGTGGCAGGCACCATTACAGTGCTGGCAATTCAATGGGGAGCCATGGGGCCTGCACCTTGCCCTTGGGGAGCTTACAGTCTACTATAGCAAACAGGTAATAAGCAAATAATCATGCTAAGACTTATAAGTGTAAAAGACTTGCATAAAAGACTTGTAAGTGTGACCAGTGTCATGAAGTGTGACATGGGGCTAAGAGGGTGTTATGGGGGCAGGGGAGGCCGTGAGGGCTGAAGGATGAGTGGGAGTTTCCCAGGTGTGCTTCAGGTGAGGACATAGTGAGTTCGCAGGCCTTGTGGCGGGGTGAAGCATGGCGTGCAGGTGGGGCTGGTTAAGGGCAGAGAGGACAGAGCTGGGGAGCCCCATGCAAAACAGTCCTCGGCAGTCTGTTCTCATACAGTGCCAGCGTTTGCAAATGATTGGCTCATAATAAATTTAATTCAATGGGGAGAAAACAAAGCCGCCCCTTAATGATGTCACTAGTACTCATCTTCCTGATCAGCTGTCTTCAGTAGGATGTGCAGAGACTGTGTCCAGCCCCCTCCAAACTTGCCTCTGTCCATATAATGCAGCCACGTCTGTGACAGAATCTGTGGGTGACATTTTCCAGATGAAGAAAGATGGGAGCATGGAGAAGTTAGAGAACCTCCTGTATCCGTCATCTCAGGCTGCCATGACAAAATGCCACAGTCCGGGTGGCGTAAACAGCAGACATTTACTTGTCACAGTTTTGGAGCCTGGGATGCCCAAGGTCAAGGTATCGGCCTATTCAGTTCCTAGTGCTGGCCCGCTACCTCCTGGATGGCTGCCTGGCTGTGTCCTCGCATGCTGGAGAGAGAGCGAGCTCTGGTGTCTCTTCCTCTTCTTCTAGGGGCCTGACCCTTATGACCTCATTTAATCTTTTATCACTCCCTCACAGCCCTGTCTCCAAATACAGTCACACTGAGGGGTTAGGACTTCAACATATGAGTTTTTGGGGGGACACAAGCATTCAGTCCATAATGCCTGCCCAGGGATGCACAGCCAGTCACTGGGATTTGAACTCAGTGCCTCTCCAGAGCCCAGGCTCCTAACCACTAGGCTTTGCTGCCTCGGGGTGTGCTGTGGGGGAGTATTGCCCATCCCAGTGAGAACTGCTCTTCAGGGCAGGGGGTGTTCGCTGATCCCTTACAAATCCATAGGGCCTTACCCCCACCCCTCCTGCCCTTTGCTCCCAGGGTCATCCCAGGATTGCTCTGAAAGAGAAGTGGGCTGAGGATAGGCATGGAGGTAATCCGGGCCTGAAACATACTCTTGGATTTCGGGGTTCTCCTGTTTCCAATTTACGGAGCGCCCCAACCTTCAGTTCAGATGCCATCAGGCATGGTCTGCGTGACCTTGAGCAAGTCACTTGACATCTCCAGCCCCCAATCCCTGTCCCCTCGCGGGTGGCCCGGGACCATCCCACAGGCTTTGAGGTCGGCCTAGCCCTGAGCATGGAGCCCCAGGCATGACTGTGCCCCGAGGCAGGGGAGCGGCGGCGCCCGTGCCCACCCTGGCCACGCAGGTGCGGGGGGAGTGGCGCGGCCCGCTCGGCGAGCTGGGTGTCGGGTGTCTGCGCCGTGGCACCGCAGGCCGGGTCGCCTCCGCGGTGCCGAGTGGGCTCGGGGGCCGGGGCCCGCGGTGGGCCACTCGCGCCCTTCACAGCCCCTCGCCGGCCTCGGGGCCCTGCCTCGGTGGCGCTCTCGCCCACGCCAGGCGCCCCCCGGGCCGAGCCCCGCAGGAGGCCCTGGAATTCCTGCACAGCCCGGCTCCGAGCGGCCTCCCGCGGCCGCCCCCTCCCGCCGCCCCTCGCGGGCGCCCGCTTCCTCCCGCTCCCCGCGCGCCCCCCTCCCGGCCGCCAGCCAACTGCGTGCCCCCGGGGCCGGCAAGAAGCCACATGCCCCCGCAAGGAATGCCGGGCCTGGCGGGCGGGGCGGGCGCTGGGCAGGGCCGGGCCGGGCAGGGCAGGAGCTCCCCGCCGGGAAGGCTGGTGAGAGGCAGCGAGCGGGCCCGCGCCCGCCCCGGCCCGTGCCCGGCCTCCCGCGCCGCCCCAGAGCTCACACTGGCCCCGCCGGACGCGCGCTCCGGGCACCCCTCCTGGCTCGGGGGCTGGGGGCGGGGGAGGCTCGGCCTGGCCCGGGCAGCCCCCGCCCCCTCCGCGCGCCCCCGGCCCCGCCGGCTCGGAGGAGGGGGCAGGCCGTCATGTTTCCCCACACCCCTCCCAGCCGCGGGCTTTGGGGCCCCGGTGGGGAGCAAGGGGCTGATTAGCCGAGAAGCAGGGGTGTGGCCAGCGGGGCCCCGGGTAGTGAGTCACACACGCTGCTCGCCCAGTCCCGGGGCCCAGCGCGGTCCCAGCCCGAGCGAGCGGTGTGCCACCCCAGCCACGAAGAGTGTCCCTGGGCTTGGCATGAGGACCCTGGGGTGTCGAGGGAGGGGCTGAAGCCCGGCGCATGGTGGAGGGCGGTAAGCGGGGGGACTGGGGAGAGTCCCCTAGAGAGAACCGGGTGGGGCTTGAGTGGGGGCTTTGGCCCTGGACGGCCCACACCAGCACCCCCAGGCCCCGCCTGTACCTGCTCTGAGCTGGCAAAAGGGCCTGGCAGCCCCAGGGTGAGGGGCACCCTGCCAGGCACTGAAGGCCCATTTCGGGTGCCCACCCCTCTTGGCCCCAGTTGACTTGAGTTCCCTCCTTGCTCCCCTTTGCAGAGTTTTGTGCCCAGGCTCAGGTGGGACCCTCCTGCCCTTTGCCCTTTGGTCTTGGGGTCCAGGCTGTGTGTTGCAGCTCTGCCTCTTGGCCTGAGCTGCCCTAGGCCCCTGACCCCAAGGGGCTGGTGGCTCCAGTCGTCCACAGGACCAGCCCGGGATAGAAATGGCATTTCCTCTTGGCCCCGCTACAGCTGTTTTTGTTGTCTGTGTTCTCAAGCGCTTCCTCTGGGGATGGCAGGAAGGGTAACCAGACTCCGCGGGACCCCCATTTGCCCTCTCTGCCACTCACCCCTCTTCCCCTGTCTCTTTGATCCTCTTCCTGTGCTGGTCCCACCTCCTGCGTCCCAGGACAGAATGACTGAGAACATGAAGGAGTGCTTGGCCCAGACCAAGGCAGCCGTAGGGGACATGGTGACAGTGGTGAAGACAGAGGTCTGCTCACCACTCCGCGACCAGGAGTATGGCCAGCCCTGGTGAGGCCCCTGTGTGGGGACTGGAGAGGGAGGGAGGTCTGGGCTGGGCTGGTTGGGGACCCTGGGGAAAGTTCTCACTCCCTGCCCACCTTCCTTAACCCTGCTCCTGGCAGCTCCTGGGTTGCAGGCTCTAGAAAAATTTAAGCAGTGGCCCAGAGAGGCCTGGGCCCAGGTCTCAGGACCACAGTCTTTCCACCATGCCCTGCACTGAGCAGCATGCTGGCTGGGGCTCCTCTGCCCACCCCAGGTCCCCTTGGCCTCCTGGCCAGGTCTGTCCCCAGCTTCTCTCCCCACTGGGCTGTCACTCTCTGATAGCTTCTTTGCTTTCTTTGCTGGACCCCGCTCCGGCCAGCTCTAGGAGACCAGACTCCTCAGCCATGGAAGTTGAGCCCAAGAAACTGAAGGGGAAGCGTGACCTCATCATGCCCAAAAGCTTCCAGCAAGTGGACTTCTGGTGTAAGTGGAGCTTGAGGCTCTGGGCTACTCCTCCCTTCACCCTTGTGGCCCCATCCCTGGTTAAGGAATTCACAGCAGTGGTACTAATGACAGGGCCTCGCCTGTGGTGGTACCAGGCCAGGCCTCTGTTTGTCCTCATCATTAGCCATCGAGGTGGCTGTCGTTGGCCCCATTTTCCAGGCGAGGACACTGAGTCTTAGTGAAGGTTAAGTATCCCGCCTTAGTCCTGCAGCTCATGGAAGTACAGTTGAAATTCAAACACAGACCCACTCTAAAGCCACGCTCACTCTTCCACTTTTTCAAATTTGAGACAAAGGAATCGACTGGCTTCCTTGGCGTTGGCAGGTGTTTTCTCTGAGTCCCCAGGGAGGGTGATGGGTTGTTGCCACTGATGACTCGGGGGCCTGTGGCTGCCTGGCATAGAGCCAGGGCTGGGACTCTGGAGTCGCACACAGTGTGCTTTCTAGTGCCCCAGGCTGTACTCTGGTGGGCCTCCTCTGCGGGTCCTACCGAGTTGTAGCAACTGAGACCCTCCCTCCTCTTTCCATCCCTCCAGTTTGCGAGTCCTGCCAGGAGTACTTTGTGGATGAGTGCCCGAACCACGGTCCCCCGGTGTTCGTGTCTGACACGCCGGTGCCCGTGGGCATCCCAGACCGGGCGGCCCTCACCATCCCTCAGGGCATGGAGGTGGTGAAGGAAGCCAGTGGAGAGAATGACGTGCGATGCATAAACGAGGTCATCCCCAAGGGCCATATCTTCGGCCCCTACGAGGGGCAGATCTCCACCCAGGACAAATCAGCTGGCTTCTTCTCGTGGCTGGTGAGTGTCCCCTGGGCCGTTCCATGGGAGAGGTTGCCAGAGAACATGGAAGGAAACCAGCAGGTGGAGCCGTACGCTGGCCCTGCCTGGCCTGAGAGGTTTTCTGCCATCACTTCTGGACAAGTGGTTGATGGGTCTGGCTGTCCCCTTGCCCTGGCTGAGTGGCTGCAACCCTTGGTGTCCAAGGGCAATGCTGAGAGAGCCTACCTGGCAGTAGTCAACAGATCAGTAAGTCACCAGGCCAAGCTCAGGACAGTTTTTCTGTGTGTGTGTCTGGCAGCATTTACGAAAGGTTTACCTGACCCCTCTTCCAGAGTGGGTGACTTGGAGCTGGGGCGGTGGATGCAGAGCCTGACTTCCTTCTCCCAAAGCTGTAAGGCCAGGCACAGGCTGGGCGCGGCAGGCGAAGCCTTCAACAGGACAGGCATAATTCCTGCGCTCAGGCAGTACAGGGTCTGGTGGGAAGACAGGCCTTGAAAATGTACACATGTGATTACTGTGATCAAACAGGGGGACACAGGACGCCCTGGGAACATAGCACGGTGGGACATGGCAGTGTTCATAGCACTCAAGAATTTGAGGCCTGGAGCCTTAGTTTATAATGTGAGCCAGCTTTGCTATTTACTATCTAATGTGACCTTGGACAAGTCATTTAATTCTGTTGTGCCTGTTTTGTAACATAAGCATAATAATACCTGTTGGTGAAGATGGAATGAGTCAATATTGTGAAGTTCCTAGGATTATGCTTGTACTTAGTAAGCACACAGGAATATCAAGTATTATTATTATTGTTTGCCTAGTGAGGGGTTTGGGGAAGGTTTCCTTTAGCCTAAAACATGAAGAATGAATCACAGCTCGTCTTGGAAGAGGGATGGAAAAATGCAGACAGAAGAGCTGAGCGAGAGGAACTTGGAGAAGTCCAGGCTGGTGGGAGCAGTGAGCCCGAGAGGCATTGTGGCCAGACATCAGCAGGAGAGGAAGGCAGGGGTTGGGTCACGCCGCATTTCATAAGCCAGGGTGAGTGCATCCTTCATCCTGGGGCCAGGGGAAGCGTGTCAAGCATAGGTGTGACCCGGTCAGGTTGCAGTGTGGAAAATCAGAATTCCAAGGAGGAGGCAGGGGTGGGGGTTCAGGTAAGAAAAGCTAGTGGCTGGAACTCAGGTGCCAGAGGTGCACAGATGTGAAAGAGGTTTAGGAGGGAGATTTAGGAGGGAGATATATTGACGGATGGGATGCGAAGTGAGGAGCAGGGGTTTTCCGCGATATGAGCAGGGAGGGTTACTAAAGACTTGCCATGGGAGCCAGGCTTGAGCTACCGGACAGCGACGGGAGGATGTGGGTAATGGAGAAAGGCAGTCACCGGGTGCAAGGTCCTCGTTCATTAACGACGTGCTCTTGAGTGTCTCCTGTGTCAGGCACTGTGCCGGCCCTGGGAGTACCGTGGCCGACTGGACTGGACGTACATCCTGCCCTCGTGGGGCAGATGGAGTTAATCCAAGAATAGGATAAATCCATATAAAGGTGATGGCAAGATAGTGAGGTGGGGAGAAAGTGAGCAACCGAGGGAGTGGTACGGCCAGAGGTCGGGGAAGGCTTCGTGCTCGTTGAGCTGGGGTTGAAGGGCGGGAGTGCCCACCAAGCAAAGATGGGATCGGGGCATCCGGGTGGATGGAACAGCAAGAGCAAAGGCCCCGTGGCAAGAGAGAGCATGGCGAGTCCGAGCAACTGGACAGAGGGCAGTGTGCCTGGAGTGCAGCGCACACGGGGCCTGGAGGAGGAGATGGGGGCGTGGCCTCGTAGGGCCCAGTAGGCCAAATTAGAAGTTTTGTTGTTTATTTTAGGAATAGTGAGAAGCTTTCAGGTTGTTTTAAGTGGGAGCTAGCAAGGAGTGACCTGGTCGCATTTATGTTTTGAAAGGGTGACTTTGGCTGCAGCCTGGAGAGCTGATGGGGGTGGCAGGGACAGTGGTCGGGTATGGACACCCACTCCCTTCACCCCAGTTAGAGGGCTGGGGGAGTTCTCCAAGTCAGCCATGGTGGAAGCTGGGGCTGGGATGGGGGCAAAGGCGTGGAGACAAGTGAACCGCTTTGTGTCAGAGGTGACAGCTCTGACTTGGAAATAGACTAATTGGCCTAAGTAAGGGAGTGGAAAGTGTCAAGGACACCTGCCTTTCTCTGAGAAATGGAGGATGCTGGGTTGAAGGATAGATCATGGGACTTCAGTTTGGAGTGTCATCAAGTTATCCCAGTGGGGATGTCGAGTAGGCAGTTGAATGTACGGGTCTGGAGCTGGAGAGGAGGTTTGGAGATGTCACTTTGTGAGTCCCTTGCGCATAGGCAGTCAATGGGGCCGGAGGTGTGGAGGGCAGCACCTGGGGAGACCAGGCTGTGTGACAGGTGGACAGGCCTGGGACTGAGCTTTGAGGAACTTGAGCAGTTCATGGGCCAGAAGGAGAGCTTGATCCTGCAGAGGAGACACAGAAGGAGCATCCAGAGAGGTGGGAGGGAACCGGGGGAGTGGGTGACCTGGAAGTCAAGGGAGAAGAGAGGTTCTCAAGGGCTACAATGGCCAACAGTGTCAAATTCTGCTGAGATGCTAAGCCAAGAGAACGGCTGAAAAGTGTTTCTTGGATTTGGTGCCAGGGAGGTCATTGGTGACTTTAGCAAGAGCTGTTACCGGAAGGCAGTGGGTCTCCACCCAGGGCAATTTTGCAGCCCTGCCCCTCGCCCAATGTCTGGAGACCTTTTGGTTGCCACAGCCCAGGGTAGGAGTATGCTACTAGCATCTAGAAGGTAGAGACCAAGATTACTGCTAAATATTTCACAGTGCACAGGATAGTGTCCTCCAACGAGGAATTATCTGCAGAAACCCTGGAGGAGAGCACTGGGGGTGGAAACCTGATTAGCATGGAGGTGGCCAAGCATGGTCATTTCTCAGAAGTTTGGTGACAAATAAGATCAGATGTGGAAGAAAGAGATAAAAGAGAGGTGGAGTCAAGGGAGTTTGTTATTGGAGAGACGTTAGCATCCTTAAGGAGCCAGTGGCGGAGTCCTGCTGAAGAGGTGGTTGAATGGAGAGGAGAGATAAGGCACCGAGGGGAGGGCCGTGCTGTGTCACCTCCCCAGAAGGTTCAGATGGAGACACTGGACATGGAGGAGGGTGGGTCAGCATGTGTCCTGCCACTGGGGCAATAGCACAGAGCACTGGGGCAGTTGGAGGGAGGGAGGTGTACTAGGCCAAATTATGACCCCCAAAGATGCCCACGTCCTAATCCCCAGAATTTGTAAATATGTGATCTTAATGGCAAAAGGGATTTAGCAGGTGTGATCAAGGATCTTGAGGTGAGGAGATTATCTTCGATTGTCTGGTGGGTCCAATGTCATTACAAACATCTTTATAAGAGGGAGACAGGAGGGTCAGAGTCAGGAGAAAGAGATTGGAGGACACTACCCTGCTGGCCTTCCAGACAGAGGAAGGAGCCAGGAAGGGCTGCAAGCAGCCTCTAGAAGCCTCCAGAAAGAAGGTAGCCCTGCCAACAGCTTGATTTTAGGACTCCTGACCTCTAGAACTGTAAGGTAATACCTCTGTGTTGTTTTAAGCCACTGTGCTTGAGGCAGTTTGTTACAGCAGCGATAGGAAACTAATACAGTAGGTGTATGTGCTTGAGGGTCGTCTATTAGAGTGTGCAGGGAGGTGGAGCGAGGTGGCCTGAGATGGAGGAGATCAGAGAAGGCAGTTCAGGTCCAGGTGGGTAGAGCCCGAGGTGCCCAAGGAGGGCTGTCCAGAGGCATGTTGGGGTGTGGGGGTCTGCAGTGGAAGGGATATGCTGGGATACAGTGGAAACTGAGTGTATAAATACATGCATCTGGGGCCCTGGGAAGGGAGGGGTTGCCTACAGAAAATGTGCTCGGGAGGAGAGAAGAGCCTTGCGCTAGGAATGCAGGTTTAAGGAATCCTTGGAGGAAGGGGAGCTGAGAAGGCAGAGACGGTGGGAGGAGACGGTGAGAAGTGAGGAGAAGGAGGGGTGGTCGGTGGGGTCAGTGCTGCAGTGGGTCAGGAAGCCTGAGGACCGAAAGTCCCCTGGCCCAGGTGACACAAAGGGCTTGGTCCCCTTGGCAGGAGCAGTCTCGTGGGCAGAAGCCAGATTGCTGCAGGTTGAGGTGTGAGTGGGAGGTGAAGAGAGGGAACCAGCAAGGGTGCATGGCTTGTTTTAAAAGTCCGGTTGCCCATTGAGCAATTATTATATGCCAGGTGTATACCAGGCTCCTCTGTCATCTCATACTCCTTCCTGTGGCAGCCCTGCAGCAGGGCGTTGCTGCCCCTCTTGTTCACATGAGAAGCGCAGGGCTGAGGAGGCTAAGTGAGCAGCCCTGACTCCCGTGGCTGGTCCGCGGTAGATCTTGGTTCCTTCAGAGATAGTTCCTCTCCTTTCTGGAGAGACAGGACTAAGGAGGTGGAGCAATGAATAGGCACCCTGGGCCAGGTGTGGCTACATGCCCAAATTCAACTCAACCTCGTAGATACAGAGCAACTCCCAAGCACTAGGCTCTGAGCAGGGAGCTCTGGGATAACAGAAATGCATGAGGTTTTGTCTCTGTTCTCATGGAACCTGTGGTTCAGTTCTGAGGAGCAGGGCCTGTGGTGGGCAGGAGAGGAGGAACTTACTCCCAACCAAGTAATACAGAGACAGAATGTTGCTGTGTGATCACAGTCCTGCAGAGGGCTGCAGAAGCAGGGAGAGGAGGATTGGTTTCAACAGGGCAGATTGGAGATGGGTCTTGAAGGATGGGTAGGAGTTCAACAGAGGAAGCCCATGGCTTCTCAGCCTATGGAAAGTTGCAAGGGAAAAAACCTAGGGCCATGCCCAGGGAAAGGCTATTAGGATCCCTTCCTCCTGCTGCCAGAGTTTATACCTTGCTGCAGCCTAGCCGAGGAAAGTTGAGCATCACTAAAGCAGACAGACTAGCCCAGGTTTGCTGCCCAGCATAGGTCGATGGTGGGAGGAAAGGAAGCATAGAAGGCCCTGGAGTTTGCAGCCTGGGCATAGACCAACTCTACCCGGCAAGAGTGGGCGTGGCCTGCAGTTCAAGGGTGGGGCTGGCAGTCAGGAGGTTTCTCTCTGGGAGGTTTCTTCCCAGGGCCTGAGCACTGCAGCAAGCAGATGGGAGCAGGGAGGGACTGGCTGCGGGCTGTAGGACAATGTGGAGGCTTTCACCTTTGGGAACCTGAGAGGTGAGAGGCATTGAAGGCCTTGAGAGACCAGATGCTCAAGGAAAGTGTATATGTGTGTACGTGTATGTGTGTGTGTGTGTGTCTGTGTGTGTGTGTGTATATTGGGGTGGGTGTTAAGGCTTCCGCTGGGAAAAGCAGGCATGAAGATGGCTCTGCCTGCTCAGGTGATGGGGGGCTGAATGGTGTGGCAGGGAGTGGAGAGAAAGGTGGGCCGAACCAGGGCACTGATTTTGGACCAGCATCTGGAAGCCCCACATCCTAAATAAACCACATTCATTTGTCCAGTCCTGTCCCAAAGCCATCCTGGGTATTGTCTTTTCTTGACCTTCTGCCTGCCTTCAGAAGCTCTGGCCCCAATCCAGCACGACATGTTTCTTTTCATGATCCCTCATATGTGTGCTCTACTCCAGTAGAAATGATGGTGGTGATCCTGATAAGCCTAGCTGTTAATGTTTATTGAGCACTTACTACATGTCTGGGTCTGTGCTCAGCGCTTTATAGCATAATTGCATTTGATCCTAACAACACTTCTGTGATGTAGGTATTATTCTATCCATTGCACAGCTGAGAAAACTGAGGCCTGGAGAGGATGAGTCATTCTGCACAAAGCTAAACAGCTGGTGAGTCGCTGAGCTGGGGTTCAAACCTGTGCAGTGTGACTCCAGAACCCACCCTCTCATTCCGCCTCTTGGTCCTCTCTGCCTCCCCTAGTTATCGTGTTTCTTCCTGTCTCCTTGCCTTGGTTGACTCTGTTCTACTCATGCTTCCTGCCTGGCACAAGTTCCCTCTCCGTCTCCCCTCACCCCTCACCCTGGAGGAAAGCTGGCCCCATTGCGTGCACCCAGGAGTTTGGCACTCACTTCTGGGTGTTTAGAAAAGAAATGCCCCTTCCTCTGTTTTTTCATCCCATTGGAAATTGTAAATGCCATAAATCATTGCTAAGGCTTCCCAGACCACCCTCAGACACTGCAGGCCAGGGCTGATGCTGCAGCCACGAGGTGCTTGGAGGTGCCATGCAGCCACGTGGTTTTGTAAAGAGGCAGAAGAACGAGGAGGCCAACTCAGGGTTTTGGTGTAAGTTTTTCACACAGACCTCGGCTTGTTCCAGAAGGGATTTAGGGCAGCCTAGCAGGATACATAAAATATACCATGATAACATGTTAAAACTGGGAGAGAGAGAAAGAAGAAAGAAAAACAAGGGTGGAGACCCTACGTGGAGCCAAGAGTGAGGCTACAAATGCATACCATAATGCCCTGTATCTGATCTGCACTTCAGCTACGTGGGCTCCAGATCCGGCAGCCCCAGGAGAGGGGGGCCTGGCTGGCTACTAGCACATTCTGCCCGTCACATGAAAGGGACCCAAGGCCTCCTGAGGAGGTCTTCCCTTCTGGGCACGGACACTGGACAGATTTCCCAGGGGCCCTTCTAAAGGGGATGTGAGATGGGATGACTCGGCCCAGGCCGGGCAGCCTTCCCGCCCGCCGGGCTGCTACCGTGCTGGGGAGAAGCAGATGCGAGACGGTGCTGCAGTGTGCCCGTTTCAGCTTCCACTGTAACACGGGGATTTCTTTTCAAACTTGAAACTGGACGTTCCAAAGCTCATGGCACACCCTCTGGGATAGAATCCGAGAGACACCGAGTGCCTGGGCGAGACAGCAGCGTACACAGCTGCAGTGCCACAAGGTGGGGTGGGAACGGGCAGGTTTCACCAAGTTTGGGGGAGCTCAGAGAAACAAGGAGTTAACCGGCTTGTCCAAGAAAGAAGGTTTGAAATAGGTTGGGGGGGTGTGTGTGCAAATGAGCAAGGGCTTTTCGTGCTGTTTGATTAATTTCTACTATTTTGAAAGTTTCAAACTCTGTTGAAAAGTTTTAAGAATGGTATAGTACCCACCCACACACCTGCTTCTAGATTCACCTATTGCTAACATTTTATAACTATTGCTTTCTCTCTCTCTCTCTCTGTACTTACACAAACATACACACACACACACACACACACACACACACACAATCTTGTTTGTTTGTTTTCTGAATTGTTTGAGACGTAGTTAGACGCATCATGACATTTTACCTCTAAACACTTCAGCCTGTATACTTCCTAAGAGTAAGACAGTCTATACTCGGCGTGGGCAAATATCTTTTGAAAGGGCCACATGGTAAATATTTCAGGCTTTATGGACCATATAGTCTCTGTCACAGGTACTTAACTCTGCTATTGCAAAAGCAGCCATGGATGAGAAATGAATGAAGAGCATGGTGTGTTTCAATAAAACTTTATTTATAAGCACTGAAATTTGAATTTCATATGAATTTTAAAATCATATAAATGAAATGACGTGAAGAACATTTTTTCAGTCATTAAAAAATTGCAAAAACCATTCTTAGCTCACAGGCTCTCTAAGAACAGGTGATGGGGGCTGAATTTGACTTACCAGTGGTAGGTGGCTGGCCCAGTTCTGTTTAACCACCATGTAATCATTACACCCAGGGAATTTAACATGGATACAACACTGTCTCATCAATGGTCCATATTCAGATTGTACTTTTTCCCCATCTGGGACCCATTCATGCATTACCGATTGCATTTAGTTGTTATGTCTCATTAGTCTCCTTTGTTCTAGAAAAGTCCCCCTCCATTTTTTTTTTCTCCTTTATGGTATCACACTTTTGAAGAGTTCAGGCCAGTTGTTGGCGTAATGTTGCATAGTTTAGATTGTCTGATCGTTCCCTCATGGTAGATTCAGATGGTGCCTTTTTGGCACAGGCAACCTTAGAGCTTTCTCATGGCATGCAATCAGGAAGCATGTGATGTCAGCGTGTCTTGTCTTTTACACAGTGGTTTTAGCAACTATTGATGGTTCTTACCTGTATCAATTAGTATTCATAGTTTATAATGGTTTTCCTATATTTTCCATTGCTTGTACATTTATTACTTGACATTCCTCTGTTTAAAAAAAAAAGTGTTCAGCCTTCTCCACCACCCCATCTCTTATTTTAAAACTATTTTTAGTATCTGTATGGACTCATGAATTCTTTTTTCATTCATCATGTTACAGTCCATTCCTGTCATTATTCATTTTGATGTTTAAATGGCCCTAGATGTGGCCAGTGGGAGCCCTTTCAAACTGGCTCTTTGTTCTTTTGACCTTATTTTAGCACTTCCTTACTTTCTGGTGCAAAAAGATGTTCCAGCCATCTCTCCTGGGACCTGTGATTCCTTGTAGTGGGAAAGGGTGTTTAGAAGCCAAGATCTCTGGGCACTGGGTATGCAATTGCTATTGGGGCATCCTTGCTTCTAGGCCTGGGCTAGGTTTTGAGAGAGGATTGAAGTGAATGGCCTACCAAGTCAGAAACTGAGGGAGCACAACGTACAAGCAATGGGCACAGCATGTACAAAGGCCCTGAGGCACATGCGTAATGTTGAGGTGGGGGTGGTAAAGGGTTTAGCAGAGGTACTGAGAGTGCTTGGAAGGAAAAGTGAAAGAAGGCTAGAAAAAAGTCACTTTTCTCATGTTCTCAGATGCTATGGATTATATAAAACGCTATTGATTCAGTATCAGCTTTTCAGGGAGTAAAAATATGGACCTCAATCCTGAGATTCCTCTTAATATCAGAAGCATTGAATGGGTTCAGCTTGTATAGCTGTTTTATAAATGCAAGTAGTTTGGTTATTGAATCATAAACCAAACCAAGGATTTCCTCCAAAAAATAGTGAACCAGTTCTGGTGGGAGCAGAGTCTATAATTCTCAAAATCTATTATATTGGAACAAAGGTAGAACATGAAAAATGATTCCGTATTGGTCCACTGTTTCCAGCAGAGACCAGGTCCTAACCTGACCTTCTGTAGTCCTTGCACCTCGCCACATTCTCCTGCAGCTGTTTCTCACTTGAGTTGTGTTCAGGTGACTTTGAATGTTGGTGGAGTCCCAGTGTTACATTAGTTTTATTTTACTGCTACTTAAAAAGGTATAAACATAGAGCTACGTAAGTAAAGACAAAGTTGCTTAACACTTATAACTTTTAAACAACTATAAAACCAAAACAAATTTACAGATATAAAACGAACAGAACGACAAAAACCTCAATATAATTCAAATTAACAAAACCATTTTAATGTGATGAATGATATTGTTTTACTGTTTGTAGGGAGAACATGGTGGTGACTGCTAAGAGACGGTGTCATTGGTGTTCGGAATGCCTTTTCTGTGCCATGTGTATCTTTATTTTCCTGTTTGCCTCTATTGGAAACACTGGGGAATCTTTTGTCAGCGCAACTGTTACAATGTCCCCTGGCCTTTTCTTCGCCAGAATGCGGCATTTACATATTAAGTTTGCATTCGTTCATTGTTCATTTGGCAAGTAATAATTAGTGTTGTACAGCCAACTGTTACCATGAAACAAGCTACCTCAAAATTCAGTGGCATAAAGTGGGGGTCAGCAGGCTCTTTCTGCGAAGGAAATGGGTTTTGCAGACCATACAGTGTTTGCGGCAATGACTCAATTCTGCCGTGGTAGCGCAAAAGCAGCCACAGGTGTGGTGTGTTCCAGTAAAAATGTGTTTATGGATACTGAAATTTGAATTCCATGTAATTTTTACATCATGAAGTACTGTTCTTTTGATTTATTTTCAACCGTTTAAAAATGTACGAATCATTCTTAGCTGGTGGGCCGCACAGAAGCAGGTGTGGGCTGCAGTGAGCCAGCAGGCCATGGTTTGCTGAGCCCTGCAGGGCACAGAACAGCCATCGTATGCACGTAGTTGCTGGTTGACTGCAGGGACTCACTTACGCTTGCGTGTCTGCTGGTCCACTGCAGCTTGGCTGGTTTAGCTGGGCTCCCCGGGCTTGCTGGGCGGCTTGGCCTCAAGCTGCAGGTGATTTTGGCTCCTTCCTCTGGAACCAGGTCTGCTCCAGGTACCTGGAGCGCGTTTGTTTTGGGCCCAGGCTGAAGGCGCAGGGGCTCCCTGGGAAGCTCTTCTATGTTTCAAGACTTTGCTTGCGTCATGTTTGTTAACATCCCATCGGCCACAAAAGCTTATGGTTGGACGTGAGGTTGTGCAAACCACCCGTAAAATAGAGTCGAATGCAGAGTCACATGGGAAAGGGTGATAGGGACGGGTGAAGAACTGGCGCCAAGAATTCAGTCTGACACGGTGCCAACTCAGTCATGAACACATTACTCTTGTGGGTGCGGAAATCTCATGGTGATTCCCATGTATTGATTTTTTAAAAATGAAAACATTGAATCAAAAATTCTTAAAGAGAACATTCAGATCTTGGGAATATGTCCAAAAACCCTAGTTTGAGAAATATTAATTTCTAGTAAATGCCTTGGCTTTGACAGTGGGGGATTTTGAGTTTCCTGGTGTTTGAGAATTCCCCAAGGAGAAGTCTAGTCCAGTCTGTGCTCCCTGAACCTAATTCAGACATGCTAGTTAGGGCGGATGGGCAACAACACCAACATCAATGGTAATAGGAATAATAGTAACTGCCGGTTATTGAGTACAAATGATTTGTGTGTCTTAACTCTGTATCTCACAACAGTACTGTGGGTAGTTATGGGGCTTGAAAGGCCAAGTTGCTTATCCAGGGCTATACAGCTAATTGTAGGGCCAGGATCGCAAACCAGACTAAAGTTCATACTCTCCGGCCCCAGAGCTGAATATCTAAATGCCCACACTATGTCCCGGTGGTCATCCTCCCACTCACATGGAAACCTCCTGTTTCTTTAAGGAATACTTTTCAAGCATACGGTGTAAGGTTGTTTCCCTTTCCTTCTCTGATTGCTGCTCCTGAATTTTTGGCAGATTTTATTTTTTTAACAGTTTTATGGAGATATAATTCACACACTATATAATTCACCCATTTAAAGCGTGTAATTCACTGCTTTTTAGGATGTTCACAGATATGTGACACCATCACCACTGTCAGTTTTAGATCATTTTCATCACCTCAAGAAGAAATCCTATGTCCTTTCGTTGTCATCTCCCCCTCCCACCCACCCCCAGCCCGTGGCAACCACTGACCTTCTGGCTCTATAGATTTTTCTATTCTGGACTTTCATATGAATGAGATCATATAGTCTGTGGGTTGTTGTGACATCTTTTTTGACTTAGTCTAATGTTTTCAAGGTTCATCCATGTAGTAGCATGTGACGTTCCCTTTTATGGCTGAGTAATATTCCACGTGTTGTTTATCCGCACATCCACCGGTGGACAGTTGAGTTGTTTTACTTTTTGGCTATTATGAATGATGCTGCTGTAATTATCCATGTACAGATTTCTATGTGGATATATGTTTCCATTTCTCTTGGGTATAACCCCTAGGAGCAGAACTGCTGGGCCTTGTGGTAACTCTGTGTTTAATCACCGGAGGAACTGCCACACTGTATTCCAAAGAGCTGGACCATATTACATTCCCACCAGCAGCGTATGAGGGTTCCTGTTTCTCCACATTCTTGCCAACACTTGTTTTTATCTGACTTCCTGATTCTAGCCATCCTAGTGGGCGTGAAGTGATAGCTCACTGTGGATCTGTAGGTTTTATTCACTGCTTTTTTTCTGTCTCTTAGTCATTTTACTGGTTATTGGAGGAGAGCCACCCATGCTGGATATGTGGGTTGCGCACTGAACAACTCCATAGCATGTTTTTCACATCAGCCCTGTTAATTGCTTCCCCCTCCATGTTAACTTGGAAGACCCTTCTAATCTACAGCATGACATTTAAAGTTTGTTTCTACCTGATTTCTCTCTGGCCACAGGCTCATTCTAGTTTACATTTTTACTCCCTCCTAGATGGGGAGATTCTCCTGGATCTCTCTCCCACCCTTGCCCAAGACCCTTCATGTAAAGCATAACTAGGACACAGGATTTAGGCTGGTCTCCTTGATGGCTGCTCCTCAAGTTCCCCCCCGCCCCCACCAAGGGCCCCTTCTGGGACTTCAGAATGCTGTTTGCTTGCACCGAGGAGAGTGAGGCTGTGTGTAGTCAGGGCAGGGAGGGGTGAGGGACAGAGCTGTCTGTCTGTAACAGAGCCCTGTTACAGGGCTCCAGACTCGTGTGCTCCTGGTTCCAATCCTGGCTCTGCCACCTGCTGGAAGTGTGTCTTTAGGCTGCTCACCTGTTCTCTCTGAGCTCCGTCTAATGGAACACACCCCTGTGAGTTGTGAACATTGATGCTTGTTGCATGCCTGGTGCCCAGCAGGGGCTGAGCAGGTCATAGCTAGCTTTATTATCTCCGGTTACGTCACATGGGTTTCAGGAATGTTTGGAGATGGGGGTGAAATCAAAGTATATAAAACCCGGATGTGGAATTTGGAGTTGTTTGTAAACGTGCCTCATTTACCAGGGCTCCAGAGTGTTTGTAAGTATTAAAGAGAAGGAAGTGCTGCCATTTGCAACAACATGGATGAACCTGGAAGACATTATGCTAAGTGGGATAGGCCAGACACAGAAGGACAAATACTGCCTAATACCACTTACCTGAGGAATCCCAAATAGTCAAATTCACAGAAACAGAGAGTAGAATGGTGGTTGCCAAGGGCTGAGGGGGAGAGAAAAACAGGGAGGGATTAGTCCAAGGGTACAAAGTTTCAGTTATGCAAGATGAGTAAGTCCTAGAGGTCTCCTGTACAGCGTAGAGCCTATAGTTGAGAGTACTGTATCGCATACTTTAAAAGTTGCTAAGAAGGTAGATCCTATGGTAAGTTTTATCATAGTAATAACAATAAATAAAAAGAGCAGGAGGAATCTTTTCGACGTGATGGATATGTCCGTGACAGTTCGTGGTGATGTTTTCACAGGTGTACACTTATATACAAACTCATCAGGTTATATACATTAAACGTGTACAGCTTTTTGTATGTCAGTCATACCTCAATAAAGTGGTTTAAACAGAAAAGGAATTTGATAAAAGGTAGTTTTAGAACAATAAAAAGAAGTACTAATTTCCTTAGCAGTAAAATTAGGGCAGATATGTTAGATCATGGTTCTTGAGCTTTTTGAATCACCTAGGAAGTGATTCAAAAAAGTTACAGTCACATGCCAATATTCGTAAAATGCTGCACACATTTTAAGGGACCCCTGGACACCAGGTTAGGAACCCAGGGCCTGGATAATCTCAGAGGTGCCTGTCCAGCTTCAGTGTTTTGTTTGTTTGTTTAAGAAACAAGGTCTCACTCTGTCACCCAGACTCTCGTGCAGTGGCATGATCATAGCTCACTGCAGCCTCAAACTCTGGGCTCAAATGATCCTCCTGTCTTGACTTCTCAAGTAGCTGAGACTATAAGCATGTGCCACTAAACCTCGCTAATTTTTTAAAAATTTTTTGTAGAGACGGAGTCTCACTATGTTGCCCAGGCTGGTCTGAAATTCCTGGCCTCAAGTGATCCTCCTGCCTCAGCCTCCCAAAGTGCTGAGATTATAGGCGTGAGCTACCATGCCCAGCCCAGCTTCAGTGTTCTTCACTCCATGTCTCTGGGTTTAGCAGAGGCCAGAGTTCAAGTTCAGGCCAGCCTCTTTATCTCTCTGGTCTTCAGAGGGCTGTTATACCGTCTGCCTCCTGGGACTTGGGGAGGAGCATCTGAGGTGTGCCAAAGCACTTCGTCAACTGTGAATGCTTCGCAAATCATCTTTATAACCACTTCGCTGTATGAGGAGGCGCAGGGTTGAAAATCAGAATGCTTTATGGATTCAGTGGGTTCCTGGAAAGTTGTAAGCAAATCAGGTTTTTGAAAACCCAGTCTCTGCAGCATCTGGTAATGACACCATTTAGAGGAGCTCAACATCCACCCCTGCATTGGGGTAGATGTTCTGTTGCAAAGCGGGGTGTTCCTCCATATTAAAATGCCAAGTTGCATATAGCAAATTCACTTAAACCAGAGGCAAAGCTGGAATTTCCAAGTGGGCTCTGGGACAGTCCTGCTTCATTCACATGGGGCCCTTAGGGGACTCTTGGGGGTAACGTCTATCACGCTAAAGCATGGGCTGTACCATCAGGGACCTGAGTTTATGCTCCAGCTTCCCCGTGTATTTCCTTTGTATCCCCGGCCAGATATCCTAAGGGCCCTAAACCTCAGTTTCCTAATCTGTAAAATAAAATGAGGATAATGATAGCAGCTACTTCATAAGCTGTGGGAATTCACACAGTGGTAGCTGTTGGTGACATAATTGTTGTCTTTATTAATTATTACCATGGTCAGAAATACCGTTCTGGTCCACATGGACCATGCTTGACCCAAGGGGCCAAAACTCAGAAGGGGCAAATAACAAAAATCTCACCACCTCATGGGCTGCTCGTCCTATCTCAGGACCATTCTGCAGGTTGGACAGTTATTCCCTGTGCCGAGTTCAGGTCTGTGTCCTAAATGCGTGCTGGTCCTGCTCTGTCCCCCACTGTGGTGGGCCTTCCCACATTTGACGATGGCTCTGCTGTCTTCAGCCTCCCCTTCTCCAGGCCGAGGGACCCCTGACCATGCTGGTTGTCCTTCCTTGATCAGGTCCAGGTTATCAAAGTCCTCACGTCACAGTGCTCAGAGCTTCTGGGCTGGTCCAAGAAGCACCAAGTTCAGAGGGGCCGAGGAGTTGACCTTGAGGGATAAGGCAAGGGAGGGCACTGGGAAACCAGCCCCCTGGGGGCTGGTGCAGAGCATCTGGCCTGGCTGGCCGGCCCTGGCCCCATCTGGCCCCAGGCCTGGAGGCCCACAGCCCACTCCCCACTCAGGGTGGCCTGGGCTCATCGCTGGCCTGCGTGTTCCCGCCCACCCCGCGCCCTCTGCCTAGAGCACCATCACCCTCCTCTTCTTCAAGATCTCCGTTTAGACTCTGTTTCCCCCAGCAAGGTCCTCGGCTGACTCCCAGGTACGGGGCTCTGGCTCAGAGTTCCCATAACCCCACGTCGTTCCCCACCACAGTAGTGTCCAGGCATCGTCACAGTGGCCTCGCTGCTATACCCACTGAGCTGTCAGCTTTCTGATAGCAAAGATTCTGTCTGCCAGGATCAGCATTTTACACCCAGAGTCTGTCACTGTAGCCACTCCCTCTGTGATGTTTGTTGGTTGAATGAATGAATGAAGGAAGGAAGGAATAAGTGAACAAACGAATAAATAAATACCCCTTAGAAAAGCTCCAGAACCCAGCAAGCAGAGGACCTAGGCAGCTTCCATGTCCCTCACGGCCCCCACCCAGGGCTCTCTGCCCAGTTGAAGCTGCAAAAGGCTGATTATAACAGCTCAGTGTTGACCCACAGGCCTCCTGCCACCCAGAATTAGTAATGACTAACATTTGATTTCTTCATCAGTAATCACGATTGCAATGCTAATAGTGACCACTCATTGAGTGCCTTCCACATCAGTCATGATGACAGTGCTGCAAGGTTGGTTGTTACCCCATTTTACAGATGAGGAAACTGAGGCATGGCCAGTGAAGTCACCATTCAGCCTGTAAGTGGTGAAGCTGAGATTCTAGCCAATTCCTCTGGCTCTATGGCTCCTGCGACTCTCTAGATGCTTCTACTATTGGCTGTGGGAACTAGAGATGCTTCTTTTTCCCCAGGTGCGAGAGGAGCAATCAGAAAATGACAATGTGGTGTGATTACTGTTATAAAGTACAGGGTTCTGTGAGACCCCAGGGGAGGGTTGCTACAGACCACGGCAGCATCTGGGGAGACTGCAAGAAAAAAGGACGCCTGAGCTGCATGTTTTCTTATTTTATCTTTTTGAGATTTTTAAAGCACAAAAGCAGAGTAGTCTCATAAATAGACAAAGCAAAAGCATCCCCACTTCCTTCTGTCCTCCCCTCTGGGGGTAACCAGAGTGGGGAGTTTGAAATGTATCTCCCAGACTCTCTGCGCTCATATAAACACGTGCCTAGTGGTGTGCTGGTATGTTTCACACTCTGCTGGTGAGGGGGCCGGGGAGGAGCGTGTGCTGATTGCCGTGGTGTAAATGCTCCCACCGTGGCTGATTTCAAGCTACTAACGTGAAACCACTGAACGTGCAGTTGGGAAGAAATATGCAGCAGCAACTATTAATTAATATTATATGGTATTTCTACTGTTCCAATACAGTAGATGCCAGAACCCTCAAGAACAGAGATAATAGTAAAATGTAGCAAAGTAATTGGGAAGTGGTAAGTTTTGAGTGTCCTGTTGAAAAAATAAATAATTTATTGACTTGCAAGTTTATATAATTTAATTTTTAATAATGGCTATGTTTAACAACTGGTTCACAAAATCCTGGAAACGTAACAGGTGACCCTCAGTCGGCACGAGCTGGCTTCAGCACAGCGCTCATTTTGTCTTGAAAATATTGACATCATATCGAGGTTGCAGTGAGCTATGATCGCACCAGTGCGCTCCCGCCTGGGTGACAGAGTGAGACCCCCATCTCTAAAAAAAAAAAAAAAATTCGTGTCATTTTTTTTCTTCTTTAACTTGCTTTTTACTTAAAAGGCTCTTCATCCAGTCCTTGGTTCTTTCACCCAGGATTCTGCCACGTGCCACATACTGCGTTAGGTACTGGCGCCACCATCCTGAGCGGGGCAGCATATGCTTTGGCCTCATTAGCTTACAGTGTAGAGAGGGAGGCTGTCGGTTACCAAGCTGGCAGATAGATAAACGCTGTCAACACTCCAAAAACAAGAACACCTCTCACTACAGTAAGGGCTGTAAAAGGAAGTAACAGGACGATGCACCAGGACATGGCTGTGGGAGGCCGGGGGTGTGGAGGTTGACGTGTGGCAAGGAAGAAGGTACTTTAGGTTCAGGTCAGGAAAGGCTCCTTCTGGGGAGCTGACGTCATCTGAGACCCCAGAGGTAAGAAGGGACCAGGCGTTCAGAGCTTAGCGAGAAAAAGTCGAAAAAGGATACGTTCACTTGGGTGCCGTTTCTGTAAACTTTACAAACATGCAAAACAGTTCTGCACGTCGTTGTTAGGAAAATCCTTGCATCCTGAAAATGGGGAGGCTCCGCGCCAGGATGGCGGTTACCCTTGGAGGGAGGAAGGGAGAGAGGGTGAGTGGGAGGAGGCAGAGAGGGTCTTCAGCTGCACGTAGCAAAAGGAGAGAGAGGTCTGGGACATATAAACTGGTGTTAATTTTTGTTGGCTGTATCTGATGGGGACAGAGTTGTCAGCTGCGTTATTCTTTATAGCTTCTGAATGCTTGAACTATTTCAGGATTATTATTTTTTTTAAGAGTAGGGAAAAGAGGTTCTAAGCAGTGGAATCAACCAGTGTTAAGGCTCACTCTCAGAGCACTGTGTCTGCAGACTAGTGAAAGGGGGAGAGAGGCGCGAGGTAAGTTGGGAGGCGGGCAGAGGGCAGTCACGTGGGCCTTGAAAGCCTGGACCATGAATACAATCTTATTAGAAGTGCAGCTGATGCCGTCTTGAGCTGCTGAGTAACGTGATCTGATTTACGTTGGGAAGAGATTTCTCTGCTGCTCTGAGGACAATCAGTGAAGGGTTAAGAATGCCATCAGGGAAGTTAGGATTCTAGGCCTGGTAAAGTGGTTCTGCTTCACTGAGTCCTCAGGGAACCAACCTTGGTCTAGCTTGTTTGTCAAAGATTATTGGATTGTACTTTATATATCAGTTATACCTCAATAAAGCTGTTAAAAAAGAAAAAAGAAGGAACTTGTCATTATGAAAGAAAAAGGCAGGATATAAAAGAAAGATGGATGTGAAAAAGAACCAATTGAAAATTCTGAGAATGAAAAATATTCCTTGAATGAAAGGTACTCATTAAAAAAGGAAGCAAAGGAAGAAAGGAAAAACCTCAGTAGGTGGGAGAAACTGTGGATTGGACACAGTCAAAGAGATAATTAGTGAATTGGAAGGGAATTCTGAGAAAGATAAAGGAAAAATATGAAAGGGTAGTTAAAAGACATGGAGGATAGATTGGGCTATTTCCATGTGCTTATTAGAAATTCTACCAGAAGAGACTGGAGAACATGACTAAGAAGCTGTACTCAAAAGCATAATGGCTGAGAATTTTCCAGTTTTGAAAAAGAAGTCTACAGTTGGAAAGTGCTCATCAAGTAATGAGGAGAATTTCAAAAAAGTAGATCTCCACTTCAAAACCACATGGCAAAACTGCAGAAAATCAAGGCTATAGGGAAAGTCTTAAAATTTACTGCAGACAGATTACCTACAAAAGGACAACATTAGGCTAACAGCAGGTTGCTTTTGAGCCTATGGCAGTCTTTTTAGCAATCTTCAAAGTGCTGAAAGAAAATAAAACTTAATCAGCCTAGAATTTCATATGCAGCTGAACTCTGATTCAAGAGCAATGGGGAAATAAAGACATTTTTATTGAAGAGAAAGTGGCCCAGCCCCAAACCCTGAGGCTCTTGAACATTCAGAGGTTGGGGAGAGGAGGAACCCTCTCAAACCATGTATGCCCAGTCATCCAGCAGAAACTGTAGAGAGAGAACAACACAGATCTAGATTGTGTTGTTCCAGCGGGAGGCTGTTGGAAATGCCGCTTGCTGGCCATGTTCCTGAGTATTCTATCGAGACAGGGAGATGGTCCCGCCCATCTGCCTCCCACCTGTGAAGGGGTTTGTGCCTCCTCCAGTGTCTCTGGAGGAATGGAAATGGGTGGAGGGTGGGTAGCAAGGATCCCTGACCCCAGCCTGGGTTTCAGTACAGTGGCAGTGGGGACATGTCAGGGCGAGGGCAGAGGGAAGGGAGGTAAGGTAGCAGGTGGGGCCAGGCCCTGGGCCCTGGGTCTGGAAGGAGCCCAGGGAAGTGAGAGCCCCTCTAGCATGGCCCAGTCTAGACTCTCTCTTTCTTCCAGATTGTAGACAAGAACAACCGCTACAAGTCCATAGATGGGTCAGACGAGACTAAAGCCAACTGGATGAGGTGAGTCCTGCTCTCTGCTGATTTCCTGGGAGTCTTGCCTGGTATCTGACAAGGAGTCTAAGGGAACATACTAGGCCTAGGGGATCTTCAGTGGTGGAGGCTCCTAAAGGCTCTGGGGCTGCCATTTGCAGGGTTTGCAATGTGTCTAGCTCTGGGGGACCCTCCTGCTCCCCGAGGCTTTCATCAGGGAGCTCTGGAGGAGGGCCTGTGGCCAGGTTGGTGGGTTACAGGGACCCCTCGGGGCTGCACACTTGCTAGTGTGTCTGCATACCCAGCCCCCAGGCTCCTGGCAGCATTCCTGGGAGGAGGGGGAGAGTGTCCCCTGCCTAGGACTGTGGCACCTTCTCCCAGGGCAGATTCCAGCTGGGTTAATTTGGGAACCATCCCAGTGAAGCCCCCAGCAGTTGTTTAAATGGCCCTCTTGGAGGAGGAAGCTTCCGGCAAAGCCATTAGTTCAGTTTTTGACAGTGCGTGCTGCCCAGGCCTGATTGCTTTCGGGAGTGGTTTTACCTTCCTGCAGACCATATGGGGCAAAAATTTAAAAATATTTTTTTGAAGAGTTGTTTCACCCTGTTCCTGTGTTGGGGACAGAAGTTTGCACCAGAAGGATCCTAAAGGCCAGACAGAGAGAGCAGGAGACTGGCCCAGGGTCGCCCAGAGGCAGCTGAGCTGAGCCTGGAATCACAGGTCCGCCGTGGCGCTGCCGGCCTGTGCTGCGTGCCAGGGGCCCTGCGCGGTGGGGTCTGGGGGAGGCGGGGAGAGTGGGGGGATCAGACATGCCTTGTTACCTTCTTAGTGGCCTCTCTCTGGGGCCCAAGAGCGGTGGCTGGGGGTTTGGATCTGGGTGGGAGGGGAGGGAGGCCTGTCTGGAGCCAGGGGTACAGCTGCAGTGTGGATCTGGGGCCTTCTGGTGGCGTTTATGCAGTTTCGTGACCCAAGGGTGCCGGGGGCTCGGGGAGTGAGAGAGCGATTGTGCTTGGAGGAGGGAGTGTGCCGTGTTGCACTCTGAGACTTTCCGAGCAGATAAGGAGACACTGGTTTGAGGTGGGGGGTCAGTGAGCGGGTCCCCTGTGCCCTTCGCAGTGGTCCCACTGCCCCCCGTGCTCCCCTCTGAGCACCTGATCAGCCGAGCGGCAGTTTACACTTCTCAGAGCTCCGTAGCATTCGTCCTCTCGTGGGCTGGGGCAGCTGTTCTCATTGCCATTTGACAGGTGCAGAATAGAGGTGCCAGAGATGAGTGGGCCCCAGCCTTGCGGTGTGGGGACAGGCACCCAGTCTCCCTGATCCCCTTTCACACAGTCTGATCAGACGTTGCCCTGAAAGTGGCCCCAGGAAGGCGGCTGGACGCTCCTAACTCCCCACCGCTGGGCCCTGGTCAGCTCGGCACGTGCAGGTGATCACCCAGGTGCTGAGTGTCAGGCCACGTGCTGGGCACCCGGAGTGGATCCTGGCCTCCCTCCCCACCCCCGCCCCTACCAGAACGCACACTTAGCACCACAGAAATGACTTCTAACACAGCTGCGGCAAGGGGCACAGACATTGTGCTGTGAGGGCCCAGATAAAAGTTGGGGGGCCTTTGACCAGGGCCTCCAAAGGGGGCAGGCTTTGGTTCGGGGGCACTGTGAGCAAGTGGGGTTGAGGCATCCAGACGGGCTGCCGGGCGAGCAGAGACGCGCGTGCGAGTCCGTGCTGGCGTCAGGCTTCTGCACTGCTGCTTTCAAGGTGCCAGGACCTTTGCCCAGAGAGCCGAGTCTGCCCCACTCCTCCACCCGTCTCTGATCTTTCCCACAACCCCACAGAAGGGGAGTCGTCATCTGAACCAGCTTAGCCGTCATTTGGCACCCCAGAGATTCTGACTGAATCGGGCTGGGGATGGGCCCAGGGCACTGGTACTTCTAAAGCTCCTGTAATGATTCTGATGTGCTGCTGGCGTTGAGAACCACGCTCTGTACCAATCTTCATGCCACAGTGGTCAGACTGAGGCCCCGAGCAGGGCAAGGTCTTGCTCAGGATCACACAGTCAGTGGAAGAACAAGGATCTGACTCTGGACTTCCAGGCCAGTGGTCCTTCTGCTGGTGTGCCAGGGACCGGGCGAAGCATGGCTTCCTGGGCCTTGTGGGTGCTGGTGGGGGCAGGGGTCTGCCTCCAGCTCCTTGCTAGCATGGGACCTGTCCTGCTGTGCTCCCAGCCTGTCCTGGTCACAGCTGGCAGGCCCTCGTCTTGTGATGACTCGGGGAGCAGGTTGGGGTCAGGTGTGTGGCTCACTGCCATGGAGACGCCCCTCTGGTAGCTGTCGGAGTGAGGGGAGAGCCAGTGCAGCCTGGAAACCGCCCTTCCCCTCCCCGTGCAGCTCCTCATTTGCAGACACTCTCACTTGCACCATCAGAGTGCCGGGCTGGGCATGCTCAGATGGAGTCAGTTTCTTTACATAGTAAGTGGTGGGCCAGGCAGGGAGTGACCTCTCACATTGTGAGCTCATTTATGGCCCTGTGCTCGGTGCTCTGCAGGTGCTGTTTCTCAGCCAGGGCTACTTGGTGCTCCTGGGGGCATCTGGCAGTGTCTTGAGACATTTTTGGTGGTCACATCTGGGAGTGGATGCTACTGGTTTCTCTTGGGTAGAAGGCAAGGATGTCGATAAACATCCTACATTGCACGGGATGCCCCCTCCCCCGAACGAATGTTTCCAACCCCAAATGCCAATAGTGATGAGATTGAGAAACCTGCATTAAATCACCCCAGTAGCTAATTCGGCACTAGAATTATCACCCTAGTTTTACAGGAGAGGAAACCGGGTTTACACAGGTCACGTGGGTTGCCCAGGGAGACTCAGCCTCTAGTCCCAGGTCTGTCTGAGTGTGAGGCCTGTGTCCCTGCCACTGCCTTGGGCTGGGTAACAAAACCCCGGCCTTCTTCTCCCCATATTCCAGGCCCTGGGGTTTTGGGTGGGCGGGGTGGGGCGGTGAGGGCTGATGGGTCTTGGCACCGCTGACCTGTTGTGGTTTTGGAAGCAGTCAGGGGAGTAGATCAGGCTCCGGGTTTCCCTCCATACCCTGATGTCTTCTCCTGGGTGGATTTTTAAAAACCTTTTAGCTAGTTAAAGGGTAAACAGAACCACACGTGGAGAAATTAAGTTCCAAAGCCACGGCAGGTGCCAGGTCAGAGGCAAGGGCTGTTCTGTGCCCCCTGCCCAGTGCCCCGGCTGCTCCCTGGAGGTGGAAACTGAGGTCACTCCTGGTGTCCATCAGAGTGGAACTTGCCTCCCTCTGGAAGCTCACAGGTGCCTCCGATTTTACCACAATGCCAAGACAGCCATCCCCAAAGGAGCATGCTCTCCTGTAGGACAGGGAACCTGTTTTCCTGCACATACACAGAGGCGGGGACTTGGGGGACTGGCGGGGAAGGGGGAGAAAGCCACTGACAGGGGGAGCGTGCTGTGATCACATCTCACTAACCGGTGGCACCACCAACGCCACACCCAGTGGCCACCCACTGTGAAGGCTCCTCGGAGCCATTCTTTGGGCTGTGGGGCTCTGTGTAAATATCGCTGTATAGAAGCCAAGGTCTAATCCTGATTCCAATAAGGATCTTTGTCACAACCTTTCAGGGCTTCACAGCTCTTGTACATCATTGTGCCTTTCGCTCCTTAGTAACAACCGAGAGGTTGGTGTGGTTGTTATTCCCGTTCCGAGGCAGGAAAGGTTAAATGAACTTGAACCGCCCTAGCTCTCACCGCTAGTAAGAGGTGAAGCAGGCCCTGAAACCGGCTTGAGTCCAGCGCTCCCACCCACTGCCACCATCTCCTCTCCCAGTCTCCCCCGGAGGACTAGAAGGGGCCTTCAGTAGGAGGAGGCTGTGGTGGGGCCAGGTGGCCCCAGGTGCCTCCTGGGCTCCCCAGCTGGGGGCCGGCAATTAGGAAGGAGGAGGACCACCCACGTTGACAGTCATTTACCCAATTGTGCTTTGTGGGATATTCAACCCAAGGAACGTGGCACCCCTGGCCGAGCGTAAGAGGAAGCCCAAGTTCTCCAAGGAGGAGCTGGACATTCTGGTCACAGAGGTGACCCACCACGAAGCAGTTCTCTTTGGGAGGGAGACCATGCGGCTGTCCCATGCTGACAGGGACAAGATTTGGGAAGGCATAGCTCGGAAAGTCACCTCCGTCAGCCAGGTGCCCCGCTCCGTGAAGGACATTAAGCACAGATGGGATGACATGAAGCGGAGGACCAAGGACAAGCTGGCCTTCATGCAGCAGTCCCTGTCGGGCCCTGGGGCCGGGGGCCGGGCCCCCACCATCGTGCTCACGGCCCACGAGAGGGCCATCGAGTCAGCGCTGCTCACGGCCCGTGCGGGGCGCAGCTTCCCCAGGGCGGAACTGGATGGCACCGACAGCCCTTCGACCAGCTGTGAGTATCTGTCCCCCACACCCACCTGGGCTGTCCGCTCCCAGCCTGCTCCGCTCGGCCACCCCGTGCACTTTCCTTCTGCCCTCCGGTCCCTCTCTGTCCAGCCCACTCTTTCCATTCTCCCCCTCCCCCTTCTGTCTCCTCTCCACCCCTTTCTGTGCATCCATTCTAGAATATCTCCTGAGCATCTCTGTGCCAGGCGCTGTGCCAGCAGCTGGGAGGACAGCTGTGTACAGACCATCCCCATGCCGTGCTCTTAGGGAGGTCCTAGACTCATGGGAATAAACCAACTTTAAACAATTGCACAAGTAAACTTGTGTTGAAGGGACGAAGGACAAATGAGTCTAGCAAGTCCCGGGAGCAGGGCTGACTTTCAGGCAGGAGACCCTGCAGTCGCAGGGGCCCTGCTGGGTTTAAGGCTCTGCTAGTGTCATCTGGACATTCTTAATAATCTTTGGACCAGGGGCCCCAGGTCTTCTTTTGCCCTGGGCCCTGCAAGTTACGAAGCAGCTCTGACTGAGAGTGAGGATCGGGGGACGCTGACTGCGCCGGGGGCTGGGGAAGGCTCCCGGAGGAGGTGGCAGGAGGCTGATGTGCAGGGTAAGAGTTAACCAGGGCAGGCAGCAGCTCGGGGCGCAGAGGAGGGGAGGGGAGAGCACGCAGGCAGAGAACAGCATGTACAAGTCTCTGCTTCAGGAAGGCGCTTGGCACGTTCCAGGAACAGCGAGAAGCCAGGGAAGCCTGAGTGTAGTGTAGCCGGCGAGGGGGAAGGGGCTTGGGAGGAGGCGGCCAAGATGTCAGGGCCCAGGCGGTGGGAAGATCAGTTCCTTTCTGTGTCTAGTCCTAACTGCTTTGTTGTTTCCTGCACTCCTCCTCCTGTGCTGTGCTGCCTGCCCTGCTCCTCTGCCCACCCTAAGGCTGTTCTAAACTCCTGCTCTCTGTCCTCCTGGCTGTCCCCCCTTCTCGTCCCATATGTGTCCCTGCCTTCTCCTCTGCTTCCTGCATCTCAGATGCACTTTGAAGCCGGGCCCAGCGGCTGGGGCGGGTGTCCCTTGGGGCTGGAGTTCTAGTTGGGGCTCTCCAGACGGGGGAGCCGGGGGGGCGGGGGCAGTTGATGCCCTTCTGTGCCCCCAGCCTCAGTCCCTGAGGGAGGCCATCTGCCCGAACGGCCTGAGAGGTGGGAGCAGGGCAGGAGGGGCTCTAAGGAAGCAGCCACAGCCCAGCCCAGGGAAGGTGGGGCACAGAGACTCACGCCTTCCCTTCCCAGGCCCCTGCGTTGGGATCTGCTCATTTCCTGTTTGGCTGGGGCTCCTGACAGGTGGCAGTGCACAGAGTCAGACCTTCAGGACTGGAAAGGAGACCACCTAGTTTGACTTCCTTGCTACCCAGACGAGGAAAGTCAGCTCCAGAAACAGAGGTGGTCCCGAGCTCGATTCAGAACCAGGGTCTGCCAGTGTCCTGGGAATCAGTGTTTTCCTAAGTCTTAGGATGATTCCACCAAACTGTGAGCAAAAAGAAGGGGGGGCCAGTACCCAGTTAAGCCTGTTCCCTGGACCTGCGCTGCTCTCCCCTGCGTCTCCCTGAGGCTGAAGGCAGCAAGGTTACCAAAGACCTGGCTGCCAGGGAGCCTGTGCGCCAGTCAGGCAGAGCACCCCACGCGGAAGGCTCCCCCAGCCCCCCTTCCCGGCCAGTGGCAGCTGCTGTGCGCTTAGCCGGGCTTGGTGGAATGAGGCCCCGGCAGGGAGGGAGCCGCACCTCTCGGCCGGGCCTCGCGCCTTCCAGCCTGGCTGTGCCAGGCTGTGTTTCTGGGATCTCCAGGATGGCTGCTGTCCCACCACGGAGGGCCAAGAGGCTCCTACTGCGCTGGCCCAAGTGAGACCCTGGGACTCTGGGGAAGCACAAGGCGACCTGTAGGGTAGACCTGGGTGTCCTCCCTGTCATCTTCCCGGACGTGGTCCCGAGTTCAGCCCACAGGCACAGGTAGTGAGGATTTGCCTGTCGGTTGGGTCAGCCCATCGCATTTTTTCATCTCTGCGTGGGAATCAGCCCATAGCGCTGGTCACCAGAGTGCTCAGGCTGGGCCCTCCCTCATCCGGCAGTCTGTCTGACAGTCCCTGCGAGGTCAGGTGCTCGTGGGTGGGGACACGACGTGCCTGACCTGGCAACCTGCCTTGGGGGTCGAGGGGGGCGTCAGGGCGGTTGCAGAGGTGGCTGCCTTGCTCTGCACCATCCTGCCCTGCCCGTTCTTTGACCTGTCAGTGTCCCCCTGCGGCGATAAAGTTGCAGATTCCAGCAAGGCCACAAGGTGGCCCCAAGCAACTCAGAAACGGGCTCAGGGAGGCTGGAGCTCAGAGGGCGGAGAGCATCTCAGTACCTTTCGGCAGGTGTTACCCTTTCAGCTTTGCAGAGTGCCCTGGTGTCTGTTCTCCTGTTTATCACTCTTTTTCACAACCCGTCTAGGTGGTCAAGTGTGAGTTAGGTAGACAGAACAGGCACCATCTTTACTTTGCAGAAAGTGAGTCACAGAGAGGTGCAGTGACGTGACTGAGGTCACAAGGTGCTGGGTTGACACGTCCCCTGGCCTGGGCTCCTCCCCCCTAGAATGCAGCCATTTCAGGGAGAGGAGGGGACCTGGGAACTGCTCCCGCTCACTCTTCCCCCCAGGGCTCCTGGCCCATGCACCTCAGGGATTTGGGGTGTCTTGAGGAGTGGGTCTAAGCCCAGGGCTGCCCTTTTCTCCCTGTTGTAATCATTTGTCCTTTGTTTCTGTCCCCCAAGATGATGAAGATGAGGAGGCACCTGGGCCCTCAAGGCAGCCTCTTCGAGGGCCCCTGCAGCGGTCTCCGGAGGAAGAGGCCCACCTGGCCAGGCCCGCCCTGCTCCGTTCATCCTCCTCCTCAGACCAGTCGGAGCCGGTGGGCCCCAAGCCAGAGGCCCTGCCCCGGCCCTCGCCCCCGGCCCAGGCTGCCTGCAGGACCCCTCGGCCACATCCCAGCCCGCCCACCACGGGCCTTGACTGGCAGCTCCTCCACGTCCACGCCCAACAGACCGAGGTGTTCCGGCAGTTATGCCAGGAGCTGGTGACAGTGCACCAGGACATGGCCAACAGCATGCACGTCATCGGCCAGGCCATGGCGGAGCTGACCAGCCGTGTCGGTCAGATGTGCCAGACGCTGACAGAGATCCGGGATGGGGTTCAGGCGTCTCAGCGGGGGCCAGACGGGGCAGCCCCCACGGGCTCCACCCCCCAGGCCACCCAGGCCCAACCCCCGCTGCCGGAGCCCCCAGCAGCTCCCCCAGCGCCAGCCCCCACACGGACTACCAGGTCTCGGAAAAGAAAGCACAATTTCTAACCCGCCAGTCTGCTCTAGGAGGAAGAACGATGAAGGAGGGGTGTCTGGCCTTGCAACAGGAGCTAGTATCTCGTGTCCAGGACCGATGACCCTTATAGGACATTGGGGGCACTGTCACTTCCTCACCAAGTGCAGATTGCTGCCTTGTGCCCTAATAGCACGTATTCAGCCCCATTCCCTCATCTTTGGCGGATGCTCAAGGTGCAAGAAAAGCTACCTGCCTGACGCTTGCTTGGCCTGGAGGATCGCTGTCCTCTTGGTCTGTATCCCATGGCGGCAGCAGGCCTTGCGGGGAAGGGGGGCAGTGCGGGCAGCATCTGAATGGGCTACTGCACCAGCTCTCAGACCTGGCATAACCCCAGACCCCGTCCAGCTGCTTTGGAAGGGGGCCAGGCCTGAGGATGGGGCAGGTCGAGTCTGCCCTTCAAGAAGGGGTCTGTCCTCCCCTGCCCCAGGGGGGTGGGGCCTTGGCCCTCCGCTTGCCCTCGTGCCTGTGCTCAGCTGCTGTGCTTGCCTTTTGTGGAGTGGGGAGAATAGGAGGATGTCAGAGGAAGGAAAAGACGATCCTGCATTCATAGAGAGCACTTTACGCCTTTCCCCATCCTTGCAGAGGGTTCTTGGTGGGTTCTCAGGACAATCAGAGAGGCAGCCAAGTTGGGTATGATTATGATCATTACTATTATCATCTGCATTTTATCGATGACAAATGACAAGGCCAGTTAGTGGGGGGCCAGGACTGGAAGCCAGAACTGTGGATTTTTCCAGCTCCCCTGTCAGAGGCCAGATCTGGAGTGGTGGGAAGAGAGGTCTCGCCCTTTCCTGGCCTCTGCCCTGCAACAGCTCTTCTGGGCAGAGTGGGAGGCAGCAACGGCACTTGGGAGGTGAGTCTACGTCCCACCCTGGCCCTGTGGCTCACAGCCGGTGGCTGGGGAGAGGCAGGGTCCAGGTCAGGAGCTGGAGGGCAACCCCTCATCTGGCTTCTAAAAGAACTCAGAGTCCAGCAGGGCTCGTATCCCATTCCAGGTTCCAGCATGCCTCGCCTCTGCTCGCTTGGGCTGCATACGCACTAGCTACACACATCTCTAGCTTCATGTTTCATTTTGGAGTGTGCGGAGGGAACTGTGTTCTTAGCATCAGGGGAGGAAGTGGCAGGTGGCAGATGCAAGCTTTGCTCTGACCTGGGTGCAGCTCAGCTCTGTGTCCTCTTTGCTCCCTGGCCTGAGGCTGACGCCAGAAGAACTCCCCCAGTCTACCCCTCCACCCTCCCATCCTGCCCCTAGTGCCATAGTGGGAGCCGGGGGCCTGCTGTGCCAGTTCCTGCCGAGGCTGTTCCTGGAGTGCTGCTTACAAACCCAGCCCCAGCTTCATCCAGCGTAGGGAGAACAGAGGGCAACTGAGATGTCCCTGTACCCTGGGGTCCATCTCTACCTTCTGTGGCTCTTTTGGGGGTTCCTGCTCCCCTAAACTGAACACTCCCCTGTCCAACAGCCCAAAGGCTCGATTATTGCCTGGAATCGCCCTGCCCTCTTATGCTGGAATCAAAGATTGCCTTCAGAAGTATTTTTGTTAAGATGGCAATAAAAAGAAATCAATCTCACACTTTGAACACACGCAGTCTCCAGGATCGTTCTTTGGTGTATATTCTCTTTCTTTGCTTCCTGTGAAAACCTCGAGGCCCCCAAAGCAGGGGTTAGATGGTTAAGGAAAGGCATGTTGGGAGAAGGGTCCCGGTTCCCCTCGAGCTCCCCGATTCCGTAAGCTCACGGCTGCCCGGTGTGCGGCACCACGCTAGCCTCAGAGGAAAGGCAGGCATGCTGGGGCTGAGGACACAGAGCCGCCATGCGTGAAATCGTTCAGTTATATTTCGTTTCTCTGCACATCAAAAGTAAGATGTTGCTAAGTGAATTTCACCTTTTGTTCCCTAAAAATAAGTTAGGGATCCTGGGGAAAAATCACCACTAAGGACAGGAGACCCCAGAAGGGTCAGGGGCTGTCCATGTGCCAGTGCACTTTAGGGACCACCCTGGGGTGTGACCCTCCCCCAATCCAAGTGTCTGTCTGGCACAGGCAAGGCCCCGCCCACCTGGACCTGAGGCTCCTCAAAGTAACTGCTTCCTCCGGTTCTCACGGGGCCTCTTCACCTGTGCATCGGCCTGGCTTCCTGCCAGTCACAGGAAAGCTTCTCCCAGGCAGGAAATCCCCACATTTTGACCACAGATCCCCTTTCTAGAAGGTTCTACCCTACCTTTTGTGTCTTAGAATCCAGGCTGTCCTCTAGTTCTTGGCCAAAAAGCATGTCCAAGGAAATCATGACCATTCAATTTGCAGGAGGTGCAAAGCTGCCATGAAAGCAGGCCTGGGTCTTCCACCCCCAGGACAATGTCCTAAGCAGTGACTGGCTGGTCCTGGGGAGGGAGGGAGCCAACCTGGGAGGAGTGAAACAGAAACGAGTGTCTGAGGGAAGGGGACAATGAGGTGTAGAGAGTCATCGACTAGGAATGGGAAAGATTGCAGTTTCTGTTTCTTGGCTTCCGTGGGGACTTTGGTGCTAGCACATTAGGACATGAATAGGAAACCAGGGTGAGTGAGTGGAGGCTGGGTGGTGGCCTGTGAGAGGCCAGGCGACCACCTGGCGGGTGGATGCAGGACCCAAGCCCCTCCCAGCCTGGAGACCTACCTGCATGTAAGAACACAGAACCCAGCCTCTTCTCAGTCAGTCTTCGCTACTTCTGCCTCCCTGAGGGGGGCAGCTTCCTTTCCATCGGAGAGATACTCACTAAAAGCCGTAGTGTCTGAGCCTGGCCTTTGTTGGTCCCCTCTGATAAAATAGATGCCCTGTGGGTTTTCTTCTCTTTTGAGCTGGAACTGCTGATCATTTCCTGACCCAGCTAGACAATATGGTGCCCTTGATAAGACACAGGGGGTGAGGTCTGAGAATTGTTGTCTGCGTGCTCATCTGCCCAGCACTCAAGGTCAGTGAGTAGTTTGGAATAAAAACACTCCACTGTCACCAGGACAGGGTCAGTCCAGAGTTCTCCACAGCCAGCAGCCGCAGCACTACCACCACCCCTTGACTGCTTCAAAAGTCCCTCTTTGTGTGGGTTGGGTTCGAAATGCTATCAGATCAGCACTAGCATTTGCAGAACAGCCTCTGCTAGACCTGCTCTGGCCTTCTCTCCAGGCATGGTGACCTGGCAGCTCCTCAAACCTCTTTGCAAAGGGCTGATCGGCCACAAAGAATAGAAAGATGCTTCCGTCCCTGGAAGCCTTCCACTCCTTGGAGAGGGCTCTTGCTTCCCTGTAGCCATGGCATGGTTCTTCATAAAGGGGTTGTCGTGAATGGGGACAGAAGGATTCTGGGAGTGAGTCAAGCCATCGGGTATTACCACAAAACACTTAAAAGGGGTAGACTTAATTAGAGGTAGCGGGTTTGGGGACTTAGCTGGCTCCCTTTAGCTTTACCTCAAAAATGATGTAACATAAACATCTTGTTGGGGAATGGGTGGTGGAGATTCACCAAGAGTTCTCATATGTATCCTGTTTCAAATGCCAAATTTCAAAAATACCGAATATAACAAAATGCCAAACAAATTTCAATGTGCCTTTGAAAATACTTTGTGATCTACATGAATCGAAGCCTTGGGGTTATCTTTGTAAATACTGATTCTTATTGAGAAAAGGACCAGAGGATGGAAAGGAAAATTGACTTGAATAAACCTTTTGACACACCATAGAAGTTGCTCTTTTGACACACCATAGCAGTTGCTCTTTTGAATAAATAAATCCTTGATAGGCACATGTTCCTCATCTATCTTTTTCTCTTAAAGTTGAGTGGCAGGAAAATAATTCTAGCTTTTAGAGCTTGATGGCTGTTTAGAAACTGAGAGAACGAGAGAAGGTGGTTTTCCCCTATTGTTGTGCTCTGTGATTCAGTCTTATGAAAAAAAGGTGAATGAGTGGGTTCCCTTCTGTATCTCGGAGCAGGACAGTTAGGAACAACATCATTTCTGTTCTGTACTCACCATGAGGTTGGTTATTTTTGGATGTCAAATCCCATACTTTCACTAAATTGGGGACTGGAAATATTTCGCATATTCAGAAGAAATCTCAGATATGGAGAAAAGGCAGACTCTGCATTTGGAGACTTGAGATTGGGAAGTATTAATCTGGAATGACTTCTCTTGGCTGGGGGCCCTCTTTTCCTTTAATAACATCGTGGTTGGCTGCAGGGAAATCACCCTATTGTCTTCACAGCTCAGGGAGACCAAGACTCATATCAGACGCTGTTGAGAATGCAGATGTGTTGAGGCTGAGTGAGATCTGGACAAGATGCAAGTTCTGGGGATCTGAGCATCGTAAATCTTGCAAGTTCCACACCCCCAGGGTGGAGCCTGTGATTCACGTCTCTTCAGAGGGCGACACAGCCAAAGCTAGTGTCTGATCTCCCGTCTGCCTTATTCTTACTCCCCCGGGGTCTTGCTACATCCTGTTGCCAGAGTGAATTGTTCCCTGGACTCCCGTGGTCCCCCTTGAAAGGCAATAGCCTCCTCCAAGGCTCCCCAGATGAGAAGGGCAGGATGCAGGTGAGGGCAGATGGGGCGTCTCGAATGTAGATCCCCAATGCTGCTGGCTGTGCCCACGGACACCTTGTACTGGAATTGGCATTTGTGTATTTCTTTTCTTTGTGTGTGTGTGTGTGTGTGTGTGTGTGTTGCAGGGCGGAGGGGGTGAGGGAGTGGATAACAGTAATAAACACTTACTGAGGAAAACTTGGGAAGTACACAAAATTACAAAGAAGACCCACCTATAATGGATAATCACTGTTAAAACATTGGTATATTTCCTTCAAGTAGTTTACTGAGGCTTGTTTTTAAAGCATTATTGGAGCGATAGTGTAAGTAGCTTCCAGCGCTATTGTTCTCACGCTACATTCTATCAGCACCGTTTTTCCATGTCGTGAAAGATTCTTTGAAAACATTTTTCTATAGATGAGTAACATTCCATTGTATGAATGTAACATCATTTATTAAATCACTTCCTTTAGTAGACATTTGGATGTTTTTTCTTTTGCACTAGCACACGCAGTGATACAACCGAGCATGGTGGTAGGCAGGGTCTGTATACTTAATCCACATCTTATTTTTCTTGACTGATATTTTCAGTTCGTTTCCCAAAGGGTTGTGCCAGTTTATTCTGCACCATCAGAATGCAGATGTTATCATTTTAAAAAAATCTATGCCGGTGAAATAATGTGCTACTTTGTGTTTCTTATTAGCAATGCTGAATACTTTCCATTTGTTTATTATCCATTTGAATTTTTCTGTGAATTACTATTACCAGACTATTCCAAATACAATTCCTTGGTCTAGAGACAGCTTTGATTTCTTTCTTGGCTTTTGAAACAAACCACAGCATAAGGAAAATAAGTTTATTTTTGACTACAAATTTCCTAGATGCTTATGTAACATAGAGCTCTAAAATTCCAAATAATTTCCTCTTGCCCTTTGATCTGTCCACCTCCACTCCTTGGCAGATGTTGCATCATCCCACCTTTTGGAGGTGGGTAAGGTGGCAGGTTGGATGTTGGAAATGGCGTTTCAGTGAGACTGGGTGAAAGCCATAGATTCTGAGGGTTTGACAGAACTTTCAAGGTTATCTGGGCATTGCTGTGTTGGTGCTCTGCATGTCCACATAGGGCCATGAGTACATGGGAAGAACATAGGCCTCAAAGTTCCATCTCCCATTTATTGTCTGTGTGACCTTGGGCAAGTCACTTCACCTCTCTGAGCCTCATCTCCTTATCTTAAAATCATTTAGTTAGATTAACCAGTGGTTACCAACTTTTTGTTGTCTCTTATTTCTTTTCCTCCACTGTCCCCATTGGACCCCTGTTTTTAAAGACTTTGATCTTTAGCATTTATTAATTGATCTCTTGGGCACCCTTGTCACAGGGGTTATTTCTGCTAGGCTTTATGAAATACTGGAAACAGTTCAAGGACCCTACACTTACCAGTGTCAGAAGCCTATGGGTGTCTGGGGACCCCTGAGGTTAAAAGTTAGTGAGGAGTAGATGGGATGATCTCTCGGTTTTCCAATCACCTGTATATCTGGCGTTGAATTTTATATTTTCCATAGTCTATGAGGCAAGCAGGGCAGGTGTCATTTCAAGTCTCAGAAAACAGATTCTTCGAGGTTCAGAGACTTGCTTGAGGTCACACAAAGCAGCGATGTCAGGACAGGGACCGGCTCTAGCTGGAGCTCTTTCCCTGGACAGCTGATTGTTGACGTTCACACGTGCCCACGAGCTTGGGGACTTCTCACCATCCACACTTGCCCAGCAGTGCGCTGGCACCAGCAGGCACTCAACAAAGGGTGGCTGAGCGAGCGTTCTCATCTGTCCCCCTCGCCCCCAGGTACGTGGCCATCTCCCGGGAGGAGAGGGAGCAGAACCTGCTGGCCTTCCAGCACAGCGAGCGCATCTACTTCCGGGCGTGCAGGGACATCCGGCCTGGGGAGCGGCTGCGGGTCTGGTACAGCGAGGACTACATGAAGCGCCTGCACAGCATGTCCCAGGAAACCATCCACCGCAACCTGGCCAGAGGTGAGTGCCCACGTGCCGGGTGAGCGCCGCACCCCAGGGGAAGCTGGGAGAGCTTCTCTTGGAGCTTCCTGAGAAACCTAGTGGGAAATACAGTTCCCCAGCAATGGGAAGACCCCGAGCAATTCAGGGGGACAGATGGCCGAGGTCTGAGCAGCAGCTCTAGGCCAAGCAATGGCCACCCCTCTGTGTTCTCCTCCCCAAGAAATGGTCTCAGAAACCCTTACCACACATGTTTCAGAGCATCAGTGACAGGGACAAGTCCCTACAGTCAAGCAAATAAGTTTAATCAAAACGTATCCCGTTTCCTCATTTCAAATGGATGGAAAGATGTTACAAACCGCCCGCCCCAGTAACAACAGCTGTAATAGGTAACGTTTACTAAACACTTAACATGTGCTGAGCAGGTTTTCTGCACGTCCCATGTCATCATCACAACAGTCCCCATGCCGTCAGTGTGCTGTGAGAGTTAGATGGAGCGGTGCACATGACACGTGTAGATGCCCACCTCGGTCGTAGTAAGCCCTCCGTTATAAACTTTTCATGCTCACAATCCCATGTGGATTGTTTTACCCATCTTACAGATGTGCAAACTCAGCATCAGATAAATATAGTGATTCATCCAGGGTCACATGGCTAGGAAGGGCAGAGCTAGGTTTCTAACCCACACCTGTCTGACTTCAAGGTCCAAGTTCTAACCTATGTGGCCTCCCAGACAAACCAGTCTCCTTGCTGCCTCCTGGTCTCATTACTGGCAGCCCTAATGCCATGATGTGAAAGGACAGTCTATCAGAAGGTTGGATGGAGGTGGGGAGGTGGCCTCAGACATAGGGAGCCTGGTGGGCAGGGTATCCATCCAGGCGCCCTTTAGATGTTTGAAGGTGGTTTTAAATACTCCCCAGCCTCTAGCCCTTTACTCCTTCCTCACCCTGGCCAGAGAAAACTGGTGAGCCCAGGTCCTTCTTTCAAGGGATCTTCTTTGCACTAAAGCCACACATCCAAACACCCAGAGTCCCTCTGGCACTAGGGACCACAGCTGTGCCAAGCCCCACCATATCACGTTCCCGACCAACCTACTTATTGGAATTAAATCTTCATTTGGGATATGAGTGGAGAAGACGAGACGGGACTAGGGGTAACCTATCGAGATTAAGCTATCTTTAAAAACAAGACAAATTGTGAACATTGAGTGCGCAGCTGCTGCCTGACTTGGTAAAAGGTATCTGGTGATTGCGTGGGCAGTGAGAGACACGATACGCACATCCATCTCTTGTCTTCTTTGCATCTGGGGGTTGGGCACATGTTGATTTCACTTGAAGGCACACTTCCATGATAAGATTGCAGGGGTTTCCATGTGACCTCTGGAGATGCCTCATGTAAGAGTGTCTGGCACATAGTAGGTGCTTAATAAATCTTTGTTGAATGGATAGAAGAAGAAATGAATAAAGACCGCCGAGAAGTTTCCAAAAGACTCATACCACCACCAGAAGAAAAGAAAATCAAGAGAAGTCATATCTGAGAACACAGGTTTCATCCCTTGGCCATAACCTTCTTGCATTCTTCTGGATTTGCAATGCCCTTTCCTTCCCAGTGTCTTCTCCAGCGTGCCTAAGGCTGCACCACCCTCAGAGAGCCCTGAGACCCCCGGGGACTGCTCAGAGAAGGGAGTGAGCTTTCAGGAGTGGTTCCGAGGAGGCACGTCAGACAGACTTGAAAGGAGAAACAGCGAGACATGCGAAGATCCAGGAGGAAAGAGTGTCTGTCCTGGCCAGGCTGAGCAGTGGGAAACGGGAAGGAAACAGGAAGCCACAGCAGGGCAGTGCCAGAGCTGCGGGTGGTCTTGGCTTGGAAGCGCCTGGGAGAAGTCTGGGAGCTCAGCAGCTTTTCGATGTGTGTTTCTGTAGCTGTAGCTTCAGCGGACTCTGGGCGCTTTTAGTGCTGTCTGGGATTGGTGTCCCAGTCCTGCTCTGGAAGGGAGAGCCCCTGCGCTCTAAGGTCTTACCTAGGAGGAGGTTTCTTCATAATCGGAGGCTGGCGGCTGTGTACCCTAATAAAGGCCGGAGCATGAATTATTAGTCCTTATTAAGTAGGGACATTGGTTGGAGCCAGAGCTGCTTCCTGAAGAGAGTATAAATTATTCCTTTGTGGTTATCTTTGAAGAATAGAATGCAGCTGAAGCTTATATTTTAAAAATTCATATTATTTGATCTATTTTGAATCATTGATTTACTCTGAGGGTTTTTTATTTGTTTGTTTTTTGTTTTTCCATATTTTATGGAGGCTTTGGAATCAATTTCATACAGCTTAGAGGTCTTTTTTGGCCCATAGATTTTTTCCAGAAACCTTAATCCAACAAGGTCTCTGGCTCATCCTAGGAAATTTGAGCTGCCTTGTTTTTAAGCAACAATGAAGAATCTCTGGTGATGTGCAGCTTTGACCTCCCAGTGTCCTCCACTCTTTGCTGCCTGATTGGTCCATGACAAGGTGAAAGGCTGGCCCTTGATTTTTTGAGAGTCTCAGTGGGCAAGTGCCATATCTGATCTGTAAGACAAACGTTGCATTTTAAAAATTCTCTCCATCTCTCCCCTTTCTGCAGCTCTGCTGTTATAGGAATGCAGGCTGCAGGGAGTTGCCTGAGTTCCAGAAGCCTTGGAGATATAATTGTTCCTTACGCATTCATCCTGCATAGATCACTCCTTTTTGTGCTGTTACCTGTAGAAAACCCGTAGTCATACATGGGGCAGGGCACGGCACCCCATGCCAGCTGTGGGAAGCCAAGTATGGAACATCTGGATGCCCATGGACAGCCCTCAGCCTTCCACTCAGAGGCCTTGAGCAAATGTAGCTATCAGAAGCCTAATTACAACATAAATTCAGGTCAAGTCATTGCTCAGTGTCACATCACCCAGACTTCCGAATCCCAGAGGCTGCTGCCAGGACCTTCTGAGGGCTGAAGAGATGCCTGTGCCTTCCTAGCATCTCCCCCAGGGAGCATCAGCTCTTCCGTGGCAGTTGATGAAACGATGTTGGCCATTTTAAAGAATCAAGCTAAAATAATTCATTCTTGGGGAGCTCATCAAAGTCTTTGAAATAATTCAAATTAATTCAAAGTCAATTGAAGTAATTCACATGATAGAAACAGAAAAGGAAACATCCTTTGAATGGTCAGGGAAGGCACACAGCTGTATTTTGAGACTGCTTTGGGTCATTGTGGCCACCTGTCCTTCTTGTTAGAGGCTGCCATTGTAGGAATCCCCATCTTCCAGCCTTGTTTGTCAGTGAGAACCACAGAATTTTGGATCATGCTTCCTCACCTTTTCCTACTCTTCCGATTGCTGGGAGAATCAGAAAGGACAGTTGCTATAGGATGGACTTTTCCCTAAGTGGGTTGTCTCAAGAGCAGCCAGGCAGGAGGAAGGGGCGAGGCTCGTGGTGTTCCACGTGTACCTTTTACCAAGTCGAAGCAGCGTCTTGTCATTGCTAGGGCTGGGGATCAGTGCTCACTGGCTCCAAGGTATGTTCCATCACCCAGTGTGGTAGGTGGGATGGCATCTTCTAGGGCCATAGGATGTCCAGTCCCTTTAAAAGAACTTGTAATTACCCTTCCCTATGACTGCTCTTAACTTGTAAGTGTTGTGCTTCCATACCTGAGGCTTCTTCGAAACTGTCTCTTGAAAAAAAGGTCTTTCCACTTTCGGGTCCTATGACGCTAGCTCCCATGATCACCCAGTGACCCACCTGTCCCGTGTAACACCTGGCCCACGAGGCCAGACTCAGAGGGATGTGTCAGGCGACTTCCTAACAGGAGGCCTGCTGTGTTTTCTGTTGGTTTCTCCAATTCGGGGATTTTCCCCACTTCCTTACGCCCTGGTTTTCCTTCCTAGGAGAGAAGAGGTTGCAGAGGGAGAAGTCTGAGCAGGCTCTGGATAACCCAGAAGACCTGAGGGGTCCCATTCAGCTCCCCGTGTTGAGACAGGGCAAAAGTCCCTACAAGCGTGGCTTTGACGAGGGGGATGTGCATCCCCAGGCCAAGAAGAAGAAAATTGACCTCATTTTCAAGGATGTGCTGGAGGCCTCGTTGGAATCTGCGAAGGTGGAAGCCCACCAGCTGGCACTGAGCACCTCGCTGGTCATCAGGAAAGTCCCCAAGTACCAGGATGACACCTACAGCCGGTGTGCAACGACCGTGACCCGTGGCGTGCAGAACGTCGGCCGGACCCAGGGGGAAGGGGACTGGAAGATCCCCCAGGGGGTTTCCAAGGAGCCGGGCCCATTGGAGGATGAAGAAGAGGAGCCTTCATCATTCAAGGCTGACAGTCCCGCCGAGGCCTCCCTTGCCTCTGACCCTCATGAACTCCCCACCACCTCCTTTTGCCCTAACTGTATCCGCCTAAAGAAGAAGGTCCGGGAACTGCAGGCAGAATTAGACATGCTTAAGTCTGGGAAGCTTCCCGAGCCCCCCGTACTGCCACCACAGGTACTGGAGCTCCCAGAGTTCTCAGACCCTGCAGGTAAGTTGGTATTGATGAGATTATTGCCGGAGGGTAGCCTAACATTGTTAAAGCCACCTTCGGGGAGACCAAAGGAGTGTGACGTGGAGGTGGCCCTCTCTGTGGGTGGGAGCCTGCATCCTCGCTGCCTCTGACAGCCCATCTGCAGCTCTGGCAGGATGCTTCCTGTGTCGCCCTTGTATCCTCCTTGTCAATAAAGGAAGTTCCGCTGCAGAAGGGGTGTGTGCTGTGTTCTTGACCCACTGCCTTTCTATGATGGTCCTACTGGCTTCTCATCCCAAAGCTCAACTCCTAAACCCAATCTTTCTCTCTCCCCAGTCCCAAGCAGGGTGTCCTGCTGGGGAGGTCTCACGGCTCCCCAAACTCAGTACTGTAGGGACACAGCCTCGTTCTTCTCTTCCTGAATCTCTGTTCTGCCACCCGTGGTCCTAGTTCCCCTACCTGGAATTTTAGAAGGATGGCGAGCCTGGGGTCCAGGGTGTTCACCTGCATGCCTTCGCCCTTTTCTGTTGGCTGCCTCGATCTTTGAGAGTTGGTTGACAACTAGGGAGGTTTTTCAGGTCACATCTGCAGCTGAGTGAGACTGTTTACACAGCACTTCCTCTTTTAACCACATCCCTTAGCTCAGAATGAGGCACTTTAGATATTCAAAGCACGCATCCGAACTGATCTGCATTTTGATCCTGAAATCACTGGAGGCCATATCCAAGCTGCCTCCATTCACCTTAGTGGAGGGCAAACGTCCCAAGTCCTGAAGCTGTAACTGGGATGTTCGATGTGCTACTCTCCCAACCTGTGCCGGGCCACACAGGGAGCATTTGAATCCCTTGGGCACCCGCACGTGGAGGGTGGGGGCAGGCGGCCTGGAGCACAGTGGAGGTGATAGAGGCCACGGTGGACAATCCACAGAGAGAAAAAGTCTTGGGAGAACAAGGGTGCTTAGAAATAAATTCTGGGCTGGGGTTCAATCTTTCCTAGGCTTCCACGGACTTCTGTCACACACAGTGCAGCACCTGCCTTTCAGGCAATGTTTCCTGACCCTTTTGGAAAAATCTGTGGTTTTCCACCAGGTGTAAATGTTTCTTTCCCCTCTGTCTTGCAGCCTCCGAGAGCATGGTCTCCGGCCCCGCCATCATGGAGGACGACGACCAGGAGGTGGATTCGGCAGATGAATCCGTCTCTAACGACATGATGACTGCGACCGACGAGCCCTCCAAGATGTCGTCCGCCACCGGGCGCCGGATCCGGCGCTTTAAGCAGGAGTGGCTGAAGAAGTTCTGGTTCCTGCGGTACTCCCCAACCCTCAACGAGATGTGGTGCCACGTCTGCCGCCAGTACACAGTGCAGTCCTCACGCACCTCGGCCTTCATCATCGGCTCCAAGCAGTTCAAGATCCACACCATCAAACTGCACAGCCAGAGCAACCTGCACAAGAAGTGCCTGCAGCTGTACAAGCTCCGCATGCACCCGGAGAAGACGGAGGAGATGTGCCGCAACATGACCCTGCTCTTCAACACCGCCTACCATCTGGCCCTCGAGGGCAGGCCCTACCTGGACTTCCGGCCGCTCGCGGAGCTGCTGAGGAAGTGCGAGCTCAAAGTGGTGGACCAGTACATGAACGAGGGGGACTGCCAGATCCTCATCCATCACATCGCCCGGGCCCTGCGGGAAGACCTGGTGGAGCGCATCCGCCAGTCGCCCTGCCTCAGCATCATCCTGGACGGGCAGAGCGACGACCTGCTGGCCGACACGGTGGCCGTCTACGTCCAGTACACCAGCAGCGATGGGCCCCCGGCCACCGAGTTCCTGTCTCTGCAGGAGCTGGGCTTCTCCAGCACAGAGAGCTATCTCCAGGCACTTGACCGGGCCTTCTCGGCCTTAGGCATCCGCTTGCAGGATGAGAAGCCAACCGTTGGCTTGGGCGTAGACGGGGCCAACGTCACAGCCAGCCTGCGCGCCAGCATGTTCATGACGATCCGCAAGACGCTGCCCTGGCTGCTGTGCCTGCCCTTCATGGTGCACCGGCCGCACCTGGAGATCTTGGACGCCATCAGCGGCAAGGAGCTGCCCTGCCTGGAGGAGCTGGAGAACAACCTGAAGCAGCTGCTCAGCTTCTACCGCTACTCACCGCGCCTCATGTGCGAGCTGCGCTCCACGGCCTCCACCCTCTGCGAGGAGACGGAGTTCCTGGGGGACATCCGGGCCGTGAGGTGGATCATCGGTGAGCAGAACGTCCTCAACGCCCTCATCAAGGACTACCTGGAGGTGGTGGCCCACCTCAAGGACGTCAGCAGCCAGACCCAGCGGGCGGACGCCTCGGCCATCGCCCTGGCCCTGCTGCAGTTCCTCATGGACTACCAGTCTGTCAAGCTCATCTACTTCCTGCTGGACGTGATCGCCGTGCTCTCACGCCTGGCCTACGTCTTCCAGGGCGAGTACCTGCTGGTGTCCCAGGTGGACGACAAGATCGAGGAGGCCATCCAGGAGGTCAGCCGGCTGGCCGACTCCCCGGGGGAGTACCTGCAGGAGTTCGAGGAGAACTTCCGAGAAAGCTTCAACGGGATTTCGATGAAGAACCTCAGGGTGGCCGAAGCGAAGTTCCAGTCCATCAGGGAGAAGATCTGCCAGAAGACCCAAGTCATCCTGGCTCAGAGGTTCGATTCCCGCAGCCGGATCTTCGTGAAAGCCTGCCAGGTGTTCGACCTGGCCGCCTGGCCCAGGAACAGTGAGGAGCTCATGAGCTATGGCAAGGAGGATATGGTGCAAATATTCGATCACCTGGAGGCCATCCCGACCTTTTCCCGGGATCTCTGCAGGGAAGGGCTGGACCCCCGGGGGAGTCTGTTGATGGAGTGGCGGGAACTCAAGGCTGATTACTACACCAAAAATGGCTTCAAAGACCTGATCGGCCACATTTGCAAGTACAAACAGAGGTTTCCGCTCTTGAACAAGATCATCCAGGTTCTTAAAGTCCTCCCCACTTCCACCGCTTGCTGCGAGAAAGGCCGCAACGCCCTCCAGCGAGTTCGCAAAAACCACCGCTCCCGCCTGACCCTGGAGCAGCTCAGCGACCTGTTGACCATCGCTGTAAACGGACCGCCGATCGCCAACTTTGATGCCAAGCGAGCCCTGGACAGCTGGTTCGAAGAGAAGTCTGGTAACAGTTACGCACTGTCGGCCGAGGTCCTCAGCCGGGTGTCGGCGCTGGAGCAGAAGCCAGTGCTACAGACCGTGGACCACGGGGCAGAGTTTTACCCTGACATTTAGGGAGCTGGCGCTGCAGAGTTCACTAAGCTGTTGAATATTTTTTTAATCTATACTCATGAGCTTTGATATATTATATAAATATATATTATATTATATTATATATATATATAAACCCACACTGAAATTTTTTTTAAAAACCAAGGTGACGTGTCCACCAGAAGCCACTGGGAGCTTTCAGAAAGGAATAATGTCAGAAACTGACTCTTGTCTACACAATCCGGCAGCTGCAACATACGTGGCAACTCATTTCCACTCACAGAAGCGTGTGCTGGGGCCACCTGTGTGCCCACCTAACAGTCTACCAAGAGCATAAGCTAAAATGACGGGTCTCTGTCATCACCTTTAGGTAGCTTATTTGTTTATGTTTTCATTTGGGGATTGAGAGGGTTTGGGTTTGGGTTTATGTTCTTGCTTTTTATTTTTGTGTGTGGTTTTATGATGGGGGAGTCTTGGCCTCCTCATTGACATTCTGGTCCAGCTGAATCAGATCTCTGATTTCAGACGGGGGTGGGGAGGGGGCTGTGTATCTGGATTGGGGTGTTTGATCTTTCTCCCTCCCTGTCCTGACTTCAGCTTGAGAGATTTTTATTCATTTCCTGATGAGGGTTCCTTCACTGTCCTAGAAACAAAAGCGTCGGTCAAACTGTGACATCACCATTCCTCACCTCTGTTGCTTCTCTCCCTGTCCTGGGTTGTGGATTCCCTCCTTCCAGGCCCTGGATACTCTAGATATTACCTGTTATGCTGAAGGCAGCATTGCCTTCCAGCCAAGCTTGAAATCCTAGGGAAGGGAGAAGGTGCGAGCTTCTTGCATTCCTGTTTTTATGTGGTGGAAGATAAAACAATATAATTCCATTCAGATCCAGGGCTGTTGGGGAGACAAAGGGCCAAGAAGTCCAGACCCCAATAGGGCAGTGACTTTTGGCTAAAAACAAGTAAAATGAAAAGTATATATTCAATTTACATGAATTATTTATACTTTGTCTTTATAATCATATCATGTGTTAGGGTTTTTTTTTTTTTTTCCTTTAATAATCGAGAAATACCTGCTATAGTTCAGTGGCAGGAGATGTCAATGCAAGTTGTGCAAATGAGAGTCTCTAGAGATGTGGTCCTTCTTTTGCAGTGAAGCTGATAATGAGCTCCACAGCCTGGCAGGAAGGTCGTGGGAAACTAGGGAATGTGTCTATGCCTGTGAACTCTTCCTTTTTTGAACAGGGTAGAGATGTCCTAACGAAAAGGAAAAAACAAGAAGTAATACAGGACTCTCAAGGCATCAGCCTACACACACACACACACACACACACACACACACAGACACACAAACAACCACGATATAAGCTTTAGAAATAGCCACTTGCCTACTCCCTGGGGCAAGCAGCGGTTTAAGCTAGAGGAGTCTGATCAATGCTCTTTCGTTCATTTAACTACCAGTATACCTCGCAGGGGAGTTTTAAAAAATGTGCGTGAGCTGTTAAAAACTTCTGTTCATGTTTCTACATCTGATTTATGCGTATTTGATATGCAGAGATCCTATCGCGTGGATGCAGGTCCAATCTGGGGAGGGAGGAAGATCTGAATTACGTGCGTGCGGTCAGTTCTGCTGAGCGCTGCCCCTCTCAGCTAGCAGAGCGGGGTGCCATCTGGCCACAGGCAAGGCCCCAGTGTCCTCGGCCTGCATGGCTCAGACATTGTAGAACTGTGGTGGCTTCCTTCCTTCTTGGTTTATCTTATCTCCGAGGCCTCATGCCACCGTTGAGAACCGTAGTGGAACTGTCATCAACACTGAACATGTTATTGCCCCGTCCTGGTCCCGCAATCCCTTTATACCCCTCAAATCCCCTCCCTCTCACCCCCATGGTCTTGGTGCTAAGATAACTTTAGAATCATTGCTGCTAGTCAATAGCTTTTCATTATATAAATATATTATATATATTATATATTATTTTTGAAACGTTTTTGTTTGTTTTCAACAGTGATGTAGCATGTTTAAAAAAACAAAAAACAAACAAAAAAAAACTGGGTTCCTCCAACTGTCCCACTGCCAGGCCTCATATGCTGCCTTCTTCAGCAAAGCAATGCACCCCTGTCTGGTGACATTCGCCCCACTCCCCGCCCTGCCCTGACCCAAGTTGCACACATACTTCCCCACCCTCCTCTGAGCGAGAAGAGAGTTCGCAGGAACTAGCAAGGAAAGACCAAAAGCCCCTTTCTGATGCCCTGACATCCCCAGCCCTGCTCCACTTCCATACTTGAAGCTGATGTCTCCCCCAGCTGCCCCCTATCTGGGTCAAAGTCTAATTGTGGTCAAGTGGGGTGCTGTCGCAAAGCACAAGGTCCCACCCTGCCCAGCGCCAGCCCCAGGACTTCTCTCCCCTCGCGCACGCCAACTGCCGTGTCTGGGGAGTTTCACCGAGCATCGCAGAGACTGAGCTGGGCCGGGGAGAGACGGCAGGCAGAGTGGGCCTTGGTGAGGGGCAGAAACAGTAGGTTGGGATCCTTTGTTCTAGCCAACAGTTGCCTTACACCTTTCCCTTCCCTCTCTGCTCCTCCCTACCCATTACACTGGGACTCTCTACCAAGCAGGGGTCATCCCCTAGACCACTCATTTGAAAACCAGGAAGAGAGAATCAGTGTCTGCCTGAGCACCTAGTCAGGGCTGCGACTGTTTCCTCTCAAGAGACCATGGCCAAAATTAGCTCAGATCTTCAGCTAGAGGGCACACAATCCTTTGGGTCAATGCCAGTGCCTACTCTGTATCTCCTGAGAAAGCTGGGAGCAGGTGCCCTGCCTCTGGGCCTAGCAGAATGAGCTGCTACTAGTAGCACATGGCTGCAGGGTCACCTCCTGAGCCAGCCTCCAGACCTCAGAGAAGCTAAGTTCACAGGCAGTCCTGAAGGTCGGCAGGGTACCTCTAAAACTCTGGGTGCGCATGGCTTCTGCTGCATTCAGCTATGCCAGGGCTGTGGCTCACACTCTGTAGGCCACTTTGCCTTGGGACAGGGAGTAACCAGGGAACAATCTGGGTAACACACCACTGCAATTTACACAGGGTCTTTCCTCAGCCTGCATGCTCCCTGGGAGGCTCAGTGCTCCTATCCTGTGATTTCTGTGTGATTACTATGATGTCTGCCGTAGGCATTTCGGGATGATGGGACAGTCGGGGTCTGGCGCAGGGAACCATATGCTTGGCTCACCTCAATTCCCCTTGATAAGCATGAAGAACTGTGGACAGGCAGTCCGTGCATCCCAGATGACAGAGCCCTTTAACTCAGCCCCTGGCTTAGGAGTGACGACCATAGGCTTAGAATGAAATGTGTGTCTCCCAAGCTGAGACTTGTCTTTGGGCTAGCTGATTAATGACTCTCGTTGGCTCATGGAGATGGTGGGAAGCGAGATCAACTCTGAGGCCCAGGTTTGGGGCCAACTGTGCCAAGCACATACATGACAGAGCCTGGGAGCCAGAGCCCTTAGGATTAAAAAAATCTGTTCTTCCTTCATGGAGGAAAAAACAAAAGAGGCACTGCCACCTAGTATCTGTGAAAAATGAGGACAGCCCAGACATGTCTGCAACTCTGGCCATGTCAGAATCCCCACGTTTTGCCTGGTTGAACACGAGAGTCCAGGCATCATTTTTGCTTAAATGACTGCCCGTGACATCCTCACTTTCTGTCCTTACTTGGGAATGAAACAGGCTCAAGCTCCTGAATGGTGGGGTTCAGTGCTGGGCACTTGGGGATCTCTGACCTCAGCCCCTGCCACATGTTCCCAAGTTGAGTTGTTTTTCTGAGCCCCCTTCCCTTGACTTGCTTCTGCCAAGCCTCTAATTTGGACAAAGGACCTTGCAATTACCTAAAAGAATGCTTAAATACTTTCCATTTGTTTGGAGGTGGTGCCAAGAGGGAGAAAACAAGGGAAAGCATGCAGAAGGCTGAAAAGGCCAGCAGAGAGCCTGCCGTGGACTGAGGGGCTGGCGCCACGTGAGCTGCCCACCTGGAGCCCAGTGGGGGCCAGGAGGAGGCCCGAAGGGTTGAAATATAATTTCTCTTTTCTCTATCGCCCCTTTCATTTTTTTCTCCTACCCTGTCTAGGAACAGGAATTCTGAATCGAGATCTGCTTTAGGCTTATGGTCTAGGTTGATTTCCAAGTAGAATTCTTGCTTTTTCTTGGTCCATGCACCCAATTTTGGCAGAAAGCACCAAACTCATACTCTCTCATCCCTTCAAGAGGCAGATCTAGCCAGGCCAGGCTGGAACAGCCGGAGCAGGCAGGCCAGGCCTCCTTAGACAAGAAAAGAGTTTTCAGAAGGCAGTTGAGCTTGGAACACCCATTCCAGACACCAGCCTCCTGGGGGAGGTGGTGTCCTGTCGTGTGGGTTCTCGTCCAGCCTTCTGCTTGGGGGAGGCCCTTCCTTATCTTGCTGTCTGTTGATCAGGATGCTTTCGCTGCGTGGAGGGAACTATGATATTTTAAGGAGCCTTTAAGGCAATCTTTGCATGTTAGCCAGAGGGAGAAAAAGTGTCCTTTTGGGAGGACAATGGTACGGCCCTCCTCTTCCATCTGGCACTTCCTTCCCCCATCCCCTCAAGTGGTATCGCCCCGGAAATACCTATGCAATCCAGTCTCCCTAGGAGAGAGTGCATGGAAGCAGGGGCATGTGCAGTGTACAATACACATGCTACAGCATTTATGTTGTATATAGGGACATATACAGTACGTATACACACAGAGTAAGAGAGTAAATCACGTCTATATATCTATAAATAATATCCTATATATTTATACATTTCTATGTTTTAAATAGATATAAAAATAGAGTTTATAGAGCTGGGAGAGCAGTAGGGAGGCCGGTGCTGTGCTGTGCGCAGCGGAGGAGGCAGGGCTTTCCACAGGGTTTGGGGCCAGGGGGCCTCCTACTTGGAGTGCTGGAGAGCAGAGTCACTGGTCCCTGCCCTCTCTGTGCACTGTCTCTCCTTCTCCGCAGGCTTGGGTTGAGGTTGGAAGGAGATAACCCGCTGAGCTGCCGATGTGGCCCCTCCGTCCCTCCCACCCGCCTCCGCCAGCCTCCGCTTAGGTGGTCACTGCTGCTTGGCAGCAGGGCGTGCACGGCCTCTGACCCCTCGTGGAGGGACCACTGCACAAACTCCCCCTATACCCTCACCCGAGCAGCACTGGTGGCACTAGGAAAGGTGCAAATTGGATCAGGTGCGGTCCAGGAAAGATGCCACCGCCACCGGCTCCCCGGCCCCCCGGCACTTCTGCTGCCCCCTAGAGGCCGAGCGATCGAAGTGCAGCCGCTCTGGCCTCCCTCACCGATCAGCTCCTGTCTGCGGGCAGGGGCGGTGATGGGCAGCGGGGGCCACCACCCAGAGGCTTTCCGGCCAGGACAGGGGGCATCAGCTAACAGGGGAGGGAGGAGAGACATACCCGCACACTCACAAATTCAATGGCAACTCGAGTTGAGAAGCAGGGCCTTGGCCCAGCCCACTCTGCGCAGCCGCTGCCGGCTGTACTCAGGACAATGCTGTTCCCCTCCTCCTGCTCGGAGGCCCGTGGCCCCTCCCCCCACCTCCGTGGACCAGGCAGGCTTAGTTCACGTACACTGTTCGGATTCTGTGACTCGAGGCAGCGGCTTAGCCGGGACGCCCCAAGCCCACCCCCTTCTGTTGGGTAGGGGGCCTTCTTCACCATGTCCCCAGCTGCCACCCCAAGCCAGGCGGGGAAGTCTGGGGGCTAGAGGGGGCGCGGGTGCGGCTGGTAGCATGACGGAGGGCTTGTGCAGCCCTGACCTGAGGCAGAAGCCCATTTGCTTCCAGTTTTTTCTCTATGGTTCTTTTCCTCCCGGAGGTAGGAGAGGGGGGCTGCAGGCGGCGGCCAGCGGAGCCAGGGGCAGCCGCACCTCTGCTCTCCAGACCAGCCTCCCGCCTGCGGCTCTGCAGAGGCACTTATTTCCAGCCCCAGCCTCCTCCCACCCCTGCCCCGCTCTTCCCCACCATCCTACAACGTACCTCAGTCTCCAGCAGACCCGCCCTGTGCGCACAGCCCAGGGCAGGTCTGCTCTGCCAATGCCCACCTCCTTGAGCCACAGCTAGCTGCCAATCGGGTCTGGGACGCCCTCCGGTGCCTGGCTCGAGCGAGACCAGGCCCGGCCGAGCCTTCCTCCCACTGCGGTGGACCAGACCCACGGCCAGGGGATGGGCATCCCCAGGTAGCAGTCCCACAATGCACTGTACCTCAGAGAGAGCCTGCCAGGGGCACCAAGGGACCGGGCCCTCCGTCCAGAGGGGGACAGCCGGTTGCGACACTGCTCACCAAAAGACAAAGGCCAGGCTGCCCTCGGGCACCCCTCAGTCTTCACTTGTGTCTCTCCGGAAGAACCAGCAGTCTGATTCCGTCTTTTCAGCCCCTGTCTCTCTCCTCTCCACCCCCCACGCTGCTGAACCAATTTCATTTCAATCACAAAGGAAAAATAAAGTGGGGGTGGGGGAAATACCTAGGAGTCTATTATCACATACATATTAATATGTTAATACTTTCTTTCTTAAAAAAAAAAAAAACCTCTTGATGTTATTATTTTGCAGACTACGCTTTATAGTACCTGTGTGACGGGACCTAGAACACTGGATACAAATAGAGCTATGTTGGTTTATCATAATATGTACGCAGAAACTTTCCTTTTGTCATATTATCCTTGTAATGTAAGACGATTGTTAATAAAAGCATTTAAATTTGCTCACCACGGTCAAATCGCTGCCTCCTTGCCTCTGTCCCGGGCCTGTGCTCTGGGTGACTCCGAATGGACCGCACGGCAAGGGCTCAGGCGTCAGGATAGGAGCCTGCCAGCTGCCGGGTTGGAAGGAACCAGAAGAGGCCTCTTTAGCCCCTTCTTGCTGCTCTCAATTTCCCCCCATTACAGTCTACTTCCAGCAAGTAACCTACGTGCCTCGCCCACCAGGCAGGCCAAAAGAGGTGTGACTGAACCCGTTTAAAATAAATCTGTCTGTTCCCATATGCATTCATCCCACAGGGCTCTCTCGGAGGAGGCACACAGTGCTGCTGCAGATCAGCTGCCTGGCGTGATCGTCCACGTGCAGGCCTGGTCCCTGGAGAAGGGTCTTTCCTCAGTAGTTTGCCAGGGGTGCTGGTATCGGGGTGATGAGTGATGTTTTGCCACATTGTTTTGCAAAGAAGATGAGCATAAATTCAATGAAGACATAGGTAATGTGGTTTTAGTTTTTCCTCTTGAGACCCTCGGTCCTCCTAGTCACAGCCTCCCATCCCACCCATCTGCCTTCCTCTCAGCAACCTCCCCTGTCCCCTACTCTTAACCTCTGCCTTCTTAGTGTCTGCCATTCTCCTCTCAGCCCCTGAAGACACCCCTCCCCCCACTAGTTGGTCACTTACAACCTTCTGTTGTGAAAGCCACATGACAGTTCCCATGGAATGTTCTAGTTCTCTTTTTCCCAGGGGAGGAGTAGGGAGGAAGGAGCAAAGGGGCATCACTATCCATGCCTAATCAGCCCAGTGACCCAGGCTCAGCCCTGCGCCCATGCTGGGCTGCTCAGATCTGACTCACCTTTGCAGCAGTATCTGGAATATGTTAGTGATTCCATCACCAGGAAGCAAGGGAAGGAAAGACGCCCTCTGCCCCCCGCCCTGCCATCTGCACTTGGCCATGAAGTTGATCTCAACCAAAGTAGGGCTTGGAGGATGTGGTAAGGGGGTGAGATCTGTTCCACTCCCTTCCCTCCCTCTCTTCTCCCCATCTTCTCCCATTCTGCCCTCTCCAAGATTCAAGGACAAGGTGAGTTCACCCCAGAGAGAAGACTCAGGAGACTAGCTCACTGCCTGAAGATTGGAAGGTCTGCCTTGTGGCAATTTCTAGAATGATCTTTTTAAAACACAGATCCAGTCAAGGCATCGTCTCTGCCCAACCCCCTCCAGTGGTTTCCCATTGCCGTTGGAATGCGATCCAAACTCCTAATCATGACCCGCCAGCCCTGCCTACCTCCCGGCATTGTCTCGTCCTCCCCTGCATCGGGCTCCAGCCCCACTGCCTTTAATTCATTAAGCTTTTCTACCTCGCATCCTTCAACACCCTGAGCCCTCCGCCTGGGATAGCTTTCCTCAGGACGGTCTCATGGCTGAGTTTTCTTCTCTTTTAGGTCTCAGCTAAAATGCCACCTTCTCAGAGGGGCCTTTCCCGACCACTCTCTCTAAGTAGCCACTCTCTCTAAAAGGCACTGTTCTTTATAGCTCTTGATGTTTTCCTCCATAACATTCATCTCAGTCTGCAACCAATTACTGTGTGTATGTGTGGGGGTGGGGGGAACGGGTGTTTTGTGTCTGTCTCCCTCAATCCAGACTGTAATGCCCACAAGGGAAAAGTCACAGAGTGGGCACTTAATCAATGTGTATCTAAGGGATGAACGAATTTAAGCTGCTCCTGACAGAAGGACAATTCCAACAATGCTATATTGACCAGAGCTGAAGTCCTGGGTTCTTCCTCGTCACCAATCTTTGCCTCAGTTTCCTCACTTGGTCAGAATGACCCTGCACTTGACCTCTGGCTGCCTCTGGCCTTGACCCAGGCCCTACTTCACAAAGCCAGAGGCTGTTCCCATGGTGTTTACTTGAGTTCCCTCCACTCCAACTTGCTCTTGCCCCATGGATAATGTCCTAGCCAATCCAGTTAGGTGTCTCCTAATCCCCCTATGAAAGAAAACATTTCCTGCTCCTTCCAGCTTGGTCATTCTCAGAGTCCACGGTTCCAGGTAGCATTCTGAAGCTATTGCCAATGCATCTGAGTGACCTTTCAATAAAGACCCTCAGTCACTCATTGTACTCTAGACTCTGGACTTTAGGGTTAGACAGTACCAGATTCAAATCCTCCTCTGCCTCTTACAAGCTGTGAGACCTTGGAAGAGTCAGTTGTCCTAGTCTAGTCTTCAGAGATTAGCACAGAGTAGTACTTCACTATGTGCTAATTATTTATCATTATAATCATTATGGTGACCTTTAAGATCAGGATGAAGTAGGTGCTAGGAAGTATTGGGGTTCCCTGCTGCTGCCATCCTCTTTCACCCAGAATTTCTGGGGCTACCCTGGGTTAGGGGTTGCTTGTGACTTTTAATACAGAGCCACCTACACCTACACCTTCAGCTGGCATAAACACCTCTGCCTAAATGGGGATCACCGTTCCCTTCTTGGAGAGATCCTCAGGGCACCTTCTTTTGCTTCCAACAGCTCCTCTCACCTGGCCTTTAAGGGGAGAGGAGTTGCAGAGCATTTCTGTTTGTCTGGGCTGGAAAAGCAGGTTTCTTCTTGCTTGTCCCTGGTTGAAATCCCTGGGTTTCTGAAACAGGATTTCTGCCATTGCTCACCTGCCAATGGGCGGTCCTGAAACACCAAGAAAGAGTGCTGGGAAACTGGCATGGGAGACTATGCCCTGGCTTGGGCTGCACTGACAATAGACCAAAGGTGGCTGGGGAATGAGCCCCCACAGGGCCCTGATCACACAGCAGCCACTACTAGACCAGTTTCCATGGCAACGTCTGGCTTCCAGAGATCGAGGCACCTCCCTGGGAGGTAGTCTGGCTTTCTCCCTTCCTCCCCACCAGGTAGGCACCTCCATCTCTGGCTCGGGGAAGCTGCTGAGGTCCCCACCAAGGACCATCTGTGCTGGCTTACCTGCAGGAGACCAATAAGGAGAGTGTGGGGGCAGTTTTCCAACATGTGCGCTAAGAAAATGCCGAACCTCCTAAATCCATCCACAGCCACGTCCCATGGTTTTATCCTTGCCAGGCGTCTGTCCTGGGAGTGAGACAGAACAGATGCCAGAGTTCAGCGCTCCTGAAATGGTGGTGCTTCCAACTGGGTCTAAAAAACTAAAAACTCTTGGATGGAAAATTACCACTGGCCCTGTTAGCAATGGAGCAAATGGGAAAGGGCTGACGCAGAGGCTCGGGTGCCATTGCACGTTGTCTGGAGGAGTGGGTGGCTTCAGGAGGAGCTGTCGGGGGCATCACCAGGTGTGTGGAAGGGAGGGCAGGTGCACATGTATGTGAATTTCATTTGTTTTACGCACATGAGCTAGGAGGCTAAAGATATGTGCAAAGTGAGTCAGTCATTGCCAGTCGAGATCGCAGAATCACAAAATGTTGAAGCTGGAAGCTGCCTTCACGATCATTCGGTCCAGATTCACTTTACCGATGTGGAAACCAAGGCCCAGAGGCAAGTGACTTGAACAGGCCGTGACAAAGCCAAGCTGGCTTGCACGTTCCCAGCTCCTCGTGCAGCTCTCCAGATGTGCGTCAGTTTCACACACAGGAGCAGGGTTGGTTATTTGAAGCACTTAAATGGAAAGCCATTGTGTATAGTGATTAATGAACTTCTTCCCTCTTCCACTTCTGTTTTATGTAAATATAAACTCTTTTTTTCCATTTCGAAATATTAAGGGGGTAAAAATGTTTTTGGTTGCATGGGTTGCTTTTGTAATGCTTCAGTCACGGCTACAGATGTGCCCATCACCCAAATAGTGTTCACTATACCCATTAGGTAGGTTGTATCTCTTCCCCTCCTCTCCCCTCCCCCCTGCTTGATTTGCACTGGGTTTTACTTCGCTCTGTGCACACACGTGTGCTCATCGGTTAGTTCCAATTTAATAATGAGTACATGTGGCTCTAGACTCTTAAATATTAGTTTTGGGCCCAGAGAAGCAATATTCATAGTCACCTGTGAAACAGAGTCTGCATAATATTTGACTATGTAGGATAAAACCCACGGATCCTATTTTATTATGAAAATTAAAATCCTGGTTGACATTAAAATACATGTACATATATAATATACATGTATGTATATGTATATAATTACATGCAGACTTAGAAAGTGAAGACATCTCATAGCTTTCGTTATAGAACCTTTGTCCTATTTAAGAAACTTAGGTTTTAATTCTGTGTGACCCAGCTGATTTCCTACTGACGTTAAAATTCAGATCCTGCCCGGTGCTTAATGCCAAGGCCTCTTCCTCCAGATGCCAAGGCTGTAGTGGGTGACAGGACTTCAGGAGTACCCTTGTCCCTGCCCACCGTCTGGAGTTCAGGAGTACCGCTGGCTGCTGCATTGACCCTTCCGTAGATGGGAGTGTTTCTTTTGGGGATGTTAAAGAAAGAGGAGTCACTAGTCTCCACCTAATTTTTTTCTCATGAATGAAGTCAAGGTCCTGAGAAGTCTTAGCCAACCCTTGTATTCCCTAATTGTATGTAGCCTCCTTGATTCAGTACTTGAGCAAGGCCACTAAGGTCCATGTGTGTGAGTATGCACACACACACACAAAGTTACACAGAGCACTCTGTCACCTAGCAATTCCCCTTACTCCTAGGTATATGTCTTAAAGGGACTTTCACAAGTGCACAAGGAGACATGCACAGGAATGTCCATGGCAGCATTACCTGTAACAGGAAAGAAAGCAAGGAAAGAAAGGAAAGGAAAGGAAGGAAGGAAGGAAGGAAGGAGAGATAAAGAAAGAAGAAATGAAAGAAAGAAAGAAGGAAAGAAACAGAAAGGAAGGAAGGGAAGGAAGGAAGGGAGGAAGAAAGAAAGAGAGAAAAAAAGAAAGAAAAAAATGAAAGAGAAAGAAAAAGAAAGAAAGGAAAGGAAGGAAGGAAACATGTAAATGTACATCAACACAAGAATGGGGTTGTGGCATTAATATATCCATACAATAGAATATTACATATCAGCAAAAAAGAACTATAGCTATATACGTCTGCATGGATGATGCTGAAAATTTTAATGTTGAGCAAAAGTAGTGTGATATAATTTAAATAAGGTTTATAAATGCACAAAAATATGCTATGGAGTTCGGGGTTTACATATACATGTAGTAAAAGTATAAAGGAATACTTGGGATGGTAAACCCCAAATTCAGGGTTATGGTCTCCTGAGTAAAAGGCACTGAAGGGACTGCAGCTATAGTTGTCAAGTTTTAGTAAACTTGGCAGTGACTTATGAGTGCTTATCAAGCGATTGTTTTTTTGCATTTTATATTCTAAAATATTAAGTAAAAGGAAAACAAAACAAAACAAAACAAAAGAAAACACCAGGCAGCTGACCCTGTTGGAAATTATTTATTTATCATTGCAAGGTTTTTGCTCCAAAGTGTGACACCAGACATACGACTACAATGTCTCATGCATCTTTTTGTGCTTCGGTTCATGACTGCAAAACACACACTTAGCATTTGACAACAGGAAACACAGAAGGCAGAAATGAATCACAAGGACTAGTTGATTTAGGCTACAGCCGCCTTTCCCTCCGGGACTCCTTTATATTCCAGAGGAATGGACCCTGAAGAATTGCTCTCCTACCTTGCTTTCTCTGCCCCACTTTGTTTGGGGAGACTTGTCATTCAACCCACACGGAAAGTCATATCTCAAATCAAAATGGACAGACGCGTGCAAGGTCTCGATTAATAAGCACTCAACAAATAGATATTGATTTGATGTAAGAAATGGAGTCACAGATTAAGGAAGGTGGACTCCTAATTCTCTATCCCGATAGACATATTTAATAAAAGAACCTGACCACCTTTTGGGCAACAGCCTCGTCTGAAGCGGTCTCTCACTTCATTTTCCCCTCTGCTTCACACACTTCTTAGAAAATGTTCTCTGGCATAGTACAGTGTTCTTTTCAAAAATGATCGGATGCGTTCACATAGACCCAGTTATTGTAATTCAATAGTAAATTGCAAATGTACTGGGTGCAAGGTACGCTGATACAAAGATTACTAAAGTATTTTGACTTGGCAGTCTGACATCTCTGGGTAATTTAAAATTCACTAAGATGGAGTTTTGGTGAAAAAGCACAGCACTCATATTCTCTTCTTTTGTTAATTACATTTACATTGGGAGCTGTGAGTTGTCATTAGGCAAACAGTAATACTCAATGTTATGAATTTCTAGGCCAACTGCTAAGATGTCTCATGCCTTTACCATTGAGAACTCAGCTAGGATTTTAATTTTTATGCCATTTGCAATGTCTTTTTCTGCATACTCCTCTACTCCCCTATCCATCCTTCATTCATTCAACAAATATTTATGGAGCACCCATGAGACGGCTTTATCCTAGGCACTTAGAACACACCAGTGAACATAACAGACAAGCCCCTTCAAAACCTGTCTCGCTTCTGTGCATCCCTGCCAAGCACGGTGATGGCTGACACCTAAGATGTCTTGGGGTGAAGTATGGCTCCCATCAGGGCAGCCTTTAGTTTGGATTCTGGAAGACTAAAACGTTAAGATCCAAAAACATGAATGCTTCATGATGGAGTGACTGTGGGAGGAGTTGATATCTGGAGACCAGGGGCCCTGCCCAGACCACCTCATTCCTTTGGCAGGACTATAGGGCCGGTGCATAGATTTATAAGGAATATTAATAGAACCCATGTTTCCTGATTTTTAGTCCAGAATCCAAACTTTTCTAGATTGAAGTAACAGATGTTACCAAGAAGAGAATGCTGGATAGCTTGCAACTTACGTAAGGAACATTCTGTTCTCTTTTAGCCATGCTTACCAAAAAGAAGACAGCAGTGTGGCAAGGGGATCTCAACAACACGTTATAGGAAACCACTAACAAATGCTTTGCCTAAAAAACACCTGGCAGGGGCTGGTCAACCTTCATGATCAAGGTTTCCAATTATCTTTCCCATTAAAGAGGGATTAGATATTTTTTCTGGTTCTTCAGAGGATGGATAGAAGCTACATCTAATGCTTTTCTATTTCTGTACAGAAAGGAAAAAGAATGGCCAAAGGCTCTAAAGGCCTTGACCATATCCTCAGGGAGAGGCCAAGTATGACTTGCCTTGTTGAAGGAAAGAAGCCCTTACCCATCTCATCTAGGGATTCTATCTTAGATCAGGGGACCAGGGTGACAGCTGAGGGCCTAGAATTTGTATGTTCATATAGAGGAGCCCAAATGCAGAATCCATGGTTCTGAAAATGCCTGGGATGGTTCTGGCATTTTCTGGACATTCTTGGCTGCGAACTCCAAGTAAAAATAGTAACCTAGCTTTACCATGATCTGCTGGTGGCCTCAGAGTTTGTTTTTAGCCAGGGAGTGCCGACAGCTTTTGAACACTAGTTCATTTATCATGCCATTCACGTCTGTTTCCACCTCCACAAAGCCAGATGTAACCAACTAAGTTAATAACTAAATTCCTCCTGAAGTGACCGGAATGCTGAGAAGGGATGGGTCTCTCTCTGAGGGTCACTTTGGTGATGCCGGCAGATGTGACAGCTTGCACTCAGAATCCAGCCCAGTGACTAGCAGGGGATGCCACCTACACTTTGTCAGGGAAGGTCTCCCCAAGGATAATATAAACAGATTTTAAGATAAAAAAAGTTCTTCAATAAAAAGCACAAAATCCAGTCCAAGAACAGGATCTGAAAAGCACAAAGTAAAATATTAAGAATTAAAATAATTAAATAAAAAATGGAGGCCCCATTTCACACTGATGGTTGAGGTGTCCAGCACTGGAATGGCTGCCCCATGGTGTGGGGACCCCGTCAAGGACTGTGGTTGAAAAGCTGTCTGGAACGTTGTAGCAGGAATTCCTCCAAGCGCAGCGCTCCGACCTCTCCATCAGACCCACCCAGTGCTCGTTAAAAATGAAGGCTCCTGGGCTTCGACCACGGAGACTGACTTGGAACCCTCCGGGGTCCCAGAATCAGCTGGTGACTCTTCACACACCAGTTTGAGAACCACTGGGTGACTGCCTCGCACGGGGAGCTCGCCTTAATGCTGGTGACAGTTCCGTCCCACCCCGACCGTCTTTAATTCTAGGAGTTAACCCAGGATACTTTTTATTTTTGTCATCATTTTTGAAAAGCTTATTTTTTAAAAAGCCAAATTCTTCTTTGCATCCATTATTCCCCCAATAAAGCTTTCTCTGCCTCTGGCCTAACCCCACCTGTAAAATGGGCACACGAGTTGCGTTTGGTAAGTGTCTCTCTCCATAGCACAGGTGAGCAAAATGCATTCCTTGGTGTGACCCGAATGTCCCGTTTCTGCACACTGCCCTGCCTTGCCTTGCTTATTTCTTAGAAACGGGAGTGTGATGACAGGAATCGGGTCCTGGCCTTTGCAAACACATCTGACTCTGTTTTCTGGGTGTCAGAATGAGGATAGGGCACAAAGAGCAGGTGGCAGAGGACAGCCGGGCTGCCCGAGAGGGGAGGCAGCCGCGCGGCTGGCTACATGTGCAGCTGGTGCCACATGGCGATCTGCCGGCGCGGGTTTTTGAGCATCTCCTCCCAGTGGCTGCGCTCCGAGCCCGAGGTGTGCAGGCCCAGGCTGCAGCGGCCGAGCGCGCAGCTCTGCCCCGCCTCGTCCTGGCCCAGCACCTCCAGCTCCACGCTGGACGCCCGCAGCAGGTCGTCGGGCAGCTCGAACATGATCATCTCGTTCCACACGGGGTTGATCTTGTGCTTGGCCCGTTTCGTCTGCTTCTTCTTCAGCTTCTGGGCCTGGTGCTTCAAGGTCACCTTGACAGAGACATCTGGGGAGGGACAGAGGGGAAAAAGAGAGAGAAGAGCCGAGAGTGAGCTTCTGGGGTCTGGCGGGCTGGGGTGATGCTCCCTCCTGGGGCTGGAAAGACAAGATTCGCACTGAGGATGGCTGTCTGCTCCCCAACCGGGCCACGCATTCATTCATTCAACAACTATTAAGTGCCAGCCCTATGGCGGGAACTGTTCTAGACATAGGGACACAGCAAAAGTTCCTGCCTCTATAGAACTTACACCAAAGTGTGGGAAACAGACAATCCCATAACATATAAGGCTGGGGCATGCTCAAGTGCCACTAGGGAACCACACTTTGCCACAAGCCCTTCCACGTGACTTCTTATCTCCACATGAATCCAGGTCCACGGCAACAGCTCAGGGATCCTGCAGATGGATTTTGCACTCAGACCAGAAAAACGAAGCTAGTGCAAGTCTTCGTCCCCTCAACTCTCGGCCCAGGCATTTTTGTCTATTATGAAAATAGTAGGTCCCCTGCTGGGTGAGTTCTTCTCTTCCACTCTCCTGTTTCACTTGAGGACCCGGACATCGTGTGTGGGAGGGATGAAGGCAGACTCCCTGTCCCTTCACCCCCACCCCGGGGCACTGCACCTGTACAGCTGTCTCCCAGGAAATCTGCAAACGAGTCACCAGAGGAGCTTTCATGTCACATCACAAGGCTCAGACCCGATTCCTTTTCCATTAGTCAAGGTTCCTGAAGCTAATGTGAGAATAATTGTTACTTTGTATTTATTGCTATAATTATCACCCCCTGGGGGTTAGTTTGTTATTTCAGCAGAGATATTTGAGAGACAAAGTGTTGTGCTGTAATTGTCCGGACAGAAGCTATAAAAAAAGAGCAAGAGGCAGAGAAGTGTCTGGAGGGGACAAGGAAAAAGCACAGAACTCTGACTTTTGGCCCAGGAGTCTGCCGGCAAGACCAACTCTTCTGATTGCATTAGCCCCAAATCTTTTGCTCAGAGAGTCTGAATGAGGTGGCAATTCTTTATTTGTATCCTGCTATAAATAGAGATGTATTTATATCCTGCTGTGAGCACTTGGCTGCCAGCGCAGGTACGGTCTGCTAGCCGAGGCTGCCTCCTGCTCTGCTAGGAGAGCCTGCTTTGGTCCCCAAGACTGGGGGCTTGTGCTGGGGTATCCGGAAGGAAGAAATGAGGCCTCCAGGATGTTGAAGAGATGCTTATTTGGGTATATGGGGCACAGATGCCCTAAGCCTCAGGCCTCAGCCCACATACCCACACACCTTCTGCCGTCACCCACATTCAGCTGGCATGGGGGTGGCAGTTGGCAAAGGCTGAGAAGACAGAAGACTGTGCTGGGTGTGGGGAGTGCAGTGGTGGCTGAGACGGGAGAAGAACAACATGGGCTTCCTGACACCTGCCCCAGAGGTGGGTCCAGCCAGGTTTTCCCGTCAGCCCAGGAACACGACTCCATAGCTACAGTCTGACCCTCAGCTTCCTGGTCAGACTGGCCTGCCATGGTCAACGCCAATTGTGCTCACAGTGGATGTCCAAGGTAGGGAACCCTAGGTGGCTCATATCTGGGTCCTGGTGAGCAGATTGGCCCAGGAGTGAATGCATGTGAGCTCAAGGAAATGAGGGTGCCCTTCAAAGTTGGTTTGTGAGCTTAGAGTGGAGGACACAGCTGAGGAAGACTCCACAAATGTGCTCGTGTTCCACCTCCCTGCTCACCTGTCCCCATTTGCTCCCAGGTGCCACGTCCCTCTGCACACATTCCCCGGCCCTCTCCTCTCACACCTCACTCACCCTTGCCCAGCAGCTCCTTGGACTGGTTGGCGTGGAGGTTCTTGGCTTTAATCAGCACCACCAGGAGGCGGTTGGCGGCTGGGAGGTAGCTGATGGAGAGAAGGACCTCTCCAGTTCCCGCAGACGGCTCCTGAAACAGAAGAGGAGGTGCAGGAGGGGAGTGTCACTTGGGGGCGGCTTCTGAACCATTAATGAATGCTGAGGCTGGGGTCACACCGAGCTTATATCTAACAGGCACCCCACAAACCATGCACCTGTCAAAGCTGGCTTCTCCACCCTTGCGGAAGGGAGTAAGGCTCAAAGGAATTATGGGTGCATGTGCTTTGTTTTCCACAAAATGTGATTTTTTCACATATTATTTATTCAAACCCAATGTATAAAACAGAGCAAAGAGATGCCACTCAGGATGTGTCGGGGACAGAAGGCCAGGAGTCCTCTTCACCCTTCACCGCCACCCCCAAGCTCCTGGGAAACCTCTGAAACTCTAGGGTTTCAGAGAACACAGTTTGAGAATCACAGCACTGCCCCTTCAGGTTCCCAGGGCGGTGGGAAGTGGTAATTCCTTACTTCGTTGGAAAAGATAATTCCTTCCAGCCCCTGCAGGCTGAAAGAGTCAATAAAGTGGCATGATAACGTGAGCAGAAGCTTCCTTCCCCAATGGAATGGCCGGCACTGTCAACAAAATGCTGGGGACAGGATGGCAGGAGATCTGCAGAGGCGACTGGCAGTAACCACCCTCGGAAAGAGGTGCTGATGCCTCGTGAGCATCCAAACACATCCACCCCCCGTATGCAACGGCAGAATATCTCCTCTGAAATTCCCGCAAGAGTTGGTTTGCAATTTCAACAAAGCCACTACGGGACAAAGATGACCAAAAGACTCCTCCCAGGGGGTGGATGTTTGATCACAATCCAAGCTCTGGGGAGACCTGGCAGGAAAAGGAAGGGAGCGTGTGGGCAGGGGTCAGCTGAAGGCCATAAGTCCCTCCTTTTGAGCAGAAAGCAGATGCCCTTGTCTCCAAATCCCAAGAAGGAGGCAGGCTGTGTGGCCTGCAATGCCAACATGGGGTGTAGGAGTGCGGGGAGGGAATAGGGACACTTGTCCCTGGGGTGTCACAACTTTCAGTCCTGTACCCCTTCCCTCCAGCTTTGTCATTTTTTCCCCAGCTGTGCAATGAGGGTAATTCAGAAAGGTGTCCCTGGCACCAGGCTGGTCCCTGGCTGATGGCCACCATAGCTCCCTCCCCTCCTGTCACACTCAGCACACGTGATGGTGTCTGTTCACTTCTTCCCTGGACCGTGAGCCCAGGAGGATAGGAATCAGTTTTCCTTTGCTCACTGTGGCCTCCCATGAATTCCTTCCTTCAGCAAGCACGCATAAAGCACCTACTATGCTCCAGACACTATAATTAAAGAAGTGAACAAAACACAGCCTGTAGGAAGCTTGCAGTCACAGGGAAAGACAGACAGGAGGTGATTCCATATATGACATGGGGCAGTGTTAATACTATGAAGAAATATATTAATAGATACCAGGGGATTAAATGAGAAAATGCATATGGTAAGTTCTCAGTAAAGGTTATAAATGATAATTTTAATGACAACTGTCAAAACCACAGTTATTAATAACCCAGAACAAGGCTAGTGCTGAAAGCATAGATTCTAGAGCCAAACGAAGTGGGTCTGAGTTCCAGTCCTACCCCTGGAACTGCGTGGCCTTGGGTAAGTTACTCAAGTTTTCTGAGCTTCCATTTTCTCACGACCCCAAAGAGTCAATGAGCCGTAAGTGACCAGCCATATGACAAAATGATCTGAGGGCCTCAAGGAACCCTGGTGATGACATGAATGATAGCAGCTACCATTTATTACACACTTAGCATGTGCCAGATACAATCACATTGTCTGTCCCATTAGACTGGAAACTCCACAGAAGCATCTGTTCACTTGTGTCCCCAACATCTGGCACACAGTAGGCACACAATAAATACTTATGGTGGGGGGGTAGGGGGAAGGTGACACATCCTATGTAATCTTGACAACAACCGCAAGAGGGATACTGACCTCGTTCCCATTTCAGGCATAAGAACCTGAGGCTCAGAGGTGGTATGTCACTACCAGAGGTCACATAGGCAGTAAGGAGCAAAACTGAGTCTTGGGCAGAGGTCTGGTCCAACAGTGAAGTCCAAGTCCTGAATCCGTTGCTCTCTAGCTGCCTTGGTGGACAGTCCTCCCTAACTCTCTCATTTCACAGTGAAGGGACGGGGGCCGAGGGACGTGTGCCAGGCAGCCAGCAGGGTGGCAGCAGAGTTGGGATGGGAACCAGCCTCCTGACTCAAGGCACTTATCAAGAGGTCCACACGTGGCCTGGGTGTAGCCACAGGGAGACCAGGTGAGAGGAGCCCGCACCTGTCATCCCTGAAGGGCTCTTCACCTGTGTGTAGGGTGAGGCCTGGACTAGCGCAGCCAGCTGCACGACAGCCAAAGAATTTCAACGGCACCTGCCCCCTCGGCACTGCTCCTGAAAGTACCTTCCAACAAAAATAACTGTCTTCCCTTCTCCTTCTTCCTCCTTGTTTTCTCCGCCCCGCTCTTTCTCTCAGGCTCTCAGTGACTCATTCCAGGCTGCCCTTGGAGTGGGTCACTCTGCAGATCCCTGGTGATGCATGTGGCACTTTAGGCCGAATGTCTTCCGGTTAGAACTGGGCCACTGCTGGCACCTCTGTTAACCCCTTCTGGCCCAGCGAAGAAAAACATCTGGGCTGCCATGACCGAGGGCTCCGCTCACCTTGTTCAAATCCGCCCACACCCTCTAGCTGGGGCAAGGGGCTCCCTGGTCCCGCCTCGGGGCTCTCTCCTCCCATACACCCAGAGCGTCACCTCCTACCTCTGACTCCATGCCACCCTCTGAGATTGTTCACAGGAGTGGTACACAGGCAGGTTAGAGTGGAGGTGAGAGCCTGTTTAGCTGCAGAGAGGATGGTGATTATTAGGATGGAGGAGCCGTGAGGGCAAGGCTTCATCTTAATCACCGTTGCCACGTCCCCAGCATGTGGCGTGGTGCCTGGCACATGTAGACACTGGGCAAGGTATTTGCAGAATGAATGAATGGCTGCTGCTCTTCTGGGAGGAGTGGTAGGAGTGGGCTAAGTGCCTGAGACTCCCGCCTAGACTGGCTGGATTGCAGCCCTTCTGGGGCTAGACCAAAGCCTCAAAGCCCGGCAGGGGAGCCTCTGCATCTCCAGAGAAAGCTGGTTTACTGGCTTAATAAGCCTAAGTGTTGGTTCCTTCTCCCAGGGCCCCCATCGGTGATCACACACGAGTCCCACATCACACACTAATTAGCCAGCGGGCTTTGGCACGGCTCAGTTCCATCTGAGAGTGGTTGTGATTTTGCTGTCCATTTTCCAAGGCTGAGAAAGAGAGAAACCGGGGCGAGGAGGACATGACAGCACAAGGAGGGCAGGTGGGGGGTGGAGTGTATCCCGCCCTCCCGCAGTCCAGGTGGCCATTGGCAAAGGTGCCTGCTGGTCAGGGCTCGTACTCGTCAGGCGCTTGCGCGGCAGGTGAGGGGAGACAGCCCGGCATGTGCAGTCAGACTGACCTGGCCTGGCGGCCCGGCTCTGCGGGGTCCTCACTGGGCGACCCCGTGTGGGTTCCTGAACCACTGTAAGCTCCAGTTCCCTCACTGTAAATGCAATCGTCATGGCGTCTCTCTCACCTGGTTGGTTGGGGAAGTGGAAGAACTCAGGAGAAGCCCTAAGCATAGTGACCGATTTATGGCAAGTGTTCAAAAATAGTGCCCTGATCAGCACTTTTTCACTCTCGCACTAGGGCTGGAAAACGTTTTCTGAAAAGGGCCGGATAGTCCATACGTGGGGCTCTGCAGGCCACACAGTCTTTAGATGAGGCACTGCCCAGCTAGTTGAGAGCCTGGTCATCTAGAAGGTTCCCTCGAGGCACCACAGTGGCAGGCCCGTGGACAGGCTTTGAGCCAGGGGCCTGAATAACGATACACCGTCCCACAGCCCTGGGCTTTCTGACCCCGCTGCTGTCCTGGCCTGCGGGGACGATGGCTTGTGGCATCTCAGCAGATCCTTCCTTCCCTCGCAGCCTCCCCGGCTGCAGAGACGTGGGGAAGTCACCCCAGGGCTGCATAGGCCACTGGGCTCTGGCTCTGTCCCCAGCCCAGGTCACTCTTTCAGAGCCCAGCACAAACACCGCTGTGAACCAGGCCTTCTAGAACTCTCCATCAGAGCATATTCGTTAGACTCAGATGTCTCAAGAGTCAACACGTGTCAGATATCACCATCGCCACCATCATCATTGTCATCGTCAGCATCCTTTTTCTGCACCAATTTGTCCCTCTGGGCTGTACATTCTGTGAGCGGTGGGCTCCGCCCTGTTCACTCTGTGTTCATCACCCCTGCAGTGCCTGGCACATAGTAGGGGCACAGAGCATAGCTGGGTCTAAATGGGTACAAAGCTGTCATAGCACTAGAGCCAATACACCCCGGCATGGCATTTCCGGGGGAGTCTTTGCATGGCAAGTTAGAAGCAGACACCAGTAATCCCAAGTCCTGGGTGATGGGTCTGCTCCAGCCCACTAGCCTATTCAAGACCCCAACCTTCCTTTCATTGCCCAAGCTGGGCAGGTCTCTGAGGCTTGTTCCACGAGCGCTGGCCCAGAGCCGCTGAGAGATGCCAGTTCTGCCATCCCACGCTCCACTAACAGGCTTTGCCTTTCTGGCCCAGAGGGAACCCTACCTTTGCCGCAGTCTTCAGCTCGCCCCACTGGGCAGCCCCCAGAGGCACGGACACTCCGTCCAGGCCCAGGCGGAGCTCCCCAGCCACGCTGTGGCGGGAGAAGCGGTCGCAGGTCCTCAGGGTCAGCGTCAGGGTGGCTGTGGGGAGCTCCTCCTCCGCCAGGGGCAGCGCCAGGCCCTCCTCCCAGGTGGTGTGCAGCTGCCGCTTCTTTAGAGCAGTCTGGGCCTCCACGGAGCCCATCCTGTTGGTCACACTGCCTTGGACATAGCAGTCACAGCCTCCATCGTGGTCACTGGTCACAGCTGCAGGCAAGGAGGAAGCAACACAGACGTGGGACTTCCCGAGGACAGGGGGAGGGGAGAAGCACACCCTGCTTAGGGCTGTGGGACCCAGCGTCATGGTCATGATCTCCGGTGTCTGAAACACCCCTGGGCTGAGCACCCTGGGCACTGTGGAGCCGCCTTTCAGCACGACATTTAGAAACAGGAGAGCCTGCGAGGGGCCAGGGTCAGCACACACCGGCCCTCCTTGGAGGACAGGGGCAAGACATGCCGCTTGTGAGCCCTTCCAAACCCGCGATCCTGACATTTCCCCAGGGGGCCAGGCCCACTGCTGACAACTTTATTAGTGTTGCTGCTGAACCTGCGGTTCGTTTGTTCTGTGCTTTAAATATTTACCGTACGACCACGTGCATGGTAAATGTGAATCACTTGGCTGCTACCTCATGGACACTGTTATTGAACCTTGCTGTTTTTAGTGCTTCATGATGTGGATCTACCCAGAAATCTGCACCTGTGGTGCTCTTAGGACTGGCTTTTCCATGATAATTTGGTAGCTGACATTTCACGGGCAGAGATGACGACCTGAGGCCATGTGTCCTAAGAGCAAGAACTTTCCACTGAGATTCAAGGGACTGTTTAGTCCTGGCTCTGTCATCAGTTAGATTGAATCCTCCTAGACAAGTCGTATGAGTTGCTAGACCTTAGTTTCCTACTCTGTAAAATGGGCCTGCTGTGAAGACGAAATGCAATAAACGATACAAAGTGCTTAAACATCTTAAGACAACAAGGAAAACTGCTCAAAAAACAAAATTAAATACAAAATTGATTTGCCTGGCCCCATTGTTAGCCCTGATTCCTTTGCAAAGTCTTAGCTTTGTTTGCTAAGTGAACTGTAAAGTGAATGGTCGGGACATCCTGCCCGCTTGGAGAGACTGCCTGGTTCTCAGATTGCAGATACTTTTCTGACCATTCAGAGCACCCTGTCTAGCTCAAAACTCTGTCCAGGGCCAAAGGCACCTACGTCAGAGGTGGCTAGCTGTTCACCAAAAACTCATTTCCTCTTGTTCTTGGGCACCAGCTGGCCCACATTTCCCAGCCTCCTTTGCAGCTGGGTGTGGCTTTGTGGCTGAGTTACAGCCAATGGGATGCGAGCAGAAGCGATGTCTGCCATGTCCAGGTAGAGGCTATTAAGGAATCGTCGTGCCCTTTCCTCCTTCTCTTTCTCCTTTCACCTGCTAGATACAAATGGCAAGGAGGTCTGAGGGGATGACGGGGCCACAGATGGAAGGAGCATGGTCCTTGAATCACCAGTTGGAGGGAAGATGTTTCCCAACCAGGAATCCTCACTTGGAGAAAAGGATTGAGAGAGAGAGAGAGAGAGAAAATCTTCGGGCCTGAGTATCATGCATCGACGCATCGTGTGTTTGGGGTCTGGCTGGTAGACTACTAATCCCGCGTTCCCTCCAGCTGCAGATGCCTGCACAGCTCCCCTGGGGAGAGGGACACACAGAAGCCCGTGCGAGTCAAATAAGAACAGTACCTTCCAGACGCGTCACAAACAATTCCGCCTTCTGCTGGTCATAGTCCAGGCAGTAGTGGAGTTTGGGGGCCTGGTTCCAACTGGCAGCCTTCTCTGGGTTCCAGGTCTCCATGACACAGACATCCTCCACCACCCCTGTCAAGAGAGCCAAAACCGTCACTGCCACCCGCACTGGGGTCCTGTTTTCCTGACCACCCCTTTCCCGTCTCTGCCACCTATGCCATGAACCCAAACCCAAATCTTCCTAGCCGTATGCAAAATCATGGCCACCACACCAAGGTAACACGTGTAGACACGGGCATGGCATTTCAGGGTCCCTCAGAGCCCGGCAGTCTTTGGTGTTGGACATGGGCTGCTACATCATAGCTGTGTGACCCCTGGACAAGTTGCTTGACTTCTTTGAACCTCGGTTTCCTCATCTTCACAATGGGGGTGGTAACAGTGCCTCTTTCCTGGAATTTCTGTGAGCATTAAATAAAACAAAGCACGGCAAGTTCTTAGCCCGGAGCCTGGCCCACGGTGAGCTTGCAGTGAGGGAAACTGTCACAGCCTGTGTAGTTCTGCTGACCCTATTTCAGGCAAACCATCCCGACCCCATCTCCAGTTCCACCTCTCCCGCAGAGCCTAGTCCCTGCCCCCAGGAGTTAACTGTTGGAGATAAACATTGAGAAACAAGTCAGGAGTGGGTGCTGGAGGCAAAGTCAGGAGTCCTGGGTTTGACTTTAGTGCACGTTCCATAAAGATTTGCTGAGTGAATGAATGACCTTATCTCTAATCCAGAAGTTCCTAGAGCCCCCAGTATTGCTCACCCTGCCCCTCACTTGAACAGGGACTTAACATCTGGAAGGTTCTCATGAGTTAAACATAAGAATTAAAAGGATACAGCAGCTGCAGAAGACTCCATTTTCAGCAAACTGGAATTTCATTTCTGACTTTCAGAGCTAATTTAGAGGGTAGAAATATAGAGGATTATTTAATTTCCAAAATGCTTCAGTATTAAGTTCCTGCGAATAGTGACAATTTTCCCTAGTGCATCTAAGAAAGGAACAGATTGAGCAGGATGCGGCCAATGTACAAAGCGAGACACACGTGTACACAGAACCCACGTGGCTTCCAAAGGCATCACACAGACCACGGCAGCAGTGTCAGCATCAGGACGGGCTTACCTGGCACCTGGAGTACTCAGCTCTCAGACAGCCTCAGCCTTGTCATCAAAACCAGCCCCCACTTATCTAAGGTCTTTTATTATGGGTTGGGGTGGGGGGGCTCCGTTCGGGTGCGGCATTGGCAAGTTGACTCTGCTACCCTCCTTCCCCGAGAGGGACCCAGGAGCCAGCACCACTTGGAAACACAGGGGCAGTCTCAGCCTCAAGAAGTGGGGCTTGGAGCTCTATGATGAGTGGAGAGGATTGTCACTGGTGGAGTAGCCACACATGGCACACGATGGGGACAGCAGCTGAATGATCGGATGTCCTCTCCTACACTCCTTCGCCTCTGGTCAGTATTTGCTGAACCAGTCACCCCTTGACAGATTTCTGTGGAATCAGAACTAGGTTGTTGTCTTCTGGGGTGGGGAAGGGAAGGAGGAAACATGAAAAGGAGAAAAGTAACAAGTGTGTCCTGAGTTTTCCAAAGTTCCAGGCACTGGTTTGTTTTCCTGCTCTCCTTGGTGAAAAGTGTCCAGTCCTGGCTTCATCTGATCCTTGAGAAATCTGGTGTTCCCAGGAGAGGGGATTAGGATTAAGATTACTACTCCCAAGAGTCCTCACACAGATCATCTCTGCCCCTCAGCCTTAAGCACTCAAGTCTTAACAGGTCTATTATGAATCTGTTTGAAATGTGAATAGGCAAACCTGGAGGTGAAAAGTCACCCAGGATTCACTCTTGCACCAGGCCCCTCCTGAATGTGCTCCTGAAATGCCAGGCCCATCACTGCGGTCTGTGCCAGGGCAGACGGGCACTGTCCACCGGCCAGCACGGGGTCTGGTTGCATCCAGGCCAGGAGTCGCATTAGGAGTAGGGTCAGCATCAGGCATCCGGCGCCTCCCTCAGCAGCCACGCAGAGCAAAACCCCAGACCACACAACAATCTGCCCTCCCGGCGGCTTTCTGTTTTGCCTCCCGAAAATGCCTACATGTTCCTCTGGGTTAGGGACTGGTCTCTGCTCACATATCTGCCCCAGTGCCTGGCACTGGTGCCAAAGGTGTTGCATTCATCATGCTGATGCTGATGAAAAGGAGAACGGAAAGGGTAACAATATGTTTTGGTTATACCCTCTGTGAGTTGAGCACTCTGTATGCATTATTTTACCTACACCTTACAACAGCCCTATCGGACAGGTAATAGTGTGATCCCATTTTATAGATGAGGAAACTGAGGCCCAAGGAGGATAGCAGCATGACCAATGCCACACAGCAAGTATACAAAAGGGCAGCAAATTAAGCCCATGACTCTGAGGCCCATGGTTTTAAGGATATCTCTATCCGCTGTTCACAGTTGCACACACACGACCTGCAAGAGACTCTCCATTTCCCAGCAGGAAGCTGGAGGTCGGTGGGGACAAGCAATGTGGCAACATGTCAGCGGGAATAAAGGACTGTGATTCCAAGACCCAGTGCCCGCCTGCTTGCTCCGTGGCAAATGCCACCGACACTGGGGCTCTCCGATGGCCCTCAGCCTGGCCACACACAGCATCTGCAGAGGCATTGACAAACCCCACCTGAGTGCGGCCTACAGAAGCGCCAGGGGGCGGGAGACCCCTACCGTTCTGAGGAAGGATGAACAGCTCCTCTGTGACCTGCCTCTTGAGGCGACTGTCACTCGGGGCCTGGGGGCTGGCAGGTGCGGCAGGCTCCTCGGTGGACCTCAGCGTGTAGTCTGCATAGTTGATGACCTCCGGAGCTGTCACTGCCGGCCTGGGTCCATAGATGTCTGGGAACTTGAGGAGGGCTCGGGGCTGGACAGGTTCCGTGGATTTTTTAACATTAAACTGCAAAAACAAATCACCGATTAGTCCATGAGGGAACCTTCTGCCTGTTTTCCACTCGTGGAAGGGAGAAGCGGCGAGCTGAGCTGGCGCGGGAGGCAGGGGGAGAGGTGTGGTTCCACTCTGCCCCAAAGAGCACAACCTGGGAAGGTCACAGGCCATCTCCAAGGCCACCAGAATCCACAATCCACTGAGATGTGGGCCCCATCCAGCCACGCCTTTCTGCACCCATCGGCCCACTTGTCCTACGGCTGTGCCCACGGGTGTCACGCGGGCCTGTGGCAGGTGGTCCTCCCTCTGCCTCTCCATTCTTTCTCCTTCTCTCCCTCCTCCTCGCCACTTCATGGCTCAGAAATGCCAGTGGCTACCACTGCACTTGGGCCCCAATCCACACTCTTTGCAGTGACCGTGAGAGCCTGCCTCGCCTGGCCCTGCACATCTCTCTGAAAGTGCCCCAAATCCTTCTCCCGTTGTCCCCGCCAGCCTCCCAGTTCCCTGCTTCTCAAACAGGCTCACTCTCAAACAGTCACATCCAGGCCAGCTGTGCCGGCTCTAGAAATCATCAACTATGCAGACAACACGCTGAGGTCCACAGACGAGCCTGCTGCACCTGCCAGTTCCCAGTCAGCTTCCCCCAAACAACCCACTCCAACCTCCCGCTGCTCTCTGCGTGGCTGGCTCCATTTCACACCTGAAACCTCACCAGAGAGGCCATCTCTGACCCTCCTATCTAAATTAAGTTCCTCTCTCAAGCCTGGGCCTCCCTATCACCACATCCGGCTCTTCGCTTCACAGCACTGATCCCACCCTATGCTGTCTTGGTCATGGGTTAGTGTGTTTGCTATCAATCTCTTCCACTAGAATGTGACACCCACTAGCACATGGATGATGTCTTGTCTTGCTCCTGCTTTGTCCCTGGTGCCTAGTGTGGTGTCAGCTCACAGGGAGCATGAAACACATACCTATGACTATGGTGGCCATGTTCAGTGGTTTGGCTTGTGCACTGCACAAAGGTGCCTGGATGAGGGCCAAGTGGGAGGCCAAAATGTAGCCTGTGCACCATTTGCCCAGTCATGTGCCCTGAGGTAGGGGGGCTCAGACACTTGGAAAAAAGAGAATCTTTCTTTACATGAAGACCTGCCTGTTTGTCTAGCCTTTATAGGGGACTGCCTCACACAGAGAGTGGAATCTTCTGTCTTTGCCTCCACTGGGCACTGAGCTCCCTCCTACTTGAGGGATTCAAATTTATATAACAGGTAGGAAACTGGGGATTGAGGACCAGATCTAGAGCTGGAAATGCTGCAATCCTGGGTGGCCACAAATGACCCTCAGGGTAAGGCAGGCCGGACCCATGGCAGAGTCTCCAGGAAGCCTCCTGACTTCCATGCTGGCCCTCCCCTTTCTGTGGCTCTCTCTGGTGGCCAGCCAGTGGCAGGAGTGACCAGGGCAGGGCAGTGTGTGGATGGGTGGATGGCGTCTACAGAGAGAGTACACTTAACAGCGTAAAACAGTTTCAAAGTTTGTGTTTATGACATTTGCACCTTCTATATTTAATCACCCCAGGATAATTCCTGGACATTCTTCCTGGTTGAGACTCTGTCCCCAACCATTCCTGAGGGAGGCTGGACCTAGGTGACAGGGCCATTCCTCCATCAGCCTCACTCATCGGACAAACGGCTGGGGTGTGCACAGGAAGGCACGGCAGGGCCCAGAGGAAGAGGAGGAGGAGCGTCTCACCTGGACACCCCCTTCCTGCTGGGCCCTGTCTGGTTCCCACCCCAGCATTACCACCGGTATCTTCAGAACTCCCCTAAAAGGTAGAGATTATCCCTCTTGTATAGAAGGGGAAACTGAGGCTCAGAGGGGATGAAACACTCCATTCTCCTCCCGGAAACACCACCCAGCAGATCATAATGCAGCCAAGCACGGAGCTGATCCGTCCTGATCATGCTGCGTGTGGCCGGCACGTACGGGCTTCGAAAGCTTCTCTTACTTCCATGGAGTGAAGCCCCCGGGATTGTGCAGCCTGGGAGGGCAGTGGCACTAAGCCTGGATCAGCTGGGTCCAAAGCCCACTGACCCTGCCTGTGGCTCTTGACATGCGTCCTGCCTTCCAATCTTCCCCAAGCACGGCACCCCCCATCAGAAACATTTGTCATTATCTTGTCACACATAAGGAACTAGTCGCCCTGGGAGGGACCTGTATGATTTGCAAAGTCAGGGCCCCTGTGTGTCTCTACATCTTTGGAGAGTGCCACTGGGCATCGAAGGCACTGGCTTCCAGGACCGATCCCACCGCTAGAGCCGGGTAATTTTTGGCAGGTCATTTTGCCTCGGTGGGCTGTCACCTTAAGTGACAGGTGATTTTTGGGCTGATCCCACTTCACATTCTGAGCTGCTTCTGGGGGCTGCAAAGAGGTGGGAGACCGTTGCTTTGTTTGCAGGTGCAGGTGAGTTGGGGAGATGACCACACACAGCAGAAGTAAATAGCAAGTGTATTTGGTGGTTCGGGACCACAGCACAGAAGCAAGCGGGAGGCAGTGTGTGTGAACAGCCCATGGCAGCTGCCCGAGATCCGTGCAGGGGAGATCACAGAGCCCAGGCCAGGCTTCAGGGAGGGGCCAGGGTGTGAGCTGGACCTTGAGGGAGAGGAGGGTCTGGAAGGCAGAGGGAGGGGCGGGGAGAAAGTCTATGCTCCTGACACCAGGCAGCCCAGGGCCCTGGGAGCAGACATAGAACAATGACTAATGTCCCCATGTCTTTCTATCCTCCACAAAGTCACATCCACCCTCAATATCTCAACTAAGTCCAAGTTACATTTATTCTATTTCACAATGAGGAAACTGAGGCTCAGGGAAGCTCAAGATCATAGAACTGACACATGGTCTGTATCATCGAGCCTTCAGATGTTTTGACTTCAAATTTCGTGTCATTTCCACTGCCCTACAGCTGCTTCTCAAGCAAAAGAAAACAAAGCAAAGAAACCCCTGTTTGTCTTGGATGCTGGATTCTAAGTGGCAGCCACAACTTCCTGGGGTCTGGCCACTGCCGGCCCCTGCTGTCCATCAGCACAGAAGAGCTCCCAGAGGCTGCTGGGCCCCAGCCCACCACTGACTTAGGGTCACCCTGTTCTGTCACTTGTTGGGACACAACGAAGGCTGTTTGGATAGTTGGGGATCATATTCATGTTTATATTTGGTTTCATCCCAGTCCAGTCATTTGAGAAAAGGGCTCCATTTCATTCCCAACATGATCCAATTGGGCTGATCTTGCATTTTCAGTGGGAAAACCATCACCAGCTCAGTTCTGAGCGAGGTTCACTCTGTGTTGCCCCAAGTCTCTGAGAAACCTGGGTCTGCATTCCTCTCTCCTCAGTGGGTCTCAATCTGGGGGCCTCTGATGTTTTCAGGAGCCTGTTGTAAGTGCTTAAAATGCACCCCTAGAGCAGTAGATTGGGGTGTTCTTGGTTGCCCCCAATATCCGTTCGCTCTCTCCTCTACCTTCGCTGCATACCAGGCTGTCTAGGTGCTACCTCTCCCTAGCTCCCAGGTAAGGTTTGCTTGGTCTGATCCTGCCAGTTCTTGGCATTATCTTGGTGCCTGTTTCTGGCCCAGGGGTTGGCACCTGTCCTGGGGAAGGCAACCCCTTACATTCCACGGTAGTTGAAGAGGTTCTCTCTCCCCCTGGACAGGCAGCATGTGGCCCTGTCTTGTGACCGCAAGGTGAGTCAGCCTTGGGACAACAGAGGGAAGAGACAGGAAGAACCTACGTCCCTGATGTGAATGTCATTAACCTACTGAACCAACCCTGCAATCTGTCCTATGTCTGCACTTCACGTTACATGGGCAGTATTGTTCTTGTTGTTTAAGCCTGTTTGATTGGGGTTTGTGCATTATAGTCAAGAGCAGCCCAAGCCGATGCACTGGATTTTTAACAAAGAGTGCATCAGCTTAACAGGGGACTGTGACCCTGGTACAGAGAAACTAGGCCTGGGGTACACTGTCCCCTCTTGAATCTCTCTGCATTCATGGTCCCTTGCAGTTTATCCTTATCCTGCCTTCCCCTGTGTGGCAAATGGCTCCATCAGCACGGAATGACTTAAAGCCTTGCCCAGGCCAAGCGCAGAGTCTGATGACAGCTACGGGAGTCTCTTCAAGCAGCGAGAGCGGCGGCTGATTGCCTATCTCCTTCTCTTGTACCATCTTATTTATTGCACTTCAAAAGCCTGGTTCCACCACATCTTTCAAATGCGTCTAGTTCCACTTACACAGCTGAAACTTCAGTGCCAGAGAAGCAGAAAAGAGGTTTGGGCGCCGAGGAAGGGAGCCTGGGAGAAGACTACAGGTGACGAACAAGGACGTCTGGGGGAAGGCGGTGCTCAGGGGAGCAGGGCCCCAGAGAGAGAACTGTGCTCCAAGTTCACACCGTGGGTGCAGGCGGGGCAGGACTTCGAATCAGGGATTCTCTGTCTACATGGCCCTTGAACCCAAGAAGAGGACCTGGGAAACACATTTGCAGGATGAGTCAGGGAAAATTGCCAATGGGGACAAGCACTGAACAATCAGGGAATGGGCGCCCGCTGTGCTCGGTGCTGCGTGCCCATCTAGACAGAAGGCTCTCACCCCCAGATGGCACTCAGAGCCTTCTGATGCACGCCCTTGGATTCACCTGTCTCCAGCACCTTTGGCCACTTGCTTCTCCTACCATGGTTGACTCTGCATGGACTCCAACCAGCTTCCCGCGGGAACAGCTCCATAGGGCCTCCTGCCCTGGGCTTCTCCATGGCTGCTGAGGTGTGAGACACCAGGGACACGCTGTCCACCCAAGAGCAAGCTAGATGTGCAAAGAGTTAAAACTCCATGGGGGCACTCAACAAAAAACCAAACACCTGGGTTCAAAAGTGGGCAAGGGACTTAGATATTCCCCCAAAGAAGATGTACAAATGGCCAATGCTCAACATCACTAATGGTCAGAGAAATGCTAGTCAAAACTACAATGAGCCACTAGGGTGGCTCCTATCAAAAAAAAAAAAAACAGAAAATGACAAAGTCAACACTGTTGGTGGGAATGTAAAATGACGCAGCTGCTATGGAAAACACAGTTCCTTAAAAAATTAAAAAATGACCATATGATCCAGCAATTCCACTTCTGGGCATATTCTCAAAAGAATTGCAAACAGGGTCTCCAAAGGGACATCTGTACACCCACGTTCATCGCAGCCTCAGTCACAGTAGCTCAAAGGTGGAAGCAGCCCAGTGTCCAAGAACAGAGGAAAGTATCAACAAAATGTGCTCTATCCATACAACGGAGTATTATTCAGCCTCAGAAAGGAAAGAAATTCTGACACATGCTACAACACGAATGAACCTTGAGGACATTATGCTAAGTGAAAAAAGCTAATCACGAAAAGACAAATACTGTGTAATTCCACCTATATGAGGTACTTAGAGTCACCAAAATCAGGGACAGAAAGTAGAAGGGTGGCTGCCAGGGGTTGGGGGCGGGAAATGGGGAGTTATTATTCGCGGGGGAAAGTGTTTCAGTTTTACAACAGGAAAAGAATTACAGAGATGGATGGTGGTAATGTTTGCACAACATAATGAACATATTCATTAACACCACTGAACTGTACACTTAAAAATGGTTAAGATGGCAAATTTTATGTTATGTGTGTTTTAGCACAATAAAAAAAATTTGGGGAAAGAAAACCCCACAACTCCACGGGAGGAACTTGACCCCATGGGCAGAGAGACAATGAATTCTCCTTCCTCCTCATCACTTTTTCCGGGGTCTTCAGTGGCCATTTGGAAGATGATGACACCTCGAGACCCAGCAGGCTCAGAAATGCACCTGGCCTTGTCCTCCCACCTCCCCCGGCTCCTGCTTCCTGGTGGAGAGTGGCCCGGACGCTCGCTCTGCCTTCCGGGACTGCAGGCTAAGACAGATGGCATCAGGGGGACGAAGGGGGGCAAGCCCGAACCTTCATTTAATGAACAAATATTTACGGAGCCCTGCTACAGGCCAGGCCGGTGCTCAGTGTTAGGAATACAGGACTGAGCAAGACAGATGTTGTCCTTCCCTTATGAGGCTCATGTTGGAAAAACAGAAATTAATTATGTAGTTAATGATCTGTACACAAATGCTTAACCTTACCAGAGACGCTACCTGACCTCTTTTGTGACATGATTAATTTTTCACCTAAAGGCTGTTTATTAACTTGGGGTTTCATGCTAGGACAGCTCTCTTAAAGTAGCATCGCACCACCCAGGAAGTTGCAGGTGGAGGACACAAACCTGGTTGGAAAAGGGGACATCTTTACCCCTTAAACTTGAACTTTAAAAAAGGAGATGGCAGAGAGGACAGAACTGGGCCTCGAGCATTCAGATAATGCCAAACACAGGCCACCCCTGCTGCTGGTCTACAGCACAGCTAAGACCCCCTCAGAGGGCTAGCTGGGCCAGGGAACAGGGGTCTGCAAGATTCTGTCGCTCTGGGCTCTCACACTGGTGATTATACACACCAGCGTGGGTATAAGAGTTTAAGTTTGAGGGTGTGGTGGCTCACACCTGTAATCCCAGCACTTTGGGAGCCCGAGGTAGGAGGATCACTCGAGGCCAGGAGTCAAGACCAGCCTGAGCAAGCCCGAGACTAATACAGCTGTTCATGAGAATCATCAAGAAGCTGTAAAAATACAGGCACCGCTACACACCGACGAGAACGGCTAAAATGAAAAAGGCTGACAACACCAGTGCTGGCAAGGACGGAAACATCCGGATGCTCATCCATGGCGGGTGGAAGGGAAAATGGCAAACCGCTCTGGAAGGCTGGAAGTTTCTTAGAAGTTGAACATATATCTACCCTAGGACTCAGCAGTTTCACTCCTACGTATTTATCCAAGAGAAATGAAAACATGAATCCACAAAAAGACTCACCCATGGCTACCGACAGCCCTGTTATTCATACGAGCCAAACACTGAAAGCAGCCCAGGTGTCCGTCCACAGGAGAATGGGCAGGTAAACTGTGGCACGTGCTTCCAATGGCATAGTCCTCAATAACTGAAGGGAATGAATTTCAGGTGCACAAAACAATAGGGAAGAATCACAAAAGTATGCCGAGCAAAAGAAGGTAGACACATAAGAATACATTCGGCACGGTTCCATTTACACCAGCAGTTCTCAACCGGGGTAATTGTGCCACTCAGGGGACATCTGCAATGTCTAGAGACATTTTTGGTTGTCACAACTTGGGATGGTGGTGCTGCTACTGACTCCTGTCACCACGGGGGGTTGGGAGCTAGTACTGGAGGCCAGGAACGCTGCTAGACATCCTACAATGCACAGGTCAGTCCCCTGTGCTAGTCAGTTTGGGCTGCTGTATCAAATTACCACCAACTGAGTGGCTGAAACAACAAACACTTATTTCTCTCAGTTCTGGAGGCTGAAAGTCCAAGATCAAGGAGCTGGCACGTCTGGTGTCTGATGAGGGCCCACTTCCTGCTTGTTTTCTCATTGTGTTCTCACATGGTGGGAGCAGAGAGCATCTCTCTAGCATCTCTTCTTATAAGGGCGCTAATCCCGTTCATGAAGGCTCCACCCTTATGACCTGATCACCTCCCAAAAGTCTCACCTCCTAAGACCGTCACCTGGAGGGTGAGGATTCCAACACATGGATTTGGGGGTGGGGGACACAAACATTCCGTCCATAACACCCCTACAATAAAGATTTATCAACTCAAAATGTCAGTAGTGCTAAAGCTGAGAAACCCTGATTTATGTGAAGTTCTAGAACAGGTGAAACTCATCAATGGTGACAGCCATCAGAACAGTGGCTCCTTCTGACTGGGAACCACTGGGAATTGACTGGGAAGAGGCATGGGAGGGGTGGGGCTACAGCCTGAGGGATAAATATTTGCCAAAATTGATCAAAATTCCATGTGTATATTTCATTGTTTGCAAACTATACTGCAATAAAAATTTAGACAGATAAAGATACACACACACACAGCCCTCTGGGCAGCCTGCTGAATTAGGCTCTCTGGGATGAGTCTAAGAATCTGAACGTTCAGCAAATTTCCCAAGTGACTCCTGCATACAGGCAGCCGAGAACCTGTCTGTGGACCTGCATTTCGGATCCACTGGTGTCTGGACCAGTGTTTCTAGACCTTTCTTTTCAAATAGCTCCAGAGGCACAGGAAGGTAACACGTACTCTAGGAACAGGAAGTTGTCCAGAGCAATTGGGAATCTTTCTTGAAATCTCCAGTTCTATCTCAGAAATTCATGTTACTTTTTGTATTTGATTCCATATGACTGTTTAAATATTAAACTGTTTTAAATTACCACCAGGAAGGAAAAATTTCCCTTGTTTACTTTGTGACTTCCAGGTCTGGTTCCACACTTCCTGAACTCCCTCTCAAATGCACACACACAGCCA
>CM052438.1:167679300-167695680 GCA_028533085.1 Varecia variegata
GAGTCTGTGTCTAGGAGGATCTCAGCCCTGCATCATCGATAACTTTGTAAGACAGGAACACACGTGTTTAATGTTGGTCTCTGTGGCCTTAATCAACAGTGTCCATTTGAATCCTTTAGACATTTTTTTCTGCTTCTCATTGGTGGTGGTCATATTTTTAACGTTTGTTTTCCTAAAAAAGTCATTTTGGTATTAAAGGCTGAAACGTTGGGTTATATGCCAATTTCCTTGACATCTAATTTAAGATATTCTTCCAGAGTAGCTACAAGATTTTTTGATTCTATGGTGCTCAGATAATTGAGCAACTAAGGCAATTATTTTAACCCTGTTATTGTGTCAATGTATTACAAACAATAAAGTGCTAAACTTGGATATTTTTACTCACCTAAAAATTGACTAGAGTACACTCAAGGTTACCATTATAATACCACTATCATACATTTGCATTCTGATAAGCTTTTCCTAGTGGGAGAGAAAGGAGATAAATTCCGCATAACCCTTCGAACCCCTGTGAATATCATCCATCAAAGGTGATACCGTGTGGGAAAAAGTAGAGAGAAGCACTAATCTAAGACATCTATCCACTTAAGTGTAGAAGTTGGAAGCATATCAGTGCCTAACCTGGAAGTTTAAAAAACAGCCCAGTTGTAAAGTGTGGCTTCAAAACCACGACAGGGGGTGTTTTAACTAGATCCTCCTTATATTTTAGTTTTAAGCCAAAACCCTCCACGTCAGATTGCCATCCAATTAAACAGAAATCAGCACACACTTGTTGCCTGCTGACTATGTATTCTCCCACCCTACATACCAGGGAAGATACGTGAATAAGCCCCTGACCCCGGGGAGTCTACCATCCGATGGTGAAGACTAGATATTCCGTAAATGGGAAATATGAGGTGCTTATGCTACCATTCTCCTACCCTATGCTCATGGCAGACATGGCTAATCGATCAAAGCATTCTTTCCTGCTGAGCTCAGACACAGGGTATGCAGCTTAGGGCTCCAGGAAGCCACTATCTATTAGCAGGAACTGATATGGAAAATGAAAGATATTTTCTATTCTTCCAATTCAAACTTATAAAAAGATAGGTAAGTATGGAAGGTAGTCTTCTAAGGCCAAGTGTCTGGACTGTGTGCTACAGAAGGCCCACGGAGGAGCTCCTCATTATCAATGTGATCAGAGAAGGCTTCCTGCAGGAGGGGCTTGGACCCAGCATTCAAGGATGATTAATCATGGGAGAGCTAGAGGCTTCTACATGGGGAGAATGGCAACAGCATGTGTCCAGAGTGAGCACACTCGGGGCATGGTAAGTCAGCGGGAGAGGAACGCTGGATTTGGAGAAATGGAGTTGGAAAGGAATGGCAAGGCCAGGCCAGAAGGGGCCCTGAATGCCGAGTTAAAGATTTTGAATTCTATCTTATGAACAGCGGAGAGACATTGACAGTTTGTGAGTAGGAGAATAACATGAATTTTCAACAAATCAAACTAGCAGGTGCATGCAGGGGTGACTGATGCGGAGGAAAGGAGGTGAGAAGGCCAGCCTGTGGACGGACACGGAGGGAGGACACGAGGGGCCCGGCCAGGGTGTTGCTGTGAAGAGTCAGGATGGAAAATGGAAGGCAGCGATGCACGAGACTTCTCCAAGGAAGATTTGGCAGTGCTTAGGGGTGGAACCAGGTGGTAGGGAAAGGGAGGAATTCGAGGGCGCTGCATCAAAGAAAAGCAACGACAAAAAAAGAACTTCCATTATTACTTCTCAGGTCTCCCTTTCTGAAAAAGCAGAATCCCTAGAATGTCATTGGAAGTCTACAGCCACAGCAGTGTCTGGGCAACACATTAGTTCTTCCGTGTGACTCTAATGACCAGTCAGCAAGCAGATTTCAAGAGCAGGCCATTGGGTGCTGCTTCCGACATTCCCCTTCCAGCTGCCATTTGGATAGATTCAAAACTAGTCGGTACCATCCATAGTTGTAGCTCTTTCTTCTTTTAAACAAGTTGCAAACCTAAGACATTCCCCATCTGTGTCACATGGGCTGACATAGTCTACAAAATGTCATAAAATAGTATTTGATCATGGAAGGTCAGTGATATCAGAGTATTTGGCTCCAAGTTACTATAAATATGAAATATTTTTCCTCAGCTCATTTCAAGCTTTCTGAAATAAGAATAACAACCTCAAACCTTTCTACCCACAGATGTGCCTATTTGGCAAGCATGTATTAAAAGCTGAGAGATGCACAAAGCACCATGCTAGATGTTAGATCAGATGAGAAAGTGAAAGCAGCTTCTAAACACTTCTACCTGTGCAAAGAGAGGGTGTTATCATTGTTGGTCCTGACCTTTGCTAATTTCACTGGCACACTTTCTCTGACCCACAGATTCTTCCTTTATTATTACTAATTATTAGGCTTGGTAATTTATAGCTAACACGGATTGAGTACTCTATCAATAAAGGTTTTGGCAGGGACACATGGCACATTCAAACTGGGTAACTGAGGTGAGTTTCATAAAGCAGATATTTGCAAAGGTGTGGAGGGGTAAGGAAACCAACAGGAACGATGAGTGTCCTGGGCCAGGAATAGATGGGCACTGCTAACCTCCCTAGGCATGAAGGGACAAGAAGCAGGAGAGGTCACCAGAAACAGGGCGGGAAACAGGACAGGATGCCAAACAGAGAAGGTGGCCTGGCAGGAGGCAGCAGCTCCCAGCAACTTGCACTATCCTTACTGTATTACCTGATTTAATTCCCACGACAACTGAGCAATGACAACGCTGTTAACAGGTGGCCAAATGGGGCGTAGCAAGGTTGAGTTACCAGCTGGTGGTCACACTTCGAGGCAGGGGCGGATTAGAACTGGAACCCAAAGCCTAAGTGCCTCACCCCTTCCACCCATCCAATGTGTGAAGTCAAATCATTTTACAGCAGTCGACTAATGACAACTCAATTAATAACACTATTTATTAATCCAATTGCCATTTCATTTACTGTTGCAATCAGTGCAGGTTCCCCGGGGCTGCTTGGAGGAGTCACATGAGCCGGGATTTTCGGCACAGCTGCGGCAGCCAGAGCCGCCCTGCTCTGCCTCCACCAGGGACACCCTGTGGGGCTGTGCACATTGCCTGGGTCTCAGGGAGGGGGCAACACACTTTTCCAGACTCTGAGCCGCCAGCAAGGCAGGCACCAGCCTGCGAGAGTCCTGCCTGACCATTTCATTGGCTTCAGAGGTTGCAGATTCAAGGTGCTCCCTCTTCTGAGGGAGTCTCGTATTTTCCTAAAATAAAGAACAATTCCAGAAACACCCCATGGCACGTTGACTGCTGACTTCACAGGCTACTGACTCATCTGCCCATTGACAGCTTGTTCTTCTTCATAGTAACTGCAAATACATCAGTTACTCACTCTGACACTGCCCCTTGCCCCCGACCCCCACCTGCCTTGTTGGGGAACAAAAGGATGTTCCTGGCACCTCTGACCCTGGTGGGCATCTTGCTCCCAGGACCCCCGTGGAGCATGGCCACCTCGGCCACAGCCTGCCCTCGTTCAAGCCGCTGGCTGAGCCCCTCCGACATCTGCTTTTCCCCAGCTAAGACCAGGGAGCCCCGACTCTCTCTTCTCTTTCTCTAGCTTCCCCGAATGAGTCCACGGTCCATCGCTCCAACAACACCTTCTTAGAGTCTAAAGACCCCCCCTGCCTCCCCGTCCTTTCCCTGATGCCATCTGGCAAAACTCCAACACTGGACCAGCCCAGCTGTCCTGTGAAGTCTGCCTCCTGTCGGAGGGCCACTCAACAGGGCAGAGGTGCCACAACAAAGTCATGTCACCCACCTCAAATACACTCTCCATCCTGCTGGGCAATCCTCCTGTTCCCTGAACTCCTCCCCTAAGCCCACATTTTAGAATTTCTCTACCGTCCTCAGACTTACCTCCCAGAGACAAAGGAACTAAGGGAGCGGAGGCCTCCTTGTCTCCCCGAACACTCCTGCCCGGTCGTGAGATGTCAGTGTCCACCAGGCCTTGCTCCGAGGCCCTCCTCCCTCCCTCCGTGGCCGGGGACCTGCGCAGGGCTGTGACTGCTACTCCTGCAGACAGCGGTCCCGTGTGCACCGCCAGCGGCCCTGTGCTGCGCGCTCCGGACTTGCAGAACCACCGGCACGACTGGCATCTCTGCGGAGGTATCTCAAAGACCCCCCTCATTCTCCTGCACACAGTGAACTCGGGACTTGCAGTCCGTGACCTCATCCTTTCAGAGGGCTCCCTGCTGGACTACATGCTGCCACCATCCCGCTGGACACGTGGGAGACTCAGGTGTCCTCCCCAACGCCTCTCTGCTCCTGAAGCCCACACCCGGCCCCTCGGCAGAGCTAGTCTCTTTCCCAAACACCTCTCCAAACCACTGCTGCCACCATCTCTCCCCAGGGTTCCCCGTGGTCTCCCCACTTCCGCACTTCGCCCAGCTAATCTGTTCCCCACACAGCAGCTGGAAGGATCTTTTCACAACCCAAACCCCACCATGTCATAGCTTGCTGGAGACCTTTTGATACCTCCCATTGCTCTTGGTATAAGGACCCAAATACTTACAGTGGCCCAGAAGGCCCTGCGGGGCCCTGCCTAGCCTCACCTACCCCTCGCTTCTCCTCACTCTCTCCTGCGCTCTCTGTGCTCACCCACTTTGACCTTCTTTCAGTCCCTCCTAAGTGCTAGTTCTTTCCACAGGGCCTTTGCACATGCCCCATGCCTAGAATATTTCAGATCCTCATCCCCAATGCTCTTTCCTAGTAAACGCCACTAACCGTATGCCACAGAGGTATGCAAGATAGTCCATTTAGATATGGGAGAAAATAACAGAATTTCACTTTTTAATTTATTATCTTACTGTTTTAAAAAGGTCTATTTTTGTGCATGCTTCATTGTGCTCATGATGTATCGGTACAATGATATATATTATATATAAACATATATATGCTTTATAAAGAATGAAATATGCATATCTAAGGGGAAAGTACTCAAGAGATTTTCATTGAAAGGGGTCTCCAAAGAGGTTGAGAATCAGAACATTAATCAGCTATCACTTCCTTGGGAGGCCCGCTGAGCTCCCTTTCCACACCTGCCACAGTCATAAATTTATATTTACGTACATGACTGTGTGATGAACATCGCTCTCCCTGGAATACTAGTTGCATGAGGTCAACTCGTGCAATGCTAGTTGCATGAGGGATGTTGTCTACCTTGTCAGTGCAGTGTCCCCAGTGCTAGCTCACTGCCTTGCACATAGTAGGTGATCAGGAAATATTTATTGAATGAATGAATACCCTAGAAGTGGGGTATTAGTGCTCCCCTTTTGATGCTTATAGAAACATTTCATTTTTTCACATCTGGAATACTCCTAATGGACTCTGTCTTTCCTATATAGTGAACATACAGAAAAGTCACTGCTTTGGTAAAAGGTCAATATGAAAATCATTCAGATTCTGAAAAATATCCTTTGAGCTGTGGCCAGGTGCTGAGTCTGCTGGGTGCTTTCCTAAGTGTTATCTCATTCGTTCTTTAATATTACCTTAGAGAACCTTAGTTCAATCTCTGTTTTATAGATGAGCAAAGTGGGATTCAGAATAGCCGTGGTGAGTTAGCTAGAAAATGGTAGAATCTGAATTCAAACTCAGGTTTTTAAGTCTTACTGGCTTAAGTATAACTCAGTATCTTGATCATAAAATGAACATTTTCATTCTAAGAGTCACTTTCCTCTTTTGGGGGGTCCCAAAGATTGTTACCTAAAACCAGTTATAGTGGGTACCCAAAATCCAGTGCAAGGCTCCAGTGTGGTGGCATTAGGCTAAAACACCTAATCTCATGCCCATTCCCTGTTGTTCTTTGTCTCCACACCTTTTACACTGAGGCTGTTGAGCAAAGGGTGACTGACAGTCATGTTGCTGCTTAAAGGGTTTGTTCCATTTGTTAGTAGAATGAGCTCATCAGATGATTCATTCGCAAGGAATGTGCAAAAAACCCTTCGAATCATGTGGATATTTTCTCTTGACGTCAGGTCACTGCCTTCACTGTATTTCTCTCTGAGAGCTTACCCTTTCTTCTGTGTGCATTGACTGTGCTGGAAATGAAAGCGTATTTTAAGATGCCTGGTGATGTGCTATGAGAAAGGAGGAGGGAATCAGAAATGTAGAATGAGCTTAGAGCTAATAGAGGCTATTTTACACTCGCAGCTGTTTCAATCAGCTTTTCCAGTGGCCACACCAAACTGCTTTTCCCCCAAAATACCTTCCTCCTCTCCAAAACATTCTTCTCGATTCTATTTGAACAGCAGAGTCTTCGCAATCCTGCCTCAGAAAACCTACATCCTCAGCAGCGCATCCAACCTGTGCGGTTTATGCTTTTCCAAATCAAACACACTCTCCGTGGGTAGTATCTCACTGGGTTTGCAGCTCCCCAATGTCAGCCAAGTGAACGGAGACCCACAGGGAGGGAAACCAGTGGAAAGTAAAGCTGCCACACACTCCACGCCTGTCTTGATTCCTTGGCATGTCACTAAAGGCAAGCACAGGCATTCTCCAGGCCACCCTGCTCCCCCGGGCTTGTGATTTTTATTTTGGCTGCAAGCAGAGGTGGCAGCACCCCCAGTCCTCTCCTCCTCACCTGCTGCCCATCTTTTCGCCAGAGCACTGGGTCATTCAACCTTCCTCCTCACTACTCCTTCGCTATCTGCTAAGCCCTGCTCAGTTTTCTACAAAAGAGAAGTATGTCTTGGACTTCATGGGGGTGAGGAGGAGCCAGTGAAATACGTCGAAATGCTCCAGGGTTTGTGAGCTGGACTAAGATATGCTCACAGAATCTCCAGAGGGCCACTCTCCCTTTATTCCCACTCACATTCACAGATGCGGCCTGCCCATCATTTGACTCTGGGCTGTCCCTGGGAACATGTTGAGGCAAATTCCAGAAAGCAGGAACTTGTACTCCATTATTTCAATGGTAGAAATGATAATGCACTCCAAGCCCACCCCAAAACTCCAATCAACGTCCCAAAATAGCACTATAACACTCATAAGCCTTATGTAAAAATCTCCCAGGATTTTTCTATACTATAAAGCAATTCAACCCCCTTTTACCTAATGAGTTAGCACTTAGCAAACCCCTCGGTGGGAAGGCCTGCCGTGTGCGCAGCTCGGTGGCGCTGGAGAGGACCAAGGCTCCTCTGGGCATCCCACCGGCCTGGCAGCATCAATACATAAGGAAATGATACTGAAAGATACTAAATGCTGCCTCAGTTGGACCTGGGTTAGGAGGGCCCCCAGGTGTCTGGGTGAAGCAGATTGGGACCTAGGAGAAGCTAAAGCTAGGGGGAAAAGGATGGGGAAGATGACAGTGGTAATGTGCAACCTATTTAAAGGACGGAGCAGCAGGTTCAAACCTGCTGGGAGAAGAGGGAAGCCAAGACTGCCACACACTCCATTCCTCTCGGGAGACCTGAGAGCAACGAGGTGTTTTCCCAGGTGTGTCGTGTGCATTCATCATAATGGGCATTCAGGACAGACACCAAATGTCTGTTACAAACTTTGCCAGTTACTGATGAATATTTTTAAAATGAGTGTCTGGTTTCTTTTAATTTTAAAAGTTTAGAAAATACCACAATGAAATATTACTTAGCACATACTAGGATGGCTATAATTTTAAAAAAAGGAAAATAACAATTGATCGCAAGGAAGTGGAGAAACTGGAACCCTGTACATTGCCGGTAAGAATTAAAATGGTGCAGCCGCCGTGGAAGGCAGTTTGGCGGTTCCTCAACATGTTAAATATAGAATTGCCATAGGACCCAGAAATCCCACTCCTAGGTGTATACTGGAAAGAAGTGAAAACAGACACTTAAACAAATACTTGTACAGGAATGCACACAGCAGCACTAGTCACGATAGTGAAAAGGTAAAATCAACCCAAATGTCCACCAAATGGATGAATGGATAAGCAAAATGGGGTAAATATACACAATGGGATCTTTTTCAGCCATAAAGAGAAATAAAATGCTGATACATGCTACAGTGTGGATGAACTTGCTAAGTGAAAGAAGCCACCACAAAAGACCACATATTAGATGATTTCATTTATATGAAATGTTCAGAATAGGCAAACCCATAAAGACAGAAAACAGAGTGGTAGCTGCCAGGGGTTGGAGAGGAGGGAGGAACAGTGACTGCTTAACGGGTGAGGGCGTTTTCTTCCAGAGTGATGAAACTGTTCTAGAACGAGGTGAAGGTGATGCTGCACAAGGATATGAATGTACTAAATGGCACTGATTCATTTACTTTAAAATGGTTAATTTTATGTGAATTTCACTTCAATAAAAAAAGCTTTGAAAGTAACCGTAACCTTCATATCATGAATACATAGCTCAATGCCCCTCATAGAGGCATTAAGAAATGCCTGATGCATTTGCATGAATGAATCTGTCTATGGTCTACAATGCCCTGTTCACTCAGGCCCCTGCCGACTTCCTCAGCCTCATCATATACCTGGCTCCCCCTTGCTCTCTGCTCTTCAGGTATGCTGGCCTTTCCCTAGGCTCTCCTAAATGTTAGGCTTCCTCCTGCCGCAGGACCTTTGCACAGGCTCTTTCCTCTGCGTGGAGCTCCCAACACCCTCCCTACTGGCCTGGTTAACTTCCCCTCCAATTTCAGCTTTCAGCTTGGCCATCACTCTTCAGGAAAGCCTTCCCTGACCTCCCTGACTGGGTTGGTTTCACCTTACGCTCTCAAAGCACCAGAATCTTCTCTCAGGGCACTTACCACCAGCACACATTTCCATTTATTTGTGCTCTTCTTCTATTAACTCTGGTCTCCCGCATTAAACCATAACTCTTATGAGGGCTGAGAGTGAATCGCCGTGTCATTGAGGAGGGAGCAGTTACTACTGTATCCCCACCCTCTGGCACAATACGTGGCACATAGTATATGCTCAATAAACATAGTTAAGGGAGAAAGAGAGGGAGGAACATGCCCCTTTCATCTGTTTTCCTTTAGAACTCTATGAACATATAATTTCTTATCAAACTGGTTATAGGTGGCCCTTTGCATCCATACATGTGGTGACTTTGATAAATATATATAGAATTCCTTAGTTCTTAAACCTTGTCTCTATGAAGCTATTGTCTATACTCAAAGCAGGGTTCCCCGATGTTTGTTAGCAAGAAATAAGCTCTGGAGGTACCGAATACAGCACTATGAAGGTGTAAGTGGGAGGCGAACTGCCACTGGTTATCGGGAAATTGTAGGTCAAACAGCACGGACAGTATGGGGACCACCTGCAGGTGTGCTGATTTCTCCCTCAGGTCTCTGACTCTGGGACAGTGGTGTCTTTATCTTTTCTCCTCTTTGTCTTCTGGGTCTGAGGCTTCCCTATCCTGCTGGTCTCTTCTCTTCCTTCTGCCTTTGCTCAAGCCCCTTGGATTTGTCTTTCTGGTGTTTCCTTCATTGTGAGCCAACATCCTCTCTATTCCTCCTCCTGCCTCCCAGGTACTTGCCCATAATCCGGCCAGGATCTGAACGTCTGAAAAGAATGCAGCAATGTTTTCTGCTGGAGTTGACAAAAGGTGCTAGTGAACCATCAGCTCCACAAAGAGGAGAGGCAGTATCCGAATTATCTACAAGCCGGACCAACAAAAGAAGCGGGGGAAGGAAAGGTGTGCCAGGTCAGACCTGCCATCGGAAAAGGACTGAGGGACCCAGACATGAGGGTCGGCATCGTGAGTTCTTCGAAGGGCCTAGTGTTTCCAGCGGGTGTGTGCTCATCTCCCTTAAAGAATCTATGCTAATTTCTTGATGAAAAATTCATACTGTCTTCCAGGTTGCTAAGCAACCAGCCCAAACATGTCTACTGTGTAAAATCTCTCTGGAGGGCCCTGGGCTGCACTCAACCCCTGACGCACGATGGAGGCGCAAAGCGATCCAAAGCTCCAGAAATGTTTCTGGTGCTGACCCGCCAAGAGGCACATGCATGGACACTTTCATGCCATATGTGGGGAAACATACTGGCTCAAATAAAACTTCGACTACTTTTTCTGCTAATCTCCAGCTTAGTGGTCAAAAGTGTGGTCTCCAGAGCTCGACTTCCTAAATCTGATTCCCAGCCTGATTCCCAGGCCTGCCACTGAATAGGTTACCTAAGCTCTGGGCTTCACTTTTCTCACCTGTAAAATGGAAATGGTAATTATGCATATTTCGTAGGGTTATTGTGAAAATTAAAATTAATATGGTCAAAGTGCTTAGAACACTGACAGGCACATATAAAGAACTTGATAAATATTAGCTGTTCTTACTCTATGCAAATAATCTATTGTTGTTTATAAGAGAATCCATGAAGGTCAGACCTTGCGGCAGCCCAGAGTAGAATCAGTCCCAGGAGTGCGGTTAGCAATTCACGGGGCCTCCCAGGGTCACTGAGGTACAGCGAGAGTTCAAGAGAGCCACCAGCCTGCACTGGAGAAAGTTCTACTTTGAGCTGACGGGGAGGGGTGGGGGATGCACCTCCTAAGGGTTTCCATGACCCCCTGCACGTCCCATCACGCTGCACTGTGACAGGCCTCATGACAATGGCTTGTCTCACTGTCCGTGTCCCCACTTACCAGGAAGAGCACACGCCTGTCTCTCCCTAGCAGTATCACGGGGCCCAGGGCGTGCCCCCTCACCTTTGATGAATTAACTAATTAACTAAAGAAATGCAGTGAAGGAATTCAGAAATCTATTTCTTTGACATATTTTGAGACGGCTGCCACGGAAGTACCCCTGCAAAGCTGTCTGACCTGTGGGGGGTGTGGAATTTGCAACTGCAGAGAATCTCCATAAATGCAGCCAGGTCCTTCCCCAGAGTCTGACACCTTTCAGGAAACACCATCTACCCTCTCTGAGGGCAGCTCCCAGCAAGGGTTCATTTACACAAGACCACCTTTGCCAGCTGGCCCAGCCTCTTCCTTTCTCCCTCCCAAAACCTGTTTTGCTACAATCCAAGCCCCCTTTCTTTGAAAATCTCAGTACCTACATTGAGTTGTTTTCCTTCTGAAGGCTCCCCCGCATACACATGAAAATAAATGTGAATGTCATTTTCTTCCAATTAATCAATCTGCCTCATGTCAGTGATTTTTCAGCGAACATTTATGGGACCAAGGGACTGGTTCCCTGCAGCAGCATCTGTCTGTCCTCTTACAAGTGTTAGGACACGTGATCCAAGAGGGTGTTGTGATAGAGGTCTAAGAGAACAGGTGGGAGGGTTAATAGGGTCTCACAGATGGCCTTGAGGTCCCAAACTCAAAGGACTCTTTTATGCCACAGGAGGTGCCCACAGGAGAAACATCGGAAAGCAGACAGCACCAAGAAAGTAGCTCACAATAGACCATGAGAGACCATATCTCTCCAATATACTCCCAAAGCCCTCCTGGTAATAAAAATACTGGCCTGATAATTAACATTCACAAACATTATGTTACAATATGACGATTTTTTTTTTGGCGTTAGGGTCTCACTCTGTTGCCTGGGCATAAGGGCAGTGGCATCAGCATAGCTCACTGCAGCCTCAAACTCCCTGGTTCCAGTGATCCTCCTGCCTCAGCCTCCCAAGTATCAATTTGTGACCACAGAGTCTACAGGTGCATGCTAGGATGCCCGGCTAATTTTTGTATTTTTTTTTTGTATGGATGGGGGTCTCCCTATGTTGCTCAGGCTGGTCTTGAACACGTGACCTAAAGCAATCCTCCCACCTCGGCCTCCCAAAGTGCTAGGATTACAGGCGTGAGCCACTGCCTGACAATAATTTTTAATAAAAACCTTACTGACATATAACTACCTACAGGAAAGTACACAAATCATAAATGTAGAGCCAGATGGATTTTCACAAAGTGAACACATCCCTGTAGCCAGCACCACGTCAAGAGGCAGAGCATGAACAAAGCCCCAGAAGCTCCCCCAAGCCTGCCCCGGCTGTTACCTGCCCCAGGGTAACACACACATAAACCAGGCTTGGTTTCAAATCTTGCGTGTAAATAGAGCCTTAACAGTGTGTAATCCCTTGTGTCTGCCCTCTCTTATCAATGTTAGATTACAACGTGAGGATTTAATTCAAAACAGACACTGAAGGGTTGTCACGTGCCCAGCATCACATCAGACATTGACAGGGATAGAAAGAAAACGAAAGACAGGTTCTCTGACCTTGGAGAGAAGAGACTCCACTATATATACATTGTCTGATACAAATTCACCACTGGTTTATATTATTTTGTAAAAACCTGGAATCCATCTATTAGGGTTTCATCAAAAGCCACTTTGGTGTCCCCAGCTCTGTTGCAAGGAGGGTAGGATTTCATAATTTGGTAGCATGTGGCAGTGGGGGGGGGGCAGGGGATGTGGCTAGAAGAGGTGTGGGGACCCCTGCTGAGGGCCAAGCAACTTCGCTAAAGCCTTTGACCGCCTGTTAGCTTCCAGGGGACAGCCCTGGGTTCACCCTGGGGACCTCTCAGGCATTTGAGAAGATTCATTTAAGTGCACCACAACGTAAGTGTAAGTCCCAGGTGGGAGAAGCTAGGACACTAAAATGAAAGCTTTGTGAAAGCAGGACCCAGGTACCTGCCACGTGGGAGGTGTCCCAGGGGGAAAGGCAGTTCTCTCTCTGCGCTATAGTTCTTTAGGCAAAACGGGGGGTTCCTCTGAAAGGCCCCAGAAGTGGGCTGAGTGGCAGCCTGTGCAGACGAGCGTGAAGAGAAATTCAGAGGAAGGAGCCCACGGGTCTCACTAATAGATGCAGCTGCCCTGTCTCCTCACTCAAGCTGCCAGGTCACTGCATAATGACCAAGCTTCCAGAGCTGGCTGATGACAGGGTGGTCCCGGGTGACCGCAACAGACCAGGAGAGGGCGGCGTAGTAAGAATGAATTCCTTGCATCCCCCAAAGGGCTGCAGGTGAGGAAGGATGAGGGATTGTCTAAGAAGACAGGATAAAGGATCCAGAGTGTGTATTTTGACAAAGCAAAGAACTGAGAGGAAGCTGGCTGGAGGCATGGAAGGTAATGAATGGCCCAGGGCTCCCCGCTCCACCGCTCTGCACTGAGCAGGGTTTCTAGACCTGTTTTGTTCTAGGGATTCTTTTAGCTATCCCGAGAAGCCTGTGGACACTTCCTCTGAATGTCTGGAAAAGCAGGAAATAAAAGACACAGGGCTACAGAGGAACAGCTAATAAAATCAATCTATGCAATATCAATATGTGTGTTTCTTTATTAATTCATTAAGTAACAGAATCTTGCAGGAGATTAATAAGTCTCAGAATTAGAATGAGAGATGAGCATAAATGCTATTGCAAAGTATCTGCAACAGCTGTGGTGTGCTCTGAAACTCTTTGTGATTTCCCCTGGGGACAAAGTCACAGATATTGATAATACCACTATAGTTAGTTGTTTATATTCCTATTTACATGAAGTGCTGTTTCCGTGAGAGGTAAGTAAAAATAAAGATGTAATTTTTTCCTATTCAAGACCATGAACCTCTTAAAGTTCATCTATAGACCCCTTGGTGGGAGGGGTCTGTGGACCCAGTTTAAGAACCCCTGGGAAAACTTCAAAGTTCCTTTCAAAATCACTAGAAACTTCAACTTCATCCAGCCATTCAGGGTCAGAAATCAGATTCCCAGGCATGGTCTTGAATCCCAGGAATTTTTCCAGCAACCACAACCAGTGAGTTATGGAGAGGAGGGCAGTAACTCTGTATCCTACAAGCATCCCAGTTGCACGTGAGACATATTATGCCTCAGAAATCCCTGCGGGGGCTACAGAAATGTAGAACCCCACTCCCCAGCCCCCATGCTCTTTCTCTTCAAGAAACATCTTCAGACAGCCTTTCCTGAGTCTTGCCGTCCTTGTCAACATGTGCCATGCACATCACCCTGCTGTCACCTGCCATGCTTAACACCACCTCCTTTGCTTTCTTTGAAATGTCAATTGATTGTCTTTTCTCTGTTGACTTTATCTGGGTCAGTGGCTGAATGAGTCTAGCACAATGGCAACCAAGCCATGGTGAGATCCCAGCTTCAGCACATTCACACCTATAGATTCAGCCCCCAGCCTGCCCAAATCTTTGTCACCCAGGGAACCAGGTCAGGGAATGTGGATAGGCAGGAATCATGTAGCAACAAATGTATCAACAAATATTTGTCCCACCCCTACTGAGCTGGCACTGGGTTGTAAAGACATGGCCCATGCACCCATATCTAAAGAATAACTCGGATGATAATCCCAGCTGGCTGGATGCTGGGATGCCTTTCTTTGTCAACAATTTCTTATTGGGCACCTACTAGTTTCCAGGTGCTAAGTAAGTGCTGGGAATAAATAGCATACAAGTAACTGAATATGAAAGATCACATCCAATTGTAAGAAGGGCTATAAAAGAATTTAGAAGGAACAATATGAGAGAGGATAATGGGGGTACTTTGTTTCATGGTCAGTAAACAAAAACCTCCCTGACATTTAGAGGAAAAGAGACCCGACAAAAAGAGACCCGAGGAGGAGAAGGAGCCATCCATATGAAAAGCCAGAGGAAAACCAGAGTGGGCAGGAAAGGGCTTGGTGTCTTATAAGAATGATCATAAATCCAGAGGGGGTGAGACTGACAAGAAGGCGGAGACGGGCATGAGCTAGGCTGGAGAGGGGGCACCTGCCGTACCCCGCAGGTGAGGGAGTGGAGTGCACTAGGTATAGCACGGACTCCAGGATCAGACCAGCTCAGCTAGAATCCGGCTCTGAAACTGCTTTAGCTGTGTGGCCTTGGGCAAGTCACTTATCTTCTCTGAGTCTCAGCTTCCTCATCTTTAAGTTAGGATCATCATACGGCTCCTCTGTGGGGTTGTTCAGTGCACAAACACTTAGAACAGTGCCTGGCACTGGGTGTGTGCCATGTTACGGTTTGCCATGACCTATTCTAATGAGAAGTTGTGGAGGATTTTAAGCAGGGAGGAGGCACGATCTGGTTTGTCTTAAGCAGATTTTCAGCCATTTGGTGTGCTACTGGCTGTCAATAAGACAGAGTTGGAAGGGATCTTAGAGGTCATTTACACCAACTGTTTCCCCAGTGGTTCTCCTGGGGCAGGGAGGGTAGGTACAGGGTCTGGAGAGCCACCACTGAAAGGCAGAAGAGTGGCCGTCCCTCGGATGTGCTGGCTGGAAGAGACGGTGGAGAGGCCGCCAGCCGCAGCTTCTGGAAGGAGAAGGGCCCAGCCAACCCGCCCATGGAGGGCCACTACTCCCATTTCCAGATCATCCCAGGTCCCACATCCTGCTGTACAGCCGGCTGCTATTTAGCCAGTGTCAATGTCACTGCTCTTGGATTGTAAGTGCCTCAAGGACAGCAGCCATTTCCTTTACACTCCCACTATACAGTGACTGACACAGGGCCCACACAGCTGGGTCCTCTGGGCTTTTGAATTATTGATTGGAAAAAGGAAGGTGGAATCACAACACATTAATGCCACTCCTGGAACTAGAAGATCTATAAGAAATCTAGAGGACCTTAGGAGGTCATTTAAGTCATCCCTCTGCCCCAGGGCCAGCCTTCCTCAAATCACTCGAGCAAGACTCTTTTTCTCCTGCTTGTCCAGAGAACATTCTGCACTCTCTACTTTGGAAATGCATCCTGGAGGGCACAGCCTGTGTAGGGAAATCCTTCCAACCCCCTTCTGCTGCACTGTACAAAGGGAACACAGCCCGTTTCTTGCCCAAAGGGAGTTCTGGTGACAAGCGAATGTGTGGGATAAAAGCCCTCCTGTCTCTAGGGACATCTTCAGAGACATCTTGGGAGAGGCCACAGCAAGCCCCTCTGACTGGCTGGCTGGAGTTGCAAGCTGCTGGGAGGGGGGCTCCTGCTGCCTCTCCAGACCCCAGGCCTCCCTGCCCAGCTGTCCCTTAGCTCCCCTGCTTCTGGGGGGACAGCAGCCACCTCTCCTATGGTTTCTGGGATTTACTCCTCCTCAGCTCTGTCACTGTTTGCCCTCCCAGGCAATTACCCCCCTTCCCTCTCACAGCTCCGTTCCTCTTCTCCTCCAATTCTGCAAGGTTCTCATTCTCCACAATTCCTCTCAAAGTCTCCCCCAACCGCACTCCCGCTCCCACATTTCTCTCTGAGGGCCCTTCCCAGCCTCCCTCTCCTCTCACTCCCCCCAGCCCCACACCCCCCAGCCCCACACCCCCCCAGCCCCACACCCCGCTCCCAGCTCCCCACACCCCCCTCCCAGCCCCCCACACCCCCAGCCCCACACCCTCCAGCCCCACACTACCCTCCCAGCCCCCCACACCCCAGCCCTACACTCCCCAGCCCCACACTACCCTCCCAGCCCCCCACATTCCCCCAG
>CM052438.1:167696180-167730791 GCA_028533085.1 Varecia variegata
TCCCCCACGCCTTTCCGACTCCTGGGCCGGTCCTTGAGCACGTTCCTTGTCCCCCCTCCCCTCCCAGCCATGTAGCGCAGAGGAGAACCGCGACCCCCCCGCCCCCGGCCCCATTCCCCCTCCGCGCAGCCCCGGCGACCCCGCTCGCCCGGGAAGGGTCGGGGCGCCGCCCCCGCTCACCTGTTGGGCTGGCCGGAGCACGCCGGGCCTGGCCTTCTCGGGGTCGGGGTCGCGGTCCCGCGGCAGCAGCCCCTTCTTGGGGTGCATGTGCCGGCACAGGCAGGTGACCCCGCACAGCGCGAGGATGCTGGTGGCCGTGCCGAGCGTGGCGCCCAGCGCGATCACGGGCACCGACAGCACCATGGTGCCCGCCGCCGCGCACCCAGCCCAGCCCGGCCCGGCCCGCCGCGCAGCTCCCGGGATCCCGGCGAGCCAGCTGCTATCCCGCCACCAGGAGGGCGGGGAGGGAGCGAGGGAGGGAGGACGGCTGCGAGGACGTCAGAGGAGGAGGCCGGCCCGGGCCGCGTCAATCGGCACCCCCTCCCCCAGCACGTGACCGGACCCCCACCCCAGCAGCAGCCAGAGCCTGTCAGAGGAAGCAATCCTAGGGTTGTTTCAGGCCATTCTTAAGGTTTTACGTGCAAACAGGGACAGAGGGCCCAAGAAGGGCTGGAGCTCGCGAGGTCACTCTGTTAGCAGACAAAACAAGCATGGAACCCCGGCCTGCAACTTCATCAGGGCAGGGAGTCACTTTGTCACTGTACCAGAATACTAACCCTTTGTTCACCCTCTTCCTCCCCCTGGGGCTGGACAAGGAGCCTGTAAAATCGGGTCCTCCAGGAGCCTTTCAAACACACAAACACACAAAGCTGGCGATTTTGAACCTGGGGGATGTTTCCTGCAGGGTAAAGGCGCAGGCAGCAGGTGCACGGAATCGATGTGGCCTCTGGGGCTGAGACTCTGCCAGTGTCCCCTGAGGATGGCCGTTAGTACCTAATTTGATCCACAGATATTCTCTTCTTCATATACAGAGGAGGAAGCTGAGCCTCAGATAGGACAGGGCAGCTAGAAAAATCATCCTGAAGTCAAACTCCTGTTTGCAGATTCCCAGTCCACACCCAGAAGAAGGACTTGTCTTAAGAGGATAAAGAGTATCAAATGCAGCAGCTAGGAGCGCACACTTGATTCCCAGACGGTGAGAATAAAGGTGTGCGTAGAGTGAGAGGGAATTAGAATTCCGGGCATGAGGAGGGCTGTCTTAGATCAAGAAAACAGTGACTTTTCAGTGTTCTTCATTATGTGGAGTGTTTAACTTAATTCAGCAAACATACGCTGTGGGTGGGCCGTCCTCTAGGCGTGCTGGACATGTGTAGGAGAAGGGGTATAGGTGATCTCCTCCACAACAGGGCTTTCAAATTTCCACGATGCTGATGACTCCCAATCTCTGACCTCTCCAGCCAGACCTTTTCTGCTGAGCTGCAGCCACAACCACCACCTGGTAGCTCCCACGTTTTCAGTTACCTACACCTGCATAAAAACCCACCCATGACTTAGTGGCTTAGAACAATTATTTTGTTACTTATGATGATCTTGTGGGTTGGCTAGGCTCAGCTGGGTGGTTTTCCTATTCCACATAATGTCTCCTGGGACTACAGTCATCTGGGGGTTCAGCTGGGCTGGAACATCCAAGATGGTGCACTCACATGGGGAGCAGTTGGTGCTGGCTGCAGCTGGGATGGCAGTGGCACTGTCAACTGGTGCATTTTGGTTCTCTTCCATTTGGCCTCTCCATGGTGCTGGAGCTGCTCACTGCATGGTGACCAGGTTCCAAGAGGAAGGAAGCAGAAGCTGCCAGTTCTCTTAAGGCCGGTGATCAGAATTTCTAGAACATCAGTTCTTTGGTCAAAGCAATAGTCTCTCTCTAATTCTTTTTCTCCAGTGCATCAAAAAGGAGGTTTCTGAAATGCAAAGCTGACCTGTGCTGTCACTCACATGAGTAACAATTTCCAAAGATTCTCCAGGGATAAACTCAAGAGACTCAACTTAGATCCAAAACCCTTCATGAATGTGGTTCCTGCTAACCCCTCCAGACTATGCTCCACACACTTCCCAACACGTCCTTAAACTCCAGCCACTCCCAGGGACTTGGGATTCCTTCAGCCAGCTAACATCTTTAGAGCCTCCATGCTATCACTCATGGATGTATACAGCAGGCACTCAATAACTGTTGATGACTCACATGATCATCTCATGCAGGATTTCCAGTAGCTTAGAAGGAATCCCATTTGTGATGTGAGCTCCATTTTAATAAATTGGCTCTGCCACAAGTTATTTATTTTGTGCCTGCTGTATGCCAGGCACATTTTCCTACCGAGCCCCAGTTGCTGCCAGCTGTGGAGCTGAAGCGGCTCAGCCCCTGGTGTTAGACTTAGCAGTCTCTTAGCATAAGAGCTTCCCTGGGAGGTTTTCTTGCTCCTGGGCCTGGCGATGCAAAATGTTCTGGGGAAATAAGAGGTTTAATTAATGCTGTCAGCTCCAGGTCTCTCATGCCTGAGCTGCTCCCCTGGGACATCCTTGATGCCATTACTCCTACTAGGATCTGGGGTGGGGTGGGGAGGAAAGATGAAAAACACTTAATATCAGAAAACGTCTGATGGGGATCAGCACCTGTCATGTGGTCCATTGTTACTATGGTTACTGGGATGACAGAAGCTGCAGTGGCCTTTATTTGTAACAGGGAGAAGGACCCCAGCCCAAGGAGAAGACCCTGCCTTTTGCCTCCTCTTTCACACACAATGAACCTGTGGCAGAGCTAGGAATAGACCCCAGGAGATTCAAAACCCGGTTGAGTCATCCGGGCTCTGGGCTACCATTGCTACCCAGCGAGTCACCCTCATACATCTCATCAAAGATGCAACAGTTGCTTCTTGGTTACTGAGACTCAGGCGGTGGCTTTTAATGACAGCTCTCTAAGAAAAGGCATCACTGGGTTCCTTTAAAAAATGAGCCTTTGTCTACTAAGAAAGGCAGTTGACAGAGTCAGCTGAGTGGAACGGCAGAGACAGTCTGAGGATGAGAGCTGCAAATAATTGGAAACGCCAGGGCTGCCAGGCTGCAGAGGGCAGACAGAGCAAGGTGCTTGGCATCTGCAAGGCTGAGGGATAGATCTCTGAAGGTTCCCCAGCCCCTTGATGAAATGTCACCATTGTTATTTTGATCAATATTGTACATGTTAGATGTTTAAATATTCTGAGTAATCACTTTGAACTTCTAAGTTATTAAAATGCTTTTATCTGGGGGAAAGGATTTCAAATATAGAAGCTTCTCTTATTTAGCAAACATCTGTCATGTCTGCATAGGATGCTAGGCAGGCGGAAGGAAAATGTATAAGGAGAATAACAGAATTTTAACATTGGAAGGATTTCAGACATCACCTTGTGGAATCCTTTTATTTTTACCAACAAGGAAACTGAGGCTCAGAGGTATTGTGGTTTGCCCAAAGGGAAGAAGGAGTTCATGAAAGCTGGGAAGGTGTTTTGGGTCAGCGTAGGTTAGGTTCTGCTGTAGTAAACAAACCCCAAACCTCAGGGATTAATTCAATAAAAGTATAATATGTCTCCCTCCTCTCTCAGTTCAAGGAGGGCAAGGTGACTCATCTGGGCAGCTCTTCTCTGATCAGTGACTCAGGAATCTGGGCTACTCCTTCCTTTCCAGCCATGCAGAGGAAAAGAGAAAGAGCCTTGAGGACTACTTGGATCTTTCGGAGACTGTGGCTGGAAACAGAGCACACAGAGTTCCCCGTTCCACTGGCCAAAATTGGACAACAGGACAAACATAACAACAAGGGAGGTTGGGAAACATAGAGTGTGGAGACATGTGAGCAATAGTATCTCTGCCACCTCAGCCAAGGCTTGGGACTCTTTGTCTGGTGCGTATTTTGCTAATTCATTCACTCATTCAGCAGATGTTGTCAGTTTCTACTACCAGGCACTGTGCTAAGTGATAGAGCAAAGATAGTGAGCAAAACCAGGCATGGACTCTCTCGCCATGGAGAGTTTACGTTCCCATGGGAAAGACAGACAATGACCATTCATCACACAGATAAAACTACAAATGTGATACAAGCTAAGAAGAAAAGGTTTATTGTAGGGATTTGACTTATTCGGAGACATCAAGGGAGGCTTCCCAGAAGAAGCAGCAATTGAGCTGAGGTGGGGTTAGAGTTAGCTCAGCAAAGAAAGAAGACAGTATTCCAGGCAGAGCAATAGCATGTGCAAAGGCCCTGTGACAGAATGGCACAGTGGACTGGACAACCCACTCTCCAGAATTAAAAAAAAATTCTGATTTTTAGCATTTGTCGATTTCTCTGGTGTAAAGTATTCCCAGCATGGTTGATTTCCAGCTACCCACAGATTCCTCAATATTTAACCATTGGCTCTTGTGAGCAGGTAGGGGCTGGCTACAGCGCACAACTTGGAGAAGCTCAGTATGAAATGAGCCTGAAGGGAGAAGCAGGGGCCAGGCAACAGGGCTTCTAGGCCATAATGGAAAGCCACCGGGTGATTTTAGGCAGGGGAGCATGATCGGGTCAGATTCATGTTTTGGAAAGACCCCTCTGGCTGAAGTGTTGAGAACAGATTGGGGAGGGGCAAAGTGGATGCTGGTGAACGGAAGAGATGGCCGTGGGAAGCATGCAGGGGAGGGGTACGAGCTTCCATCCAGACGTGGGTCGTGGGTCATCGGAGGGCTGGCTGAAATTGTTCATGGCACAAGGAGAGGGCAGGTACTGTATGAGCAAGTCACATTTCCTCTCTGCCCCCCAGTTTTCAGCTATGTGTCATTACTTCTCTTGTTCGATGCCTTTGTGGTTCTGCAAGCTGGACCACTGGTAACTGGAAGTTTCTCAAGCCCAGGTCCATTACCAAGGGTGGGACGTGCAGGAGGAAGCTTCCTGGGAGAAAGGGTGGAGATTCTGGGCCCCACAGCAGGGTCTTGCAGAGCCCAGGAGAGCTGAGATGCTGGCGGCCCAGGCATGAGGCCCACTCCCAGCACTCCGGCTGCTGACTGAGCAATTCTGGGGCCACATCCTAAGGCAGAAAGGAGAAAGGGGTTGAGCCTGGGGGCCCCTGATCCAGAAACCCAAGTCTGCAAATGGTAGAAAAATATTCTGGAGTTGGAGCGAATGGTAGCATCACTCTGTTGACCACTACCTGTCGTCAGCTGCCCGCTTCCATCTCAGCACAAGATGAAGCAACATATTCTGATGCCCAGAGGCACAGCACCTCGATTCCCTCCCATTTTTTTTTTGAGCTAACCTAATGACTTCCTTTCTTTCTGGCTTTCTGGAATATACAAAGATGATTGTCTGGAGGGTTTTGGCTGCCATTTGGGAGGAAGGGCAGCACTTTTTCAGAAATGTGGTGTGTAACCTTGCGGGCATCATAGACTCCTTTGAGAATCTAATAAAAGCTATTTCCTTTTTCAGAAAAAATGCTTGAATGTAATATATATCATCAGAATTTATATGTAACTCTAAATTGTTCAAGGGTCATATGATGTTTTTTAGAAGTCATGGGTCCAAGATTAGAAGTCTCTAGCATGGCTGAGAGAATAGTGGATTTGAAATCAGAAGAAATGTGGTCAAACCCTTTGTCTTTATGTGCACTAGGCTGTGTGATCCATTGGTAAGTAACCTTAATATTTTGGAGCCTTAGTTTCCTTATCTGTAAAATGGGGAAAGTCATCTCTATTTTACAGGGATGTTGTGAGGATGACCTAAAGCATGGTGCTATGCAAATAATAGAGGATTCCCAACTAATGTTAATTTTAAAATAAAAAGTATCCCATTTGCTCCTGAGCCTTTAATTTCTTAATAAAGCAGCTTAGCCTGGTGAAAAGAGTAGGTGTCAAAGTCCTGTGGGCATGTGTTATTCTAGCATGTTGCTGACTAGCTGGGAGTCTGTGGGTGGACAAGTGAGCTTAACCTGCTTGAGCTTCAGTTTCTTCACTTGTAAAAATGGTGTGATAAGTAGTTTGGAGAGATGGCTGCAGTTATTCCCTTTGCATTGTGACTTTGCAAAGAGGTGGAGTCTATTGATCCACCCCTTAATCTGGGCTGACCTTGTGACTTGATCTGGCTAATCGACTGTGGTAGAAATGCCATTTTGCCAATTCTAAGCCTAAGCCTCAAGAGACCCTGGAAGCTTCCATTCTCCATCATTGAATCCTGCTCAGCCACCATGTGAAGAAGCCCAGTCTATCCTGTGGGAGGATGAGAGATCAAGTGACCTAGTTATTGCCATGACCCCAACCTACAGTAAGCCAATTCCTAGAAGCAGAGCTGTGAAGCTGGCTGGGAGCTCATCACATGACAGCCCAGCTGAAACTAGAAGAACCACCCCACTGAACCCAGCCAAAGTGCCAACCCACAGAATTATATGCTAAGCTAAAATTAGGACTCATTACTATTAGGCACATAACCTCCACCAGAATTCTAGGGAAATAAAGGGATGGAATGCGAGAGGGGAACAAAGGTTCCTGCTGATAAGGAAGTGGACTGAGAAAATATGCTGTCTTGCTAAACAAGTAACTGATGCTGGAGTTGCAGATGTGAACGACACAGGTCCCAGAAACTAGCCATTTGATAAGAATTCATTACAGCGGCTGCTCTGGCCCAGTTACTCTAATCCCCCTGGAAAAACTCTCTATAAAATCCAAGGCTCTCCCCTTCCTCATGTGGACGCTCTCTTTGGCCTCCACCCAACTGCACCCAGATGTTCAAGAAAACCGAATTTTGCTACACCTTGGGCTTTGTGGGTGTGTTTCCCTTTTGGCTCCAGACCTAACAATTACAAGCTGTTAAGTTTTAGAGTGTTTGTTACACATCAAGAGCTGATGTAAATGGGGAGATGATATTCTATCCTTGACAGGATTGCCGTGAAGATATGTAGTGCTAACTTTTGTAAGGCACCTAGCATAGGGCCTGGCACATGGAAGTTACATAATAAATGGCTTTGATGATTCTTCCAGGTTCCCAAAGGCAGCCTTACCAAGCACTTCCAGCAATGCCTGATGGGCAGACCAGCCCATTAATAGTTGTATCAGAGTCAATTTTGTAGACCCCAGCACTTAAGAAGGGCACAGTATGAGCCCTCTGAACCTACTTCCACTGAGCCAACTTTCCAGATTGGCCCAAGCTCTGCACTCCTTCTGGAGAACTTGCCACCAGATGCCCAGAGCCTGTTTTCTCATTAACCTTTTCTCCCCCTCTGATCCAGTTGAATACTCATTTAGAGTTGTGTTTGTCTCAAAATCTTTTTGTGCCAGTTGATCTCATTATTGCATTATGCACTTTAAGTAACTGATATGTCAACTAATGACATAGAAGTATAAAGGAATGTCAGTTCTGTGAGAACTAAGGTGAGTGCTTTGCAAAGACCCATATAGGTGAGCTGCTTTTAGAACTGCTATTAAAATAGGTATGAGTGAGTTATCTGTAAAAGGTTGGGGAAAACTCACAAAATTCTAGAAGAGTTGTGCCAACGGATTCCTAGGAAAGTATCTCCAAGTTCTTCCTCCACTATAAAGACCGTGAGATTGGAAATCATAAATGAGGCATCGTGAGTGTGGGCAAGAGGTAATGGTGCTAATGTTTATCAAGAGCTTCCCACACATGAGGCACAGCTGTGAGCATTTGGTTTGTACTAATGCATTTAATAAATTTTAAGAGAGTTGACACAGAGCTCTAATAATCAAAAGGTGGGGAAATAATGCAAACTATGATTTAGATTAAAATCAGTGTTTAAGGTGGGTGTGTTGTTTTGCACTTGCTGTTGAAGTATAACCTACAGATGAAACGTGCACAGGTAATAAGTATAGCTTGGTGGATTTTCACAAAATGAACTCACCTGTTTATCCAACACCTAGATCAAGAAACAGAACCATACTCACATGCCCCATATTCTTCAAGTATTATTTCTAGGATTCCCCATTTTAGCTGGCATTTTTAGAGGGACTGAGCAGGGTTATGCCTCTCTCTAGCACTGAGAAGAGGAACCACCTGTGCTGCCCCACGAATGGGAAGATGCTGCCACCTAGAGGATATGGGGGGAAATGACCCCTCCCTTAGGTCTTTACTCCCAGCATCACCTATGCCTTCTGTCCATACCAGGCCTTCTCTGCCCCTCATCTAAAATTAGCAGCTCTCTACCCTTTGTGCAATCACTGCCTGTTCCCCTTCCCTGCCTTACTTTTCCAAACCCTTAGCACTCATCATTATTTAATATTCCGTGTAATTCTTCTTCCCTAATTTGTCTTGGTGATCTGAGTCCCCCTTTTGGAATACAGGCTCCAGGAAGCAGGTAGGGGGGCCCGTGGGGGGGGTTTGTGTTGTGCACTGATGCATCTCCAGCCCTGGAACAGTGCCGGGCACAGCACAGCACCTCAGTAAGTATGCTGAGTGGACAGATGGGAGCCCTGTCCCACAGCCCTGCCCCGTGGGCCTTAACCCAAGCCCTGAGGCTCTGCTGCACCTTCATGCACAGCCCCTTGCAAGTTCACTCCGCTGCTCCCATCCTCCACCCTCACCTCTGTCTCCGCCCAAGGGAGGGTCTGGAGCCCTCCCTCGACCTCAGCCCTCCCCCCACCCCCAGGTTAAACTGCTCCGGGGCTGAAAGGGGAGGAACTGTGGCCACAGCAGCTGGACATTCTGGCCTGTGTCACAGCCTGGAATAGCAGCCAGGCAAGAGGACAAGTCTTACGGTGTCCTGGTCAAGCCAGAGGGCTGTGGCACCAGCCTACCCTGCAGTGAATTTGGGTTCCATGAGGGATCCAGCTGGGTGGCCTCGGACAAAGCACTTTATCTCAGTGAGGCTCAGTTTTGACATCCATGAAATGGAGAGAATGGGGTGATACATTGGGCATGAAGTGCTCGGCCCAAAGCCTGACTCGTGATTAGCGCTGGAAATTATCACCACGATTTTGAAATGTTAGGGCTGAAAGGAAAATTAAAGGGCATTTGGTTCAGAAGCAGCACTTTTCATTGTTGTTATTTGCAAACCTTTCCCCCCAACAGCTGTATGTGGGAATTTGACCCAAAAAACAAGCTGCTCTGGTGGGGGGGGCGGGGGAGAAGAATCCCCTGCACCCCAAGCCCTTCTCCCCACCGCACACACCTTGCACCCCTAAGGAGCGCTAAGGCTGCTCCAAAGCACCGTGAAACCACTGGTGGTGGGCCACGCCCTCATTTTATAGATGGGGGACACCAAGGTACAGAGAGGACGTGGCTGGGCTGGCCCAGGCCTTCGGACTCCATGTCAGGCTCACTCCAGGCTCTCTGCTACCTCCACACCTTTCGTGGGGTTATTTGTTGGCCGATGAGTGAAGGCCCAAGGGGAAAGTGATCTCCTTTCACCCCACTCAAATCAGGGTGGGCTTCTAGGTGGGGCTGGAGGAATTTAGACTTTTGAAGGAGACTTAATAGCATATTAGAGAAGAAATCTCAGAGGCAAAATGAAGGTGGCAAATTTGAGGGGCTCTGTGGGCAAAACCACAGCCACTGTGGTGTCACCAAGCAAAGACACCAGAGGGGGCTGGGGAATTATTGTGAAAATAGAACCAACTATATTAATGAAAAATTCTTTGAAAATTGCTAAGTGCTAAATAAGAGACAAGATGTGCAATCTGTGTCATCATTGCACTTTATGTTAATCAACAGGCCTGAGTGTGATTCTGATTGGGTGAAGAATTATTAATAAGACTATAACTAAAACACTATGAATAAAAATTACCGGGTGTATTCTGCAAAATGCTGATTCTGGGCCACGCCTGGGGAGAGGCTGATTCAGGGGTCACCCATGGGCCCAGAGTTGAAGATTAATGAAACCCGTGCCTTCTGCTGCTGCTCATAAATGAAAGGCCCCCCATCCTTTGCTCCAGTTCCATCATGAAATAGTTATTTATTCATTGCTTATAACACTAATTACCTTTCAGGTTTGGCCTCAAAATTTCAAGTGTTCATAACTAACCTAAGTGTCTCAGGAATGAATAAAGGCGATGTCTCCTCTCTTTGACAGCTAAAGTAGGAGCAAAGTCTTTTCTTTTTTCCCAAATAGTCTGATTTGATATGGTATAAAACTGAGATCATTTGTGAGCATATCAATCCTTGTTTCTGTGCTATATGGAGACAAGTGAGATGTGGCTGGTGGTGTCCACGGGTGACTGTCAATTCCGTCCTCCCTTTGAGAGCATGCTGCCCCCCACATTGAGAGGTGGGGTCCGGTTTCCCTCACCTTCAGTGTGAGCTGGCCTTGGTGATCTGCTGGGCCAACAGAGAGTGGAAGAAGTGACGTTCTGAGACTTGCACGGCTAGTTCGTAGGAAGCCTCCCAGCTTCTTCCTGGGCCCCTTGGAATGCTCACTCTGGGTGTTCGCTCTCAGAACTCAGCTTCTGTGTTCCAAGAAGGGCAAGCACGTGAAGAAGCCACGTATAGAAGCTCCAGTAGACAGCCCCAGCTGAGCACGTAGCCAGCAACCCACACCACCTGCTGTGGGAATGAGCCGTCTGGGACACCCAGCCCAGCTGAGCCTTTGGACGACACCACCCCCGGCCACTGCATGCAACTGTCCGAGAGCCTCCAAGTGAGAACCGCCCAGATGAGCCCAGTCAACCCTCAGAATCATGAGATAATTATAAATTATTGCTGTAAGCCACCAAGTTTGGGGATGGCTTGTTCCACAGCAATAGGTAACCAGAACATGTTAGTATTTGTGTACCTGTTGCCAGTTTATTCTGTTTCCTGTTAATATAAATCTGTCTGCAGCAGTGTAATCTGAACAAAAAGGTCTTGCCAAACTCCTAAGACTTTAGAGATTTTTTGCTACATCCTGTGAAAATAAACTTCAAAGAAAAACCTGCAATTCTGACTGGCCACTTCTCTGGTGATAATGCTGTTATAGACGCCTCTGTATTCCTAAAAAGTAGAGATGCTTATAAGATGTCCTGTCAAATCAGGACAAGACTGTTTGGACTTTCTTCTTCCATATACATAATGGAAAAAAAAAAGCCTTTGACTCTGTTAGATTTCTTATTTTAACGAATAAATGAAGTCTTTTTTCATTTAAATTAACATGGGAAATAGACATTTTTCAGGAAACTCCCCAGGTAGAGATGGTGTGAGTGGTCCATGGACCACGGTTTGAAAAACATCAGTAACTTGGCTGTGACTTGGATTCTTTTTATGTTGTCTCCCTCCCACCCCCTCCCACCTCCCCCAACCGACTCTCAAGCTATATGGACCTGCCCCCCAGAAACTCCTCCCGCTGAACTCAGAGGCCACGTCCTGTGCACAGGAACCCGAACCTGCCCTGTCTCTGCAGATCAGACTCCCTGCGGGACCTCAGGCAATGCCATTTCCCCTGCGGTGGAGGAGATGGATGCCCTCATTGTGTTAGTTAACCCCATAGGGCTTTTGTAAGGATTAAATGAATTACAAGTAAAGTGCTCAGGACAGCAGCCTTTGCATATGAAAGGGCCTATGATTACTAGTTGTTATTATTGTCGTTATTAATCACAGTTTCTCCAGCTTTCCCACCATATCCAGTAGGGGCCTGAGAGCACACAGGGACAGCGGTAAGCATGCGTTTTCTTGCAAGTCTCTATAGTTTCACCATAAAGAAAGGAATATGATTTTGCATTCTCGTCCACCGTAGATTTTTATCGGCCCTGAAATAAAGTGTTTTAAGTCACACCAGGAAGAGAAACAAAAGCTGGTCCCAGGTTTTTTCCTTGGCTTCTGTTGCTGGCTCAACACCGCAATTCGAAAAGCTCAGCTTTAAATTGCATCTCTCTCTGTATATAGTCTTCCCTGTGCTTTCCGATCGACGATCCCATTGCAGTTTCACGGCACCCTGGGGGCACAGGTGAGGCAAGCACACCTGCAGAGTTACCTAGTGCATAGTGGTCAACAGAGCTGGGGCTGGACTCAGACTGCCTGGGTTCCAATCCCAGCCACTCCACTTAATACTGGGGGCAAGTTGCTGAATGTCTTTTAAGTCTCAGTTTCCTCTTCTGTAATATGAGGGAAGGATGGGGGTGGCTGTGTTATAAGGAATAAACTAGGTAATCTGTACAGTGTCTGTCAACAAAATAATGTTAACTACTATACACAGGACAGCTCCTACCCGCCAACAAAGACTTATCCAGCCCCAAATGTCAGTAGTGCCAAGGTTAAGAAACCCTGCCCTAGTTAGAATACAAACTCCATGAGGGCAGGGCCCACTATTTCTTTTGCTCACTGCTGTATCCCCACACCACAGCAGAGTGTGTAGTCTTCAATAAATGCTTGCTGAGTGAATAAATGATCAACGTGAATGAATGACAATCCAGGTTCTTAGGAGGTGTGTAAGTGCACTCCATTCAGACAACGACTCCAGGCTGGCTAAAGGAAAGCCATTTAGCTTTCAGTATGCTTTTGTCTTGTTCTGGCTTAAAAGTTTAGAATTAACCTGCTGCTCACTTACACAGCGGCCAGATACAGGATTAGAAAATGACCTTGAAAAAAGAACAGATCAAGAGTCGGGAACAGGCCAGCCGCAGACAGCTGATGACAAGATCCACCAGACAACCTACTGTTTGCGGATAACCGTTGAGCAAGTCATGCTGACTTGCACAAAGCTTGCTTTCTGCCACCAGCCCCTTTGCCCCTTCCCTTTATAAGTTGCTCAGTAAGCAGAGGAGATGAGATGGTCTTTGAGACAATGGTCCGCCATCTCCTCAGGCTGTCGGCACCCGAATAAACCACTTTTCCTTCACCACCACTTGCCTCTCGTGTTTGGTTCCGGGTGGCGGGCAGCCGGACCTGCATGCGGCAACGGATAAGAGACATCTGTGGAGCTGGGTGAGCACGTGGTTTGTCTGCAGACCCGTCCCCCTCCCTGAGGGTCACCAAACCCGGGAGAGAGGATCCCCAGGCTGAGTGGAGGGAGGGGTGGGGGTAGGGTGAGCTCCAGGATGCAGAGCCTCTCCTGGGGGCTGGATGGCGGATTGCAGGTTCATGCGGTCTGCACCAGGCATAGCATTCCAGGAAAGCAATCAGAAAACCCTCAGCCAGCAGCCGTCAAGGGTGGGGACTTCCTTCAATGTCTCTTGGGGGCAGAGTACACGGGAGCCCTCCAGACTGCAGGCACCTGGGAGACCCGTCAGGATAGTTTGTCATCAGCAATTTTGAGTCATTCTGGTGGGGGCTGCAGGCGTGGCTAGGGTTGCTTATCGAAACACTTAGGAATCTGTTGACTCCTGCAAGTCCCCTGCACCCTCTTTTCTAAAATGGTCATTTCCTGCCCTGGAAAATGCTACCTCTCTGCACTTCTGCAATTTTGAAAGAAAAAGGTCCATATCAGCAAATTCCAGCAACCTCCTAACTCTGGCCCAACATCCACTTGGTGGAACTGTGCAGATGGAGAGGCCAGGTCCTTCCAGCCCCAGCGTCTTCCTTTCTCATCCTCTGCTCCTTCCTGCAGCGGAGTGAGACCTAGACCACAGTGAGGGTAAGGCAAAGACGGTGAGGGGTGCTGTCCTTGGACACTGTAGGTACGTGCATGAATCTCTTTACAAGTTCAAGTCGCAGCGGCTGATGGAGAGGCCTTGGAGGTGGAACAGGGGCATCCTCCAGCCAAGTAATGGCGGAGGGATTTTTATGCTGGTAATGGGATGTCACTTGAGCTTCCAGGGGTGCAAGTCTGAACTGGTACCTCCAGGCTTTGGGAAGTGGAAAGAGGACATCGAGATCAAGATATATATGCATTTTTTCACATGGTAGTAATATTCTCCAGGGATTAGGGGGTGGGAGGGGGTAAACTCACAACTAATGGTCACGGTGTGCATTGTATAGGGGAAGGGCAAGCCTCTAAACCTTACCTGGGTGAGGCAAAGACATAAAATGTAACAAAAACGTTTGTACCCTCATAATATCTTGAAATAAAAAAAAAGATATATATGCATTTTTTTCTTAAATTTAGAAAGTACTAAATTTAATTTTACTTGAATTTAACAGAAGAAAATGAAACTGAGGTTACAATAAATGAATTTCTGAACTTCAGATAAATGTTCTTTTCTATAAGTTATTAATTTGAAAGATTCCTTTAAGGTTAAGAAGGATTATGAAAAATTAAGAGATTAGAGTCACGATTGTTTTTAAAAACTCCATGTTTTATTTTGAGGCAGAAGAGATTGATGCCCTGCTAAGAAAGAGAAGGAAATGAACATCTTTGCGAATGTTCCCACCTTCCTTCCCCCATCTCCGAATATTATTATTTTTACTTTGTCCAAGTTTATAGCATTGACAGTCTGTTTTGACACTGCAAAGCATTTTGTGGCAGAAGTTGTTCACCAAATCACCCACCCTTTTTTTCTGCGCACAGCTGGACCCCACTTTCCAGCCTCCCTTGTGGTGGGTTACACCTGCCCTCTGGACAGTGGCCAGTGAGCAGAAGTGTTGGGTGTCACTTGTTGGTCTGGCCCATGGAGGCTGCAGTGGGTGATCCTCCGTGCTCTTTCCCTTCCCATTGGCTGGATGCGTGAGAGCCAGCGACCTGTATGCCCATGCTGAGTGTTGTGATGGAAGATGAATCGCCAGTCAGAGGAGAGCTGCCCACCAATCAGGAAACAACCATTTTGGAATTTACGCGACCCAGAAATAAACCTCTATCATGTTTGAACCCTTATATATTTTGGGTGTGTTTGTTAAAATAGTGAACATTACCCTGGGCTGTACTTTTGTTCTATAATTAAATGAACACGGTGATCACTATCGTTTCTACAATTCTGTGTTTTTAAATTTGTCTTTTGATTGGTTGGATTTACCGACAAGCGTTCATAAGAATAATAATGGCAAAAATTTACCGAGCTCTTACTATGTGACAAAGACTATGCCAATCACTTTAAATGTATTCATTCATGCAATTTTTGCAACAGTCCTATGATGTATTATTATCAGCTCCACTATATCGATGAGTACATTGAAGCACAGAGAGTTCATGTAAGATCACACAGCTGATAAGTTCCAGAGCTGGAAGTTCAGGCAGTCTGTCTCTGAACTCAATCTCTTTTCCTCTGTATTAAACCTCTCAAGGGTTTGAAATCCCTAAGTTCTTGTTTGGTTGATTGCCTTGCTTTTTACTGTGCAATGATTGCTTACCCTTTTATGTGGTACCAAATTCTCTGAATACATAAAATCTCTCAAATCTCTATTTTTCCAGATAGCTTCCTCTTGGAATCCTTCATCTCCTTCTTTCCAACTGGATTTTCCCTCCAGGCCTGTTCTCACAGCTAGAGTCCCACATCTTCCCTTAATCACTTTCCTAGGTCGTATGCTACATTTTTCTTTTTCTTGGTTTAGTCCAAAAAAGAGGACTTTATTTGCTGGAGCACAACCTCAAGTAACTTCCTCAGAAAAGATGTGTGGGGACAAAAATGGTCTGAGTCCTGGTAAATCTGCAAATGTCTTTTTTCTTACCTTCAGAGCCTATTAAACTCTGTTCATCACTTGGACATGAAATTCTAGATTGAAATCATTTCTCTCATAATTTAAAGACTTTGATCCATTATTTTTCTAGTGCCCAGTGTTTCTGGTGCCAGTCTGAAATTTTTTCCTTTGATAGCAACTTTCTTTTTTTGTTTCTCTCTGGAAGTTTCTAAGATATTCCTTTTATTATTGGTGTTTGGAAATTTCACCACAATATGTGTGAGTGTTTTTTTATTCATTGCACCGGGCACTCTGTGGGCCCTTTCAGTCTAAATACTTGTGTCCATCAGCCCTAGAGAATGTTTTTGTTCTCTTCATTTTCCCAGTTCTCTTTCTGGAATTCCTATTAGATGTTGTGCCTCCTGGATCCATCTTTCTTATTGATTGATCTTGTTTTTCTCATATTTTCCATGTCTTTCTACCTTTGTTCTACCTTCTGGGAGATTTCCTTGACCTTAGATTTCAACCTTTTAATTTAATTTTTAATTTTGGCAATCATCCTTTTACTTTTCAAGTGCTCTATGCTGTTCTATCTTCATGGCATCTCTTGGTTTCCTTGGTTGTAACATCTTCTCAAAGCTTTCTGAAGAAGCCTTGAGAGCTGTTGCCTGCTGCCTGGACTGGCTTCATTTCCTTTATGGTCAATTTTACCATTTATTTCTCTTTCTCTTCCATGTTGCAAGTTTTTCTTTACACTTTTCTCCCTGAGGGCTCACTCATTTTGGTGATAAAGCAATGAAAAACTGATGGGGAGCTGTCATAGTGGTTAGATTTAGGTGTGAACTTGACTGGATTACGGGATATCCAGATAGTGGATAAAGCATTATTTCTGGGTATGTCTGTGAGGATGTGCTGTGATCTGAATGTGTCCCCAAAATGTGTGTGTTCAAACCTTGATCCTCAGTGTGGCAGTGTTGGGAGATGGGGCCTTGTGGGGTGTCTAGGGCATGGGGGCTCTGCCCTCTTGAATAGGTTAATGCCTTTATACAAAGGGCCTGCAGAAGTGGGCTTGCTCCCTGTCACTCCTCCACTGTGTGAGGACACAGCATTCCTCCCCTCCGGAATATGCAGCTTTCCAGGTGCCATCTCAGAAGCTGACAGCAGCCCACACCGGATGCAAGCTGGACTTCCCAGCCTCGAGAACCAAGAGAAGTGAATGTCTCTTCTTTATACATTACCAAGTCTCAGGTATTTCCGTATAGCGGCACAAGCACACCATGACAAGGTGTTTCTGGAAGAGACTGGCATCTGAGCTGGTGGACTGAGTGGGAAAGGTCTGCCCTCACCCAGCGTGGGTGGGCACGGTCCAGTTAGCCGGACCTGATAGCGCAGAAGGGCAGAGGAAAGGAGAATGTGCCGTCTCTCCTGGAGCGGAGACACCGTGTTCTCCAGAAGGCTAGGACATCCTCCAGCCTTTGTGCTCTGGGATGTGCACCAGTGTGCCACCCCTCCTGCACCCCCACTTCTCAGTTCCTCAGGCTGAGCACTACACCATCAGCTTCCCTGGTTCTGAGGCCTTCGGACTCGTCCTGAACCACACCACTGCCTTCCCTCTCCAGCTCGCAGGTGGCCAGCCACGGGACTGCTCCGTCTCCGTAATCACTTAGGATTGGTGTGCCTGGCCTCACTGTCAAGGGGTGAGGACATGGTCATTTCACTGGCAGACTCCTCAGTGCCAGGTCACAGAGCCCAGCAATTTCAGGAGTAGCCACAGTCTCAACTAACATAACTCACCAGTTACCTGCTGACCTGCAGCAGGTCCCTCCACCCTTTGAACCTCAGTTTCCTGCCTCCTTCAAGGATTGTGGTGAGGACCAAGTGAGAGAAGGAAGAGAATGAGTGTGATTACGCTTCAAAAAATTGTAGAATGCTATACAATTTAAGCAACGGATATTGTAAGGATCCATCCTTTTATTTAACCCTTTTGGTGGAACAGGTTTTTCTTTTTCTTTTTTTCTGAGCAAAAGAATCACTAAAGCCTTGTTTCTTTGGAAACCCAAAATGAACAAAACCAAACCAAACTAACTTGGGCCTTGCTGCTCCTGCGGTAAGGAAGAGCTTGGGTCAGAGTATTTGATGGAGGCACTTCTAGGGACGTGGGTGGAAGGGATGGCTTCTTACTTAGTGTTTGTTTAGTGCTTTGGGCCCACGGAGGGCCATGGAGTCTCTGCGTTTAATTGTTATGGATGTTTAGTGAGCCATAAACCCCAATTTCCTGCCTGCACCCCTAGCCATAAAATTACCGTTTGCAGCAGCCTATAACACCCCTTGGTCACCAGGCTGCGTCCCTAGTGCCTACGGGGCTGGTTAATGAGCGGAAAAGCAAAGGCCTCCCAGACTACACTGCCCTTCCCTCCATTCTCCCTCCCTGGCTGCTCCAACCTGCCCCCCAGGTGTGATCAGGACACCTGGCTTCCCCACTGAGCACTGGCCAGTGCAGCAGCCTCGGCCCCCAGGAAAAGCTGAGGCTCTGGGCTGGGAGCCGGTGGTCTCAAGGGACCCACATGCTTGGCCCTGAAAACATAGTGTCAACCTCTCCCCTCACCGTGCAAAGCTCAAGGGGCCCATCGAAGGCAGGCGCAGAACTGTGCTGAGGGCTGTTGGGTGCAGGGATTCCAGCGGGATCAAGATCCTTCTTCTGCCTCCCTACATGTTGCCTTGACCTTCTGTTCCTTCCACAACCTCTGGCGGCTCTCGGGGGGGAGGCCTGTCGTAAAGCTTACGATTTAACAGGAAAGAAAGTTCTTCTCTTTCCCAACATCTATCTATGAAATTCTAGGGAAGTTGCCTGATAGGCCCAGCTTGGATCGCATACCCGACCCTGGACTGGCCGCTGGGGCCTGAGGCAGGTGGAGGTGCAGGTGGCCTCCGCGTGAGAACCATGCGCGCCGGGTGGTGGCAGAGCCGGACTCTAAGGGAGGGCCGTGTGCCTTCACCAGACAGAGGGGACAAGAGGTGGCGAGGGGACGAGAGCACCAGACAAGCCCCAGGAGCACCTGTGAGGACGCTGTGAGGGGACTGTTGCCAGGAGGGAGGGGGCCTCGACAGGTGTAAGCCCCCTTCAGCCCTCAGAGTCTAGAGTCACTTGTGGGGTCAGGCTCCCTGCACCCCGACTTCACATGTGGGCCGTGTCCACCTCTCAGCCCAGGGCCTAGGGCAGGCCTGGCGTCTGTGGCCAGACGGGTCGCCAGAGGGCTGTGCTTGCGTCATGGCCAGAGGGGAGGTGGGAAGCAGCTCCACCTGACCCCTGGGGTCTTCACAGCCCCCGAGAGTGCAGTCCACAGATGTTGGTCTGTGCCTGCCCGGGGCCGTAGGTCTGGTCCGAAGCTTCCTCTCGCCTCCGCCCCTGTGGCCTGTGCCCGGGGCCACCACCCCAACCGGCACCCCCAAGGCGCCTTCCCCTCTCCCCTGCTCTTTGCTGTATTACGGCTTCTTCCCTTCAAACTGCAGCTCTAAAGTTCCTCCCTTGGTGAATCTTCCTGATTCTGAACTTGATCTGGGTGACGTGACTTGCATGCTCCCTCGAAGCACTCATCACAACCTGGAAACACGTATCTATTTCCGGGATCATGAGACTAAGGCCCATCTCCCCACCAGCCAGTCATCTTGGATAGCAGGAGCCAAGCCTGTTTCGCTTGCTATTGTTCCTCTAGGTTCTTGGGCACATAGTGAGTAGGCAATGGATATTTGTCATAATATTGAATAAACGATTGGGCGGCAAGTCTCTGTACCTGGGATGTTCCAGGAAAGGACTTCAAACTTTCCATGGCCTCTGGCAGGCGTCTGAGCTGTGACACAGGACAAGGTTCCCACAATCCCCAGGACTCTTGCCGGCCATTGTCATGTCCATCAGAGACCCCCCTCTAGATAAAGGGTGTGTGCTTGGTGCCCCTTCCTGGAGCCCCCATGCTACCCAATGTGGGACCAGCCACCCGAGGGCACTGTCCCCGTTCCCTTCACAGTGGGCCCCAGTCTCTGCCATTTATTTATAGGTAGCATTACTTGTTTTCTCCCAGGCTTTGTATTTTATGTGCCTCATTTTTTTATTATGAAATATTTTGACATAGCAAAAAACAGTACGGAGAATAATATAATGAGCATCTGGGTTTCCAGCACTCAGGATAAAAGAGAAACCATGACAGCTACAGTTTAAAGTCCTCTCTGCCATCCTTCTCTTCTCGTTAGAAGCAACCTGCAAAGTCTGGGATTTAGTGGTTATCATTTTCATGTGCATGTTTGTGTTTTTGGTACATTATGTGTGCATTTTATTTACTGTGTTTTTCATATTTTAAATTCTCTATAAATATTATTGTATTGTATGCATTTTTTATTAACTTAGTCTTCTTCCCACTCATGTTTGTGAGATTAATCCATGCTGTACATACATCTCTGGTTCATTATGTCCACCGGTTTATAGTATGCTCTTATTCAACCATACCGTAAGTAGTTGTCTGTTCTCCTGCTGATGGGCAATGAAGTTGTTTCCGGTTTATACCATAATAAACAATGTTGAACTGAGGATTCGTGTACGTCTTCGTTCTGCACGAGTTGCTCCACAATGTATCCAGGCACGGACAGCAAGGTTGTAGGAGATGCACACTTTAATTTGTCTTGAAATGACGGTCCAACCTGCTTGCACCCTCTAGCACTGGAAGGGTGTCATTGTCTTTCATCTTTGTCATCACTTACTCGGTGTTGTCTAACGTTTAATTCTTGCCAATAATGGGGGTAAAATAAAAACTTGTAATGAGATTAATTTGTGTTTCCCTAATCACCAGCAAGACTGATCCTAGCCTTTTCCTAGATGCCTTTCATGCTGCTGCTTCTGAGAGCTGCCTTCTCCTGGGTTTTACTACTGTCTGTCTTTCCATACTGCTTCACAGAAACTCTTTATCTCTCACTGATCCTAATCCTGTGTCTGTCGTCTATGTGGAAGATTTCGTCTCCCAATTAGTGACTCATTTCTCCATTTTGTTTATGGCGACTTTTGGTACACACACACTGTTCATGTTAAGAGAGTCACAGTTATCAATTTTCTCTTTCTTGACTGTGCTTTTTGTGTTTTGTTTAATAAAAATATTCTCCTACATTTTATTCTAAAAGTTTTAAACTTTGGGGTTTTTGTATTAAGTCATTAATCCACCTGGGACTTTTTCTGGGTGTAGTTGGGGGTGGGGATCTAATTTTACTTTTTCCATAAAGATAATCAATTGTCTGTGCATGGTAGATTGACTAGTCCATCTGTTTCACATTGATTTGCAATGCCACCTTTGACAAGTGTCAAGTTTCCTTATTTGAGTGGGAATACAATGTGTTCATCTATGTTTCTGACTCCATTCTGTTTCGCTAATCCACATGTCCACCCTTGCTCCCGTAGCAAAAACTGTCTTGACTACACTGGCTCCTATATTAAGTCTTAATACCTGCCAAGACAAGCTCCACTAACCTCAAAACTGTCTTGCCTATTCTTGCTCTTCCATACATATATTTAGAATCCACTTGTCAAGTTCAATGAAAAACCCTTTGGGAATTTGGATAGGAATTGAATTGGATTTAGAAATTGATTTCAGAGAAATTGTCATATTTATGAGGTTGAATCTTCCCAATTATGAACATAGCTTTTCTCTCCAAATGTGGCCTTCTTGAATGTCTTTCAATAAAGGTTTGTTGTTTGCCACATAGAGATATCATATATCTTTTGTTAGATTTATTTTTTGTTTACTTATTTTTGTTGCTATACTTAAATAAAATATTAAAAAATTACTTTTTCTAGCTGTATGATACTAGGATATAGAAATGCATTTTATCTTTGCTTATGTATCTTCTATGCAGCAGCCTTGCCAAGCTCTCTTAATTATAATTTGTCTATAGATTCTCTTGGACCTTCTATATGAATAATTTTGCTTTTCCTGTCCAATCCTTATTCATTTCTTTTTCTTATACTACCGTATGACTAGGAGCTCCAATTCAATATTGAATAAAAACAGAGATAGCAGATGTTCTCTAGTGATGCAGTTTCTTTAAAGAAGTCTATTTGGATTTTCTATTCCTTTTTTCCTTCTTTATATTTTATTTTACAAATCTTCTATAATTGGCATGTGTTACACTTATTTTTCTTTTATTTTCTTCAGAAAAAATTCAAGCTCCTAGGAAAGTTGAAAGAATAATATGATTAACACCCATGTACCTCTTTACCTCCATACACCAACCTTTTAACATTTCGCCACACTGGTTTCATCTCTCTCTCTCTCTCTCTATTTTCTTTTTTTTTTTTTTGAGACAGAGTCTTACTTTGTTGCCCAGGCTAGAGTGAGTGCCGTGGCGTCAGCCTAGCTCACAGCAACCTCAAACTCCTGGGCTTAAGCAATCCTCCTGCCTCAGCCTCCAGAGTAGCTGGGACTACAGGCATGCGCCACCATGCCCGGCTAATTTTTTCTATATATATATTTTAGTTGGCCAGATAATTTCTTTCTATTTTTAGTAGAGACGGGGTCTCACTCTTGCTCAGGCTGGTCTCGAACTCCTGACCTTGAGTGATCCACCCGCCTCGGCCTACCAGAGTGCTAGGATTACAGGCATACTTCCTCTTGCCAAGTCATTTGAAAGTAATCTACAAACATCATGGTCTTCACCCCCACACACTTCAATGTGCATCTCCTGAGAATTAAGACATTTTCCTACACAACCTCATCATTATTGCCATACCTAAGAACATCAACATTTATTCAATAACTTCATCCAACATGCAGTCCATGCACAGATTTCTCCAATTATCCCCAACACATATTTTATAGCTTTAAAAAAATCAATTTCACGCACTGTACTTGGTTATTATGTCTCTTTGGTCTTCCCCAATCTAGAACATTTTCTCCCATCTTCTTTTGTTCTTGATTTGACTTCCTTCAAATGAGCATTATATTGTGAATTTTATCCATGCTATTGTACGTAGTGAGAGTTCATTTATCCTCATTGTAGTGTAATATTTTATGGTGTGTGAACCGATCACAATTTATTTACTCCTTCTTCTGTTGGAGGGCATCTGGGTAATCTCCAGTGCTGTTAATAATATGTTTGTACACGTCTCTTGGTGAAAGTATGTTTGTACCTAGGAGGGGCATCATTGCTGGGTCACTGGATAGGTGCATGCTCAGCTTTAGTAGAGACAGAGTTTTCCAAAGTAGTTCCATTAGTTTATTTTTGCACTGTCAATGTATGAACATTCTGGTTGTTCCAGTGTGTGTCGTCTACCTTTTTAATTCTGGTCATTCTGGTAAGTGAGTTATAGTTTCTTATTGTGCTTTTATTTTATATTCCCTAATGATGAATAAAAGTTGAACACTTTTTCACATGTCTGTGGATCAAGTTGGGAAAAAATTACATTCTTGGCAATATTTAGATCTTCTTTAATTTAAAATTACAATATTTTGTAGTTTTCAGCAAAGAGATCTTGCACAATTTTCATTAAATTTATTCCTAGATATTTGATGTTCTGTAGTGCTACTGTAAAAAGGTTTCACTTTAACATTTTTGTTTTCTATGTGGTGTTGTCAGAACATAGAAATAAACTTTGGTTTTTATATTGGCTTTGAATCTAGTGACCTTGCTAAACTTGCTTATTAATTCCAATAATTTACCTGTTGATTATTTAGAATTATCTATAAAAACAATCATATCCCTTACAAATAATGACAGTTTTCTTTCTTCTCTCACACATTATTTATTTCATTTACTTGCCTTTTACCATTGGCCAGAACCTCCAATATAATGTTGAATAGAAGTCATTTTAGTGTGTGTCCTTGTCTTATTCCCAATTTCAGAAAGGGGAGTTTTCAATAATTCAGCATTAAGTATAATATTTGCTGTCTGTTTTGGGAGATTTTTTTTCTTTTATCAAATTAAGAAAGTTCCCTTCCATTCCTAGTTTGCTGAGAGTTTTCTTTTTTACTATAAATCAGTATAAATTTTTATCAAATAGTTTTTAAGGCATCAAAGTAACCATATGATTTTTTCCTTTGCTCTATCAATGTGGTGAATTACATTGATTAATTTTTCATGCTAAACCAACCTTGCATACTTATATAATGCCCCCCTTGTAACAGGGAATGCCTTGGAAAGAAAAAAAGCGGCAAGAATATTTTCTGTCTCTTTGAAGCTTCCCCCACTCTTTCTTGAGAACTTGGAGCCTGCATCGCTGGCTAGGCCAGTGGCAGGGAGGAGCAGGGAGAAGGCCTCTTGTTCTTATCCCAGGTGGGCCACCAGCCCCCAGGTGGGCAGCTGGCTGAGTTCACAGGGTTCATCTTTGGCAGAGATGAGACAATTAGAATAGTTAACCACAGTAATTGCCTGAAGCTGAGAACTCATCCTTTAAAAGTTCCATATTTCTGCTTATGTTCGGGGAGAAAAAATTGGATTTTTGAGACACTAGTCTGCCTTTTTCCTCTGTTTGCTGGCAAAGGTAATAAATCTCTTTCCTCCTCCCCAAAGACACTTGTCCTCGGTTTTCTGATTCAGCTTCGTGGACAAGTGCCGAGTCTTTGGTAACACCCTCTCTAGTGACGCTTCTCTTTGTAAAGTATACTTTGTCTGATATGTCTGATACATAGTCTTTGATGTCTAGTTACATCAATTTTTACCTGGTTTGTATTTGCGTAGCATATCATTTTCCATCCTTTTACATTTAATGTTTCTATCTTCTTATGTTTAAAGTATGTTTTAGACCACATACTCCCTTTTGGAATTTCAGTTTCACATGCAGATCTCTAGGGCAAACTCCCTGCTGCTTGGGTTCCAGCTCTGTGTCCTGTCCTTGGCATCCCTTACACTGTTAAAACCTGCTTTCTGGCCAACAGGGATTGAAAGGTGTTTTTAGAGCAAACATCTACTCCAGCAATGGCTTTATCCATCCAGTGAACATTTCTTGTCGTTTCTGCCCTGACTTTACTGCCAGGTCTGTCACACTTTTGAAAATATTTTACTTATATTCTCTCAAGCATTTCTAGATCTTTCTGTGCTGAAAAGGGTTTCTTGGGAAACTCATTCCAAAATATTTCTGAAAATGGAAGTCTCTTCTTTGTTCTCCAACTGGGCTGTTTGTCATTTTCTTATCAATTTATATTACTAAGATCTCTTTATACTAGGGATATTACCTTTTTATCCATAAGGTGTATACTATATCATTCCCAAGTAGTTTGTCTTTTGACTTTATTTACGCCAGCATTTTTAGAGAGAAAACTTTAATACTTATGAAATTAAATCTGTCCATATTTTTTTATGGCTGCTGTTGTCATACATTACCTAATAAGGTATTTCCCTCTTCTATATTTTATTTTATCTTTTTAAAGTTTTAATTGTTATATTAAATCTTTAATTCATCTGGAAATTATTATTATTGCAAATATTGTATAGAAAGGATCTAACTTTATTCAATCCAGGTGCAGAGCCAATTATACTGGCAACATTTAGTAAATAAACTACTCAACCTGCTGAACTGAAATGTCACCTTTATTCTGTATCACATTTTCACATATTTTGGGTCTATTTTTGGACTCTCTGTTCCTGGCCAGAGATCTATTTGTGTATCTTGGTGCCAAAATCAGACTTATTTTTAATTCTATTAATAGTACCTTTGGACCAAAGTTTTAATTTTGCTAGGGCAAGTTCCTCTTCACTACTACTTTTTAAAATTTTTCATGGCAATTCTTGAATATTTATTCTTCCATCTGAACTTTTAAATTATTTTTTCTATTCCAGTGGGAATTATATTGCATTATTATATTTTTGTATTACAGTTTAAATGTTCATTTGGCCTTTTTCTTTCCATTCCCTCTTTAAAAATTTTTTTTGCTATGCACATAGAGTTGAAATTGCAGAATTAATATGCAACCTGCTGAGTCCTCTGCACAGCGTTTCATTTAATTATCTGTGACGGGATTAGCAATAGCCCCATTTTAGGTTAAGAAAGAGAAGGACAGAAATGAGGTCATGTGCCCAAGATCACTAGTGAAGAGCAGCCAGGGGGGTTTTGTTGTTGCTAATTTCTTGGTTTGTTTTTTTTTTAAATTTTTTCTTTTATTTACTTACTTTGTGTTCCCTGGAAAACAGCCAGGGGTTTTAGCCTGGGGCTTCCATGTGTCACGCCCAAAAGGTGATGTGGGCACCTGAGGCTCATTTCCAAGATTCTGGATCCCTTCTCAGCCTCACATTTTCTTGTCTGAGTCTGAGTTATTAAATGAGTAGTAGTCAAATACCCACTTTATGTAAAATAAAAGATCTGCTTTCATACCTCACGGGACACAGATTTCATCTCAACGCCTGGCCCAACTGCCTGCTGGGGCCCGGTCATTCATTCTTTCTCCCCCTCACCCAGCAGCTATGTGTGGGTTGCCCAGTGCATGCAAGTGTTCTTCGTCTGTCACGGTGCGGGCACGGTCAGAGATCGAAGAAGAGGAACCAGGCTGTGCCCCAGTGAACCTGCAATACATTCGAGGAGCCGTGAATGCACAGAGAGGTAAAGACTAAAACATCAAACCCGGGCCTCCTCTCTCGGGTTCCAGTTCAGACCTCAGGTCTGGCCCCTGGCAGGTGTAGTGTCTACCTGCAGAGGGAAGGAACCAATGAAATGAACATCATAGAAGGCTGAGGGACAAAAAGGATGACCCAGGTCTATTTTACACATCAATGGAGAACAATTCTGTCAACTAGACGAAGAAACCCAATTAGGTATAAACCCTGCTGAGGTTGTATTCTGTAAAATCACCTTTGAAATAAAGGAAAGGTCTTTTATAACAATACTCTTGAGAAGATGAAAGGAGGTGCCGTTCTGGGGCACTGGGAAGAGACAAAAGCATTTTGTCTCCGCTCTTTTTGACTCACCTGCCTTGCCCAGATTCCTGCTTGAGAAGAGGACATTGTTCTGGGGCAGGACCCCAGGAAAGGAGTCAGGGACACGTGGGCTCCTTCTTGCTCTGCCCCAGCTGGGCGGGCCTCCTTCTGCCGCCTGTTGGACTGCTGTACTCTGAGGTCTGCACTGATGTTTGGTTTAGCAACTGGCCCATTTGTCTTATAATGAGTTAATTTTTAACTGAGATGATATCTCCTAATTTAGGGCTCCTATTTCTCCAAAATGTGATGAGTTCAAGCTTATAGAGAATTTAGCAATCATCTCATTATTTCCCAAATCAATCCACTGAAGATTATATTCCTCAAGATCTTAACTGATTTTCCACTGAAAAAGAAGGGGAATGTTCTGTAGTCAAGAAAGTTTGGGAAAGCCAGATTAAAGAAAATGGAAGGGGTTTCTTTTTTTTTTTTTTTTTTGATTTCTGTTTCCTTTTATTCTTATTTCAGCATATTGTGGGGGTACAAAAGTTTAGGTTACATATATTGCCTTTGCCCCCCCCCACACACCCCTGCTCCACCCCCCGAGTCAGAGCTTCAGTTCTGCAGGGCTTTTCAGGGCTCCGATTACCTGCATTTTGCTTGGCAATGTGTCTTTGAATTGCAAAGAGAGGGCTGCAGTTGGAATTGCCTTATTTGACCCCGGGACTTTCCCCCTAAATCTCACCATCTTCTGTGTTCCACAGGATCCAGTTTGGAAAACGCTTTTCAGTCTAATCCTCTCATTTTACAGATGAAAGAGCTGAGCCTCAGAGCAAGGAATGACTTATTCAAAGTTCCCTATTAACTCGTGGCCCATTCTAGAATCCCAGCTCTGAATCTGGGCTCTTTCAATTAAATAGACTATTCTTTCTGAGCCAGGGCAGGTTGAGAAGTAGGCACAGTTAATACACAGGTATATCTGAAATAAACAGAAAATCATAACAGCTTTGCAAAATCGGGTGCCCCGGAGAGGAATGGAGGGATGCAGCGACCCAGGACAGGCTGCAGGATCTGCTAGGCGGGGTGGTGGGGGTAGAGGCCTGAGCTAACCTCCTCTCTGCGCCCTCCCGTTCCAGCGAGAACCCTGTGTGCCTGGGCCACAGCTCTGTGCTGCCAGCTACAACTCTCGTCTCCAGACACATTCTCAGGGCCCAGCTGAGCTGCCTAAGGTGGCAGTGAGCGTCAGAGGGTGGAAGAATCTCTCTCTCTTTTTCTGAGGAGGCTGCGTGCCCATGCTGAGCTCAAATTCAACTTCTGGAAGCAGGATTCTGTCTTCTATGTCCTGTGGGCCGGGATCCTCTTTCTGCTTCTCTGCTTCCTGCAAAGGAATCTGTTTTGATCACTGTTGAAGAAAAATGGAGACATAGATCAGCTAAAGAAAGCCTAGTGCCAATCCCGGCCAAGACTGCGTCTTGTTTTTCTTCCTGCGGTTCTAAATCAATGCCTGGGTGCAGAGAGAGGCCTGGGATTGGAACACTCAGGAAAGAACAGAACAACGTCCTTCTAGGGGACAGGCGGGGCGGGACAGAGGTTAGAGCAGGGACTAGGGTTTCTATCCAAGGCTCACAGACTAGGTCTGAGTGCGGTCGGAAGCCCCAGGTAAGATCCCAGATGGGTGATTCAGTAGCCACGGATTGGATTATTAAGAGAGGTTCGGACATCTGCGTGGGACAGAGTCCCACCACCCTTGCTCATAATCACCTGTGCATCCCAGGTGTGTCTGCATTAAGCCTTTCCCTTGAGTTAGGGCTGATCTGGAAAACCTGGGCCTCTGGAAGCCTCTGACCAGATGCTCTAGTAACACCCACAAAGGGGAGGGTCCCAGGAAGTGACTCTAGAGTCTAGACTCTGCCCACCCAGAGGGCTGGAAAAAACAAGGGAGCCGGCAGCGGGCCTTGCCACTGGGTGGCGCTGTGAGATGTAGAGGAAAGACTGGTCCGTTTGGAGGACAAGTCTCAGACTTCCCCGTTGAGATGGCGTCTGGGCTGCATAGCTCACTGGCCACTGGGAGGCTCCCAGGGATACTGCCTGTGCAAGAACTTTGTAAGTGATACAGCACTGTGCACACGAGAGCTTACTGCTATTGTCATTGGCCATTGTACCCTGCATACTAATTCCTGGCATTCTCAGCATCTGATCTTGCAAGAGTCTCCCCTGGCAGGAACATCCTTCTCAGTCTCCTACCAGCTCCCTTTGCTCAGCCTTCACCAGGTCTACTCCAGGCTCCACCTTGCAGAGTGTGCCTGGAAGAAGCCGGGGTGGCATGCGACCTGCTGTCTCTTAGGGAAAGGTGGCCGTCTCTCCTTCTTTCCTGGTCCCTCCTCCTGGCTTGTGCTTTGGTGTCACATCTAAGAAACCACTCCCAAAGCCAAGTTCATGAACATTTACCACTATTTTTTCTTCTAGGAAATGTCTATTTTTCATTTGCATAATTAGGTCTTTGAGTTAATTTTTGTATGTGGTGTGAGATAAGAGTCTAACTTCATTCTTTTGCATGTAGACATGCGGTGGTCTCCGCACCATTTGTTGAAAGGGCTATTCTTCACCACATGAATGGTCTTGATACCCTTGTGGAAAATCAATTTATCATAGATATGTCTGTTTATTTTACACTCTCAATTCTATGACATCAATATATATGTTTATCTTTATGCCCGTGTCACACTGTTTGTATTTGTTGGGTTTTTTGTTGTTGTTATTGTTTTTTTAAGAGATGGGGTCTCACTTTGTCACCCCAGCTATGGTGCAGTGGTACAATCATTGCTCACTGCAGCCTCAAACTCTTGATCTCAAGCAATTCTTTTGCCTCAGCCTTCTGGGTAACTGGGACTACAGGTGTGTGCCAGCCACCATGCCCAACCAATTTTTATTTTTATTTTTTGTAGAGATGGGATTTCACTATGTTGCCCAGGCTGGTCTCGAACTCTTGGTCTCAAGTGATCCTTCTGCCTCAGCCTCTGTAGTTGATGAGATTACAGGCATGGGCCACTGTACCCGGCCTTAACAGTATTTTTTTTTTGATTACTGTAACTTTGTAGTAACTGTTGGAATCAGTAAGTGTCAGTCCTCCAACTGTGTTCTTCTTTTATCAAAAATTCTTTGGCTATTTGTGAGCCCTTGCAATTTTAAATTAATTTTAGGATAAACTTTGCCATTTCTGCAAAAAAGGCAGCTGGAATTTTGATAACAATGTAATTGAATTTGTAGATCAGTTTGGGGATTATTGCCATTTTAGCAATGTTAAGTCAATCTTTGAACACAGGATATCTTTCCATTTACTTAAGTATCCTTTAATACCTTTCAGCAATATTTGTCATTTTTGGTGTACAAGTCTTCCAAAAAATAGAAGAGGAATGAAGACTTCTTATTTTATTCCATGAGGCCAACATTACCCTGATACCAAAGCCAGGCAAAGACATCACAAGAAAAGAAACCATAGATCAATATCCTTTATGAATATAGATGCAGAAATCCTCAATAAAATAGTAGCAAATCAAATCCAGAAGCATATTCAAAGGAAAATACCCCATGACCAGGGGAGAATTTATCTCAGGAATGCAAGGTTGGTTCAATGTACAAAAACTGATTAGTATACTACATCAATGGAATGAAGAAAGAAAACCATGTCATCATTTAATTGATGCCAAAAAATTTAACAAAATTCAAAACCTTTCATGATTTATTAAAAATAAAAGACACTCAACAACTAGGAATAGAAAGGAATTCCTAACCCAATAAAGAGTATTTATGTAAAAGCCATGACATTTAGTGGTGAAACACTGAAAGCTTGCCCCCTGAGATCAGGAACAAGACAAAGGTGCCTGCTTTTGCTGCTGTTATTCAAAATTGCACTGGAAGTTCTAGCCAGAGTAATTAGTCAAGACAAAGAAACAGAAGGCATCCAAATTGGAAAAGAAATAAAACTATTTCTATTCTTTTGCTGGGAGTCTGTTGGTAGCAAGTGTTCTCTTTTGTTTTGTGCTTGTGTGCATGAAAGACAGTTTCGCTGGTTGTAGAACTTCAGGTTGACAGTTATGTTCTCTCAGCGCTTATAAGACATTATTCTGCCGTCTTCGGGCTCTCATTAGGGTTTGAGAAAGGTTAGGTGTCAGTCGAATTGTCATTCCTTTGGAGTGATCTTCTTTTCTGCCTGGTTGCTTTAAGATACTCTTTGTGTTTGGTATTCTACAGATTCATGATGATTGAACTAAGGGGTTGCCAGGAAGGCGATCTGTGCTTCTTAACTTCAAAAGAAAATAATTACACCACAGCAAGTGGGCAGTTTTCCAGAGAAGGGAATTACCAAAGTCATTCTGAACCCATGGAACAAAAGAAAGAGTAGTTAAAAATTCTACATGCTTCTTAACTCAAGGATTCTTCCTCCAGCCCGGTGAGCAAACAGCTTCCTGTAGAATAAAGCCCAGACCTGCCGAGGTTGGCGTCAAGGGGACGAGAGTCCCTGAAGCTGGTGTGGTGCTGGCCTCCAGCCTGGGGAAGGGGTGCGGACTTTCCACCCTCTTGTGACGGTTTTGTGCAGAGCTGTGGATAGTGGGAAAAAATGCGCCATCCCAGGGCAACCGCCCAGCTCCATCCACCTGGGGACAGTAACACCCTACTGACATTGCTGCCCCCATGACACTTCTGGCAAGGACCTCAACCACTAGTTATTTCTGGGATTCGCTGGGGACAAAACTAAGGTCACATTAAAGTTATAAAATATTACTCTTCTGACAATGCCACCCGGCCTCAAATTGCCTGTGGGACAGAAGGTGCCCTATGGGGTTCCAGAACTCTCTCAGTCAGTCCAGACGCCTCCCTCTCTGCTTTCTGCACGCTGTGAGGATGCCCCTCTGGCTTCACTTCCAGCCCCGATACAGGGAGCTTGAGCTCAGAGCTCAGGTCCTTCTGTGGCCTGGATCTGAACCTGTCACTCCCAAAGTGCCTCTGTGGCCCGTTTTATTTTTTCTGGTGCTGGTGGGAGTGCAATAGGCATCCTTTAGCACCATCTGTGTACCCGCAAAGTGCTGAGTCCTGACAGGGGAGGCCCTGCTGTGGTCCCCACTCGCCAGCTGAGAACACTGAGGCTCTGAGCAGTCCCAGGGCCAGCCAGTGTCGGGATCAGTGCTGCTGTCCCTGAGCAGTCCCAGGGCCAGCCAGTGTCCCTTTCCGTGGAGAGCAGTCTGGCCCCTCTTGGCCTCCTTGCCCTCCTCCTCGCCCTGGCCATTCTTTTCTTTATTCTTCCTCCAACCACACATCCCCCTGACACCTGGACACACCTGCCAGGCTCGGCAGTGGAGCTGACTGTCACTCAGGGTGACAGCCATCTCCTTTCTTTTCTGTGAAAAACTACCTTGACCTTTCAGCCTGATGCCTGGCATTACTCGATGAGCCAAGCTGCCTTTGGCCTGGGATCCAACAAGAGGATCCCTTCTAGCAAGACCATCTCTTCTGGCCATGTCTCTCCCACCTGCCAGGTCACTTGTCCCCCTCAACCTCTGACCCACAGTCACCTCGAGCCTGATTTCAATGAAGCAAAATGCAGACTTTGCAATCATTGGTGATTTTTAGAACAGGGTGAGGATTTGGGAAGTGTCAATGCTGAAACAAGTCTGGTCAAGCTGGGAAATGCAGCGCTGCCAGTCTGGCCACCAGCCCGGGGGCCTGCAGGGACAGGGTGACCCATCCTTCTGCACTTGAGTTTCTGTTCTTGTGTTGGGCAAGTCTCCACAGTGTAACCTGACCCGCAGCCTCTGGACACGTAACAGCGACAGCACCTAGCAGCTGAGCACGCACGATGTGCCCGGCTCTGTGTGGACCACATGACGTGGATTCACTGTTGGCTTCTGTAGCGGGTTAAATGGTGGTGCCCCAAAAGACATGCCCACATCCTAATCCCCAAAACCTAATCCCCAAAAGCCCCAAAAAATGCCCAAAACCTAATCCCCAAAACTATGACCACATTTGGAAAAAGGGTCTTTGCAGATGTAATGAAGTTAAGGATATTGAGTTGAGGTCATCCTGGCTTATTCAATGACAAGTGTCCTTATAAGAGGTACACAAAGGAGAGACACATGGAGGAGACAAGGGCAGAGACTGGAGTTCTGTAGCCACAACCCAAGGAGCACCTGGAGCCACCAGAAGCTGGAAGAGGCAAGGACAGAGTCTCCCCTAGAGCATTTGGGGGGGGGGGTGGTGCAGCCCTGCCGACACCTTGATTTCAGACTCCCAGCTTCCAGAACTGTGAGAGAATCAATTTCTATTGTTGGGAATTGTGACAGCAGCCCCAGGAAACTAAGTGGCTCCCCCACCAACCCTGGGACATAGGTACTGTTACTATCTCCCATTGTACGGATGAGGAAACTGAGGCACAGGGCTCAGATAACTTGTCCAGGGTCCCGAAGGCACGAAAAAAGCAGCACCGAGATGAACCACCATTCTAAATGACCCCAGAGCCCCTGCTCCTAGCCGCTGCTTGCTGTCCTGCTAGACTGTGTCTGAAATAAATGGGCATTCTCCCATTTTGCAGATGGGGAAAAAAAGGCCATAGGGGAGGAATTGTCACAAGTGGCTCTTGGGAACATTAGTTTTCTTCATGCTCACAACCAGCTGGAGAAGTAGCTGCTAGGATGCCCACATTACAGATGCAAACGTTGAAGACCAGCTCTGTGAGGCTAGGACTGTTCACCACTGCTACCTCGAGCTGGGCTGAGGTTCAGAGAGGGTGGTGATGTGTCCAAGGTCACACAGCCTGCCAACGTGGGACCAGGGGCTCAAGCCTGGGTTGCCTAATGCCAAATCCTGTTTTCCTCTGCTGAACAAATGCTCAGCTCTGTTGTCCGTGTTATAAGAGAAAATGGGTGGGGGGCAGGGAGACACGGGGAGACCAGGAGAGGATGTTGGTGGCAGCTTTGGGATGAGGGGGCTTGTGCCTTGAAGGTTGGAAGGGTTTAGAGGAAACAAGGCAGAACAGGTGGACTGACACCCAGTCTGGGGTTGCCAGGGCCCGGGAGCAGGAGAGAGACCCCCGTCTGCTCTACATCCTCCGTCTCCTCAGCCCTCCACGTACCCTCGCCCCCAGTTGAGCTGCACAGGCCTGAGCCATCAATGATACGCCCTACTGTTCCAGGGCCTTCATTCATCAAAAGTTGGAGGGTATTGGGGCGAGTCGTGCTAGTGCACCCAATTTTCTACATTTCCCGGGAGCCCTGGAACGTTGGCTCAGTTTCAAAAGCCAGCCACCTCACTCCCCCGAGCTTCGTGGCAGCGTCCAGGGGCATGAGGCGTCCTTCCTCTAGTTCCGTGATCTGTTCGTGTGGTCAGACAGCCGTGTGTTCTCGGGAGCGCTGTTTTTGAAAGGGTACAACTGCCAACGTGAGTTGTGGGAGTTCTCTTCCTGGCCTTTGGGCGTTCATTCCTAGAAAAATCTTTTCCTCTTTGTTGTTGAACTTCTGGCTTCACCCCCGCCCTCCAGGCCCAGGAGCTGACAGTGAAGGATGTTTTCCTGAAAGGCGAGGAGAGGACGTCGTGGGGAGAGCCCTGGCCAGGAGACAGGACTTCAGGGGCTTAGTATCCGCTCCACTTTTATTTGGAAGAGTGAGGACAAGCTTGGGTGCTGGAGTCAGACAAACCCAGGTCCGAGTCCCAGCTAGACCCCGTCCAGGCTGTGTGGCCTTGGCCAAGTGGCTGAGCCTCTCTGAGGCTGTAAAATGGGAGTGAGAATGGCGTGCAAGCCGTAGATTTGCAGCGAGGGTGCAGCGAGAGCGCACCCAGCTGTGCGTGCTTGGCACGCTGTGGAGGTCCACTTCATCACCGTGTCATCGGGGCCCTCATCTTCATCACCGTGTCATCGGGGCCCTCATGGCCTCCTCCTTCCCTGATGCGACCCAGCCGCGCTGCTGCTCCGCCAGGTTCCCGCACGAGTCAAGGACGCTCCCTCCTGCGGTTCCTTGTTCCTGGAATTCTCGTCCTCCACTTCCACACAGCCCCGTCCCTCCCGCTCCACAGCCCCGCCACTGTCGCGGACACTGCAGTTGATTCGATCACGCTCGCGGGCCGCGGGCCCCGCCAGACTGCAGGCTCGTGCGGGCAGGGGCCACACCCGCGGGTCGACTTAATGAAGATTCCACTCAGTATTTATTGATTTACGATTCCCGATGGTGTCTGACTCTGTGGAAACAACCCGAGCTCTATGGGATTCCGTTTCTCCCATCAGA
>CM052438.1:167731291-167749906 GCA_028533085.1 Varecia variegata
GCATTTTGTTAACTTGAATCCTCTCTCTGGAACTCAGGATGTATTCCTAAACAATTTTATTCATTTGGAATTGTTTGATCTGCTCTTCCTTCTTTAAGTTTTGATTTGAGGCATTGCTATTCGTGATGTTTCTCAATGCCAGTCCTTAGCTTTGGTCCCACCCCTGCCTTTGTGTGTGAGAAGGTTGAGTAGTAGGGGAGACAGGAGAATTTTCCAGGACTTCATCACAGCCCAGCCTGCTCGCGGCAGAAATCAAAACAGATTAAGAGTTCGCCAGCATGGTTAGACTGAAGTCCTGCTTGGCCTGTGAGAGCAGAAGGAGCAGCCTCGTGAACTGTTTTTCAGTTCTATATGGCTCTGAAAGAAATTGGAGGAAACGTGGAAATGCTTCCTGCAATGCAGCACATTTGCCTGAGTTAGTAGAAGAGGGAGCGGAGCTTCAAGTACCAAATGGAAACACTTTTATAGATGAATTGAAAAGCAATTTAATAAGGTTGGCTGGGTGCGGTGGCTCATGCCTGTAATCCTAGCACTCTGGGAGGCTGAGGCAGGAGGATCGCTTGAGCCCAGGAGTTTGAGGTTGCTGTGAGCTATGCTGACGCCGCTGTACTCGAGCCCGGGCAACAGAGCGAGACTTCAAAAAAAAAAAAAAATGATAGGGAGTTATAGTTACAGACACAAAGGAAACAGAAAGGAAGCCACAAGAGCCCATGCAACACATTAAAAATGGGGTCAGAGTCCCAAGAGAGGAGCAAAGTCCTAATACACATCCTCTATCCAGGAAGCAGATTGTGGCTTAAAAAGAAAATGTTCAAGAAAGATGGCAAACTACAGTGTTTCCTGGAGGGAGGAATGCCCTTGAACTATGCCCTCTTCTTGATTTTGGGGTGGGCTTCCTGATGAAGGATGCTTTTTGAACATTCTGTACCTGGGGTCTTTTATATGCTAAGGAAAAACAGGGAAATGAATTCAAATTCCCGCAAACAAGAGGGGTGGGGCTCACTCCTAACCCTCAAGATTCAAAGAGAATGTACGGGTGCAATCTCTGCTTTCCTCGTCTGTAAAAGGGTAATGTCAGTGCACGTGTGGCTCAGGTGGCACACGTTCCAGTTCCCTGCTAGAAAGTGGAAAACTGGAAAGCACGTTTCTCAGACTCCGTTGCAGCTAGGGTGCGGGCATGTGGCCAGGTCTCCACCCATCAGTTCCACTCACTCAGGATCCAGCTGTGGGGTGAGCATTGCAAGAAGGTGGCCACATGCTGGGGGTCTGGGCCTTCTGGAAAGCACAGAGGCAGGGGCGTTGGGTCTTCTGGGGAAACTGGGGCAATTTTGATGTTCAATCCCAAGCACTGTGGATATCCAAGGACAGGTGAACGTGGCAGAGGGCTTCCTGTGCAAACAGGCCTGCAGGGGGCAGGGGGCATTTCAAGGGCTCTGTTGGCTCCGTGGTCCAGCACTGTCCCGGGTCTGAGCACCACGCAAGCTTGATTCTTTGGTTCTCCCAGAAATTCCATGAGGTACCTAACAAATAACCTTGAATAGATCTCTTTTGGCATGAACTTGCTCACGTAGACTGTTGCCGGCCACCAAGGACCTTGGCCTAAAGTATTAGGTCAGTTCCTGGCACATGGCACATTCTCGCTATATGTTAGCTAACATTCCGTATTATTTGAACATTCTACGAAGAGAATGACACGTCTGCTCGTGTTTAGCAAGCATATGTTTTAGAGTCCATCAATTTCTCTCCAACAGAAGTGAATGCTCATACCCCTCTCCCTGGGGTTCCAAAATTTAATCCTGCCAACTCAAGGTACATTGTCATTGTCAGGTTTTCTCAAGCTCAGTCAGTTACGGCTTCTTCCCTCTATCCTCTGACCTGCCCACCAGCAGCAGTGGTGGGAGGGGCACCCACTTCGCCTCATCTGGTGCCATCCTGCGGTGGGGGCGTCCAAGGCTGCTGTGACTTGCTGGCTTGTGTGTCGATCCCTGATACCATCTGCATTCACTGTCTCCACACCCACTGCCAGTCTGTGCGCCTTCATCAGGTCCCCAAATGTCACCCTGCCTCCTCTCTCCCAGTTGCCAGTTCTCTCCAGGTTCCTCAACAAGCTCTCAGCCACTTGTGTCCCTCCTTGGGGTGGTAGCAACCTTTCAGATCCTCTTCCCTGTCACTCTAAGGTGCAGGTTTGGGGACAGAAGTGTCTCAGGCCTCCCAGTGGCAGCTCCATCATGGGGGACCACACCTGGCCCAGTGGCTCTGCCTGGACAGAGAGGGGCAGGCCCCTCTTCCCAATGCACCCAGCCTTCCCGCACCCCAGGCCTTGCCACAGGTCCCTGGTACCTACATTCTAGTCACATCCCCTCCAGTCCTCTCCCTGTCACCTCCCAACTTTGAACTTTTATCTCCTTTTGAGCAGGAACATTATTCTATTACCATTGGATCTTCTTTCCTGCTCTGTGGTATAATATACTACCTGTTATGAGTCTTGCAGACTTTAACTTTGGTAGCTTAAAAAAAGTTTTCTTCCCAAGAAAAAAAGTCCTGACTTTTTCACAATGTATTCAAGGATTTCTTCACCCAATACTGCTGGGACACTGGCTAGGGGACAGGCACTCCGGGGGGTGCACAGACAGACAGACAGGCAGCTGCATTCTAGTTGGGGGATGTGAGCAACAACCACGTGTTCAGGTCCACTGCCTGTGTATTTCCAACAGTGACGATGCTTTGCAGGAACCAAAGGGGAGAGCGAGACAGAGTGGCCGGGCAGTGGGGACGGGTGGCTGTGAAGCAGGTTCACGGTGCCCTGGTTATTCCCTCAGCTCACTGCATCCTGGGCTGCGCTTTTACTACTTGCCCAAGTCCAGGGAGACAGAACACTCACACACATACCGAGGCACACGAAGTGACCTTGTTCCTTATGGGCAGGCAGCAAGGGACAAAGAAGCCTAGGATCCATGACAAGCTGGTCCCCAAGCTTTAGGAAAGTTGTCCCAGGCAGATGGAGTCTTACCTGTGCAAACCCCACTCGCACCCCATGGAGTGTCTGCCCCTAGCCAGTGTCCCAGCAATATTTGGTGAAGGACCCCAGAACATAGCCAGCCCTGGGTTTATACCCCAGGGGAAACAGGACCTGCTGGGCCAAAGCATCGAAAGACAGCCTGTCTCCAGCTGACCCTGGGACAGCCTGGGCTGCTCTGGCCAGTCTCTCTCTGCCTTGGATGCTGCACCCCCGGCACCTTCCACAGTTGTTCTTGGAAAGTACAAGCAGGAAAGGAGGGAGAACTGGGTCGGTCCAAGGCCACCTGGAGAACTGTGCTGCGTGGAGCGGGATGTCCAGCAAGGCCTGGCAGGCACTCGAACTGGGACCTGAATGCCAAGAGGAATCTCTCTAGGGGAGGGGTCAGGCCAAGTCCCCAGATGGAGGAATAGCAGGTGCAAAAGCCAGAGGCAGGCAGGAGGTCGGCCGTGGTGGAAGTGGCCTAGTGAGTGGCGAAAAGAGAGTGAGTGAAGGTGACCTCACAGGCCACCAGGCCAGATGCTGTAGGACCCTGATAGGAAGCACGCAAGCTGTGGACTGTTTTCTTAAGCCTTGGAAGGTTTAAATAGAGAAGTGATTTGCATTTTAAGAAGATCGTTCTAACTGCTGTAGAAAAACGGTTGATTATAAGAGGTGCGAGAGCACAAGGGAGCAGGGAGAAGGGAAGCACGGAGTCCACGTGGGAGAGGAGCGTGGCCTGCACTGGGAGAGCACAGGGGGCGAGACGTGGACGGCGGTGGGTACATTCTGGGGAAAGGACAGAGGGAACTGCTGCTGGGCTGACTGGGTGGTGGTGGGATGTAGAGGGAGGAGGGGGTCGAGGACGACGCCCATGGATTTGGCTTAAACACCCGCGTAGCCCCTGGGATGACTGGACCAGTTCTGCAGAAGCAGCAACACTTAGGTGCTAGCCCAGATGCACCTCCTGCATAAGAGCTCTGTGTGTCTGTGTGTCTGTGTGTCTGTATGTCTGTGTGTCTGTGTGTCTGCATTGGCTTCAGCTGGCAGACTCATCTCAGGTGCCCAGCAGGTAGGGCAGGGAGCACAGGGATGGAGCAGTGGTGACACTGGCCACAGGGGCACAGGCTTGCCCATTGCAGCTGCTTACTAAACCCTGCGCTCACAGCGTGCCATGCACCATTCCCAATGGTGCCATGCACCATTCCCAAGCTCCACCGGTATTAACGAATGCAATCCACAGAACAGACCTCGCAGCTAAGTGCTATCATGAATCTTCATTTTACAGCTGGGGAAACTGAGATTCAGAAAGGTCACACAGCTGGTGGGTGGCAGAGCCAGGATTTGAACCCAGGCCATCTGATTTCAGAAGCCAGGCTTATCAGTCACCTATTCCAGTGCCAGTAAGGGAACACAGGACAGGGCAGAAAACCATGTACTTGTCTCTTTTTCAATGTCTCTAAATGTGAAAGCACTTAGCAAAGTGCTGGCACAAAGTAAGTGCTCAATAAATAATAATAATAACATTATTAATACACAGGAACCAGGCAGGCTATGTCCCTCCCAAGCTCCCATGCTCTGCAGGAGGCAGAAGATACATGTTGGGAAAAAATCGATTTGCGTTGGATACCAAGCCATCAAAAATAACTGGCAGGAGAGGAGAGACCGGGCAGAGTGTGGAAGTCGCTCTGTTTCTCCTCACTTGTTGTCACACTATTACAGTTAAAGAGTGAACACTTAGCAAGAAAAAGAGCATACGTCTGCCCACATTTTTCTAGATTTACATTCTTTTCACTTATTGGAAAGAGAAAAAAAATAGGACCAAATGTTAAAGACATTTAAAAAAAAATCCAAAAGCAAGAACTATGGAGGGAGGGAGCCAGACTGGCAGCGATGTGGAAAGTGGAAAATGCGGGTGACACGGAGCCCGTCTCAATGCTCTGACCCCCTCCCCTGCCCCCACTCCCCCAAGCTAGAATGAATGACTGCTGTTGGGAGGAGAAAATGGGATGTGAGAAATCAGCGAAATGTGATCACCCAAACCTTTGAGGGACATTCAACCCTAAACACCAAAGTGAGGGGCGATCTGGGGGGTGGAGAATGAGGATCCCCCCTTGGGAGGGAAAGCCTGACAATGTTCTCGAGCTCCCCACGCTGGAGTTGATGTCCCTGTGATGACAAGAAACGGCCTCCAGGGGGCGCTCGACGCCCTGCACTGGGAAGATGCGGCCACAGCCGGGGCGTGGGAAAGTGCGAGGGCTGGGCTGGCCGCGCGGAGGACGGAGAAGGTTATCGAACCCCACAGGCAGGACAGCTCCGGCCCAGCTCGGGCGGCCCCAGCGGCGCTCCCTCCACTCAGCAGGGACTTGAGCAAGGCCAGCTGGAGTTGAAACTAAGCCATGGACGAGTAACCATGAGAACAGAAAGTCTCCAATGGGGCCAGAAATAGACACTTCAACTCAGCGACCCCAGATGGGAGTTTCTGATCAGTAATTGTCGCCCGTGAGAATTGCTTTTCCGGCAATGACAGGCTCATTAAGGACGGAATAGAGATGATGCCCTAAATCAAGGGTGGGCAAGCTTATCTGTAAAAGGACAGCTAGTGCATATTTGATGCTTTGCGGGCTCTCGGGCCCTGTAGGAACTCTGCTGACATAGCGTGCAATTAGACACAGACAATCTGTAAGTGAACGAGCATGTATGTGTTCCAATAAAAGTTTATTTATGGGCGATAAAATTTGAATTTCACTGTTAAGAGAAAGAAAAGACAAGCCAGAGACTGGGAGAAAATAGTTGCAAAGTACATCGGATAAAGGACTGGTATCCACAATATACAAAGAAGTCTTGAAACTCAACAATAAGGAAACAAATAACCCAATTTAAAAATAAGCAAAAAATCTGGCCAGACACCTCAGCAAAGAAGACATACAGATGGCAAATTAGCATAAGAAAAATGCTCAGCATCATACGTCACTGCAGATTAATTGCAAATTTAAAACAACAATGAGAAACCACTACCCCTGTAGCAGGATGGCTAAAATCCAAAACACTGACAACACCGAATGCTGGTGAGGATGTGGAGCAACAGGAACTTTCATGCATTGCTGGTGGGAATGCAAAATGGTACAGCCACTTTGGAAAGCAGTTTGGTGGTTTCTTCTAAAACTAAACAAACTCTTACTATATAATCCAGCAATCTTGCTCCTTGGTATTTACCCAAAGGAGTTGAGAATTGTGTCCACACAAAACTTGCACACAACTATGTATTGTAGCTTTATTCATAATTGCCCAAACTTGGAAACAACTGATGCCCGTCAATAATTGAATGGATAAATAAGCTGTCATACATCCAGACAATAGAATCGTATACAATGATAAAAAGGAATGAGCTATCAAGCCATGAAAAGACAAGGAAGAACCTCAAATGCATATCACTAAGTGAAAGAAGTGAATATGAAATGGCTACATACCGTATTATTTCAACGATATGACATTCTCGAAAAGGCCAAACTATAGAAACAGTAAAAAGATCAGTGGTTGCCAAGGGCTGGGAGGAGTAAAGAATGAACAGGTGCGGCAAAGCCCGAGAGGACAGAAACAACCCGGCCTGTTCACGCACTGCAAGCTGGGGCTGTCGCTTGGTGGGCAGGACTGCCTGGTGGTCAGGGCCTCGCAGTCTGGGTTCACGTTCTGGCTGTGCCATTTTCCAGCTAGTGTGACACTGCACAAGTTAGATAACATTTCTGCGTCTCCATTTCCTCACCTGAAAATGGAATGGTAAGAAACTAACTTCATAGAGTTGTGAGGATGATGTGAGAAAAGACATGTAAAGTGCTTATAATAGTGATTGATACACAAAATAACCTAAAAATCCTTAATAAATGTTAGCAATTTCTATTATCAGGATGGGAAATGGGGTATCGTTGAAGGTAAGGCCCACAGGGCCAGTTGTGAACACCATGTGCAAATTGAAGAGCCGGGAGGGGAGATGCCTTGTAGGTGACAGAGAGCCATGATCTAATAGTACAGAGCTGTTGATGTCCGTGTCCCATGTCCTCTGTGGGACTGCCTTTCATCTGGTCTTAGGATGAAACTGCTGAGGTCTCGTCCTCAGACCAGGTCCCGGAAGCTGGAATCCAATGTCAAGGTTCTGCACTTCTCACTGCAGGAAGAAACACAAACCCAGACATGGAGCTGGCTGTTCTGTCATTTGCACTGAGCACGAGGGAGGGTGGCTTTCTGAGGCCAGGAAATAAGGCCGCAGACAGGGCAGGCAGGGTTGGGATGAGAGAGGCCAGAAGGTCATGGTGAAGGGCAGGCAGGGCTCCTGGGGCTGGCCCCATGGACACTGAACGGCCACCAGACTGTGTCATTCTTGCACAGCCTGCTGCCCCGGGATGGTCCAGGGATGAACTGTCTAATTTATTTTGTATTAAAAATGACTTTTACAGACTGTTTTGATTTCAAGAGCAATATCTAGTCTCTGCAGAAAAATTACAAAATGTAGACAAGTAAAGCAAAGAGAAGAAAATGAAAATACACCTGTGATCCTACCACCCAGCGATAACCACTCTTTGCACTTGCTCAATATCCACATGGCTTTTTCCTAGGAGTGCAATGTATTTACATATTCATTTATACAGATTGAATCAAACGCCACATACCACTATAAACTTTTTTTGTCACATGGCATTTTATCATGAATATCTTTTCATGAATAAGAAAAGACATGAATATCTTTTCAATAATCTACAATCTCATTTTCATGGTTGTATAATATTCCATTGTATAGGCATATAGGTACCTTAATTTAATAATCTCTTGCTATTGGACATTTAGCCTATTTTCCAATTTTCATTATTCTAAACAACTGTGATGAACATCCTTTTGGATAAATATTTACCCACATCTTCATTTACTTACCTAGGTTACATTTTTTCTTTTCTTTTCTTCTATTTTTAATGTTACGGCTTTGTTCTGTCACTCAGGCTAGAGTGCAGTGGCGCTATCATAGCTCACTGTGACCTCAAACTCCTGAGCTCAAGCGACCCTCCTGCCTCAGCATCCCCAGAAGGTGGGATTACAGGTGTGTGCATGCCATTGTGCCTGGTGAATTTTTTAATGTTTTTGTAGAGATAGGGTCTTGCTATGTTGCCCAAGCTGGTTTCAAACTCCTGGTCTCAAATGATCCTCCTGTCTAGGCCTCCCAAAGCGCTGGGATTGCAGGCATGAGCTACCACAGCCCCAGTTTACATTTCTAAAGGTGGAATTATCTGATCAAAGGATATGCATATTTTTAAGCCTTTGATGCACATTGCTTAACTAACCTCAGGAAAAGTAGTAATAAATTATACCTCAGGGATGGATATTTAAGGGAATGAAGCTGATCTTTATACATAGGGCTTAGAACAAAGCTTTGCACATAATAGGAGCTAAATAAATATGCATAGATTGTAATTTGAACATAATAAATCCAGACTCTTCCATGCACGCTATCTGCAGTTCTGCTGTCATCTTCTGTTAGCTCTCCAAGAGACAGGGCAAAAATTGTTCATAAAAGTGACAGAAAGGTAAGAGATCATGAAAAGGAAGAGGAGCCGTATCTCAGGGAGTGTGCCATTCAGTAACACCCTAGGTCATTACACAGCACTTTCATTGAAATATAGGTGCTAATGGTCCACTTACGAAGCTATCTATCCCAGCACAAATTAGCATCTAAATTATTTAAACCATCTCAATGTAATCATGCCAGGCAAAAGTCGTGGAGGTAGAAGCACCAGGGCTTAGAGGTAAAAGACCATGCAGAAAATAACTATCGTAATACCCAGCCTCCCAATAAACATGATAGACTTGCCACTCAGGAATACACACTCTCCCTTCAATATCCAATGTAACTAGCTTAGGGAAAGCGCTTCACAGGAGTGTGTGTGAAGATAAAAGAACACTTAGACACAATCGAGCTCACCCCCTAAGCTTTGATTGCTGACTATTTCTACACTTACATCTTTGAAATTCTCGGACTAGAAGGCTTGGTTCATTTTGACAGAAAAAGATAATCATTGAAAAACAAAACGAGGTTTGGTTTAGCCTTCGAACGGTTTCTGTGTTAAGCCTCACAAATGAAAGTCATATTAAACTGGATTTATTCATCTCTGACATCAAAGAAAGGAGAATGAAGGAGAAAAATGTATTAAAACATGCAAAAATAATCTTTCTATAAGACCTGACATTCATGAACACACCTCAAAGAGGTACCTAAGAATTAAGCTGTGGATTACAGCAATTTGAAATGTACGGGTAGAATACAAGCACGCAGAAGGGGAGAGCAAACACAGTGAAATGTATTGACATTCTGAAGTCTCTTTTTATTTAACAACAAATATTTTCAAGGCACACAAGCCTCTCTCAGTTATTAACAATTCATTTTTTTACAAGCTACATTCAATTTTAATCATACACAATATATGAAAAATCTCCTTTAGGGATTACCTGCACAAAATTGCAACAGAAAAAAAAAAACATTATAAGATTATATGACAGTTTCAAAGCTGAATTACAAATGTGTGCACCCGGCAGCAGATAAAAATGAGGGAGAAGAAGGGAATGATTAAGTTTTCAATGTCCCTACAAGGACTTGATGTTAATTTCAATTCACTTGCAAGCCGATTTGTAAACGATTATTAAAGAAAACAAATAACCTGATGCTTTGATAATATGAAGGTAGCGGGAAATTATCTCCCTGAGAGAGTGTCATTTACAAGCCGGGTGAGTTTCTGATTCGCCCACAGCCTCAGGTTCACGTCTGTAAACTGGGAAATGATGACACCTCCCCAGTAGGATTCATGTGGGATGTCACGAGAGGATGGAATTCAAGAGCTGAGCATACAGTAGGGTCTCAGCCAAAAAGAGCCATTTTTATTGACATGGGTCATGGCAAAAACTTATTCCTAAAGTGCCTGTAATATAGATTGTCAATAAGTCCTATATAGTAGACTTTTCTAAACATTGTCCTTCCTTTTTTTTAATTCCTTGATGTCTGCAGTGCATCCAGTAGTAAGTTCTGCTCAGAGTGTTTTAAGATGGAAGGCATCAATAAATAACAGTGATTTTTACTGAGCATTTACCACATGCCAGGTGCTTTAGATTATCTCAAACAGTCCTCCCAACCACCCTATCAGGTAGGTACCATGTTACTTATCTCAGTTTGCCAATGACAAAATTGAGACCTAAAGAAGAAGTTAAGCAGTTTTCCAAATGGCTGGAAGCAGCAGAAAGGTTAGGAGCATGAGTTCTGGAGCCAGGCTGCCTCAGTTTCCCCATTGAGGGAAATTGGGATGGGTGGCGCAGAAGGCAGAGTTCTCCACAGAAACAGAACCAGCAGGGTGTGTGTGTCTGTGTGTGTGTGTGTATGCACACGTGTATGTGTGTGTTGGGGGAGGGAGAGAGAGATTGATTTTATTTTAAGGAATTGGCTCGTGCAATTGTGGGGACTGGAAAACGCAAACTTTGCAGGGCTGGCTGACAGTCTGGAAATTCCAGCAAAAGTTAAATGTTACCGTCTTGTGTCTGAAGGTGGTTGGGAGGCCGAATTCCTTTCTCTTTGGGGGACTTCAGCCATTTCTTTTAAGGCCTTCACCTGATTGGATGAAGCCCACTTATATTAAGGAGGGCGATGCACTTCACTCAAAGTCTGATGATTTAAATGGTAATCACGTCTAAACAATACCTTCATAGCAACATCTGGACTGGTGTTTGATCAAGCAACTGGGCATGATAGCCTACCAAGTTTTGTTGTTGTTTTTGTTTTTGTTTTGTTTTGTTTTGTTTTGTTTTTGTAATTTCAATAGATATAGGCGGTACAAGTGGTTTTTGTTACATGGATGAATTGTATAGTGGTGAAGCCTACCAAGTTGACACATAAAATTAACCACCACTGGTGGTAAGAATATTACCTACCTCCTATAGTTTTGGAAGGATTAAATGAGACAAAGCATGTCCAATACTTGGTATGCTGTAGGTACTCAGAGCCCAGCAGGGAGGCAGCAGTCTGTAGGTGCTTGCTACTCTTATTAAGTGACAGAGCCATATTGGAATCTAGGTCGTTTGCTCCCAGAACTTATTGTCAGCCTCTAAACCTGTGCTGTCCGATATGGTAGCCACCAGAGAGATGTGGCTATTAAGCACTTGTGCGTGGCTTGTGCGACTAAAATCGAAATTTAAAAACTAAAGCAGGGTAAATTTTTAAATAATGAAATGACCTGGGTACCAGGATATATTTGGTTAAATAAAATATACCATCAAAATTAATCTTACCTGTTATTTTTTTCTTCAATGTGATGACTAGAAAATTTTAAATGACACATGTGCCTTACATCACATTTTTACTGGACAGCGTCACTCTAAACGTTGTGCCTTCCCAGGGGTGCACAGGCTGGCCTGTGAGCACAAGCCTCCCACGGGACAGCCTCAGCAGGAAAAACATCGCATCAATGCATGTTAATTTCAGTGAGGTTGCCCCAATTTTTTTGAGTATTTTTTAACAGCAGCACCAACCACAAAGGAAAACCATGTCAATTGCACTCTATTAAAATTAGATCTTTTGTTCATCAAAAGACACTATTAAGAGAGTAAAAGATTTGGAAAAGATATTTGCGATTCATATTCCCAAGAACAGACTTACATTCATGTGCGTGTGTGTGTGTGTGTGTGTGTATATACATATATATATATATGCTATATAACAAATGCCTGCAAATCAATAAGAAAAAGGAATATAACTCAATAGAAAAAATATGTGAATGATTTGAACAGGTATTTTAGAAAAGAGGGTGTCTGAGTGGCCAATAAACACATAAAATGCAAATTAAAACATAATGGCTGAAACGCAAATGATGGAAAATACCAAATGCTGACAGAGATAAGAAACAGCTGAAATTCTCACATACTGCCAGTGCAGTATAAATTGGTACAACCAAGCTGGAGGATTTTTTTTTTTTTATTCCAAGAGTGAAAATGCTTCCTCCACTACCCCTCCAAAGCAGTAAAATTTATCTTTCACTTAAAAAGCTAGCATTTCAAAATACATAAAATAATGAGGCAGAGAGAGGAGGGCCTTGGGCCTCACCCCCCTGGAAGGAGTCATCAGTAATTGAGCCGTAGGGAAATCGAGAGCAGGGTTGCAAACATGGCAAGCCTCACAAATGACAAAATCTAGTGCCTGACCTTTCCAAAGCAGATCCCACGGGCTCCTTGCAAACTGCAAGGGCATTCTTTGAGGCCAGGAAGCAGAGCGGCCCTGCGGGGGACTTCGGTAAGGCAGCCCAAATCTGCTGGGGGGTTACTTTCACATTAAGCCATAAACCAATTTTCTTTAGAAAAATGTGTCTGTAACAAATGCCCCGAAGAACTATACTACATCGCTGAAAATCGGAAATTTGCAAAGCTTTGCTCAGGCCTTTGATATCATGCTCTGACCTAAATCTAAGAGTTAAGAGTTATTCTTGTCAGGCGGCTGTTTTTGAATTTCCTTGCTAAGTCAAACAGTGCGTGAGGCTCCGAGGCGGTTCCTGATCAGGGAAATGGAGAGATGATTGTCATTAGCATAAAACACGGAGCCCTGGGACCGGCCGGCTTTCTGTCTGCCCCCAAAACCAGCTTCTTTCAATCCCCTCCACTTCGTGGTTCTTGTCTCTGGGAAGGTGCTAGTCCAGGGACTCTAATCCTGGGGTCCACAGACCCCTAAGACGTTTGCGGAGGGAATTCAGGGATCTGTGAACTTGGATGGGGAAAAATATGTTTATGTGTGTTAACTTCTAACCGAAATTAAGCACTTCAAACTAGAGTAGTATTAACAGTCCTTATTGTCATCGACAGAGATCACAGATATTTTCATATGTTACAGTTGTTACAGATACGTTGAAATCAAGTTCATGCTCATCTCCATGTCAAACCTGGTTATTATTGCTAGAATTTGTAATGTAAGGCATTAACAAAGAAGCATATGTATTATTCTATCACCATTTAAAAATACTTTGACAACGGTATTTCAATATAACTGTAATCTTAGGTATCTTCGGCATTTAAAAGTATTATTCTGAGGTGCCCATAGGCTTCACCGGCCTGCCAAAGAGGTCCCTGGTGTGAAAGAGGATAAGAAACCCTATTTGGACAAGAAGAGGCAGGACTTGGTTAGGGCAGGGAGAACCAAACAGAAGGAGCAAGGCAGGGCACAGGTGCCAGGCTCTGATCCTGGCACAGGGTATAGGTGGATATGGCAAGCCGAGGCCTGACCCACCCTGAATGCCGGGCAAACCAGGGCTGCCCCGAAGAGAGAGCCTGGAAGGGTCCTGCTCGTGGCAGTCCCAGGAGGCACGACCCAGGGAGTGTCAGTTGGAAATCTCCCAGCCCAAAAAAGTACCTATGGTCACCTTTTGAAGCTCTAGCTTTGACCTAGGTCAGACCTGGTTCAATCCTGGATTCATCACTCATCTTTAGCAAAAGAAGATTCACCTAATCATGGGGAGCCTCAGTTTTTCCATCTGTAAAGTGGCAATAATAACAACTGCCTCAAAATTTTGTTGCAGTTACAGAATTTACTCATAAATATAATGTTGAACAAAGAAAGCAAATTAAAGAATGACAAATACCCCACTTATGAAAAATGTTAAGTAATGCAAAACAATGTTATATAATGTTTATAAAGACTTATATAGTAATATAGAAAATAATGCATGACAATGATAAACACCAAGTTCAGTTTCCCAGTGCTTACATTGGGAAATGGATGGAAATAGGTTTGGGAGGGGTACAGGTGTGTGTGGGAGGAAATCTGAAACAAATACACATGGCAAAGGTTAAGACTGGATGAAGCTCAGTAGTGGGTTTCCTTTAACCTTTATTCAAATGACCTATAATAAGCTGAGCATTTAAAAATGTACAATCTGATAAGTTTTGACACGTGTACACTCATGCAAACATCACCACAATCAGGATAATAAACATATGTCACCCCCAAATGCTTCCTCATGCCCTCCTGTAATTTCTCCACCCTGCCTTTCCCCATCCATCCCCCGTTCCCAGGTGATCACAGTTCTGATTTCTGTCACCATGGGTTAGCTCGAACTCCACAACATTCTTTATAACTGGAATCATACAGTATACACTCGTCTGTTCACGTGGTTTTTCTTTCACTCAGCATAATTATTGTGACATCCATTCAGGTAGGTTAGCACACCAGTAGTTCATTCCTTTTTATTACTGAGTAGTGTTCCACTGCATGGATGTACCACAGTTTATCTACTCCCCTGTATGATCTGCTCAACAAGGCCAAGGTTGATATCAGGTCACACTTATTTTGGGAGCAGAGATCTTTTTCACATGAACTCAGTCCCAGCTTCCTGAAAGACTAATGGTAAAATGGCAATAACAATAGCTAGCACTTATAGTCAGGCACTCTTCTAAATGCTTTAAATGTATTAACTAATTTATTTTTCACAGTCACCCTAGAGAGTTATTATTCAAATCCCCATTTTAAAGATGAGAAAACCAAGGCTCACTCTGGTGAGCACAAGAGCCAGGATTTTAACCTGGGCAGCCTGACTTGAGAGTCTGTGCCTTCATCCTTCTCAAGAGGGCCAACTGCATTCCTTATTATCTTTTTTATGCTGGAAAAGCTGTAGTAACATCCTCTGTTTCATTATTAATACTGGTAACTTGTATCTTCTTTTTTTGGTCAGTCTTGCTAGAGATTTGTCCTTTTTTAAGAAAATCTTTTCAAAGAACCAGCTTTTTAAGTTGCTTTTCTAGCTTTTCTGCTTTCTATTTCATTGATTTTGCTCTTTATTATTTCTTTCCTTCTGCTGTGATGGTTTTAGTTTGCTCTTCTTTTCCTAGGTTCTCTAGGTGGGAGCTAAGATTATTGATTAGAGTTTTCCTATTTTCTAATGTATGCATTTAGGGCTATCATTTTCCCTCCATGTTGCCTAGCTCTGCCTATTTTGACAGGCTTATTTTCGTTTTCATTTAGTTCAATGTATTCTTTTGTTTCCTTTAAGACTTCCCCTTTGACCCTTGGAATATTTAGAAGTGTATTGCTTAGTTCCCAAGTGTTTGGAGAGTTTGCTGTCATCTTTCTGTTACTGATGTCCAGTTTGATTTCATTGTGGTCAGAGAACACACACAGTATGATTTTAGCTCTTTAAATTTGTTGAAGTCTGTTTTAAAGCCAGGATATTTTGTTGTATGTTCCATGGGCACTTAAAAACAATGTACACTCTGCTGTTACATGGAATGGTCTATAAATGCTGATTAGATCCTGTTGATTGATATCCAGATATAGAATTCTATATCCATGTTGATTTTCTGTCTAATTGTCCCATCAATTATGGAGAGAGCCATGTGGATTTGTCTATTTGTCTTTTCAGTTTACCAGTTTTTTGCTTCACGTATTTTGCAGCTATTTTTTGGTGTATACAAATTTAGGATTGTTATGTCTTCTTGGTGGATTGACCCTTTTATCATTTTATCATGTCTCTCTCTATCTCTGGTAATTTTCTTTGCCCTGAAATTTACTTTATCTAATGTTAACATAACCATTTCTACCTTATTTTGACTGATTATATGACATAGTTTTTTCCATTCTTTTTCTTTCAAACTGCCTATATTATTATATTTGAAGTGAGTTTCTTACAGAGAGCATGTAATTAGGTCATGTTTTTTCATCTACCCTCCCAAGGACTCAAAAGGAATTTTAATTGATAAATTGAGAAAATGTGTTTTGTGCACTAACCGTGCATCTTCAACATAAAATTCTGACTTCCAGTTTCTGATTTGGTACAGGCCATTCTCCACCATCTTTGCCTTGCTTGATCTCAGGGGCCAAGGTGGTGGAAAACAAAGATCAAAAGGCCATGGATCATCTCACTATTCTATTACCAAGGACTGACTTTATTACCAGTGTTTTAACTGGTATAACGAGGCCACTTACATTTAATGCAATAATTGGTATGTTAGAAATAACAAAATGGCTTAAGACTGTCTTTTTGTATTTTTCATTTATTTTGTCTCTCATTTCTGTTTTCTTGCCTTCCTGTGGGTTACTTTAACATTTTTTAGAATTCCATTTGACTTATCAACCTAGTTTTTGACTGTCTCTATATCCTTTTTAGTGGTTGCTATAGGTATTTTAATATATACGTAATGATATACTTTAATATATACAAAATGATGACACCACATTCTACTGGTGTCATCATTTTACCAGTTTGAGTGAAGTGAAGAAAACTTACCATCCTTTACATCCCGTTACCTTCTTCCACTTATAGTTGTCTTAAGTATTTCCTCTACAAACGTTGAGATACACATCAGCAGGCATGGAGAGCACCGTTTATGTTTGTTTTGTGGGTGGTCTCTGGCTGGTGTAGAGCAGTTATTGTCCAAGAGTTTTCTGTCTGCTAGGTTTCCCCTTTCCTGTTCCTTTGGCTAAGAGACAGCAGACTCCCCCCACCCCCCACTCCAACACAACTCTTAGCATTTCTGGGTCACTGGCTTTTTTCGTCTGGAATATATGAGACAAAAAGAAAACTCAGGAAATTTGCCAGTGTGGTGCTACTTGGGGCCCAAGGTACCTAGTCATTCAACCTTCCTCTCTCCACCTTTCTAAGTCTTATGTTTCTTTTATATATAATGCCCAGAGTTTTTAGTTGTACTTTGTGGGAAAGAGGGGAAAGTACATTTACTGCATTTTCCTGAAAGCAGAAGTTCTGATGCATTTTTAAAAGTGGGCCTCTGGCTCTACTTTCACAAAAGACATTTCCCTATGAAACAGGGTCAGCATCCCAGTGCCCTTTAAAAGAAATGGAAAACAAACTTGCCGCAGGAGGATAAGATGTTCAGCAAGGTTTAGACCATCTCAATCTGCCTGCTAAGACACTATACCAGGAGCAAAAAGCTAGCTCAGTTTGCTAGGAATGCCTCAAGAAAATGAGATAATGTGAAAGTTGATGATTTCATCCATTGCCCATGCAGACTTCAGAGGTATCATTCCTCTTTATATCTCTCCAATCTTAAAAAATAATAGTTTAAAACTTATTTTCACTCTCATTTCTTCACAGGCAACTTCTTGGAAGGCTGTCCATGTGCATTTACCCCCATTTCCTCACCATCACCCTCATTTATTCCTCAACTCACCTCAAGCTGGTAGCTGACCTTTTCCCACCATTCCAACAAACCTGCTCTAGCTAAAGGCAGTGCCCGATTAGTCACGACATTTCTGTCTTCGTCTCACTGATTTCTCAGCAGAACTGACCCAGTTGACTACCCTCCTTGAAGTTCTCTTCCCTTGCTCCCTGCAATGCCATATTGTCCTGGTCTTCTCCCAAGCCTGCCTCTTCCTTCTCTTCCTCTCCTTTAGTAGAGATCTTGATGCTCTGTCCTTGGTCTCTTTCCCAGAGTATTTGCTCCACAAGGCGATCTCTGCCAAGCTCCTGCTCCCTCCCCATCCTGGCAGTCACCTCAACTCTGCACATTCCACACACCAATCCAGCACCACCCACCTCCCAACTGTCCCTCCATCCCTGCCTCCCCTACTCTCCCTAGTCCTAGCTGCGGCCCTAGTCCAAGTAACCAAAGTCAAACTAGCCTCTCAGATGTCTCAGACCAGCGGGCCACGGGCTCAATGCTCAGTGCCTAGTGCTGCCCCGGCCCGGTGCTTGAACCCCTCCAGCTGGGCAGTGTGGTTAATCTTTCAGTGTCCAGCGCTGAGGGAAGTTTGAAAGTTGGTTCATCCTGTTCACTGGGTTCTGGAGCACAGCACACAGCGAGTCCCCGATAAATATTCGTTTAGTGAATGGGAGAAATGGGGAAGAGAGAAAGGAGAGTTAGTCAGTCGAGCCTCTCAACAGGGCCCGAGGAAATTCCCATCCGCCACACACAACATGGCGGTAACCTGGACTAGCGCCCAACTTCCGCTTCCGGTGCGAGTGACATCAATTCCCCTCCGGTTGCCCTGGAGCCCCTTGGAAGCTAAGAATACGAGGAAATTTCTGCGCCTCTCTCCCCCTCCTCTTCCTTTATCTTCGCTTCAGCTCCGGGGTAGCCTGAAAGAGTGGCTCCGAGGCTTTGCCGCTCGCGGCTTGTCGGTGAAGGGGGCCGAGGGGAGGGGCCGTCCGCGTGAGCGGGTGTCTGAGTGGGACCGACGAAAAGGAGGGACGGAGCGGGAGCTGGCTGGGAGGCGTGGCCGCTAAGTTTCTGATGAAAACTCACCCAAGACCCCGGTTATTATTGGGCTGATGGAAGTGGCAGGCCCAATGGGTGCGCAGAGACAATGATGCTTAGTAGTGTATAATGCGTGTGTATAGAGGACCTCGGCAGCCTGAAAGCCATTTTCTTCCTCTTTTAGATTTATGCATTAAACTGGGCTCCGCTGCGCCCGACCTCTGCTGTCTGGTAAACTTTCCTCCTGTTTCTGAGGCGATGTCTAGCATGAAGAGTCTTTATTTAATAGTTTTCATTAATGGCAGGCACCATGCTTCACTCTTCTCACTCCTTTATTGAAATGGCAGTGAAAATCCAAGTAGAAAAAGCACTGCTACAGAGGCTGAAAAAGCTACAAGAGACCAGAG
>CM052438.1:167750406-167784647 GCA_028533085.1 Varecia variegata
TGTATTTATTGGCCATTCGGGTATCCTTTCTGTACAGTTCAAATCTATTACCCACTTTTCCACTGAGTTGTATGTTTTTTTTTTAAATGTATCGATTCATAAAGGGTTTTTAGTTTGTTTTTGTTTTAATATATTCTAGAAATCAATCCTTTGCAGTTGTATGAATAACAAATATCTTCTTACATTAGGGCTTTGCTTTTGACTTGTATTCTTTGCATTTCCAAAGGGCCCAGACCCCCAGGAAAGGCTGAGAACCATTTACAGGATAGGTAGGTACTGTGAAGAGGACGTCCAAGAGCCAGACACCCCAAACTTTTGTCACGCTCACTCGGATTACAGCACATTGAACCAGTGATCAAGAAAGTCATGTTAAAAGCAAGGTTTGTAGCTTCTCTTGAAGTACAAGGCAATCTGGGTGTGCCTGCAGCTCCTACGTAGCAGCAGCAGGTCCTACCTGAGCGGGGCTGTCAGCTGGAGACAGGCAGGTCAGCTGCGTCACCCCTGTTCCTATTGCTTCCAGACACTGACGGTCCAACGCCACTTGTCATTCCAAGGCTATCCTGGCGGTTTCCTTCCACGTTCCTGGTTTCATTGTGTATGTCTCCTGCACACATTTGCGTTTCGTTTTCGCCCAGCATCCCTGCACCTCATTATACCATGCAGGAGTGTATTGACTCCTATGAGTCAATATTGCAAGAGGCAGCAAAAAACAAACTGTTTTTCTGACTCACACACCACTCACCGCAGAACACTTCACTTCTGGTCACCAAAATGTGCGTGGGTTTCTCGCCACCAACAATTGATTCTCCAGTGGACACCAACTGGGGGTCCCATAATTCAGTTCATTTCCAACCCTATCTACCTGGAGATAGTATCAGATCCCACAGGTTAAGGGTCCAGTCCCACAAGACTGCACCCACTTCAGAGGCCACTTGCAAGGCTCAAGTTGTGGCTTGTGCTTTTGGCCAACCGGTTATAAACTGGGGGTTCCCATGACCCCCTCCTTAGGTTCAATTAACTTGAGGAGCAGCTCACAGAACTCGGGGAAACATTTTACTTATGTCCGCCCATTCATTACAAAGCATATTACAAAAGATACAGAGGAACAGCCAGATGGAAGAGATGCTGTGGGCCAGGCGTGGGAGGAGGGCCCAGAGCCTCCATCCCTCTCTAGGCGCACCACCCTCCAGGCGCTTCCATGTGGTCAGCAGCCCGGAAGCTCTCCAGACCCTGTAGTTCTGCACACAGGCAGGATGGATTATTAACTCGATCTCCAGCCTCTGCCCTGGAAGATGGGAGTGGGGCTGAAAGTTCCAAGCCTTGGCCTTTCTGGTGGCCAGTCCCCACCCTGAAAGTTATCCAGGGGCCACCAAGAGTTGCCTCCTTAGAACAAAAGATGCTCCTGTCACCAAGGAAATTCCAAGGGATTAGGAGCTCTTTGTCAGGACCTGGGGTCAGAGACCAAATATTAGAATCAAAGATGCTCCTTGCACCCCTGTTTCTCAGGACATGACAGGGAGGGGTTTTAGGAGCTCCGTTGCCAGGAATTAGGGGCAGAGACCAAGTATATATTTCTTATTGCATCACAAAAAGTTGCACTTATAATTTCTGTTGTCACGTGGATGCTTCTGGTAGGGCCACCACTTATACAGCTGATCTCCCTCACTGAGTCTGAACAAAATGAAAGTTCACCTTCTCTTGTGATCTAAAGATCAAGGTCTGTGGGACCCTGACTTCTTAAGGAGGATGAGAGGGAGGAAGGCCCCTGGAATTGGGCCCCCGAAAGCACCTCTGCCGTGGGAGTGCTGGGAGGTGGCATCATGTGTCTGGGGGCACTGGTGGTGACCAGTAAGTCAGACAGACGTGAGCTCTGGATCATCTTCAGAGACAGAACAGCCCCGATCTCCAGAAGAAGGGAAAGGAGCTATTGCTAGAGATATTTGCTTTCCTGTTTATCTAGGGACAGTTTGATTTGCATGTCATTTACAACCATTTGTGTGCTGAATCTTGAAGGTGCAAACTCCCGGTGTCTGAGATAACATAAAATCATACAACCTGCTACAGCTGGATTCTCACGCAGCTGCCTGCAGGGGTGGGCTCTTCCATGCGGCTCCCTTCTTGAGCACTTACTGTGTGCCAGCTGCCGTGCTAGTGTCTTATGTTAGCAGCAACGCCATTTCGTGTGGCCTGACAACTTAGTCCTCTTTTTCAGATGCAGAATTGGAAACTCACCCAGGTTACCTCGAGTAGTGGTGACACAGTGGTTGTCCCCTCCGGCTTTGGAGTCAGACAGACCTGTCTTTGGATCTCAGCTACGGATTTTCCTACTTGGGTGTTTTTGGACAAGTGACTTCAGCTTCCTCCTCAATAACATGGGAACAGGGAACTTGTCTCTTGAGGTTTGCGTGGAGATGGGACAAGCCACATGTTGAAGCACTTAGCACAGGACACCCAGGGAACTGAGACAAGAAGGAGCCAGGATTTGAATCAGCCTAATTCTCACTTCTCTGGGGTCCCCTGCGCCTCCCGCTAAAGCACTCTCCTTTGCCCATGGCAAAATGCTGCTTTCCTGCCCTTCCCTGCCAGACGCCAACCCCTCCTCCTCCTCACCACCACCCTCCCGCAAGGACACACAGGCGGCTGGGGGCTGGGGGGCTCGTGTGTCCGTCCATTTCATGGGGATGCCACTTGTGGGGGGCACTGGGCTGGGGATGTTGTCCCCTGGTGTTGGTCACTGCCTGTCACCATGAGAACAAAGCAAGGGCAAGATGTAAACATTCACGCTTCTCTCCGTATTTTCCATTATTTTGTCCTCCTTTCTTTAAAACCTGCTGGCCCACCCGCCTGAGGTTGACAATGACGATGTGGCTGCCCCTGTTCCTGTGAACAGATGGAGTGGACGGGGCTGCACAGCAGGCCGCAGAGGGGTGTCACCGGGCAACCTGCGTGATGATGCAGGACTCCCTGAGCCCTCCTATATGTGGATACTGCATAAAACACTGCCTGGCTTGGACAGAGCACCAAAAGTCAACTATTACTACTATTATCAGGGAGCAGGTGTGCAAGAAGCATGGCTTTACTGGGGTTCAAATCCCAGTCCCTCCCCTCACCTCCTTTAACTCAGCTCCTTTAACCTCATGGGGGTTCAGAGGCCTCATCTGGGCTGCCCACTGGGAAGGGTGGTAACAGGGCTGGCTTCTCGGGTGTGTGACCTGTGTAGCCACACGGGGCCCCAAGCTCAGAGGGACCCACATGCCCAGCTTAATGCTCTGCTGTCTCCATCTTGAAATCCCTAATAATGTTGGAGCAAAGCCTTCTCGTTGTCATTTAGCATTGCTTGCGTCACCTGGGCCGGACTGGGTATAGGGGCCCAACGAAAGTTCACCGGACACCACTGATGTGCACAATTTAGGGATGACTTTTGGCTCTTTCTCCCCAGCGGTGGCTGGATCCTTGATGGGTTCGCCATGCTCTGGGCTCCAAGGGTGCGCGGGGGATTACTGTGACGTGTGGAGCTATTTTCAGTGGAAACTTTATTGGCTTGAGATTCTGACCTTGGAGTGGGTTGATTTAGGCTGTTCACTGCATGGAACTGACCATATATTTCCTGTATATTAGGTGATTTCAAGGAAAAAATCAATTTTAATAGCAACAATCAAAACTGTAGAAACCTGCAACTGGTAGTATAACCTACTTTACACCTGGGTTTATGGGACAGGAGGGCAAAGAGCCAGGGGTCCCCAGCTCTCTGCTGCCTCCCCAGCACCTGGAGTCAGGAGTGGGAGGAGGAAGAGGAGCGGAAGGGGAGGTGGTGGCAGGAGGAGGTGGTCAGAGTGGAAGGGAGTCGGCCCTGACAATAGCTCTTCCGATCTACGAGTTCTGTGTAACAGCTGATTAGTCTTCAGGCTGAAATGTATTCTTGATTTTAAATTCATATTTAATGATAATCATTACTTGTTTAATAGTTAATGCATCCTCATGGCTGAAAATCCAAAAGTCACAGAAGGATCTAGAGTGAAATGTCTCCCTCTACCCTCGATCTCCTTCCAGGAGGCGACCAGTGTTAGTTTCTTGAGCGTCCTTCCAGAGATAGTTTATTTATATTCAAGAAAAAATGTGCATATTATATATTTGTATATTTCTCTTCATGTTATTTCCTCCATTCTAATGCAAATGCTTGCATACAGCACCAGCCATTCTGTACATTGCTGTTTTACTCAACAGTGTGTGTTGGAGACAGTTCTTGAATAATTTGTACAGAGTTTCATTGTCCTTTTATACAGTTGTAGTCTCTAATAGAGAGGTCCCCTAACTGAGCCAGTCCCTGTTGGCTGGGTGTATAGGTTGTTTCCACTCTGGATCAGCATAAGTCTTCAACAAATCCTCTTCTCACGCAGCATGTGTGGTGAGTTGGGATGAAGTGAGCTGGGAGATTTCACTGAAGTTCTACCGTGATGGGTCAAGGAGTTCGAATATTTTTGTTGCTTTCTATTTCTTTATATCCGTGGCCTTTTCCTCGGTACTGGAACATATGGTGGAAGTTCAAAGAAAAATACTAGATGTAAACCAGTAACACTAGATGTCACCTCCATTTTATGAAGGAGGAACCAGCACTCCCAGATTCAAGAGTGACTTGTCTTGCTTCTATTTCTCTTCTGTCATACTTATTGGGAATTCCTTGTATTAGACATGGGAAGCTAAGCTGCTATAACAAAGAGACCTCCTTCCCCAAATTCAGTACCTTAAAGAAAAAAGAAATTTCTTTCTCTCTTTTGTAATAGCTTTGGATGGGTAGCTCATTTGGATAATCATTTGCCTTCATGGGTAGCTCGATTGGAGACTCAGGTTCCTCCCCTCTTGTTTCTCCACCATTCCCTGGGGTGTTGTGAACACCTGCGTGGGTGTGGCTGGGTGTCAGCCCTGTCCTGGCTGTAGCTGGGTGGGGGTGGGGGGAAGAGACTGAGGAGGAGGAGGCTGATTGTCTCCCAGGCTCTGGCTTGGATGGGATACACATCAATTTTGCTCACATCCCAGTGGCAAGAACTTGATCTAACTGCAAAGGAGTGTGAAGTGTGGTCACGCTGGCCAGCCAGGCACCTGCCTACCACTCCACCACTCTGCAGGAAGGTGAGCATGGCATTTGGAGGACAGCTGGCAGGAGGAACCTGCCGTGCAGCCCCCAGCTCACTGTCAGCAGGTGGCAGAGCAGGCGGTGATGCTTCACTGGTAGGTGACTCGGGTGCCCCGTGCTCCTCACCCAGGGAGGGAGCCATGAGCTGTTCTCTGCCCCCAGCTATGATGGAGAGGATCTTGGGGTTCTCCTGGCCTCGGTGTGCCCCTTTCTTCGAACCAGGCTCTCAGCGGTAGGGCCTCGCCCCAGCCTCTCTCCTGTCTTTCGTTCCCAGCCAGTGACGACTCTGACCCAGACCCGGGCTCTGGCCCTGCTGCTCGGGAAAGAGCCTTGGTCAGAAAATTCCCATGGGGGACCACATTCTAGTGGCTCACAGGGACAATGTGACCGGAGAAACTCTTAAATACTTGAGGAGCACCTCTTAAGATACAGAAACAAGCCATTAATTACAAATCATTATCGTCCGGTGATATTAGAGTCCCACACAGACTACCTGCCAATACCGCAGTAGCCCGATAGGGGTCACTGGAGGTACCTAAAAGTAATAAAACGGCATTTTAAAGCTCTGTAATCTAAATCCAACTTTTATTGGACTTTTATTACAAATAGTATAAAACCTCATTAATATGAAAATTAACGATAGCTAATATTTATTGAGCACTTACTGTGTCAAGCACTATATAGCACCTCATAAGCCGTCTCTCACTTCATTCTTACCACTCCAGGAGAGGAATGCTAGGGGTTTCAGTTCCCAATGAGGAAACCGAGGCTTAGTGAGGTTAGGTGACTTGAGCAAGGCCACGCCGTTCATAGAGAGCAAAGCCAGGGTGTGATTCCATTTCTGCCTGACTCCGAAGGCTCAGTTCCTAACCAAGCCACCAGCTTAAGTGGCATCACAATAAGCTTCAGGGAATCCCGCCGAGGCACTCGTGCAAGGCTTGCCCAGCCTCTCGGCACCTGGTTTCGGTCGAGGGCACGGAGGCACAGGAAGTCAAGTACACACAACTACGGAGTCATTCTTGTTGGCCCGCGGCTCTGTCCACTTCCCCCCAGCCCACCGGGTGCTCCCCCAGCTGCAAATAGAAAGGAGGGGGCAGAGGGAGGGCTTGGAGACAAATAAATCTGGAAAATTCTCTATTCTCTATGCCTTCTTGAAATTCACAATACATACGTGTGAGTAAAGGCTCTGAAATCCTGCAGAGAAACTTGTCAAACTTTTATTCAACCAATTTTCCCCACACTTGTTTGAGCAACAGAAGAAATAGGAGCCTACACTACCACCCTGCAGAACAGCCACTTTGAACATGACCCCCTAGAAGGGTGTCCCTGCCCTTTGCTTCCCCGTCCCCCAGCCAGAACACCCTCCTATCAAAATGTTTCAAGCCCCAGTGCAAACTCCACGTTCCTCATGAAACCTTCCCGACTTCACCCCAGCTGGAGTGATCTCAACCCTCGGTATTAGATTGGGTCCCTCCCTGACCTTGAACTGTGAAGCCGGTCAGGATGTGGGGTCATGTATGGTCTTTTCTTATCTTTTCTGAACACTGGGTTTCTTAAGCAAGGAATTCAATCTTTCCCCTTCTCATACCTCATACAGGGCCCGGCTCACTATAGGTGCCCTGGGACAGTCATCAAACAAGAACTAGAAAAGCAGATGCAACCTGGGAAGGACTAAGACTCTACCTTCCTCTGTGAGCCCAGCTCTGGTTCCCATGGTAACCACCGTGGAGGGTCAGCCCAGCTCCCATGCCCCAGCGTGGCCTGGCCTGACTCACTGCACATGACAGACAGGCCGACACCCTTCCCTGGCAGCTCAGGAACAGACGATGGGGGCTCTGTGTGTCCAGTCTGAGTGTCCCTTGGATGGAGAAATACATCATCTGTCCCCTGCAGACAGGCAGCCCAGCACAGACCCGGGATAAGGCTCTGTCACTTGTAGCAGGCTGCTCTGTCCTTTCCTGAGCTGGGAAGTTGCTAAGCATTTGTCAAGAACCAGAAAGAATGTGTTACGCGGGCCACAGCCACGAGCCAGACCCAGGTTCCAACCCCCTTGGCTTGCGGGGCTGGGCAGGGGGCAGTGGGGATGAGAGCCGAGGGCAGAGGCAGATTCACGGGGAACCGGGAGAGCCCACCCAGTTGGAAGGTGCCCTGCCCAGAGCCAGCTGGAGAAGCCCAGTGGGAGCTGGCACCCAGCAGAGCCAGACCTTCTGATTTGTATGTGACTCTCTAGATTTTGAAATATTTGGTTCAAAAATATTTTAACACTGTGAAAGGTAAGTAAAACCAGGCTGCTGCTCTGCCCCGTCTGGTGGCTGCTGACTTATCTTTGCGTTGGGCTAGGAGCCACCCAAGCCATGATCAGATTTCCCACCCCTGCCCCGCAGCCCGCTCATCCTGACACCAGGCCCGGATAACGACACGGTTTGCACGGATTCTCCCACCCACACCCACCCAGCCTCCCTGCCCTTGCTCTCCACGGGGAGCCTGCTGTGTCGCAGAGAAACAGAGCGCCAGATGTTGAAGCCGTGTTCGGTGTTCGCTGCTCACACATGCTCAGCCCATCGGGGTGTTTGATCTCTGGCTTAAAAAGTGCAGCCATTTTTCTGAAGAAAGCGAAAGAGATTCAGACAGAGAAAGAGGGATGGACACAAAGAATGCTCCAGAAACTGGAAGGGAGGGAGCGAGGGACAGAGACAGACAGGCTAGAACAGGGGACACCTCTTAGAAGCCTCCTCCAGCCTGTCTCCCAGCCCTGGTGACCGGCAACCTTATAGCCACGGTATCAGCTCTGAGTGATCGTGCCCTCTCTGGGGAGGTGACAGCCGCCCACTCTGCGTGACAGGGCATCTGCTTAAGATTCAGGGGCCTCTGACACCAAAGGAAGCTTCTCCCGAAAGCTGGGATGAGCAGCCCTATGGTCAGAGGGCTGGTGGGCAGGGGACAAATGGGCTGCCGGAGGGGACCCAGACCCCCCGCCTCGCTCACTTTAGGGGCTGAGCAGCCTTCCTGGGGCGCCCGGGGACCTCGCCGTGAAGCCTTCCCTCCACTCAGCATTAACTCCGCGTTTATTTCTCGCTCTGCCTCTCCCTCCCGTCTCCTTGCCCCTCCTTTGTCTCCCCATCTTCGATTTCCTATTCGAGAACGGTTCCAGCCTGTGCCACCACTGAAATCCTGGCCTCTGTAACCAGCGAAGGCTGTTTTGAGCCTGTGACTCAGAGACCGGCATCAGTTTTTATTAAAAGCAAAAGGAAAATAAGCCGATTTTTAAAAAGCAAAACACCTTCTCCTAAGCCAAATGTTCCATGAGACATCTGACTGCCTGAGACATTATCTTAAAACATGCAAATACGCAAGATAGCCCCCGACCCCTTCCCAGCCTCTGGTGGGAGCGTCAAACCTGCTGGGTTATATTTTCCCCCTGGCTAAATGTTTCTAGGTCACTTCCATCCTCCTCCACTGAGAGCCCCACTCAGGAAACGCCATGGATTCCATTCCAGTCCCTGGGCCTCCATAATTAATGGGATCACTGGAAACCAACCAGAAGGATGCTGGGGGCGAGAGGCCTTATCTCTTGGAGTTTCATCTTTCTGGTCTCCAGACAGAGAAGCTTCTAGCAGGATGAGGAACTGAGTTCCCTGGGGCTGGCTCTGCTGACACTGAACCAGCTCCCTGTTCGCCCACCTGGGGCCAGCAGTCCCGGGGCGTCTTTCTCTCCCCACCCCGCCACCCTCTGGAGCTGTCTCTTTCTATAATCCTCTTCTCATCGAGTCTATTAGCGTTCTCCGGCAGGCTCTGCCAAGTTCAGCTGCATCTCCTTGTCTAGTTTATATTAGAAGAGAAAGCTCTGGCGTGTTTTCCCCTCACCTGAGGAAAGAGAGGCTTCTCTTTTTCAAGACACTCATAGCCTTTGATGGAGCCCAAGAAAGATTTAAATTATAATGAAATGCAGTCGTCTCCAGATGCGATTGCCCCCGAGTGCTTCCGGCTGCCTTGTGAAAACGACCCAGCTTTCCAGCAGAAAGGCAGCTGGCTGCAGGGGGCTGCCCTGAATGCCTTTGCTGGCCTGTGTGCAGCTTGTCACCTGCCTGTCCCCTCCTCCCTGCCTGGACTATTGCAGTAGCCTCCAGACTGATCTTCCCTGCCTCCTGTTCACCTGCTTTGATTTGATTCTTCCTGCTCTTGTCTTACCACTTCCCTCCTCGGAGGCCTTCAGTGGCTCCTACACCCCCAGTTCAAATGCTCCCTCCTCTCCTTCACAACGCCCTCCCAACAGCTGCCAGGTGGGATGGACTGCACCATCCATCTACCTTCCCTATGATGGTGTCTGTGGCCCAGTGAGAAAACCACACCACCTTCCTGCCTAGGATCATCGTATTTGTATGCTCAATAGAAGAGAAATAAAACAGCCCCTGTGAAGAAAGCCCCACCATGTTCCAGGTGCAGATACAAAGCTCCCTTGTAGTCACAGGGACCTGGGTCCAAACCCACACTCTCCCTATTTGTAGCTGAGTGTAGCCGGGCAAGTTCACTCACGTCTCGGAGCTTGCTTTCCCATCTGTTAAATGGAACTAATGACACCTACTTCATAGGACAGTTATTGAGGTTAAAGAAGACATACAGTGCTGGGCACATAGTAAATGCTCAATAAATACTAGCTGCACTTGTTTTTTATTCTTCATGATGCGAAAGGAATTGTTAGTCTGGTTTTATGGAGGATGAAGTGCTTCTCAATCTTGGCTATGTTTTAAAAACAACTGGGGAGCTTTATAAACTACAGGTGCTGGGGCCCCACTCCTAGACCTCTCCTGGGGTCAAAGTCTCCCTATCTGGACAGGACAGGAACCACTGCCCAAGGTATGTAAGAAACAAAGGCCCAGGTGGGGCCCGGCTGACTTGCAAGAAGAGCACAGGAGAGGACAGTGGCAGGAGTGGGCAGGACAGGGCATCGGGGCTTTGGAGCGAGTCCAGGTCAGCCTTTCATGGTCCAGACCACTGGTCAGCAGGGGTGTCTTGGGAGGGTTCATGGTGCCATCTTGTCCTTTCCCTGGGCACACCGAGTACAGGGAGTGCCCGCACATGACTAGCAAAAAGAAGGGTTGTCCTGACTGAGGATGTTTGTCTCTTGGCCACCATAATGTTCTCCTGGAAGGCAGAGTGGGACCCCAGGCAGCTGTAGGACTCGAGGCACCAGCCATATTGTAGGAAGTTAATTAACTCCAGGGTGTATTTCCCTTCTGTTCTCAGCTGTGGAAAGTGTGTCTTTGTTCCTGACAACCTCAATTAGCTCCTGCTCCTCCTGAGCTCCTCCACCCCCACTCAAAGGCTGATGCTGTGGTCACCATCCTGTTTGTGGGCAAGCAAGGTGGCCTGGCTTCCCCTGCAGCCTCCCTGCCTTCTCAGCCCCAGCGGGCACTGGATGGTATGCTCGCCCGATAGGTGCCGGTGAACATAACTTCCTCCCTCACGCCTCGGTGTCCTCCTCATCTCCAAAACACGGGAAACACCCAGGCTTGTTTGCCTTGGAGAACTGTTCTTTATGTTTTTTTAATCAAACACCATGTAATGATACGGGAAATATCCCTGCTATATTGTTAAGTGGAAAAAGCCAGTGACAAAATAGAGGTGCATTAGCTACGCTTTAATAAGTGTGCATGGAAATGCAGCCCGTTATCAGGAAGAAAATCTCACTCAAGTGCCCAGAGACCGGGGTCCAAATCAGTCTTTGCTTCTCCAGTGTGGTTTATCTCAGCACGCACAGTGCCCCGGGCACGGGGGAGGCCTCCCTGCCCTCTCTCCCGCGTGCTCCGTGCCCAGACCCCTCCGTCTTTCTAGTTCTTCTTTTTATTTCCTTCTGGAATGCTTTATAAATTTCTCCATAAAAGTCAGGCACATCTTTTGCTAGGTTTACTCCTAGGTATCTTTCCGATTGCCTTGCTGTTTGGAAAGGAGCCTTTTTTTTTATTATAGTTTTGAGTCAGTGAGTGGTAGTGAATAGGAACACAATCCATATCTATACATTGGCCTTGTACTGAGCAGCCGTGGTGAACTCTCTTATTCGTTCTAAGAGACAGTAGATTCTTTGGGATTTTCTATATGGAAATGCAAATGAAGACAGATGCATTTCTTTCCAATTGTTATGTAATTTACTTATTTTTTCTCTCCTTATTGCATTGATTAGGATCTCCAACTCAGTGTGGAACAAAATCAATGGTAGAAGGCATCTTTATCTTGTTCCTGACTTTAGCGAAACTATGTCTTAAGCTTTATCATTGAATATAATGTTCGCTTAAATTTTTTGATAAATACACTTGATTAGATTAGGGAAGGCCCCTTATTTTCCTAATTTGACAAGAGTTTCTGTTTGTTTTAATCATAAGTATATGTTGAATTTAATTGTGTTTTCTGCATCTTTTGAATTGAGCCTCTGATTTTTCTCCTTGCATTTGCTAGTGTGCTGTATTGTATGATAATTTTCCTGACATTGAACTAACCCTGAATTCCTGGGTTGAACATTACTTGATTGTGGTGTATTTTAAAAAATGTATTGCTGAATTTCATTAGCTAATATTTTATTTAGAGTTTTCCTGTTCAAGTTCATAAATGAGATTGTTTTATCATTTCCTTATCTTGTATTGGGGTGTTTTGAAGATCCAGCAAAATGATGTTTGAACATCATACAACACTGTAAGTTTTTACACATGTATTAATTACCTCAAAGAGATTCTGGTGTAGCTCAGGGAGGAGGCTGTGCCTGACCACGGAGCGTGTCTGACTGCCACAAGGGCCAATGCAAGAGGCGCCTGGAATTCCACAATTCAGGATCTGTTCATGATTCTTGTAGGTTTTTAGTCCTTAAAAATCCCATTAAGATCTAAGAATCCCTAAGAGTGAGTCTCAACTGAAGCTATCTAGGGATTAGCTGTCAACCTGGGAGACAGGGCAGAGAAGAGCCGATTCACCTACTCCCATGGGGCGATGCCATGTCAGGTAGCAGTATCCAGACAGCCCACGGGGACTATGTCCACATTCTTCACCATCATCTGGAGTAGGGTTGGGGACCAGGGGATGGTTGAACTCTTTAAACTGATAAATAGAACTTGTTTCTAGCCAAGTAGCTTTAACATAAAATCAATAAGAAATATAATCCTGACCCTAGAAGACATTTTCCGGTCCAGAATTGTGGCCTTGTTCCAGCTTTTGTCCTCAAACAATAGTTTGTATGCATCCTAGAAAGAGGGTGGGACTTTCTTTTGAAGTCTCCCAAGAAGGTTAGGATTGTGGAAATAGCCTTGGCATTGGAGTAGGAGACCAGGGTTCAAGTCCTCACTCCTCTACTTGCTCTCTGGGTCTGAGCCCTTGACTTCTGTATGTGCAAAACAGGGATAATTACACTCTACCTGCTAGGGTTTCATGAGGATTAAGTATAATACCCAGTGCCAAGCATCCGGTACATAGGAGGTGCTCACTCAATTTCCTCAGTGTCCTGGGAGGATGGGGGCAATGACCTCAAAAGCAACAGGGAGTGATAGGCAAAAGCTGTGTCCTGTTCCCTCAGGTGGAGCACTGGATGACAAGGCCAAACTTGGGTTCCTAGCAGATTCAGACGAGGCCCAGGCTTGTCAGCATCTAGGAGGAGACTCAGCCTGGGCTGTGGGCACAGCTCCGTTAGAGGAGGACAGGGACTGTCCAGCTGGCTGGTTCCAGGGGAGGGACAGCTTGGATCTGCGAACTGTCCAGAACCACACCAGGAGCAGGCCTGGGTATCTGGGAGGGGAGAAGCCAACAGGATGTCCCATTAGGAAACACAAAACCTGCACATGTGTTGTTGGGGGTTGGGGTCGGCAGGCAGCAGTCTCCGATGCCTTAGGGGTGGGCTCAGGGGAGGGCTGTGTGTGTCACAGATTCATCCTCCACCCTTGGCACAGAGCAGCCGTTCCCTTGTCCGTCCCTCCTTCCACCCTCTTCCCCCACATCTGCCCCTTCACTCACCTATGTATGCGCTCACGCGCCCATCTACTCATTCTCCCACCAAATCATGCACCCTTCCATCCATCCAGTCATTGCTCCATTTATTAATAATAATCATAGTAATAATAAAGATTACAGTGGCTAATATTTATTCAGTCCTCTTCATGCCAGCCACTGTTTGAAGTGTTTCAAAGGTATAATTTAGTCCTCACAATCAGCTTAGAAGGAAAGTTCTATTATTATTCCCATTTAGATAAGAAAGAAAACTGAGGTTCGGAGAGAATCACTGATTCGCCCGTGGTCACACAGCCAGGAAATACCAGAGCTGGGATTCAACCCAAGACATCTGGCTCCAGAGCCCACACTCCCAACTACTGTGCCAAATGGCTTTCCAAATACTTACTCGGCCGCCAACCACAGAACCCCCATCAGTCTCGTAACCCTCCTTCTATCCACCCAACCGCCATCCTCCTCCCTCCCTTACCTGCTACCCACGCTTCCATCTGCATTCCCCACCAGTCATTGGTTCCCTCCCCGTTCCTCCACGTACCCACAAGGCCATCCAGCCATGTGCCACCCTTTCAGCACTACCTACCGTCTAAGGACCATTTCTTCAGCACTTGCTAATCTAATGATGTTTGGAGATGAATGATGCTTGGTCCCTGACATCAAAGGCTCACTCTCTAGAGAGGGAAATGGGGAGATGACCCAACGCGTATAACCCCATGGCAGAGTGCTAAGAAAGAGGTGGACCCAGGATTGCACAGGGGAAGGTCTCGACCCAGCCTGGGGAAGGCCAGGAAGGATCCCTGAGGATTGGGAGGCAAACTTGGATGACCCAGGTGGAAGAGAAATGGCATTCTAGGCAGCTGGAGCCTCTTGGAGAAAGGCATGGACCCAGCTGTTTCCCAGCGTGAGCAGAGTCCATTGGGAGGGTGACGGTCCCCCCCATAAGCTGTGGAAGGAGAGCACTGGCCAAGCCACAGGCAGACCCCTCTGAGTTCCCCAGTGGGAATGGAGAAAGATCCAGGCAGGTGCTGCCTGGAACAGGGGTGCAGAGCTGGCATCTGAGCCGAGACCCAGGGCAGCCGTCTGCAGCAGAAGTTCAAGTCCAAGTTTCCTTAGGACCCATTCACTGCTTGGTTTCCCCTAGAGACATCCTGCATTTGCTATTCTGTGCACTTTCCACATATTTGCAAGTTTTGATTGAACAAACACCAGCTGGGGCACAGTGAACCCAAATAATTGTGTGCCTGTCAACAGTACATGTTAATTGGAGAGTTGTAGAGTCTGCGGGACGGGTCACAAGGGAAAAACCAATTACTCCATGTACCTGTTTGAAAGGCTCCCACTCCTGGAGTCCTGACTGGCATTAGAACGCTCTGTGTTGGGCCATGTTATTGATTTTCCTCCTGCCTCAGTTGATGGGTTCATTAATTGACAATTACCTTTTTCCCTGTGTTGGGAGAATTGACAACAACTACCTGAAGTGTTCAAGTTCTATTTGAGCAGAGCTAGGCTTGTACCTGTTTAACCTATAACAAGGCCAACAGACAATTCTGGGCAGCTGGAACCCCCAAGGAGGCACCAGGAATGTTGTGTTAGGGCCAGCTGGGGTGCTGGGAGGCAGACTCAGCCATGGAGCATGTGGGGGCCAAAGGCCTGAGGGTGAGGCTGGGCCAGGCAGACTGAGGCCAATACACAAAACCTCCCAATGGGACCAATGCACGTTCAGCTCCAGCAGGCAGCGGAGTAGGGAATGACTGTTTACTGAGCACCTACTATGTGCCAGGCACTTTCTTTCCTAATTGCACTCCCCATAAGCTTTACTACCACAGCTATGCTGTCTACCTATTATATATGGTATGGGTGTTTTATACATAAAAAGAGTAATATTTTTTGCTCTCCCTCACCAGAACCAACTGTTGCCCCCTTGGAGGGTGATATTGTTCCTACTGAGAATGTATGGTGTAGGGAAACTAAGGCAGGAGCCCAGGAATCTGGACTCAGTGGGGCTGGGGTCCCACTTACTCCAGACACACTGGGTCTGCATAGTATAGCTTGGTCAAGGGTAAAGGGTCGGTCACCAGGCTGGGGTTCAAAGTCTCTGTTCCGCCACTTCCTGTTCAGCTTAACCTCTCTGGACCTCAGTCTCCTCATCTGTTAAATGGAGCTAGAAACAGGACTTACCTTACATTGGATTGTAATGATAATTTGATGAAGTAATACATGTAGATTGCTTGGCACATAGTAAGTGCTCAATAAATTGGAGGGACTGCTATCATCATTACTTCCAGAACCCACCGGCTAATGGGACGGAGGTTCCTGGCATGTTCCCTGCTTCTCAACGGCATGGACTCTATCTTACTGGTCTTGGTGGCCCTGACCCTGGCCGTTGGTGGAGGCTGGGCAACATCTACTGCTGTGTGAACCACCAACTCCTGGGCGGATTCACTCTGGCTCTGAGCTGGCCAAGCAGCAGAGGACAGAGTCAGAGACAACAGGGTCTACCCACGAGCACCTGGGGGCCACGTGTTCCTCCGGGAACACCGTGTCCAGCCACCAAGAGGAAATTGCTGTTTTAGCCTCTGCAGATGTCTGAGCAACTTCAGAGACTGCCTTAAACTTCTGCCTCCTCTGAAGTTGCCCTGCCAGCCTTGTGCCCAAGGCTGCCCCACGTGCCCAAGGAGTCTGACGTGTTCTACTTGGGTGAGGGAAAACCGCAACCCGGCACCTGAGGGTCAGAGCTCAAAGGTTGGGTGCGGCTGGCACCGTCTCTGGCTCTTAGCCCAGCCTGGAGGTCAGATGCTGGCGTGGGATCAGAGCAGACCTGCCTGGAGGGTCACACCCTCCGCCCAGGGGCCAAACTTTACAAGGACCAAAACCTTCCCCAGAGCTTTGTTCTGGGAGGTGGCCACTTGGGTCTTGCCAATACCAAGGGTATTGCCCGTTTTATAATCGCTAAAGTTTTTGAATACGGATTCAGCAAAGAGGCATTGCTGCCCACACCACTGTGCCTGGTGTTTTCCTGCACCGTGCAGCCTCTTGCAGACTTGAGAGTTTTCCTTGCACACCACGGCAGAGAAAAGCCACCTCGTCACAAACCAACCCCGCAGGCACGAGCCGTAGCCCTGACTTGGTTTGGTGTACTGGTTTTCAATTATTTTTAAGCTGTTTATCCCTTTCTTCAAATGAAATCGTATGTGGAAGCCCAATTTATATCAAGCAGGAACAAATATCCCTAATATGTAACAGGAACAGAAATTAACCCACGAGTGAATCTCTCCAGCCCCTGCAGCCCCGGCTTCTTGCTTTCTAGACGGTGCCTCGAGGGCTCCGTTTTGTGTGTGCGATCACTGCAGCCGGCGAGGGGACAGAAAAGGAGACAGGCCTGAGACCCAGCAGCTCTTCCCAGCACCCCCAGCACCCCCAGGATGCAATCTGAAAGTTACCAGTTGGTGCTGATGGGTTCAAATCCCTGCCCAGCACTCACTAGCTGGGTGACCAGGGACAAGTCACTCTGCCTCCCTGAGCCTCCGTTCGGCCATCTACTAAAAATGAGCAAAAGAATCCCGTTAACCCGCCTCACTGCATTGCTACAAGGACAGAATGGATTTGTGAGCGTGAAAACAAACTCTCGGGGGCTGGCCTGGGAGTGGGAAATCACCCCGTTCAATTTGGTGTCCTTGGGACCCTCTGAGGTGACAGGTGGCTGAGGCAGACACTCCGTGAACTGTTCAGGACACCAAGTCCTGAGAAACCGGAACTGTTTATGTTTTGCTTGGGGGCGGGGGCGGGAAGAATGGTACCTTCCTTCCTCGCTCCGTGGAGCAGGCCCTGCTCCGTCCTGAACGCTTGGCTCTCTGAGTTCTGAAAGGGTCTCTGTGCTGGTTTTGTTTGTGAAACCTGTTTCTGCAGAGGAGACAGTTTAGCCGCTGGGCTGCAGGTCAGAGCCCCCTCAGGGCTTTTGCTGGGGTTCAGAGCAGGATGGTTTTGGGTACTGCCCAAGCGTCACCCACCCCTGGATGTTCTTCCATGGCTCTCCGCTTCTAGGGGACGCAGCAGGGAGAGGGAAAGAGCCCTCACTGTGAAAGAAGGTGTCTTGCAGGGGAATTGACGGGTCCCTCTGCTGGGGGGTCCTGGCTTGTTCTCGTTCCACGCACAGTGAAGGGGGCAGGTGGGGGAAGGGAGTCCTTCAGGATCGGCCCGGAGCCCTGCACTGTCTAGAAACCATGAGAGGGACGACAGCAGGGCCCAACGGAGCCATTGCTTTTTGCAATTTGGAAAGGAAGACCCGGACAGGGAACAGTGACTACCAGGAGTCTCTGGTTGCCAGGCCCTGGCTGGGTACCTTCTAGAAGGCAGCTCATTATATCCTCAAATGATTCTATAAGACAACTGGGATTGTCCCCTTCTGGAGATGTGGAAACTGAGGCTCAGAGAGGTTAAGTGGCTTATCTAAGACCCCACAGCTATAACTGTGCTGGAGCCATGGTGGACAGAAACCAAGAAGAGACTATCATTTAGTGAGATGGGCAGGGGAGCTCACAGGGGCCAGGTCAGGTCGCGGAATTCATGTGCCCACAGGTCAACGTGACCTGAACCAGTTGGCAGCTGATTACCAGGGGACACCATCTGTGCTGGCAGCTATGGGTCATTGAGGACCTGCTGGGTGCATGCTCATGGCAAGAAGGACGGTGCCTAGGGAATCAGAGGAGGCTGTTTGAGCCCAGCCGTGAGAAGTGAGGGGAGGAGGTGGCCCGTGGGATCGCTGGCCATGCCGTCTGCTACTGCTTGTGTTCCACGGCTGCTCTACTGGACAGGAGGGCTCAGGTTGAATCTTTCACGTCTGGGCATGGTCAGGGGTGGTCGTCCCCTTCACGATACCACCACCGTCACCCTAGATGTCCAGGGCCCCCTCCTGCTGGCTTGGGGGAGGGTTTAGAAGTGTCCTAGACTGTTGGACTTGGAGTTGCCCAACTTCACCGCCGCAGGTTTTAGACTCATGGTTCTATGCTCGGAGACTGTCAGGGGCTGACTCGCACGTGATTGTTTTTCTCAGCCCCCTATTCTCCCTCCTGCCAGGAGGAAAATTTGCCATTGACCAGTTTTCTTATCTGCATAACTCACTGTCAGCGTGTCAGGTACCATGCTGTGGATTCCAGCACAGTCCTGGCCTGCACGTTCCAGATGGCCACCTTCCCTTCCCCGTCGGGCCGTGATCTCTCCGCGCAGCAGTTCTCGGCCCTGGGTGCCAGTGGAAATTAACCGAGGAGCTTTACACACTGTCGATGCCCTGCCGGTGCGTGTGAGGCCCCGGCATGAGGCATTTTAAAAGCTTCCCAACGTGGAGAGCCACTGCTTGTAAGGGATCCCCTGGAACAGGCTGCAGACCCTCCAAGCATTGCCAGGTCTTCCTTTCCTCTCACATCACCATGACCCCTTCTGCAAAACACACATCAAAGGGTCCCTGCTGGCCAGAGATCGAGTCTTTGGAAAGCAGAGCTGAGCCTTGGCGATTCGCATCGTGGGGCGAGTTCTGACTGTGTCTCTGCCAGTTCGACTTCTGTGCCTTCAGAGTCACCCTAGACCGGCATCATTCCTGTGCCTTCTCACCCTCGATATCCAAAGGCCCCCTGAGACTTTTACTGCCCGTTTTATATTGTCGAACAGGAGCCTTCGATGTTTGTGGTCGTAATTTTAAAATATTAAATTACATGGAGCATTAAGGGCTGTGTTTTCTGCTAGAAGACAGGTTAACTGCAGCTCTTTGTCCTCAATTTTGAGATTTAAGTCGGTTCCCCATTTAACTCTAATTGGTCGTGTTTCGGCAGCCCTCCCTGACCTCACAAGGCTTTGATATGGTTTAGAAATCCTTTTATGGAAGCCCCTTTCTCTTTTGCCCTGCACATTTAATAGATTTGTATTTCCTCAGTCATCCTGCCTTCCGTGGAGATATTTCAGAGTCACACCATGGGTCTGTGGGGAACAAACGCCTCCTCTCCAGCAAATGTTTCTTGTTTTTTTTTTTAACAGCGATTGGCAAAAGGGAATTAATTGCCCCATTCACACACACCTCTCACTTGCTGCGTTCCATTTTCACACGGAGATGTTTAATCCTTCCTTCTGTAACCAGGCTGGATTTGTCTGTAAATGCTCGTGCTCTTAAAGTGATGTTCTGGAATAGACCTTAAGAGAGTATCCACTAAGTCACTCTGTTTTGCAGATAATAATATCACCATAACCATACTTAAACGTGTCAGGGGACAGCACTCACGGTGGGGACAGGGATGGGGGTGGTAATGAGCCCCTTGTCCCTGGAGGTGTTCAAGCACAATCTGGAAGCCGCTTCTCAGGCATATTTTAGAGGCAAATACAACATAAGAACTAAGAGGAAATCAGGAAGACCTGAGTGTAAATCTCTGCCACTTCCAGGTCCCATGGCCTTAACTAACTTGTGTTATCTCGAGCCTCCGTTTCCTAGTCTGTAAAATGGAGCTAATCACAATACTTACCACATAAAGTTGCTGTAGAACTGAATGAAATAATACATGGCTCTTAGTAAGTATTTAATAAACATAGGTTACCATTATTAAATATGATAGATGGCATCCAGGCTTCAGTCATGGGGGAGGGGTGGGAATAGGGAAGAAATCAACAAAACGACCCTTTAGTTATTTCTCATTCTCAGAATTCAATAGCCTATTAGAGTTTACCAAGTACTTTCACATATGCAATTTTAATTTATCTTCACAACCGTCCTTCACCCAGACTAACAGTGTGGAAATGGAGGCTCAGAGAGGTGAAGTGACTTGCCTAAAGTCACACAGCACATGGATTGAACCATTTAGAACTCAGATTCACACTTCCCCCTCCTTTCTGCTGTTTGCACGAAACACTGTTGTCTGTATGCCCCCTTATCTTTCCGCTTTATCATAGGGATGTTTCTTAATATGCGAGGATCTTCCGTGGCAGGGCGGGCGTGCTCTGGTCCTCCCAGACCTTCATTCTGAAGGAGACGCTTGCCAATTCAAATGCAGGCCTTGGAGCTGCTTCTTTCATTTCTAAGTATTTGGGGCCATCAAGCAGTCCAATAATAATAATACATAATGTTGGATACTCATAACGCACTTGTTTCATGTGGCAGCCTTAGAATTTTAATTTGATACAAGGAACATTATTACTCTATATTCATTAAATCCCATGTTAACCTCTTCTAAAAACCCTTTTTCTGGCAATAATAGACGGCAATTTTACACGCAGAAAGTCATTGGGGAAGATCTGCTCAATAGGTTTTCCTCAGCATGGCTGTGGGCTGGAAGGTCATTTTCACGGGGGCTCATACACGCATTTGCAGGAGGGGCTTCCCTTCTGATTGTAGCTCGGCTCCCAAGCGAGCCCCGCTGGCAGAAAGAGGCCCTGTGTGGCCAGCCTTTTGCACCGGTGTTATAATACCAGGAAACTTGAAGGCTTGTAACCGTAAGAGATTCAACAATCAGAGGAAAGAAGGGAACAGATCAGAGTGGGAGGGGCGGGAGGGGAGGTGGAGGAAGAAGAGGGAGAGAAGGGAGAGTGGAGAAGGGAGGGGGAGATCCGGACTCTCCTTATAGAATTAAACACTGCAAGAGTTGAGCAGGGGCCGGGGAAGGAGCTTGAACAGGGGTTCAAACTTGCTTACCTTCAGGAGCCAGACCCTGTCCAACGACACTGAAATCCACTACCCTCCCATCCCCCCACCCCAGACACACCTTTTATTTTTAACTCCTCATACCGGAGGAGACAAATCCATAGGTCTATTCCAGACCTCATTCTCTGGAGCTGACCTCTGGCTCACCCAGGAACTCCAGCTGTCTTCACACGGTGCCCCAGAGCTCCTTAGGGCAAGGGGCCCCCACCCTGTCCCTAACCTGGGCAGCCCTATTTTTGTTTCTCAGACTGATCCCATACCCACTTTCATGTGAAAGAGGAATGCTGAGCCGATATGTGCTGATCCTGCCCTGTCCCCTCATTTTGCAGATCAGGAAAGCAAGGCCCAGAGGACAGGGTCTCGTCCCAGGTGTGTGGCCGAGATGGGACCGGAAGCCAATTCTAACTCCGCTGCAGTTTAACAATCTTGATTGCATTACACCATGACAGTACCAACGTCTAACATCCTTACATGCTCTTGGAGGTTACCCACAGTTTATTGTGGCCTTATAATGTACCAGAAACTCGTTCTAAACAATCTACTTTATCTCACTTAATCCCAACAGTGATTCCATAAGGCAGCTGATACTGTCCCCATTTTATGGATGAGGTCACTGGGCTGGGAGAAGTCAGCCAGGGAGGGACAGAGCTGGGCTTGGACCCAGGCCACCGCCGGGCTCAGCAGCCTCTGCCCTTCACCACTGCACTTTGAGGTTTAAGTCAAAGGGATATAAAAAGTCTTGGAAACATCAAAAGTGCTATAAAAATGCAAGACTCCGTACTAATGCCATTATAAAATGTAGATGAATTATTTGGTTTGGGGCCTTTTTTTTCTCTTTCATGCAGTAAAATTCCATCAGAAAAGAAAGGCTCTTTGCACCCACAACCTATGAGGCATTTATGGGTTAGAAACACATTCACTCAAAAATTTTTATTTGAAATCTTTTCTGGGCTCAGCACTGAATTAGGTCTTAGGGATTCGGACATAAATAAAAAACAGTCCCAGCCCTCAAGGCACTCGGGGAGGGGAGGCCGAGAGAAACAGCAGCAACCACATTCTGGTGAGGAAAAGGCCAGATGGAAGAATGGTCTGGCAGCCTACCAGGCGGCCCAGGGGCCTCACCCAGCGTGCTGGCCAAGAGGGCAGGTTCTGCTCTAGACTGCCTTGGGTTCAAATCCTTGCTCTTCACTTACTAGCAGTTTCCTTGACCTCTTTGTTCCTGCATTTTCTCTTCTGTAAAATGGGAATTATAATCAGTGATCACAGATTCCACCTCAAAGGATTGCTGTAAATATTTCATGAGCCATAGACCCTTTGGAAGTCTGATGAAGCTTATAGAGCCCTTCTGGGAATATCATTTTTCAGTGCATATGACAAAAATACATAGTATTTCAAAGCATTCTAATTATATTAAAAATAGTATCAAAATATTAAAAACACAAATTTATAATTTAGCAATACATGTGCTTCTTTATTAAGGCATTAAATACTAAGATCTAGCGGCAGATCTAATAAGCACCATAATTTTGAAAGGGTGATGGGTATAAATGGTGCTTCCAGGCATCTGCAGCTGCATAATGTGAGGGGAATTTATCTGTCTGTTGGTGACATGCAACCGGAGGAAATGCTCGATTTCAGGTAAGATTGGCAAACAGAGAGATGTCATTTTTCCCCTCCAAGTTCTTCAACCCGTGAATTCAAGGCAGAGGGCCTGCTGGAGGCCTGGGGACCCAGGTGAGTAAGTCCTGCCCCAGGGAGGCCCTGGGTGAAGGGAAGGAGGGGGTGGTGCTGGAAGGGCCACACAGGAGGAGCTTCGTGGGGCTGGGGAAGGAGCTCTGCCCTCCAGGGGCTTCCCGGAGAGGCAGTGAGGTCTGAGCAGCTATGCCGCACAGGTGTCATGGGATCGAGGTAGGCTGGTTGACGATAACTGACATCTTCGACTAAACAAGGGCGGTTTCAAATATTCACGTCGCTGCACCCATCCTTGACTCGTCACAGCCAGCGTGGGGGTTGAGGCTGGGCTCTGCCCAAATTCCACTCTCCCCTTCACCACCCACTCTCTGTATCGCTTTGAAACGGTCCCTACTGTCACTGTGTCTCAGTTTCCTCATCTGTACGATGGAAATAATGGTCCAGATCTCACAGGGCTGTTGTAATAATTGCAGGAAAGGCCCAGCAAGGTGTCCACGTGTTAAGTGCTCTACAGCAGTAGGTATGCTCGTTGTTGCTCAAGCACAGATAGTATTACAAATGCCATCAGATAGAAGAATAAGCCACCTCTAGGCGGTACAGCCTCTGGGTTCAGAGCGCAGGCTGTGGAGTGAGACAACTTGAGTTTAAATCCCAGCTCTTCCACCAACCCAGCTGAATAACCGTATATATATATGTCGTGTACCTCTTTGGGCCTCACTTGCTTCCTCTGTAAAATGAGAAAAATAATAGTATCAATGGCCCAGTGTGGCTGTGAAGATTGGATGAATTAATGTAAGGCTTAGAACAGTCCCCAGCACGTGTTAACTGCTCTGCAGTCAGCTCCCGTGTTGTTAGGACCGACATCCATTGCCCGGTGAGTGGACCTAGCAGTGGCCCGGCACGCATACTTTGCAACTTCTCAGACTCCAGGGATCTTCATAAAAGGTCTGGGGAGGCGCTGAACAAGTTCAGTCATTATTTATTTTATGGAACAATTTCTCTGCTAGAGCAATGGTCATGATCTGAGACTCCGTTTGTTTTTGAACAGTAGAAGGACCAGGTATTCTGTGCCCGTTCTACGCCACCTATGTGATCTTATTTAATCCTTGCAACCGTCTTTCCACGGAGTTACCATTTTCTTCATTTTACTGGTGAAGAACTGGAAGTTCAGAGGCGAGGGAATTGGCCTGGGTTTGCAGAGCCTATGAACAGGGTTTGAAATGAAGCCTGTCCTACCCCTAGAAGCCGCAGTTGCAAGGACTATTTCCTCCTGGGCCAGGAGGGTGCTGAGTTGGGCTTCCTACGTGGAAACTTACTTTTGAATGCGCAGTCACCCTGGCTCAGCCCTCATGAGTCGGGGACGGCAGAGGGGGCCGCAGTGGCGGCAGAGACTTCTACCCTAGAGGAGCCAGCGGGGCACTGCCACGTCACCAGGGCCAAAGCTTGATCCCTGTTTTCCTTCCACTCCTCTTCTGGGCACTGAGGGGTGAGAGGGAAGGGTCCTAAAAGAATGAAGGGTGCCCCAGAGTTCTGGGAAGCCCAAGCATGCATCCCTTCACCAGACATGTACAGAGCACCCACAGTGTGCTGAGCCCTGAAGATAAAAGAATGAGTAAGACCCGGCTCCTGGATGCGATACTTCCCTCCTTTGGAGACACACGTGTACATGATAAGGGTGTGTCAGTGTAACCTGGGGCATAATCGAGGTGTTTCAAAGGATTATGGGGCTTAAAAGGAGGGAGCGATTAGCTCTCCTTGGGGTGAAGGTGGGAGGGATGCAGGAAAGACTTTATCAAAGGATGTGTCGTAAGAAAACAAGTGAGTGCCACCAGGCAGAGCAGCAGTTGAGAATGGAGGGGGACCCGGACCAGACATAGCATCCATCTTCCAGAGCCAGGCAGCTTCTGTGGTAGGTACTGTGCCTGCCGTACCTCACTTCATCCTCACAGTGGTCCTCCTGGGCAGGCTCCAGCGTCCTCATTAACCATGGAGGAAATGAGGCGCAGAGAGGCTGAGAGAGCTGCCCAAGGTCGCACAGCTGGGAGTGGTGGGGCCAGGTTGCCACCCAGGACTGGCCGACTGCAGGGCTTGTGTTCCTGTTTATATTGAGCCAAAGGAGACTCAGAGAAGGCAAAGAAAGGGTCTGAGGTGTTCGGAGAAGGGAACTGGAGTGCAGAAATATACCCCAAGGGTGAAAGGTTATTGGGGCCAGAGGACAAAGGGTCACACCCTAGAGAATGGTCTGTTTTGCTGTGGTATATTATTATGACAACACCATTGATGAATCACCTCTCCCTGTATCTATGCCCTTTGCAGGGTGGGCTGCCATACCTTCCTTCGAGAAGTGGAGTCCATCTCTCCCTCCCTGAGTCTGGTTGACCTGTGACTGCTTTGACCGAGAGAACATGGTGGGTGGAACCCTGTGAGTGTTCCGGAGCCCGGGCCTTGAGAGCTGTGCGGCTTCTAACCTCAATCTCCTGCTGCCCTGAGACCCCACATAGGGAAGCCTGAACTAGCCCCCTGGAAGATGAGAGGCCACGTGGAGAGAGAGATGCCACAGCCCCTACCCCAGGCAGCCCAACCGTCTCAGCTGAAGCACCGTGAAGTGCCAGACACGGACATGAGCCCATCTGGGATCTTCCAGCCCCAGTCAAACTGCCAGCTGGACGCAGCCATGCAAGAATGCCTGCAGAGACGAGCCACCCACCTGCACCCAGCCCAGACTGCAGAGTCGGAAGCAACTAAGTCACTAAGTTTTGGGATGGCTTGTCACGTAGCAATCATTACCAAAGCAGCTGCCATTTGGAGTGAGTCTACCGACTGACTTCAGTTCAATGACCTGAACTCCTCCCAGCCCAGTTATTCTGGAAACGCCCTCCGTGTTGACGACAGGCATGAAAAGGGCTGGACCAGAACCTGGGGACCCATCCATTGCATGGCAACCATGAGAACAGCTGGCCTCTCCTTTGGAAGCTGGAGCCAGATAGCCTCCCCTCCCTAGTCGACCCATTTGTTTCACAGCCATTTTTCTTTCCTGTGTCCTTCCATGGTGCAGCGACGGTGGAGGCAGCTGCCAAAACAAGCCAGGGCAGCCCTCACAGCCAGGAAATGCCAACTCCCTGAGCATCTTTGCTTGTGTTTGCTTCTCTCCGTGTAACACACTTTTATTTTGATTCATGTGGAATCTTCCCATGGGGGACCCACTGTCACTAGGGAGTGGAGTCTGTCTTTGAGACAGACACCAACTGAGCCCTTAATGTATACCAGGCACTTTATGTGTATGTCTTAGTCTATTTCGTGCTGCTAGAACAATTCCACAGGCTGGCTAATTTCTAAACAATAGAAGTGTCTTGGGCTCATGGCTCTGGAGGCTGGGACGTCCAAGATTGAGCCCCCATCTGGTGAGGGAGGGCTTTCCTGCTGTGTCATAACACGACAAAGGCATCCCATGGCAAGAGAGCAAGGGATTGAACTCACAGCCTCAAGCCCTTTCGAAGTCAGCATGAGCCCATTCGTAAGGGTGGGGCCCTCACGACCTGAACCTGCCTCCTGGCCTGCCTCCTGACACTGTTGCACTGGGGATTAAGTTCCCAACATGCAAACTTTAGGTGACACATTCAAACTACAGCATTCTGCCCCCCCACCCCCCAAATTATGTCCTTCTTACATGCAAAAAAATACATTCCATCCCAATAGCCCCACACTCTTAACTCCTTTCAGTATCATTCAAAAGCCCAGAGTCTCATCTAAACCACACATGAGTGAGACTCAAGGCATGATTCATCCTGAGGCAAATTCCCTTCCATCTGTGAGCCTGTGAAGTTAAAGTTATCTACTCCCAAAATACAATGGTGGGACAAGCATAGATTAGACACGTCCATTCCCAAAGGGGGAGATAGGTAAGAGAAAAGGAGAAACAGGCCCCAAGAAAGTCCAAAACCCAACAGGGAAAACAATCTTAAGTTTTAAAGCTGGAGAATAATCTCCTCTGACTCCATGGAGGAACACTGCATCCTGGACATGCTGGGGCAGAGGTTGGGTCCCCAAGGCCTCAGGCAGCCCCACCTGTATGGTTTTGCTGGGCTCAGTGCCCTCAGCAGCTCTCATGGGCTGGGGTCTTATACCTGCAGCTTTCCCAGGCTGGAGTTGCATGCTGGTAGTCTACAGTTCTGGGTCTTTGAGATGGCCCACTCCCACAGCTTCACTAGGCATTGCCCTCTGCCTCTGCAACAACCAGGCTGTCTGTGATGTCCTTTGAAATCTAGGTGGAGGTAGCCATGTCCCCACAGTTCTTAAATGCTGTGAACATGCAGACTTAGCACCATGTGGATGCTGCCAAGGCTTACTGCCTGCACCCTCTGGAGTAGTGGGTTCAGCACCACCTGGGACCACTGGAGCTGTAGTTGGGGTAGCTGAAGAGCGATGCACTGGAATGTGGGAGTAGACATTTGGAGCAGTGCAGGGCAGCGAATGCTGAGTTCCCGCAGGCAGCTCCCTGGAAACCCTGCCTCAAGGTTCTGCTCCGGGCCAGTGTTGGGAGGGGCAGCCTCAAAGATCTCTGAAATTCCTTCAAGGTCTTTCTCCCATTGTCTTGATAAATAGCACCTGGCTCCTTTCTAGCCATACTAACCTCTTTAGCAAATGACTGCTTGGCTCGCTCCTTGGCTTGCTCATCTTTGGTTTGCTCTCCTAAAGATGCCTTTTCCCTCTTTTCATGGCCAGGCTGAGAATTTTCCAAATTTTTCTACTCTGCTTCCCTTTTAATTATAAATTCTGTCCTTAAATCATTTCTTTTCTCTCACAGCTTACTATAAGTGGTTAAAAGTAGCCATGCAGCTCCTTCCATATTTTGCTTAGAAATTTCTTCCCCAGATATCCTAATTCATCATTCTTCAATTCTGCCTTCCACAAAGCCCTAGGACACAATTCCATCAAGTTCTTTGCCATTCTATGACAAGGATGGCCTTCAAATGCCCCTTTCTAGACCACAGTTTCCCCATCCTCAAAACAAAATAATAGTGCTCATTTTTGTTCCCAAACCTGGCCAGCTTTCAGAGCCACCTGGGGAACTAGGGTCCCAATTTGGGGACTGCTGTCCTGGTGATTCTGAGTGAGAAGGTGGGGCCCAGGGAGCTGCAGCTTTACACATGTCCCACAGGGATTTTTCTAGCAAGGGCAGGTCTGGAAAACTGGGTTTGAGGACTCCCATAGGTTGGAGTACCGACTGTCCTGGTTTGCTCAGGAATGAGGGTTTCCCAGGGTGTGGGGCTTCCAGCACTAAAACCAGGAAGGCTCCAGGCAAACTGGGGTGAGTTAGTAACCTTAACTACCAGGTGCTCATTTAGGGGCTCCAGGCACGAACTTGCTGTGAATCTGCAACAATAATCATAGAAGATAAATCTTCCTTCATTAGAGCAGCCGAAGAAACAGCGTCTTGTCTCTAAGGATGCTAAAGTGTGATGAGAAGCTATCCTAAGTCAAGGTGGTTATGGGGACTCATAACACTCAGGCTCATGCTCTGGCTGAGGCATAGAATGAAACCCTCAGAGGCTGAAACCTTCAATTCCAAGGTGCCACTTCCAGCCAGTCTGCCACCATTTCCTCTAGCCTTGTCTCCTGAGGAGCGTTGGCTCTGAGCTTTCACTGTCTTCATGTGCAAGGGCTCAGGGACAGGAAACAAAATTTGGGGACCCCCTTCACCTTTCTTTGATTTTTAATTTTCTTTTCAGAAAATGTGAGAGTACATGACCTCACTTAGTCCTCACAATAACCCTGCTGGTAGGATTTATTTTTATTTTATAAGTAACAAATCGAAAGCCCAAATTTCTCCAGCAGGTAGTCACAAAGTAGGTTGGGATCTACAACTTCTCTTCCTTGTAATACACAAAACTTCCCACTTGCCAAGGTCCAGTCGGGCAGTGATCACAAGGATGCACATGGAATAAGGAGGGAGTTTTACGATCCAAGAACAGGCATGAGAAAATGATAAGGCCTTACAGCATAGCTTGCTGCTAATGTTTTTCAATTCCTATAAGTCCACACTGTCCAACAGAAATACAATGCATGCTACATGTATAATTTGACATTTTCCATTGGCCCTATTAAAAAAATAAAAGCAAACATATAAAATTAATCTGATGGCATTTTATTTAATTCAGTATATCTAGAATATTTTTTCAACAAATAATCAACATAAAAATTATTAATGAGATATTTTACATTCTATTTTTTTTCTGGTACAAAGTCTTTGGAATCTGATGTTTATATCTCACTCTTACAGCACATCTCAATTCAACTCGATTTAATAGCCACATGCGGTTAGTAACTACAATAATGAATAGCATAGCTCTAACTCTTCGGTTCTTTGTTCTCTGCAAGATCTGTTTAATTCTGAAAAGGGTATGACAAAAATCTTCAATTTAAATTGTATTTTTTGAGAATTCTCCTTCCATCTCTAATATTTTTTTGCCCCTTATATTTAGTTGCTATGTTGTTTGGTACATACATGTTTATGACTATATCTTCTTTGTAAAAATATCCTATATCATTATATGGTGTACCTCTTTGTCCTCCTGAGTGCATTTAGTCTTTAATTCCACTTTGTATACTGTAAACATCATGCTACCTTCTTGCTTCCTTAGTGTTTGTTTCTCTTTTTGCATTTCCTGGTATCAGGTATCTTTCTTCTGAGGCTCCTCCATTCACATGACTCAGCTATTCCAAGTTTCTGCTTCTTCTTATGAGTTGATTTGTTTCTTCTTTTATGATGAACTGACTTTTTACCTTCTACTGTCTTTTTTTCATCTCAAGATATTTACTTATTTATGGATTCTGCTGTCTTATACCTTTGGCTCCCCCTGACCTATCAAAACCCAAATCAACCTCCTTCCTGGCTCCTCCGATACAAAATTTACACCATACACCAAATTTCCCACATTTGCCCAGAGCCTCTTTCCTTGGAGATTCTCTTCCCTCGGGGCTGGGCTTGGGAATACATATTTAGCAATCACCCCAAGTGACTCTTATGACCTAGAAACTGGGGGTTATGTCCAATCCCAAGTTGCTTCCCTTCCAGCATATAGAAAAGCCTGCCTGGCACCAAGTCACGCTGACAAAGGATCTGAGTCACACCAAGGAGCAAAGAAGGGTGAGGGTGCTGTGTTAGATTGTTCCAATTAGTTCCACTGCTCAGTGACTTATAGCAAAAGGTGACAGATGTGTTTTTCCTAATAAAACCCCTATATGGACAAATGTCCTTTCACCCAGAGCCTGCCCATCACTGCTTAAGAGTCCTTTTGTTTTTAAAATTGTAACATTGGCTTGTTTTGTTTTTCCCCTTTTTTTCTTTTCTGGGTGGGAGGCAATAAGGCTCTGTTTGCTAAAGAAATGGAGGGGAATGTTTCCAGTTCTCTTTAATTGAAATGATCTCATATGCAAACAGCAAAAAATTAAACCTCAAATGTGCCTCTGCAGAATCAAGGGGTAATGACCCCAGCTTAAAATAGAAGGCAATGATGCGTTTCATTGTCTGAAACCGTAAGCATCTGTCACGTACAGAAGGTTCACGGGAGGATCTGCCAGAGTGGGGAGAGGGCTCTCTTCCCTTCCCCCTTTCTTCCAATCTTCCTTCTTTCCTTCTGTCTGTACTCTATTTCCACTCACTCATCAGGGAGAAGGAGAACAAAGGTGGGTAAAATGGGGAAAGTCAGGCATGTCCCCAAGGATGGCCCTAGTGCATGAGCCTTTGGACCTTAAGGCATCTTTGCAGGGCCCAGGCCCCTGGCTCAGCCCTCGCCACCCCCCACTCCCCACCCCTGTGGGCACAGCCTACTCAGCAGCTTTTCTTCCGGGAGGGCTGAGTGTGTGTGGCCTGCACCATTCCTAATGAGGAGGACATAGCTGCCCCTAATGTTTGGTGAGGATGCTTGAGGAGCTGGAGCATGACACCTTGATAGAAGGAGACAGTGTTGGTGAGAGGGTGGGTGGGCACCTTCGCAAGGACTCGCTCTGGCTCCGGTAGGCACCCGCTCCTCCATCAGCATCATCCATCCCTCTTTCTCATCTACATTAGGGCTTGGCAAACTTGGGTAAATAAAGTTTTACTGGGACACAGCCATGCCCATTTGTTTATACGTTGCCCGTGGCTGCTGTCATGCTAGCCAGGGTCACTGACACGCCAGGCATTTGAGTGCCTACATTGAGAGTTAATCCTTTTTCATGTGCTTTGGAAAGCACAGAGCCCTGTAGTGTAATCTTTCTCTTAAGGCAGAATTTCTACGTCCAGAGTATGGACATGAGCTTAGTTTGGTTGTTGTGCTAGAGACAGTATGGCTTGCAAAGTCCAAAATATTTACTACCTGGTCCATTATAGAAACTTTGCCGACCTCTGGCTTAGACGTAACAGCATTAACCCCTGAGTTGCAGAGCACCTGGACAAAAACAGGCTTCTGCCAGCCGCTAAGAGGAGAGAAACGGCTGTCAGCACCCAAGAGCACCTGAGGCAAAGGCCTTCCGTTTTTCGCCCACCTCACCACAGACCTGTCCTGCTGTGTCTCTCTGGGCTTCTCCACTCTGGCCTCCATTCTGCGCCTCAGACCTCGCACCTTGTTCCTACCCCAGGGCCTTTGCACTTGCTTTTCCCGCTACCTAGAATACACTTTCCTCAGATATCCACATAGCTTTCTTGTCACTCAGGACTCTGCTCAAAAGATCCCACCCCAAAGAGGTTTTCCCCAAGAGGTAGGCTGGTCCTCAGAACTTCCTCTTCTGATTTAACATTTACCACTCTCTGGAAGCATTTTTTCATGTGTTTATTGTCTTTGTCTCCCACTAGGAGATCAACAGGTTTAAAGGTGGGAGAGTTTAAGTCTTAGTTTATATCTCTACCCCTTATTTCTCTCTGAATGGTGGGGGGAAAAGGAAGAGAAGAAAACATGTGGAGATGTCAGTCACCTCCGTGTCACCTGTGTGTGAAGAGGGCCTGGCACACAGTGCTCCCAATAAATTGTTGAATGAATGAATGAATGAATGGATGAATGAACGAATGAATGAGCACATCCTAGGATAGTGGTTAAATCTTTGGGCTTTGGCGTCAGGCTACCCGGATTAAAACCCCAGCCCCACATGTGGTAGCTGTGTGGCCTTGGACAAGTCCTTTGCCTGTCTTACGGGACTGTAAGGAGGATCACATGGCACAGTGCATAGAAAGGTGATAACTCCCTGTTAGTTATCACATTGAGGTTGCTTAAATAAGATGACGTGTGTGCCTCAAACACAGTGAACACTCAGGGCATGATAAAACTGATTGCTTTCACCCCCCAGCAGCAGGGCTGGGGAGGAAGCTTCCATCCTGGGCAAGACGCTGGTTGGCCCTGGGCCGTGTGTAGCTCTGTTACCCTCTGCACACCTCGGCTCCTGCTCGGAGAGGGGCAACAGATTCCCCTTCCTCATGGGGCTGCCGGGAAGACCCAGTGAAGTGACGTGGTGAACATGCTCTGCAAGACGTCAGCACCTGCCGAGGGGGACCGTGGGCCGTGCTTCAGGGCACAGACCCTGGAGTCCCAGACGCAGGTCCAAACCCGGCCCCCCGACCTGTGAGCTTAGCCAGCGTCCTCCGCGCTCTGAGCCTTAGTCCCCTCATCAATAAAATGGGAACAATAATAGCACTTCAGAGTGTTACTGTGATGATGGGATGTCATCAGCATGGTTTCCAGCACAAAATGACCCTCCTTCAATGGCGGCCGTGTTTCTCCTGCCTTATGGGACCTTGTATAAGCAACAAGCTCCACATGGATGCAAATACCAATCGGATACTTTTTATCCTTATCCGGCGCATCTGTGCGGGAGTACCAGGTTTCAAACTCGGACTTGAATCCACATGTTCCTCATTGTCAGCCCAATCTCCTTCACAACTCCTCATTGCAGCTAGTTTACTTTGTGACCTTAGGGAAATCACTCAACCTCTCTGGGCCTTAGTTTTCCTCTCTCTAGAATGGAGACCATAATACTTGCCTACTGTGATGGTTAACTTTATGTGTCAACCTGGCTGGGCCACGGTGCCCAGATATGTGGTCAAACACCATTCTGAATGTTTCCGTGAGGGTGTTTTCGAATGAGATTAACATCGAAATCTGCAAACTTTGAATAAGGCACATCTTCCTCCACAATGTAAAGTGGACCTCATCCAATCAGTTAAAGGCCTCAGTAGAACCAAAGGCTGACCTCCCCCTAGCAAGACAACCTAGCAGACAACCTGCGGACTTGAATTGCCGCGGTGGATCTTCCCTGGGTCTTTACTCTGCTAGCCGACCTGCAGATTTTGGATTTGCCAGCCTCCATAATCTCACGAGCAAATTCCTTAAGATAAATCTTTCTACATATATACACATCCTAATGACACTGTCTCTCTGGGGAACTCTGGCTAATATACATCCGCTTCCCCCAGGGTCCCAGAAACCCCAATGAGGTATTCAGTCCCTCCCTGCACTGATGGATGCGGGTACCCAGGCCAAGACATCACCCTGGCCCCTGTGTCTCAGGGTCTGGGGGATCCCAAGGGGGTAAAGTCCTCTCTGGCTTTGGGCAGGAGGGTACCATAGAGGTGGGGGTGGGGCCCGAGGGGGCCTGCCCGCAGTGCCAGCACAAGGAAGGAGCCCAAGATGTGGCAGGGTCAGAGGCCAATAGTTGGTTGAAGTTGTGAATCTGCAACACTCTATTTTGGAATGGGTTTTAGAATTTTTTTTTTTTTCAATCACATTAGTAGTCCAGCTCCAATCAGTGACATTTGTAAAAAGGGCCATTAAAAAAAAAAAAGAAAGCAAGAGGAGAGCCCTGGTGGCCTTACTACCAAGCCCAGATGTGGCAGTAGAAACGCCCAACTTGGAGTAGATCTGAGCATCGAGGCCCTTGGGGTGGCTCACCTGTCCACCCGTCCACCTGCCCACTAATCCTGGGCTTTGAACAAGGAGTAACTGGGACAAAGGGATGTTTTCAATGGAACGTGGAGAGTGGCAAGGTGGGTCTGGAACATGAGGAATCTCCACTCCTGGAGATGACGTCTCCCTGGGTGGGGGAGGGGCCCTTAAGAGCCCACCTCCTGTGGCCCCATGTAGCAGATATTGTAGGTGCTTGGCCCAGATCCTGGGAGTCCTTTTCCTCTGTCTATGCAGATGGAAGAGAGCTGGGAGGGAGGTGTTGGGCTGCAGTGTGCTTCACCTCCCCATAGCCCATGCTGGGGACCTGTTTCCGGAGGACTGCCATGGGCTTCTGAGGCCACTTTGCTGTCGGGGCACAGAGCTACAATGCCTGGAAATTCACTTCCCCGCCCCCTCCCTGGGCTGCGCTCCCCAGTGACTAACCCACTCAGGGGAATGAAAGCCCAGCCTCCTTTCCTCAGGTGGGGACAGACTCTGGGGTGTAACTTAACACTCCAGAGCTTTCCTGGGGGTACTGGCTGCAGCTCCCCTCCAGGGACATTGCCTGAGATCACACCCTTGCCTGGCTTCTTCCAATTCCTTTCCAGTGTCCCCAACTCTCTCCCCAGATTCTCCCAGAAGCACTTTCTTAATAAATCGCTTGCACAGGAATGCTGGTGTGGGATTGGCTTCCGGGGGACCTGGCCTAAGACACTCTCCACCTCCGCAATGTCTTCTGAATCTGCCCAGTGCCAGGCAGACCTTTTGTGTCAGTGACACTGGCAGCCCCCCCTGGTGTGTGATCTGAAAGACCGAGGGGCCCCATGAGCTCTTCCACGAGGCCTCTGCT